>CM056996.1:121975537-123175537 GCA_029891345.1 Dryococelus australis | reverse complement strand
ATAATTCGAGATACTGGGTTTTGTCCACTTCAAAACACTGCACATATAAATTCGAAGTATCACTTTCCGTCTCAAGGACTTTCTGCACTTTTAGGGTCAGTGTATCTCCAATTCGAGCAACAGCTTCTTTACATGCAAATGATCGTTACGTATCAGCATTGCAAACTAACGACTGTCTCGACAGAGATAGGTATTGCGTAGGTTCCGAGAACAGGAAAGTTGAAGCGCACGTGTCAACACGCCGAAGGACCCAGAGTTCATGCAAAATGCAACAGCAGCACACAGATGTGTGGTCACAACGTTACAAGCGAGAAGACAAGGTTCTCGCTTGTAACGTTGTAGTCTCTGAAAGCAGCGCGACACAGTCTCGGAGACGTGACGGAACAAAGACTACTTCAAGGAAACACATTCATGAAGGCACTAGAAACTTTCGCAGGGACATAAACGTGGCGATGAAAGAGATTACTACCAGGGAGGGGGGATGGGGTAGAGAGATAAAGCACCAGCACATGCAGTATTCCAGGCAGCCGCAAGTTTTATATCGTGGTGGGTGGCAAGGTTAGACACAGAGAGGCTAGGTAGTTACATTGTACTTTAACTTTAAAGACTGTTCACGATAAAGTGAGCACTTTTGAAACCAACCTAAGAAAATGGTCACTGCCCCTACCTGCATATATTATAACGGGCGCACTTGGTGACATACGCCCAGTGAAGTTGGTAACAATGGCAGGGAAATAGTTCATAGCCTAATGCCAAATTAAAAGTGTTTAGTAACCATTTGTAATAACCTAAATTATTTATTTCGCTTTGTGCCTTTTTTTTTTTAATGAGTCGAAGCGTAAAAATGAGCAGAAATGTTAAATATTTACATTTTTAATAAATTAAAAGTTTAACTTGATCGACGCATGAATAAAGTGATGAGGCCCATAGCTATATTAATTTTACATAAGGCGGAGGAATACACAATGTGCATACAAGTATATCTTAAGCAGGGCTTTCAAAAGTGCTCATTTTACCGTACACAGTCTATACCAGTGAAATACCTATGTCTGAAAGTTCGATTATTTCACAGCCTTAGACAGGCATATCAATGCAAGCCACCAATAGATTACTGTCTGTGAGAGGGTCTTGGAATCGCTTAGTAGCTAAAATATTCAGAGTCGGTGGGAGTAAAATGAAACACAGACAGAACAGACAGAGGAATGCAAATGGCGGGAGAAACGAGGATACTGATCACATAACCCGTCGGCCAACGGCAATGCCAGCAACAGGTAACTCCCCCCCTCCCCTTCCCGAGCCGAGACCGTCGGGAATCGAACCCGAGTCGCCATACTGGGAGGTGAGATGTCTAACCACTTCACCACCTCAACTAACTGAACGAACTCGCCTCGCATCAGAAAAATAATCAACTGGTCGTTACAGTGGGCTCCAAACCACGTCGTTGGTAAACGCTGTTCACGGTAAAATTAACACGAATGAAAGCCCTGCTTAAGATCTACTTCTAAACACGTTTTGTACTCCTCTGCCTTATGTAAAATTAACATTGCCATGGGCCTCATCGCTTTATTCGTGCGTCGGTCAAATGAAATGGTGAAGTTATTAAAAAAGTAAATACTTTTCATACATACACTGGAAAAATATTTTGTGGCCGCCACAAAATATTTTTTTCGGTGTATGCATCAAAAAAGCAGAAAGCGAAAGAAATAATTTTAATTTATTACAAATGGTTACCTAACACTTTTTATTCAACATTACGATATAGAAGTACTTTACATACATCGTTACCAACTTTACTGTGCGAATATCATTCAGTGGGCCCATTAAAATATATGCATGCAGAGGCAGTGACTTTTTTCCAAGGTTCATTTTTAAAGTGCTCACTTTATCGTGAACAGCCTTTAACAATTTTCACTGGGTGCTACCGCCTCTAACATGCAATAACTCTCTGGAGCGAGGAGGTAGTGTTCTTCTCACTTCCTGCCATACCCGTAGCCGGGCTAACTGAGATGAAACACAGATTTGTCAGAAATTGCTAGGGCAGCGGCGCAGCGCAGGTGAAGTTGGCCGCTATGCATGTATGCAAGCTCTCCCACAACACGGCACATGTTTTGACACAGCTCTAGTCGAGCCAAGGTTAATTAACATTTTTGATTTCAATATCTGTAAAATATATCTAGTTTTAGGCAAACACATTTCAACGTTATTACCGTAGACTGGGCACGAGGAGAACTAATTTTCATATCCTGTGCAATGTCCCCATCAAAGGTTAACAGCTAAAGGCTGCTCACGATAAAGTGAGCACTTTTGAAATAAACCTTGGAATAAAGCCATCGCCCTTCCCTGCATATATTTCAAAGGGGCTCCCTGTGTGACATGCGCCCAGTAAAGTTGGTAACGATAGATGGAAAGTATTTGCGTATCTTAACGTCGAATAAAAAGTGTTAGATAACCATTTCTGATAACTGAAATTGTTTCTTTCGTATTATGTTTATTTTTTAATGTACCGAAGTGTAAAAATGAGCAGATTTGTTAGATAATTACTTTTCAAATAATTTCACAGTTTCAGTTGTCCGACGAATGAATTAAGTGACGAGGCCCACGGCAATGTTAATCTTACATAAGGCGGACGAATACACAACGTGCAAACAAGTAGATTTTAAGCAAGGTTTTCAAAAGTGCTCATGTTACCGTGAACAGCCTAAACCAATAGTAATGTCAAAATCATATATAGCTTAATTATCCTTGTCACATTAAAAACTTACTATAGGAAAAGTAATAAATTCTCTGAACAAACGTTTATATTATATTTTCATTGGTATGGACAGAGTGAGTGGTGCTAACCAAGATTTCAAGCTACGCGACTTCGACGATATTGGCGGCAGCTATTAGCCATATATCCATTCAATGTTTGGGGTAGGTAACAGGTTTTGGCTTTTTTTCTCCTTTTCAGCAGGACTCTACTTTGGAGTTTGATTCTCGCAGGGGTGGTGGAGAGGCAGGGAACTAACTCGAACAGTGACTCTACCCCTGGACCAGTCTTCTGTGAGTGATAGCTCACAAGTCATGGATGCAAACTACGCAGACCGCACGGCACGGGGAAAACGCTGTAATCATGTGCACAACTCGCACACAAATAAAAATAAAGAGCGAATATTCACAACAAATAACCGAAATATAACACATTTAGAGAAAATCATGCGAAACTAGAAATTAAAAGAACTGTTGCACCTTATCGATATTTCTGAAAAAAAAAAAAAATGTAACGGACATTAAAACAGAATAATGCTTCTGAGAAGTCGCGAAATTATTTGTTAGTAAAGAGCAATCAATACATTCGACAATTCAAACTTTTACGTTCTAACAATACCACCACTGTATTAAAGCATCCTACAGGCAATGTCTTTGCGGTAGCCAAGCGGATTTTAGTGGACATATAACTTCCAAATATCCATTATCTAAGTTCCATAAATATTATTTCCCTTCCACAAAAAAACTTCACCAATCAACGTACATTATAATTGTTATATTGTTTAACATACAGTATAGTAGCAGGGCTGAGAATATTTTATTTATTTTGTCTACTTATTATATAAGCAAAAAATACGTAGCCTACATTTGCGGCGCCAAAAAAACACATTACTAAAATGGCGTTTAATTTTGCTGGGGCCAGCTCCTGCAGGGGTAGCTCAGTGTTGCGCTGAGGCGAGGCGCCGAGCGACCTCGGACAGCTGAGCCTTGTTTTAATCAACACATACCGGGGGATCGAGCACGAGGTCAGGACGTTACTATATAAGCTCAGAGCAATGGAGGCTCTGGGTGCCATCTTGCCTGCCGCTGCCGGAGGCTCTACTCGAGGACGCCCAGACGAGAGGACCGCAGCCCGTGGTTCGCCTTCGACGCCAGACGAGAGCCCGCCGTCAGAGAGCGTTGACTCGCGCGACGGACAAGGATAATATTTATCGGATATGATCTCTGGTAGGCGAGTAAGCCGATAGGGCGCGGGACTTGCGATGGCATTAAGCTCCCTTCGAGCATTGTTTAGTCTCATTAAAGTAACGCTATATTTGAGTTTAATTAAGTGTATCAGCACGCCTTGTTGGAGATTGAGACGCCTACTTGAGGCGTGATTGTAATTATTTAGTATTTAATAAAAGTAGTATTTTGTATCCGAGTGCTTGTCCTTTGAGTTACCTTTCATCCCCCTGGTTAATGCGTGGTCTGCTCTCTCAGGAGAGGCCACAGCAATTTAGTCTAATTCTGCAGAACAGTGCCAATAACATTTTACTGCACTATTTCGGTTTTTTATGCTATTATTGGCTTAGCGACTTTTACCATATTTTAATGGTTATTTCACATCTTATGTAAAGGAAAGTGAATTTTCTTCTTCGTAAACGTCATTCGCCAACTGAAAGGTAAGAGTGCATAAATTGTTTACAGTGACGTACAAAACATATTACGACAACTATCACCTCACGTGGCTATTAAGGTACATACGCAGGCTTGAAAACTGGCAATTAAAACTGGTTATTTGCGAAATGTCAGAAACCAAGTGAGAAAAAACAACAAGTTCATGAATAATCGTGATCTGTGAACTTCTGGCGTGTGGTGACATCGCCTGTCATTGAAAGGAACATAGGGCTGCGAGGTCATTATGGGCTGTTTACGATGATATAAAGGCTTTTAAAAGCCCTGCTTAAGATCTACTTGTAGGCGCGTTGTGTATCACTACACTATAGGCCCTATGTAACATTTACATTGCAAAGCGCCTGCCTCATCACTTTATTTATGCGTTGATCGAGTGAAACTGGGAAACTATTTCACACATTTGCTAATTTTAGCACTTATATAGATTTACAAAAAATATGCAGCAAAAGAAATAATTTACGTATCCATAAATGTTTACCCAAAACTTTAAATCCAACGTTCGCTAAGGCACGGAACTACATTTTCTTTGTTGTTACCAACTTGACTGGGCGCGTGCCTGCAGCTAATGCGACCGTTAAAATACATGCAGGCAAGGGCAGGGAAATTTTCCAAAAGTTTTTTTTTTTAAAGTGCTCAAATATCTGAGAACAGCCTACAACAACCAAAAATGTAGTACCCTTGAATGTTAGAAGACTGTTATGACGTAATAATTATGTGCGCACTAATGAAACACTAAACATTGCCGTGGTGTATCGCTCAGGCGAACTGTTCGAGGAAACATGCGATAACATGTGAGGGTGTGTCGTAGGCTCCCTGGCAGGTATGCAACCTGTACTGCTAGGAGCCGCACTGCAAGACTGGTACGTGCCACTGTAGCACTGCCGGCGTGTGTAGCAGGACTTGGAGCCCAACAATGAGACACATTACAAACGTACTCAGATATGCTAGACATGCACCTCGTGTATGTTACCACGGGAGGTAACGCAAGAGCAGCATTATGTATTCACAAATACCTAAACAGACATCATCCTTGTCTAGGGATGTTTACGTCTGTGGACAGACGGTTGCACGTGACTGATTCGTTGGCAGTAAAATGCATGAAACCGGTGAGATGCGCAACATTAAAAAAACCAGGTTTGAAGAATAAGTTTTGGGACGAATCTCCAATTCGCCATCGAATAGCACAAGTTATATCACACGTACAATCCACGTCTGTATGGAGGTTTCTGCATGATCAACAGCTTCACCCGCATCCCAGTCAAAAGGCGCAAGGCATAAGACCAGCTGATTCCCAGCCACGTATTAAATATGTTCTCTGGTTGCATCACCGCTGCACTGATGAATCTGACTTTCCTAGTTTTGTTCTGTGGACTATCTCAGGTGGCGGCGTTCTCAACAGTCGAAACAGCCACGTCTGAAAAAAAAAAAAAAAAAAAAAAACACACACACACACACACTCGGAGTGGTCTAAAGCCGCCATCATGAGACAGTGTCCAAGACAACCTCGCCCCACAATACTTTTTGATACCACGTTTGAATGGCCACATTTATCGGCGGTTTTTAAATGACATATTGCCCATTCTGCCGGAGGATGTGAAGTTTCAAGTACACCAGCGCATGTACTAAAGGCTATTCACGATAAAGTGAGCACTTTTGAAATGAACCTTAGAAAAAAAGCCACTGCTCTTGAACGCATTATAGTTTAATGGGGACACCGAGTGACACTTGCAAGTAAAGTTGGTAACGATGGATGGGAAATAGTTCCATATCTTAACGTCTAATAAAACGTGTTCGGTAACCATTTGTGATAACTTAAATTTTTTCGTGTTCTGTTATTTCAATGCATAGAAGTGTAATATTTACTTTCCTAATAATTTCGCAGTTTTACTTGGCCGAAGCATGTATAGAATGATGAAGCGCATGGTGATGTTAATTTTACATAAGGCGGAAGAATACACAACGTGCATACACGTAGATGTTAAGGAGGGCTTTCAAAAGTGCTCGTTCTACCGTGAACAGCCTACAGCAGCACGACGGAGCTCTTCACGTTGTAGCTCGTCGCCGTCACCCATTCTCCTCCACGTGGATCAGTGAGGTAGTCGATAAACTCCGGCCTCCTCACCATACAACACAACATCTCCTTCCTTCCTTCCTTCCTTCCACGTGTCATCTTAACACGTTGGAATACAAGACCGCAGTGGAAATAATACGTGAACTTGGAGCCCAGATTACCGACGCATGTATTACCACTAGTAACACCCTCAACATATTTCACCGGCTCAGACAACCTGGTGCGGCGTTGCACTTTGTAGATGACCGTCAGTAATAGACACTGGCATCTCTCCCTACAGTCTTACTTCCTCCGCATTACTCACTCTCACTCCGCGTTAATGGCGGTGGGTTCCCGCTTACACTTACCTACAGTACTGTGCATGTAGTCCTGTTGACATGACGTACATACACGTACAGTACGTTGCAAACCTCGCTGCTAGATTACAGCACATTTTCTTACGACAGTTGCATGTTTTATGGAGAAATGTTCGCGTGAACGTACAACACTAAAGCAATGTTGTTTTCCTTTATTGTAAAAACATGATTATTATTTCATAATCTATAAATACTCCTGGTTTACAAACTTTTATTTGTTAACAACATGGCGACCCTTAATTTGCATACACGGGCGAAGTGACCACGCGTCAAAAGTTTACAGATAACGTGTCAAGTCAGGTTAACAATATATATCACACGTGTGTGTGTATATATATATATATATATATATATATATATATATATATATAAATTATTGTTTCATCTTAGGTCGTTTCTGAGAATTCGCAAATAATTGATTTGACTCTCCCCAATTGGCAAGGGCGTGTGAGCCAGTATTAACATATAGAGGGCAGGTTTCATCATGCCAGTTCCTATCTATATTCTATGTATTACATTTACAAATTCTCCCAACTCATTTTACTCGATGGTCGTACAATATGTACCTATTCTTTGGTTTATGCTATTATTCAGTGTTCGGTTAATGCATGCAAAAATCAAGTGAAATTTAGAGTAACCGAAAAGTTTATTTCGGGTTGTTTTTTCTGTTGTCATGAGTAGTAATGCATTTCTGATTCCAACACCACCGTTTCTACTTCTGAACATTTTTACGAACATGTTTTATTTACTGAGATTGTCGGACTTACATTACAAATAAAGGGGCGGTCTATTTAAGTTTTTAAGAAAGATAAAATTGGATGACTATTCGAGTTTATGATTTCATTTCTAGGCGTTCCAATTGAAATAACTTTATTGAACTGTTTTATTTTACACATAAATGTGTGGTGCGGCGATAGTTTTTCAGAATTCGCATCATCACAACAGACACAGATACGATGAAAATAACGAGCACTAGGTATGTCGAGCAAATCAGTTCAGTATTAAGAAGGTAGATACAGTATGTAGGGTTTAATGTCTGGTCGGCAGCGACGTCGTTAGAGACGGAGCAGTGCTGTGGCGTCCCTTATTAGAGAAGAGGGCACGCACTCAAACAGGAGTAATGCGTAAGCAAAGAATGGTAGAGCACTTTCATACAAAATACTACTTTTATTCAACTAAGCAATTACAATCTCCAACGCATGAAGTGCGTTACGATTAGGGCAATATCCCAATTGGATTACACAGACTGAGATACAAGAATGGGAAGCAGGTTAGATATTTGTAAAGAGCTTTAGCTCTTAAGAAGCACGTTTGTAAGTCTTCGCTTATCCTGTCGCCTCACGTAGCCTACGACGCCCAAACAGGAAATATATTTACCCTGAACAACCTAAGATGGCAGCGTGGAGGCGCTCTCGCTTCCCACCAAATGCAAAGGACAATAAAACTATTAATTTTAGATCAAGAAACATTTCCTTCAAGTATGAGCAAAATCGGCCCATAAATATAGAAGTCAGAATCCAACGCCACCTATCGGAATTAAACATAACTAAAAACCTTACTCGCCACTTCAATAACATATGGTGTGAATATGGTCTCAATTGGTCCAGCGGTTTGTTAGTGACGATGAGGTTTAGTCACGCACAATGGATTTTATATATAATCCATTCAAGGTTACTTCAGCCTTTTCTGAAACCCTGCTAAAGTTCTACTTCCAAGATATTCCTACGCCTCGTGCAAACTAACCTTAACAAGTCTGGAGAGTTACACCGGAGGGACAACGCACCACATTCGTGCGAACTTAGTTGTAATGATATTTTGTATAAGAACTGTTTCTCACTAGACGTTACCAACATACCTATTTTCTCCCTATTTTTATTCCAATTATTTATCAATGCAGCATTATAATTTAAAGATAAGATATTAATAACATATATATTTAACATGAAAAAAAGTAACTTTTCCATGAACACAAGTATAAAACGCTTATGATATAGGGCGTATTTAGGAAATAACTAAACACGTCATACTTGGGGGAGATTTCTCAAAAATTTGATTCAAAAACGCCGAAGAAACCGTGAATGGACTATATAAAGAAGATTGTGTTAACATTACAAGTGGGGGATATTTGATAACAGGGTTTTACCCTAAATGCCTGCAACAATCTCACATTCCTCTGAAGGAAACTGACTACTTGCTATGCCTGCCTCCGCTTGGACAAGATCTCTGTGAAGTGACACGCATGTGCGCGCACTGACACTCTGCACGTACTGATGCACATTCAACGCCACCGCTCCGATCGCTGTCGGTTTGTTGACTCGTCAGAGGAATTTGCGCCGCGTCGTATTTCAATGTGAACGTTTGCCAAAGGTCGACGAACACAAATCGATAGGCACGTTTATTATATCGAACCACGACGCAGAAAGATGGTTTGTCATTTGTGTATCAGTTTACGTTAGTGAAGGGGAAAGATGTTTCACTTATTCAATTGAGCCTTTTGATTAAAAAACAACAAAAAAAAGCAAAACGTAGAAAGAAATACTCGATACTATGACATAATCATTTATTTCAAAACAGGAAACAAAAATGTGGTTCTAAGCTACTGAAATGTTATCGGTGGATTAAAGCACCTTCTATTTCAAGAATTGATGCGCAAGTCTGTAAAAGATTTCGGTAGATGTAAAAATCAGATAAAGACTCAAAATGTTATTAGAAAATCTGCACTCTGAAAGAATAATTAGCTGTAGCGATGAGTGTCCTCGCTACCATACATATTCGCACTCACGTTTGTTTTCAGTTTCTGTTCGAAGTGTCTGTATAAAGTGTATCCTTGGTAATAGCATACAAGTATGCAGAACGCTACATACGGACAGGGATGAACAAATCCAGTGCACAATTTGAGCGCCGACGCAATGCACAGACACAACGATTACGTAGAACTAATGTGAAATGTCCCGCAATGTTATGTGCGCCGAAAGCCGCGTTCACCATCCGACGTTCATTTTTATTGGTAAGTACACGGCCTAATTTTTTTTGACGTTAATACGTCTTTAAATTGGCAACCATAGTGGGTGGCAATCCAGAAAATCTGAAGACAACAAAATCGGGGGATACAGTTTAGCATTGCAGCTCCGAATCAGTCGTCTAGATTCAAAATTCAATTACACCACTCGATTGTCAAAGGATCAAAGAATATGTTGCGTTGAGTGAGGAGAGCGAAGAATCGCCCGCGATTTGGAAGAGGGTGGCTGTGGAGGGGGTGGGGGGGTAACGTCTCCACAATTTTGAGTTCATTTCGCCGCGTTTCATAATTTCCGCGTAGTATAACTCTTGACTAGGAGAAGCTACGACGCTCGTTTGTTTCCATCGACAGCTCTCGTGAAGGTCAATCGATTTTGTGAATAAAACATTTGTGTGGCGTGGTTATAGTGAAATTGTATGCGTTTAATACAAAAAAAATTAAGAAAACTTAACACAATGTTGGCCTATACTCGTCAAAAAGTCAAGTCGAAATACAGAAATCGTATACGGTTGGAAAGAGCATCTCAAAAGCAATCCAGTGATACCCATAAAACCCCATATGATCGAGTGAAGCGGTGCCGAGAACGTAAAATAAACACAAGGCGCCCGAGCGCGTCAACGTTGACGTATTCACACAAAACAAACGGCCGTGTCCTTAACACAGCCGAATCCAATCTGTGAACGCGCTCCTATATCCTGTATGCGTCAGGCAGCGGGGAAATATTATATATATATATATATATATATATATATATATATATATATATATCGCAAGCGTTTTATACTTCTGTTAACATACAAGTATATTATCTTCTGTTAAATTGAACATTTACTTAAATTTGAGTTTGTTTGCACGAGGCAGCGCGGTAGCTGGAAAGTAGAACTTGAGCAGGCCAGGCTTCAGGAAAGATGGAAGCGACCGCGACAGTCTGTAGTTGCCGTCAGCCATGACACGCTGTCTGGAGATCGTTTACATTAACACTTCATAAAATCTCCAAATTTTTACTCTACTGTACATATGCAAAAAAAAAAAAAAGCATCAAATAGTTTGCCAGTTCGGAAATGACACTAAGGAAGTTGTTGACATTTGGAATTTACTCGACTCCGTGCCAAGTCATTGTAATCACTCTAGTCATTACTTACGTTAAAAAAGGAAACAAGAGTTTATTGGTTAATTACTGCATCCCCCTGCCCCCCTCCTTTTCACACGTGAGGGTGAATAATAAAGTCAACAGAAAATACTATCTAGACTTGGAGGTTTTCTTTTGCATACGCCAAGGCGACACAGATGTCCATAATAGGAGCGGGGCCGTTCTAACACCAAAGGAATGCCGCCTTTTCTGATTTTCCTAATTAACTTGATATCAAATTGATTGAACGGGGTGAATTTAATTGATTGAAAGGATTAATAAAAATTGAAAGGGTTGAATGTATTGAAAGGGTTAATTTGTTTTGGTGCAAGAGCGTACTAAGCGGAAATTTTCTTTCTACCTTTCTTTCTGTGGGGAGCAGTGGTACGTCCTCACCCTTGGAGCTCTGGCACACGGATGAGGTGTGCCATGTCGGGGACGGGGTATATATGTGTAGAGTTTTATGCAAGAGAGGTCTAAGTGTTTTTTTTTTGTTTGGTAGTTATCATGCTCGTAGACAGTGTTGCTAGATAGGCAACTTTGAAAGATAGTATTATATGGAATACAATTAAACATTAGAGAAATCCAGAGTGTTCTATGTATGAATAAATTACATGCATCGAACCTCAAATTTCAAAATACTACATGAATAACATCTGGTGTCGACATATGCTAAACAAGTGCAAATATGTGAGTGTCCAGTTTGAAATTATTATGTAATGAAAATCAATTAAGCATAAAGAGATGAATTAGTCTACCCCGAGCTGTATGCTAGCAATATAATTTACACGAGAGAGAAGTATAATGGACACAACTATGTTAATATGAAAATTATGTGTGTGTGTGTGCAGTATCGAATAAACAGTCTACAATGAATAAATTATGTCCCTATAAATTAAACGAACACAATAACAAGATATATGACACTACTTAATGCCTCTCGCACTTACCTTACACATCCGTCACCCTGTGAGACTTGTGAGGAGGAAATTTAGAAACATAATCAACAAGTAAAAAGAAATTGATTAACACGCGTAATAGAATTGCACCTCTCCCAAAACACATCTGTCTGGCTGTGAGCTCAGTGAAGCACTGTTTGATTATAGCCTGAGGTTACTCATCCCTCTGCCCTCGATTGTCAATTTTTTTCGGCAATGTAACAAGATGGCGACAACTGGCTAGATACAGCCACATCGCTCCCAATCTCCCTACACCCCCACCTCCACCCTCGCCAGAGCGATGTGCCCTGAGGTCATTTACTCATCTGCTCGGATTGTCAATTTTTGCCACTAAGTCAAGATGGCGACGACTGACTAAAGGCCATCACATCGGCCCCGCTTGCCTATAGGCGCCCCCCACCCTCCACCCCTCACCACAGCAATGTGCCCTGAGGTCAAGAACCCAGACCATCCCCTCTCTTCCAACACAGAGATCGTTTTGTCATTTCCGAAGCTCCAGGCCACGCACCCTGGTATCGATTCAATAATGCAAGAACTTGTTTAGCAGCGAACACCCCCTTCACCCACACCACCCAAGAACTGTCTTATAGAGATGCTTAAAAAAAACCTGCCCCCTCAAGGCCAGAAATCGGATTTTGGTTTACTGCTCCTGTCCACAAAGGGCGCTATCGATTCAAGGCCATGCACCTTCTCCCCTTACAGCAACTAAGAATACATTTTTCGGATATCTTGGGACCTGGAGGACTCACGGAGTCCCAGCCCTTTAGCCCCCGACCGCTGCCTCGGCTATGAACGGAAGCTTGCTCCAAGGTCAAAGAGACGGTTTCCCTAGGGAGTCAGCAGTTGATTTTGAACTGATCTGGGCTGTTCCCCCTCCTCCCTGCAAACTGTTACCTTGACTTGGAGATTGAAGCTTCCTCCTATTTTTCGAGGCGCAAGAGGTTGGCATATTCCCAGATAATTAAAATTTTGCTACCAAACTCCAGCCGATAAAACTTTATTTTTCCTCATCACTAAGAAATATGTTGCAAATGTCTACAGCACACAGTAAATTCAATTACGAAATATAAACAGTTTTCCAGCAAACTTTTTCCTGTATCCAGCAAACTTTATTCTATTTTACAGGAAACACTATTCCCGTTTTACAACAACTTTTAACTAATAAATGATTAATTTTCATACCAACACAGCTATAAGGCATACATTTTTTTAAATTAATGACAAACATACATTTTTATTCAATTTTTAAACTATTATCATGTAAGCAAATACTCAAGTTAAACTTTATTTTTCAAACATTAAAAACATATGTTAAACAAACTTGTTTGGTAAGCCTTATACTTTCAATCTGTTTTTCTAAAAATATTTTACATGCAGTTTTCCCACTTTTGAATTTCTAAAGTAAAATGTGTATATATTTACAAATTCTTGTCCCTAGAAAAAAATATCGATGTGATATTACTGAAACAACACTGACTACTATCAGTTCTGAAATCTGTTAAATTTCATGATATTTCAACTAAAAGGGCAAATTTAACGTAAATTTAAAGGAAAATACCAGCCATTTTGTATCCACTTAGTATATAAGGAGGGATATATAAACTTTTTAAAGAAGTTTTCCAATTATGTTTTCTGATTTTGTGTAATGTTTGACAGTGTTTGTCAACTACCAGACATTGCAGTGTTGATTCTGCAGTAGTTGTAATCGTGATGCTGTAAAGGAAAAATATTTTTATTTTAAAGGTTGGTTGAACTCTCCCAGTTATAGAACAGTGGAGAACCATTGGGGTGTAATGCGAAAGGCTCATTCTACCTGGCCCTGAAAGCATTTTTGTGTGTACTATTTTCGGTTTTGTTGAATTTCCTCGGGTTCTTGGCCAACAGTCCAGTAAATTATCTCGAGTTATTCAAGTATATTCCTTCCTTCCGTTACAAAAATTCATTCCGACGTGTTCGATTCTCTCCATAATTTTATGGAAGTTCTACTCAGCTCTTCAGAGTGTGTTTGTTTTATTACATTTTAATTGAAATGTTAGTTTTTCTCCCTCATCAACTTGATATCAAACAACTTTTGTAAAATTATTATTATTTTCCAGTTACCTGGATTTAAAATTTTTTCAACAAACCTCAAACAACTTACTAACACCCACTCATCTCAAGAACATTTCTTCATTTAAAATACAAGTTGTTATGACTTATTCGATTAAGCACAAATTAATGACACAGGGGAAATTTGCAAACAAAATAAATAAGTCACAGCATTTAATTTTAACAAAGAAAAATTTATATTAAAAATTCTTTTATTTTCAAAAATTTATAACACATAGCTTAGTTAAAATTTGTAAAACCATTCCTTTACATATTCACATCAAATATGGTACTATTGAAAACCTTACAAGCATTAAAAATAATACTACCCCATGTTGTATCACAAATAATATATAATTAATTACAAACATTTATCAACATGTCAGGACTATAGGCCATTTTCGATTTTTTAACCAAAACAGAATCTTATGACATAAAAGTGTTAAAAAAATCACAACAGAGTGAAAATCATTAAATATATTTATCATTATGTTTGTAAGCCATTCCGGCTTTTTTAACAAAACACCATCTTACATCGTAAATCTAAAAAAAAAATCACAACAGAGTATGTACTGAATGAAAATCATTAAATATATTTATCATTACGTGTGTACGCGATTGTGACTTTTTTTAAACCAAAACACCATCTTATGTCATAAAACTGTAAAAAAAATCATCACAACAGTGTATGTTATGACTGAAAAGCATTAAATATATGCATCATTACGTGTTTAAGCCATTCTGGTTTTTTTTAACCCAAACGCCATCTTACATCATAAAACTACAATAAATTTAAACATTTAAAACTACGACTGAAAAATTTTCCAACATTTTATGATTCAAATAATAAAGTTTATTAAAACTTTCCAACAATTTAAGTCATAAATCATTAACTTTCTTACCAAAGCGTGATTCTGTTACCAGTTTTTCAGAAAACTGTCTTAAAATCATTGAAACTTTTTAACATATTTAATGAGGGATTTTTAAAGTCGTAAAACAAGTCTTTAGAATCACAAAACTTTTTAACAAACTGAATAATGGGTCTTTAAAATTGCAAAACAAGAATTTAACAAATTAAATTATGGGCCTTTAAAAACGTAAAACAAGTCTTTAGAATAGTACAACAAGTTTATACATTCAATAATTAAAACTGTAAAAAAAAACTCCAGTCTATTACCAGTGAAAAATAAATAACTTTATAAAAAAAATTGCACATCATATTACACCTGAAAACAATATCACCATATCACATTTGAATATACTTACTATTGTAAAACTGAAAAAAATCTATTGAATTGTGTTTCATCGAAAGCATCACTGTAAGTTTAAATAGTTTCATTAAAATTTCTGTTTAGGGTTAAACTAAATTTATGTTTCTTTACCAGAACAACAGGCTTTGGTAGTGATGATATTGGTGATTTTATAGGAGTGTAAATAATTTCCTGTAATGAATGTGTGAAAGGAGGAGGGGGTAAGAAAATGAATTTATGCTACAGTGATTCAGGTGATAACAATAATTCAGGAGAAGGTAAACTTGACTCAGGTGGAATCACAAAATTGAACTCTAAAAAATTTCCAAATCTTGGTATAACAGGTTTTTTGACATATATTCTCGCACATTATTTGAAGTTAAATATAGTGGAGTGCAACACAAACACATTGATGGTTTTTGTATACATGTCTCACCTATCTTTATAACTGATAATAATTCTAAAGGTTCCAAATTCGAAGTAGTTGACGTCGAATGTATTGATGTTGAAGGCATCCACATAGATGCCGCAGGCGATGTTGCAGATATCGGCATCACAGGCATCGCTGTACACTTCAAGGCTTCAGGCATTGCTGTAGACCTCGATGCCTGAGGCACTGCTGTAGCTCTCAATGCTGTTGTAGATATCAACACCATAGGCGGTGTTGCAGATCTCGACGTGGAAGGCATGTCTGTCTGTTTTATTAGTGCAGCTTTTAGTATACTTGGTGTCGACATCGATGGTGCCACTGTTGGATTCGTCACAGTAACTGTTCTTGATGTCGAAGGTGTTGACAAGAGTATCAGTTGTAGAGTAGATTCACTTTCTTCTTCATCCAAAAAAATCGAATGAGTTTTTTGCTTAAGCATCTGGTCCGTTCAATAGAGCATTAAAATAATCCCAGTTAAAATCTATAAGTTCTTTGTTAAAATCTTTCGGTAGATAAACCAAGAAAATAATCTTCATATGAATACGACATGCTAAAGCGAACAGGACTGACAAACAACTGAAAAAAGTGGAATGGGGCATAGACATTAAAGCCCTATTTATGAAAATTTCAAATTCCCAAGTTAACATTCGAGAAGCCTGATTTCTCCCCTCCAACCAGAAGTCAGAAGTCCAAACATCCAGCATCTTTTCCTCTCTTCTAGCACCACCGACTTTCACCACAAACTTTCCAAACACCCAGCACCCCAAACCGTGGAGACATACCTCTCCGCAGAAATTCATCCTCGAAGAAATGAATAACAATTTATCACTAAAATATACTTCTGCTTTATGACAAATAAATTCTGTTTAGTAATCAATTAGAAGGATAAGCAATAAAATAGAGATAAATGCAGTCAATAAAGTGATATATAATTTATAGAAAAATCAAAGTATTGTAATCCATAAAAATCAATCACACTTGCTACTACCCCTCTTCTTGCATCTCTAAGATTACTTTAACATGTTAAAGGAAATATTATTTACTTTTGTTTTCGAAACTTTAAATGTAATTACTGTTTAATAGAATGAACTGTTACGATTCATAATATTATGACATTAGCCAATACTTCTGCAAACCTTAAATATTCATAAAATACTTTTTATTCATACTATATCTGAGTCAAGAAACATGTTAAGCTTTACAATCTAATTTTAGCATGTGTATATATATATATATATATATATATATATATATATATATATATATATAGGTCTGTTTTCTTAATCTGTATATTGTTAATCATATTTATGTTGAACATATATGGAATTTTTTTTCCTATTAATGTGTTTGGAAATGTTTTATAAGATATATATTTTTTTAATTTGTTGGTAAAGGTTACTGTGTGGAGTGACGTAAAAGTTGCATCATAAATATTTTTTTCATTTTATCAAGTACAAAACATAACATTTTGCTCGATAATTTTCAGACAGCTAGGAAGACGTTTTGACCTTGCGATCTTTGGTGGTTAAAATTGTTGCTTTAAAGTCTCATCCCCACCAATACCAAACTTGTCAGTTTGCTTTATGAAAAGAGACACTTTCCCCAGGTTATTATAAACTGAAATGCACTCAGTGGGGGTTTGTTGGACTCAGACTTTAAACTTCTCAAATCTTGGGGTTTGTAGTTGGTACTATTGGAAAAAAGTTGAAATTTAACATTAAGGTTTTATGATTCTGGACAGAGAGCAGTCACACTGCTTAACCTCAGATCTCTAAACATAGTGGTTTTTTTTTCACATCTTGAGATATTGGCAAAGCTATACAATTTCGAAGCAAGTATAAATTTGTCAGGTAATATTGTTAAATTGGAAATATTCCATGTGATTAATTTAAGACTGAATATATATAAAATCGATCATAACTACCTTTTTCATGTACATGAACAAATTAATATTTGTTTAATTAGCAGACATTCATTCTTTATTCATTTTTATGCTTACATGGTTACAACCATAGTTTACATAAGCGGGACTAAAACCCAGTTTATATCAAACAAGCTTTATCTGGGATGGTATAGAACATTGTTAGTTATGGAAAAGTGGTTAGAGTGCTCACTTACAGAACATTTCCTGAAGCTTTTTTCTTTGCACTTTTATTTTGAGTTAATGCTAAGTACTTTTAATATAAAATTTTACAGTCTCTCTGCTGAGACAATTTAATTACTTTACTCTCAAATGTCTAATGGGGAAAATATTTTTTTTCCTTAGGAAAACAAGTTTACTTTTAAAAAAGAAGTAGGTTAAATTAAAGTATGAAAGGGATTAATTTTAAAACATTAATTTATTGACAAACTATATACAATCATATTTTAATTATTATTTGAGCAAAACAAAATATTCCATGTTTCAAAACATATATAAGTAATGACAGGACATCCCAAAACATAACATCAAACAAGTATAGGATGATTCAAAATACATAAACAAGTAGAGGATATCACACAAATTACACAATTATTTCTTACCGAAACACAGGTGAAATGGTTTGCTCCAACATACTAATAACTTGCTGATATTCACTTAACATTTGGAATGTTGTATGCAAGAATATGTGATTTTGTTTTCTTTTCATCCATCTTTATGAACTAGTGGATGGCATACAAGCAAATACTTTTTATATAAAATTTCACTTGTCCTAAATAATGCTACACCACTCACATAATGTCCAAAGGTGATTTGGGAGGAGAAACATCATAGTATGTTTTACCCCAGTCAGACATCATTGCCCAAGTTAGCATTAATTTAGAGCTATCCTCTGCGGAGAAAAACGTCGAATTAGAACAATTTTACACTATTTTTTGAACAAGGGAAAATTGTATTCTTTTTGAATGTCTACTACTTTACCATTATACACACATTTAGTAAAATGTTTTTGCTCGACTAACCGACATATATTTTACATTTATTGAGGCAATGTTTGCAAATATCTAAATGTTCTAATACTCCATACCCCACTCGCCCATTTTAAACTGTTGTGATGGATAGTAACCAATCTATTAGTTTTATAGTGTTTAGGAGTTAGATATTTACATTAAAATGGTGGTTTGGAGCTGAATACAATTATATGTTCTTCCATATCAATAATAGCTAATTCTTTAATGATAATTTTTTTCTGCAGTTTGAAATCGTAGCACAGTGCAAAACATCTCGTCATAGCCATGGTTTGTCTACTGACAAAATTAATTAATTTCACCAGCTTATATCTTATGTTATAACTCACTAATCTATCACCAATTATCAGAGCATAAGATTGTGTATTTGCAAGAATTGAGTATTTACAATAATTTCAATTCGTGAATCAATCACACCATTTGTAATTGTGTCATCACGTTTGCTTACATCAAACACAAATAACGCTCCTCTACTTTTAAAAGTTTGGGGTCTAGGATGGGTTAACTGTTTTTGTTATGTTTCCTGAAACTTTGCATACATATCATATGAAATAAGGTATTCTCCATTAGCAAAGTTCATATTTAAATCCACATAGGGGTAAACTTGACAGTTTAGAAACAGTTTAGTATTTTTTATTACACAATTATCGAATACTGATCTATCAGCTTTTAAATTGTTTTGCTGATTTGTTTGAAAACAAATGACAACATATCTCAGTTTTTCCATTGAAAAACTTAATTTCATGCTCCACACTTTTTTTGAGCTAATGGCAGAGTTGGAAATACCTCTAAACCCCACGATCTGAATGCAAACTCTATAGTATTCTGTTATTGGTCAATTTTAGAAACTTTACACGTTCATGAGTGTTAATTTCAATATGTGGCATTAACCATTCCACACTGCTTAATTCAAATGTTACACCTTCCTTGTTATTAGCCGAATCGTACATAGCATTCAAATGTGTATTGCCGAATAGAATAACTAATTCTCGTCCAGCATTTAATATGACATGTTTGTAGTCTTCAACAAAGCCCAAAACCATACCTAATGGCATAACTTCATATTTTTCACCTGGGTTTACTTTGAATGAGTAATCACTAGCATTGCAAACACCCGGCTATAAGGCCTATATAAAGGTCACTTACAATTCCTGACAGATAGTTTTTTATTGTGGCAGTAATTCCAACATCTTGTGTTTGATCAATTTCCGTTCCATTACGCAGATAAGAAATGCTGAGGATTAAATTAAGTATTTCATTTCTTACTATTTTTGTAGTTGCTGGATTACTTGTATCGGCTGTCTTTTTAATTGTTCCTCCAAACCTTAAACTTGATTTCGACTGTAATGTTAAATATCATGATTATGTATTGAAATCCCTATTTCCGAAGGAAATGAATATGGACCTCGGAATGGTTCATACACATGTATTTCCGTATTGGTGATTGCATTTTCATAACTGATCGGTTCTTCAACATTAAGTATGTCTTCCATTTCTATTAAGAGAATATCCTAATTCTTTTAAATACAATTCATTGCCTCATGTTAACTTCACAGGTAAATGATTTTAAGTGAGCATTTTATGCTTGTGTTTACATCTTTTTATACTTCCTTTCTTCGAAATATGTTCCTTAGTGACATAGTTCTTAAAAGAGCCACCTACTTTACATCCTAATTTAATATGTATACAATACCCATTATGATTGTAATGCACAATGGAATGCACCTGTTTATATAACTTTTTTAATGTAAGGGAATGGTAATTTCTTTGTTTCTAAAATTAATAAGTTTACCAACTTGATCGACAATTGTAACAACAATTTGATTAATACAATTCAGTATTACTGAAGATATATCAAAGTATCCAGTTTTACAATTATTTTATATCCTGGAGACACAGCTGGTGTGAACCCATGTATTGCATTTGTCTGTTTTCCCTTAAATACGAACCACTAACAATATTAATAATTATGCGACATACATTACCATTAATGTATTAACCTGTTTTGATGATTCGTGCAATTTATTACTTGCATATACTATCCGTTCATAAACAAATATATTTGCAATTGAACTGTCATCGCACCAGTTAACGTATTTTGATTACAACGTAATCGGAAATGTACAACTTCAGGTAATGCAGCTTTAATGAATGTTTAAAGGTCATCAAACTCATAATATCCTACTGGTATCAATCTTGTAGGTTTTTTTCACCAATATTAGCTATCAATGATTTTTTTATGTATATCAATGTCTGATATGCCGTTATAAGTAACAAATTCGATTAGACTTATTTACCATTCTCAATCTAAGTCCAAAGGTGAGAAATACCACACACAATTGCAACGAATTTCCACATAATATCAATACAATTTACATATTACTAGTATGTTTTACTATTACACTTACTTATATATATTATTTATAGTCAAAAAACGTATACATAAATTATCACAATTAATTGTAATTGGCAATTGTTCCATTTTGTAATTATACCTTAATTGCTTGTTATTTTAAATAATTATGTATTTCAATTGGAGGACATAAATCACCAAAACAGTCATAATACGATTGATTTACATTTTTAATTAATGCAACCCAATGCATTCCTTCATTTTGTTTCGAATCTAAATTAACAATCATACATTCTCGAAGATTAGGTTTCTTTGGTAAATTGTCTCTCATATACACACCTCGAAAATAGCGAATATCTAATTTCTTTACAGATACATTAATATCTTTGTTTATAAGTACACATTTTGGAAGACTATGTAGGACTTTCTGCATTTATTTTCCACTTTTCAAATTTTTTTGTTCATCCTTGTCCAACTTTATAAGGTTTCAAATACATTCCTTTACCTTTTGATCTAACTGCTCTACTATTTGCCGAAACTCCTGCGAGGATTGATCCAAGAGCTGTTAATGTAGGAAATACAAACGGAATGATTCCTCCTTTCTTTCTTTTTCTTTTAGTTGTGCATTTTAGGCCCATGCCTCTCTTCAACTTTGCACGCATAACTTTATCAACAACCCTAGCTCCTCGCTTCTAACCTGTAGACGGAGATGGATTCTTCCTTATATTTACATCTTTATCACATAGAATTGTATCTGCTATATGTCTTTCTTTCAAATCGTTTGTTCGACCTTAAACTATATAGTGTTATTTACATGCATAATCCAAAGAGTTTATTCCTTGATCATTTGGTGCCAAACATTTGGCAAGTTTAGTACCTGGTCCACAATAATTGTACTTTGGTCAATGTAATTAAAATGGTAATTTTTAATCAATGTATTCAATATACATCATTCTTTTTTGATACATTTAGTATAAGCTATTGTTTTCAACTGAACAAAAACCTATATATAGACCTACATGTATACTTTTATGTTAGTACATTACATTATGTTATACAACCTAATCGTGTAGAAATAAATGTTATAAAACAAAATGTACATATACTGGTAATTGTAAATACGACAGAAAACCTAACTGAACAGAAACATGGTATTATTTTACCATCAAATATACATTGTATAATAAGTGGTCCTTCTTCATGTGGAAAAACTTGTGTTATTACATCGCTGTTGGAGAAAGAGAAATATCAACGATTAGCAAGCATTTTGTTGTTAATTGACGGAATGTGATATTTCCCTTTTACAAATAATGAAGATATAGTGCCTGCGAATAAAGCATTACCCAACTCTTGACATTTGGTGCGAGCCACAGGGTGAAATATAGCAATATTTCAGTTTTGGTCGACATTAAAAATTTGATTGTTTTTATCTTTTGCAAAGTTATGCACACATATCAAAACATAATTTACATGATAATGCATATATGCTAATTGTGTTTAAAATGGATAATATTAATCTGCAACATATTTACAATGATCATATTTTAGGCAATATGAATTTACAAAGTGAACAATGAGTATTTCAAAGTTTGGATAGCGGCATAAAACTCAATCTTTACAATAGCTGTTTAACCAAAAATCGCAACGGGAATTGTGATTTGAATGGACATATATTACATAATATCGATATGGCTGTGAAAGATACAGATGTGGTAAATAAAAGTTATGTGGAAGACTTAACACTATTATGCTAAACATATTTTAATTGCAATCAAACAATATTCAAGAGAAATTATAAAGTTAGTTGATATGAATGATAATGTTTATAAAAACACGAGTATAATTGCAATAATTTTAACCAATATTAGCACTGATTTGCAGAGCAATGAATTTAGAAATGAAGAACATTCAAATGTATTTAGTAAGGACTTTAATGATATGACAAACATAGTTTTTACAACACAAGTTATAGAAATGCAAGAGAATTTTTAAGAGTTGTGATTAATGAAGTGGTTATCGATACTATTACAAAAAAACTTGAAACACAAGTGGAACAAATAATGCAATATAAAAAATATTAATTCATTAATAAAAAATTTGGTTTAGTTATGATAATAGATTTGAGCAAACAAAATAATGATTTGGAAAAATGGATAAATTATTTTATTAATCATTTGAAAGCTAAAACTTTAGCAAAATTAGATGTTATAAGTATAGTAGATAAGACTGAAAAATCACAAACTATTCAACCTACTACATCAGTTAGAAAAGCAGCGACATAATTAATATATAAATAGATTGGAGTTTTGGAAAAAAAACAAAACATGTCTGTCTCTGCTTCAGAAATACATTACATTATAAAAGCTAAACAAGCTTGTATGGAACAGGATGTTTTAAATGAAAAAATATTAAAACCTGTTACGAGTAGAATGGATACATTGCATTCTGTGTTGAATAAAACTAATGAAACAGTTTTGGAAATTAAAAGTGAAGAAAAACTTTTAACCAATAAGAACAAAAAACAACCCCTTTCTCATCTAACATGAAGATATTTAGCTTTAAAACAATTTTCATCTAAGCACGATACGACCTTTGGTGTTTATCGTCATGACAACATCTGGTTCCTGGGAGATACAGTAATAATTTTTCTGCATGAGAATAAAATTAAATTTGGTGATTACATAAGTGATGTGAGTCAAGGATTGTTTGAATTATTGTTTAAAAACTTTCCAAATGGATATTCCAATAATGATTTACAGAAATATAAAGAACTTATTTATAAAACGAAAGCTAACATTCATTCAGGAGATGGAAATCACCCAAATTTACATTTAATATCCAATATAGTCGGAAGTGGAATATATAAAGATGAAGTTGGTGATATTTTTCACCTGTATACTGGAACAACCCTGATGAATTGGTCATTAGTTTAAAACTTCTCAATGCTTCGAGAGGGTATGGGAATAATTCACATACAAACGAAATTGTTTCTATTATTGAAGAGTTGAAAGAAGATGGTTATATATAAACATTTCACATCGAGGAGGACTTTAAAATGGTTTGACTTTTGCCTAACATACTTACATTTTATAATTCCAGATATCATAGAAGTATCAATATGACTCCCAGAGAAGTTACAGATAATAGTTTAATGAAAACTATTATTAATAATGTTAAAGTCATCGATGAAAGAAAACCAAAGTTCAAAGTTGACAAATTTATACGTATCTCGAAGCAGAAAGGAATCTTTGAGAAGAAATATATGGTTAAATGGTCTTTTGAAATATTTAAAATTATTTTAATTAGGCAAACACATCCCAGAGTGTAATACATAAAAACCTATGATGGAGAACCAATAAGAGGTGGTTTTTACAAACATGAACTGCAAAAAGTCAGTTCTCCAAATGATTACTTGGTTGATAAAACCATTAAAAGGAGAAAAAAATGTGTCCTTGGTTCGATGGAGGGGTTTCTCAAAAGCACTCGTCTCCTGGGTTAAAAATCGAGATCTTAAAAGATTGTAATACAATGTTTGTAAATTATGATACTCAATAAATGATTTTTACAATATTTATGTAGTATTTTATTTAATACAGCTGTAGATAGATGATGGATGTACAATTTATTGTGCAATCAATCCCATCGTTGATTGGATGATCATTTCACTGGATTAATGTTTGAGCGATAATCCCGTGCATCTAAATCATTTTAATGATACATTTCTTTAAAAGAAATTCCAAACTTATTTCTTTTTTAACTTAGATTTTTCTTCTAGACTGTCCAGTTTTCCACAACTGCTGTCTATTACAAATTATAGGGAATATTATTCCTGCATTAACTGCCAGCTTTGTGGATAAAAAGAGAAGATAGAAGAACGGGAGGGATAGGACTAAACCTGGGTTGATGATTATTGTGTGTTCCTAACAATACTTTCATCTAATTTCTTTTAAACATTCGGAATGGGCCTAAATATCCTACATGTGCACTTGGTTTCTGGTGTTATAAATGTTATAATTTAATTTCCTTTGTAGCATTAAATTCATTAGTAATAACAATGGATGAAATTACTTTCCCGGAAATTTTAATCAAAGATTTATAAAAAGTTTTCACTTCATCATGCCTGAGTTTGTAGGTTTCGATAGAAGAACTGTTAAAAATCATTTATAGTTTTAGTGAAAGGTATTAGGAAACAATAAATTACAGTTCTGTAAATACAGCTACATATCTACTGCTAATATTTTTAATATAGCTATTAATCTTAAGGGAATAATTTTTCAGCAAAAGTTGTTAAAATTAATTCTATGGAAATAAACGTTCAAACACTTGAAAATGTAAATGCGAGAATTTTTCAAACACTCCTTAACACAAAGGTTTTGAAGGGTGTTGATCAGCTCCAGCTATAGCGAGTCGGGGGAAGGGGCTGGTGCGGGAATAAGTCGCAGAATGGGACAGGATGGATTTTCGAGAGAGTCCACAATTCATGGGTAAAGCATAGTATTGCAAACAAAAGTTTTGGAAGAGTCCAACTTGGTGTCTTGAAGGTTGTCTAGCAGTTGGAGAGTCCTTCAAGTTGTTGATGGACAACAGACAGATTCTGGGCTGATGTTGAATGGAGGGGGTCGGGGTACTTGGTCTTGGATCGAGAGTGAGGGTGCATGAACATAGACAGAGCATCCCTCTGAAAACGAACTCTGCATTGGAGGGTGACAGATCGCCGAAGATGCGGTCATTGACAAGGGTGGGGGGTTGTTTACCTTGGAGAAGAGACTGACTTTTTGAGAGAAAACGAACTATGCATTCGAGGGGGGGGGGGTGGTCTGAGTACTTGACCTCATGGTATATTGCTCTGGTAAGGGGTGGAGGGTACGGGGTGTCTACAGGCAAGCAGGGCTGGTGTGAAGCCCTCTAGGCAGTCGTTGCCATCTTGACTCTGTGGCAAAAAAATCGACAATCGAAGCAGATGGGTAAATGACCTCAGGGCACATCGTTCTGGTGAGGGGTTGTGTGGAGGTGGAGGTGTAGGGAGATTGGAAGTGATGTGGCAGTACCTAGCCAGTCGTCACCATCTTGTTCCATTGCTGGAAAAAAATTATAATCGAGGGCAGAGGGATAAGTAACCTCAAGGACCGCGTAACATGCTCTGACAAGGGGTGGGGGAGATCAGGGGCCATCTGCACCCCTGGATCCAGTTACCATGATCTTCAGTTGCTCATAGAAGCTTGGACTAGATGCACGTGTACCTCAACAGCTCCTTCATATACACCGGGCTTTGGAGTGTGATAGCTGCGATTCTTGTCAAGCCATTTATATGCTCCGTGGTTCAGATCTCGTTCACAGTCTTTGTAAACTATAGTTTAAATATTTTATAAGTCTTTAATTTATTGTGCGATAGTGTGTATATCATGTAAACCCCCTTTCTGTGTTCGGTCGACGAAACTTCGTAGCATTCTCAACTCATGTTTTTATTACCAAATGCAGTGAATTGCAGACTTATTGGGAAAAAAATTGTAGTACATAAGTTATTTTTAAATAATTAACTTTTATACATTCACATACTTGTAGGGCGAATGGTGTAATCAAGTCGTTAATAGTAGCTTGGTAAGGAAATGGGTTCTGTCAGTCGTAAATATAAACTCAGCAACGCTCCATGTAACAGCATATAAGCAGGTGCATGTAATACGATCCACTTATTCCTTCACAGCAGCCTCCAAGGTGGACAGATGTGTTTTCGGGAAGCTTCTGGTGTGATTTCATTACGTGTTTTTTAAATTTATTTGGCAGTATTGTTTTGTTTAAAATTTCCTAGTTTTTCACCGCAGTCTATAATCAAACAGTCCTTCACTCGCAGCTGGGCAGACGTGTTTTGGGAGAGGTGCAATTTTATTACGTGTGTTAATCAATTAATTTCTTTCTACATGTGGATTACGTTTCTAAATTTCCTTCTCACAAGTCTCACAGGCTGACAGATGTGTAAGGTAAGTGGGAGAGGCATCAAGTAGTGTCATATATCTTGTTATTGTGTTCGTTTAATTTATAGGGACATATTTGACTCATTGTAGACCGTTTATTCCATACTGCAAGCACACATAATTGTCATATTAACATAGTTGTGTTCGTTTATTATACTTCTCTCTCGTGTAAATTATATTGCTAGCATTCAGTTCGGAGTAGACTAATTCATCTCTTTGTGTTAAATTTATTTTCCTAACATAATAATTTCATACTGCACACTCACATATTTGCACTTGTTTAGCATATGTTGACACCAGATGTTATTCATGTAGTCTTTTGAAATTTGAGGTTAGATGCATGTAATTTATTCATACATAGAACACTCTGGATTCCTCTAATGTTTAATTGTATTCCATATAATACTATCTTTCAAAGTTGCCTGTCTAGCAACACTGTCTACGAGCATGATCACTACCAAACAAAAAAAAACACTTAGACCACTCTTACACAAAACTCTACACATATATACCCCGTCCCCAACATGTCACACCTCATCGTGTGGCAGAGCTCCAATGTTGAGGACTTACCACTGCTCCCCACAAAAAGAAAGAAAATTGACCCTTAGCACACTCTTGCACCAAAATTCTACACATATATACCCTGTCCCCAACACATCACACCTCAGTCTTGTGCCAGAGTTCCAAGGGTAAGAACGTGCCAGAGCTCCAAGGGTGAGGACGTACCAGAGCTCCCCACAAAAAGAATTAAAGAAATGTGACCCTTAGTACACTCTTACACCAAGAAATTAACTCTTTTAAAGCATTTAACCCTTTCAATGCATTTAACCCTTTCAATAAATTCAACCCTTTCAATTTTTTGTTTAACCCCTTCAATTCTTATTAACCCTTTCAATCAATATATCAAATTAATTAGGTCAATCAAAAAGGCGTCTTCCCTTTTGGGGTTAGAACGCCCCCGCCCTTAGTACTGATGTCTGCCATGGAAAAACAGGACTGAGTAAGAAAAAAATTCTTAAATATGAGACGTAACCTATGTTGCATTGACCCATTTTGTTCCTATATATTTGTCAGTGTTGTCCTAATATTTTCAAGCAGGTTTATAGCCTGTGTTGTTCTCTATGTGTTATCTGTTGGTCGTGTTTATATACATATTACAGTATTCGTAATTAGTCGCTGTCAGTTTTCTGACTATTCCCGCTTGGAATTTTCGTGTTCTATACATTTATTTATTTTCTCGTCCAGAAGTTACGTGTCTTATTGAAGTTTTTTTTTTTTTTTTCGTTTCCTATATTAGCTTTCAAGAACGTGCACATTTTAAACTGTGTGATTATTAATGTATCGCAAGACCTTAATAACTTTTACATAGGCGGAACAATAAAAAAGCTGGGCGCACGACTGTCTACACGGTGCTGGGAATGTATTGCAGCTTGTTTGAAGAGTGCGTTAGTGACGAAACTATTAACGATGTGCCCACAGTGTTTACCTACGAAACGAAAACATTTTCGTGACTACGACTGAATGGTACTTTGAAGATATCACGCACGCTATAAATATTACTTCGTGGCCCTCTAACACCGTTCAAGATTGCTAAGTACTTCAGACTGCCGTATCTTAAAACAATACCATCTGGACACGAGCGAAACTATGATATAGGCTATTCACGGTAAAGTGAACACTTTTGAAGCCCTCTCATTTGGAATAATAGTCAAGTAATATATTTTATCGTATCCTTAGACGTTAACTTTCGAGCTCAATGAAATTTATACACTGTGTTTATTACTTACATGGCAATATTTAATTTAAAAACACGTTACACCACTGAAGGTCGCGTGAATACACAGAACACGAGGTAAAAATAATGCACTGTGCCAGTTGAGAGCCGTGCGCTTAGCGGCGATGGCGTACTTGACGCTCGCGGCAGTGTCGTCCTTATTGCTGCCGCTGTAGGTAGGCGGAGTGAAAGAAGGGGAAGTGCTTACCTGCGAAGACACGTGACGTATGCAGCCAGGCTCGAGGCAGGTGTCGCTCCTAGCGGCCGCTCGCGACAACACTGAGCACAGCCTAGACGTCCGCCCGTCTCGCTGCTCCCAGCCGACCAATAGCAGCGCACCACTGCACCTCGAGTAGGAGCTCAGCTCAGGGGGGAAGAGGTACAGGGGCCTCCGTACACAATGCATTCTTTTTGTAACTACGTCGCCGAGAAACACTAGTATAACAAAACGTCCCAACCGTTGATAATTCCTTGCTAATTCGGACGACTGGTCCTGCGACAGTGTCGTACGACCAAGTCGAGTGACCGCCGTCCGATGACTATAGGCTATCCACGGTAAAATGAGCACTTATGAAAGCCCTCTCCTTTGGAATCAGTCAATAAATATATTTTATTTTAGCATCAGACGCTAACTTCCGAGTGCGGTGGAATATACACACTGTGTTTATTACTTACATGGGAATATTAATTTAAAAAGGTAGTTAAATATTAAATAATGGCTGAAAGGAAAAAGTATCTAGGACTTCAAAAGTGCTCGCTTTACCGTGAACAGACTATATCACCTGTCTACACAGAGGCGACGTGATGACGTAATAATGTCGCGCGACCTTGTCTAAGCATATTGTAGACGCAAGTCGTATGACTCAGTAGGTCGAGTGACTTGTATAGACACGAAGTCACAGAGTCACCCGACTACAGTGTACTGTATCAGTGATCGCGGAGCTAAAGCACAGAGAAGTAGTGTTGTGGCTGTGTCGTGTGTGCTAAATAATTGTACTGCCAACATTTCCAGTATGGAAAGCAATGTGCAGTGGACCGTAGAAAATACTACTAAGTTAATTGAACACTATCGTTCATATGAAGTACTGTGGGACCCTGAAAATATGAATTACAAAGTTAAAAACGCTAGGTACGATGCACTGACCGCTATCAGTACGGTATTCGATATACCTAGGGACACCCGAATTTGGCGAAAAAATATCCTCACTTCAATACCATACGGGAATACCAACAGTTTTCTTTTGCTTATTGGCGGCGTACTTTCGTAAGAAGATATCCCCCTACTTGACTAGCCAATCACAATAAGGTAACTTCAATACTACGCGTCTATGATTCGCGTTAAACGGAAACCATCCAATCACGAAAGTTTGTCTGAGATAAAGTTATATCAAATACCACTGGTCGTGAAATCTTTACGGGAAATTTGGGTGTCCCTAGATATACCACAACATGAGGTGGTAAGGAAAAGAAAGAATTCGGTCGGGCAGTTGGCAAGGGAAATAAAGAATGTGAAGACGTCAGGGAGTGGAGCAGACTCTCAATCGATGTCAACATGGACGATTGCTGTTCCTTGAAGACAGGAACACACCAAGTGCATCAAGCAGTACATTACAGGTAACACTGAATAGACTAAATAAAGAATAGCGAGTGTAAACGTTATAAATAAGTAGAAAAAGAGCAGTATTAACGGAGCGAGGTGGCGCAATGGTAAAACGTTGGACTCGCAATCGGAAAGACGCGGATTTGATTCCCGGTCCAGCCATCCTGAGGTCAGTTTGCCATATTTTCCAATACCACTCCAGACAAATTCTGGGATGGTCCGTTCCCGAAGGTCATGGCCGATTACCATGGGCGTCGACACCAGGAGGAGGGGGGGGGGATTGCCCTCACTAAGTGTCCTTCAATTAGGGGGGGGGGGGCAAGTGGTGGTAAGTCTCATCCCTCGATTAAGATAATTTTTAAAATATCATCTGCATTTTGATCCGTTTAACCGAATACTTTTCATTTATCTATAAGGATTCTTCTCTCATTTCTTCACATTCTATTACTCTGCAAGTAGGCAATAATATTCAACTGACATCATGTTTCAAGTAATCAAGTGTGTTACATTAACAAAGGCAATAGTATCTCACATACCTTGATTCCTTTATACGATGGTATTTCTACCTGCTCGTATCCCCTGCTCATCTCCATCGCATTCTTTCTTGGATCTCGGCGGCCATCCATGAGCCCCCCCCCCCCCCCTTCAACTAATCTGTTACACTGGCTAAGGACGCCCCTAATCTCTTAATATTTTGCTTGCTTCTTGCTCGGCCAGCAAGAAATTGTGTGAGTTAGTATTCCAGGAACCGTATTGGAGTGAAGTCGTTGTACGAATTGAATAGTGTGTGTAAGGATGGGATTCATAGTGAGTATATGAGCAATACACGTAACAAAAAAAAAATACTAGTGCTTAAGTATGATTTTCAATTCATAGTGTCAGATACAAGTATTACTTATTTTGATAGCTGTAAGTAATGCTTCATAAAGCACTGCTTTTTAAATTATGAAGTAGTTCTTATCATGCATTCACAGTAACAAAATAAGTTTTACTTATTTCTCAAATATTTTTCGTCAAAGAAGCATTGTTTATTTATGCATTTAAGTAGTACTTAATCAGGTTTGCTTCTTTGTGAACTTAAGCACTGAAAATTTATAGTTGGTCTAGGTTAATCACAAAATATTTTTATTACAAACGATGTTTCCTTAAACTATTTTATGGAAACAGGAATAGGTATAGGTACTTTAGATAATTACATGGGACAAATGGGAAAATTAAAATCCTACACTTTGATGTGAAAACACAACCTCCTTTCTTAACCTTTGTGCGCAATGGGTTTTGGTTACTAGGACGATTTTTAACAATTTGTATCTGAAGTACCTTACGGCGCATAAGTATGAGCATCAAATAATTTTGAATGATTCTTATTTGTAATATATTTTTGAGGCTGGTGTATAACAAGAAAATAACCAAACGTTTTTACATAAAAATGTCGCACATTCAGATTCAGCAAAAAGAAACAGCTTTTCGTTTTCAAATAAAGACAGTTGCAAATTAATACTAATCACGAAAACCGGCATTAGCAATTATTGTGGTGAAATATTCATTACACTGAAGCGAGCCGATTTTTATACGTAACAAATATGTAGTTAACATTTTAGCTTTGACGCTAACAAAAGGCTGGTTAAAAAATCACAACATAAATTTTAGTTCACTAATCTGTGCCACTGTATCATTTTTATTACATAAACACAAACAGAAATGATCGAACGTGTTTGCCGAACGAGTACTGAAGGAGGTTATGTTGGCTGTACAGTCTATTCTTGTTGCTGGTGATCTCTTTTATTTTATATTTCGGGTGACATATGCGGGGGGGGGGGGGGGAGATCTTTAGTCTCAACGTCTTTCATGAGACGGCATTGTTTCGCAATTCTTAAGAGTGTGTAATTTCGAATTGCACAGTGATCCAGCAATAAACACACTTTTACCAAAGTTAACCTTACACTCGTTGACTGTACAACACATGCGTAGTAAACAAATATTATTTTTACAAGACAAAAGAGTTAATAGTGCTGCCTTTTTAGGGCATTTGCATTTCAAACATTATAGCAACTGTTACGAAATACACTATTTACAAAACACGTTAACTTACTGTTTGTAATTCGCAACCTCTCGAACACGTGTTTTTATATGGAAATCCTTGCACGAACACTTCACTACAATAATGTTTGTCCATCACTGATATGAAATAATTTATTTGCATAATAAGTCAGTAAAATCAACACTTTGCCCATTCCCTGAAACCAACAAACTTAAAACCTCGGGGGAAAACGTAAATACTTCGAGTATGTAGCTTCGTGGGGAACGGCACGGCAGTTAGAAAATGGCGAAACGAGCCGTTGTGGTAAAACATATGCCGATAATATTACATTTCACTCAAGAAAACTACTAAAACGGTACCTGCAACCAATCACGCCTAATGAAAGCACATACGAAAATAATTAACTACCGATAAATCTTTTTACAACACCGACAAGGTACTCGAATAAACGTGATAAAAATGAGTACAGTTCACGGGCACTGGAGTACTATTTTCTTCCATTATTCGAAACGGAATTCGAAAATTCCAATATTCACACAGGCCTGTGTTTGCAGTATGAGGTCTGAAACACAGGTTTTGTTGGCTGGATGGTAGCATGAGATGTAAGCAAGCACTTTTACGATCGATAATTTCGTTCGCGGAATGGCGATTATTGGCGCTCGACGGAAATGTCCAGAATTATATTATTACATGGTATCGTAGGTTTTCAATTAACTGAGATGTCATTTAAAACGAACATACACATCATATAATCGTCAAGTATGAACGTCAAATAAGTTTTTTTTAGCGTGAATTATTACATAACACATGAAACAAACACGTTTTTATTGCACATACGATTATTTTAATTTCAAATATGCGATAAAACTAATTAAAATTATTCAAAACAGCAGGGAAAAATAAAATAATAACAAACTAACGTACAAATTCATTTTGTTTGGGTGACTGCTGTAAAAAAAGTGACAAATTTATCTATGTTATGTTGGTATTGATATTATACAGATGCCTATTTGCACACTTCACCAAGCACAACTTGGCCCAAATAAGTAGTGCTTATACAATAATTACTTCGTCAAGTAAAGATTTATGAATTCATTCATCAGATAAGTAGTGCTTGAAAAAGAAACACTACTTCATGAAGTATACCTTCTTTGCTAAACAAGCCTCCGACTATGAATCCCGGCCTTAGTACTCGGCTCACAATGAGGCATACAAATTACTTTAAGAGTACAGCAAGACGGTGCCAGAATATTACATCATTCTTTCAGGAATTTGAAGATATAAATAGTAAGCACGCCAATACGAAAGTTTGTACGTTTGTTCGTTAGGCCTACTCAAGCATGTCGTAACGGATAAACGAATTATGATGAAATTTGGTACAGGGGTAGATTATATTCTGTATTATCACATAGGGTACTTTTCATCCTGGAAAAAAGAAAAGTTTCTTAGGGAATATATAAAATATGCCACCAACCATCTGAGTAGGCGCTGGTTGGTGGTCTGTTTTTTATTCCGGGATGAAAGTACCCTACGTGCTAATCCAGAATATTAGAGTAATAAAGAAGAACAATTAAAATAGATCACTTAGTCATTATAACTAAGGTTGGAATTTTGCGCGCGGATGGAGCCGTGGGTAACAGCTTATATGTTAATATATTATCGTATTTTATTAACGTAATTAGAAAATACAAATGTGTCTGTGAATTATGAATGTATAAATTTTTAGTTACTTGCTCTAAGTATTACGAACAAATAATTTTAGTTAATATTATGGCAATAGATTACGGTAACAATATTTTATTTTCTTATACTGGCTATGGCTATCTAAATGAAGATCCACATTTAGTGAAAAGAGTAGAACTAACAATACTCGATAGTGTTTTCTGTGCAGTATTATGCTAAGATTTTCTCTTAAAACTTGGGATTAACTAGTACTTTCAACGCTGTACACTGCGATGTACATTACAGTTTGCATCGTATTTCATAAATGTGTGCAATTTCTAGACTTAGCTATCAGTAGTCTTGTCGTTTTAACAAGCTTGCTTATTAATGTTGGCGCCATTCATTTAACAAAATAAATTAAAAATAATGTAAATTCATATGTTGGCACCCAGACAGATATTTTTTCTTACAACACTGCTTGTATTAATATGTGTTGTAGCCCTTTTTAGTAACTAACACAGTTATAAGTACGAAATAAAACATACGTCTTAATTGAGGTGCAGTTTACGCGCCGAGAAACATAATCCATAAAGCATTAATTTAACGACGTCATGTCCATGCAAAGCATCATTACCTCCTTTCCATTAGGAACTGAAAATGTTTTCCATACCACAGACAGCCAGACAGGTGAAATGCTTTAAGCAATGAGACAATGATTTTGGTGATAAAAAGTACGAGGCTAAATTCAATGCATATTGCAGTACAGTGGGTACTTTCACTGCAGTACAGATAGCGTGCGCTGTGGCCAGACTCTACCCCATAACGACGTTTAGAAGATTGCTTGGTTGAAATTGTGTGTGTGTGTGTGTGTGTGTGTGTGTGTGTGTGTGGGGTAAATTAAACACTTTAAGAAATATAAAACCTTGTATTATCGTACATTTAATAATTAAAATTATTACTCAATTAAATTTGTATGCATCTCTTATAAATAATTTGTCACACGCACATATATGTGTATGTATAAATATACTTATATATAGTACATATTTATAATGACCTGCAGTCGACGAGAAACTAATTCCTACAAACATCCTACATTGACCAAGCGTTGCCCCCCCCCCCCCCCCCCGAGTTGACACGTGTCGACGCCCATGCCGATTACCTTCCCCAGTTCCATGCACGTGTGTGCAGGTGTCTACAACCCGCTAAATAAATAGATGGTATTACAATGAACGTTTACAGACGGGGTTTTGTATGTTCTAATTACCTTAAGAAGCGAAAAATCGTATCGGGTTGACAGTAACTATTTCTTGCCGTTTGAATTACACTGGAATAATTACAAAATAATCGGAACGAAACCATCGAATTTGAAATGGGCCCTTAACATTAGGTTAGGGTTACATAACTTGACACACTATATACGCCTGTATGTATACAGGCATACAGTCCATTCGCGGTACATTGAGCACTTCAGGTTCCACTAATGGCAATAATGTATAATTACCAAGTCGTCAGAGCTTGGAATTACTGTCAGTAATTCATAACCAACGTATTTTTTAGTTATTAACAAAACACATACAACACAGCCTACATGTACGTTGTCCTTTAGTGGTTCTACAAGGGCTTCACACACCTCTGGTATGCACTTTGAAATATTTGAACGGGATATCTTGAATGTCATTTCCACCCACCTGTACGAATCTCCACTTGCTATAAATTTCAACGTGACTCCTAAGCGTTCCTTTATTGGTATTGTTTGTCTATACGAGGTATTAGTCTTCTTAATTTTCGGACCTATTATGAACAATTGTTGTTCAAAATCATTACTTGACATCCGAAAGAAATTTTTGAACCCACTATTGCTGCGATATTCTAAACTTAATTCATCAATGCCATCGCATACTAGGTCTGCCATTGGATCAGCGCCACTGTATGTATTTCTCCTCTTTAAAGAAGGACGCACCCAATGCCGCCGTGGACGTCTCTGTTTACAAGCGAAAACAATATACGTCGCCGTGGTTACGGAGCCATCTTCATCGTCCCACATCTTGCTAACTGAAGTCCTGTCGATCAGGTGTAGCCAGGGCAGTCGACATATAGTGCAGCATTGTCTGATGTGTTTGTGTAGACAGGTGATGGTCATCTGACAGAGGTTGCGCGACAGTGTCGCTTGCCCAAGTCGCTCCAGTGTAGACGCGGCTAGACAAGACGCTGGAGAGGCAGCCTAGACTAAACACAACCTCGGTGCATGGATTCTGTAACTCAACAACTTCTCGTCTCGATTGCGATCGCGTTCCATTTCGATCGGTTTGTGAGATAGCTATTATGTAACTTTTTCAAGTCTATAGAAATGGTACAAGAAATTTCGATCGCTTTCTATGATGACTATGTGGCAACATTGTATGGCCATTGGAGAAAATGAAAGTGCATTATCTTGGCAACCAGTTGTCAAACAGAATTTAGCTTCTTTACCACTTATTTGTATGTACGCTGATATTTATTTATATTTTAAGTTGTTGAGGTTAGTACTACCTATTTAGAACCGAGAATAAGCAGGCATTTTATGCTAACATTTAATAAATATATTTATTAGCAAAGAACTTCGCTTACAATGCGTGTGTGTATTTTGATTCGTAATCTGTAACTACCCCTTTATTTAAATATTAATCTGGCAGCAAAGTCGCTATATAAATTACTAGCACCTAGCAAAGTAGTTAATTTAGAGCTAGTTGAATTAATCGACAAAATATGAATAATGGTAATATTTTGAAATATTGTAAGTATACTAGCGTAATATGCGTACTGTTAGAAAAAAAGTACTTTGTTTTTAAAAAGTAGGCATTATTTAAACCTTCATACGTTTTATAAATTAATACTTATCCATAATAATAATTTACACTCATATACGATTCCAAAAGAAAATTTAGCGTAAAGAATATAATTTACAATTTTTAACGCTATATATGATCAGCAACACTGATGTATATGAATTACAGGTAATTTAGTGAAACGAATCTGTATGCGAAATTGCAATATAATCGCATATATATATAGTGTCCCAGAGCCATATATATATATATATATATATATATATATATATTCTCTCAACAGAAATGTGTGAATATGCAACCCCATACAAATCGAAATCTTTAAAGCTTGATCAAATACGGGTCTTGTAATCCTCCGCCATGTTGAAAACGACTAACATTTTTGATCGAAATAAGAACTCGATCGAAACACTGGAATTCGATCGAAATGGAAGGAAAACAAGTTACAAAATTCCATTTTTTATTTCGATCGAAATTAAAGACGATCTCGAAACTCGAAACTGTGAAACATAGTTACAGAATTCCAGTGCTGGTTTCGAATGCCGAGTAGGGCAAGGGTGGATATGTTGACGCACCTCCCAGGTTTACTTCACCCCCACCCCAGCTCCTATTAGGCTACCAGCGAAGTGGAGTGGATACGTATAGGGGTTTATTCCAAGTTTCTCGAAACGCAGCTCCCGATCGTGAAATAGCGATTTTCGTTATATTTCCGGCGTTTGGTATTCCAAGTCAAAGATTACTTTTCGATTCTCGTGAGAAAACGATCGAGGGCACTCGACAGCTAATGTGTTGTCGAAAGCTACGTTCCCGTTCAGGAAGTCTAATTTCAACATGGCGGTGAGAAGCCTGGATGCCATATTTACTGCAAACGGACATAAACGTTATGTCTCCGTCCTTCTTAAACAAATACATAACATATAAAAGTTTATTTTTCATACGGAACAATATTATATGTATCTAATTGTATCAACACATCTTCAGAAGTATGAATTTTATATGTTTGTATTGTAATTTAGTATATGTATAAATGGCGGAGTGGGGCCTAGCCCCCATGGATCAGGGGTAGGGTGGCCGACTTGTAGTCGGAGGGTCGTGAGTTCAAAACTCCATTCCCCCTGCGGCAGATCCTCAGTTCGCTTGTCGCGCGCACGTGGACTGGGAATTTGTCAGCCAGTCGGTCCAACATGAGCTCGTCTACATAACAACCTCAAACGACACTTACAAAACAAACTGTTATGTAGCGTGGCTGCTAGTAGCCTATGTAGAGAAATGTGTTTTGGGTTTGGGGCTCGGCTGACAATTTTTTTTTACGTCTCATATTAATATAGGAAACAATTTATTCCTACGTGCAATAATAAAACTAATTCAATTGGCACCTTCTATCACTGTATGAATAAATATATAAGCTATAAAGTTTTTGAGTACGAAGCACTTTACTTCACTAGTGGTAAAGGAAATGCGGCCATTCCCACAATTAACAATGAAACACGTTTTACTACGTAAGATTCGTTGTTTAGGACTAACGTAATGTTATATGCACACATTGCAGCTGTATTTATTAAAACATTATACGTACCATGTTCTATACATTTCGTTACGTACAACACAGTGAAATTGATTTCAGTGAACTGTTCGATCGGACTACAACGAAACGAATTATCTCATCTTTTAACAATAGTTTTCATACGTGAAACAGCAAGTTCCTTTAACCCATTCAGACCCAGTGTACACAATTGTGTACATTACGCACATTCAGGTAATTATTGGTCTGAGTGCACAGTGCGAAGCTCAGTGATCAATGATCTTACTTGTGGGTAAAGCGTCTTACTGGTCTAGGCCATAATTGGTTCATATAACTGTATCCAAATATATAGCCTACAGCTCATTGGCTGTGAAAACGAAACAAGTGTTGTGTCAACTTAAGTACAGCACGCATCAAAAAATTCTTTGTTTACGATAACTGAAATCTTAAATTAAAGTGGGTTTGAAAGGGTAAAAACGAGTAATGTTTTCAACTGCTAACCCGTGTACATACATTCACAGTATCGCCATTTTCCTCCGGCAATAGTCTATCCATACGATGAGATAGTAGCCATATCGATAAATTTCACTCTGAATATCACGCGTTACTCTCTGATAAATGGAATAGCGCGTGTTTTATAGAAGGCAATGTATAATACTAAATATATGTATGTGCAATTTTATGCATTAACTAACCACTTAACAATCACAGTTTGTAAGAATAGCTTCATTTTCATCAGACATTATTACAGGCACAGTGTGTTTGTATTTGTCACGTTGCCTGCCTGAACACACTGAAGGGGTGGGGGGGGGGAGAGTCGTGGAGGGGCGGCTGACCAATCCCGAGCATTGCCGAGTAGGCGAGGTCGCGTTACCTGTCGAGATCCACATCAAGACCTGTCGATAGACTACACGAGAAACTTAGAATAAACCCCTTGGGCGACTATTAAGGGGGCCGCCCACTAGGCGCTTGAAATGTGCTGCAGTGTGTTGGGAGGTCCATTTTTTTGACGAAACTATTTCACGTGCGCCCAATGTGCTAATTTACTAAAAGAAAACAAACTTCAGGCGATGACGGAATGTCACTTTCAAGACAATACGCACGTTAGAACCACTATTTCCAAGCCGTTCAACATAGCTAAAAACAGCATTTTCAGACTGCCGTATGTCAAAATCTACGGACTGGATCTACGTGAAAATGAGATACAATCTTGCCTTGAAGTTTGGATCAGACTTTCCAGCAGCAGAATAATATGGTCACTGCTTAAAGTCCCATAGAAAAAAACGGTTAGACAAAACGCTTGCGCACTAGTTTAGTGCTTCGCGCATAGTGGCGATGCGGTACTTGATGTGCGTGCCAGTGTCGCCCTTAGCGTTCGCTCGCTCATGTGCCATGTCGCGTCAGGTAAGCGTCCCTCTTAACATCGGGGTCTGGAGAGCTGATGGCGGCGAAACGAGGTGAGTATGGAGCGGTACCGAAACACAAGCGCGGGAAAAAACGGGAGATACCCGAGAAAACCCGCCGACCAGCTGCATTGTCCGGCACGATCCCGAGTAGCGACCCCCCCCCCCCCCCCGGAGTCTAACCCTGTTCGGCTTGGTAGAAGCGAGTAGTCTGGTCACTACATCACCACGGCCCCCTTATCAGAGAAGAGTCGTATGATAATTTTATGTTGTTCATTGAGAGGTAATATTTTTAGTAAGCAGCAAACACTTTGAGAACTGCCTCTAATGAATGGTTCCTTCTGTCTACCCATGGGAAAATTATCTCAGGATTAGCTTCAGCCTAAGGAACCCTAAACATATCAACATACCTTCACCAGTCAAGCGCTTTAAATTGCTCAAAATAGGCTAGGTTTTCACAACAAACTTTTCCGAATACTTTCATCTTCTTTTGCACATAAGACTCCCTTTCGTAACGAGAAAGTTAAACGAAATTAGTATTATTTCAGGAGGTATAGCCACAACTGAGTTTTGGAAGAATCAGTATTCACAATGGAATAAGCTATTCAGGCCCTCAAGTGAAGTAGTGGGACTACCAGTGTACCTAAAGTATGTACGCTATCGGGATACCAGTACAGACTACCGCTATCTCGTGACTATGGAGCAGTAGTCAGAACCACAATGGTAACTCTGTGTTCACACAATACACTTGTCAACCTGCAGGCTAGGGTTCGCACTGACGTGTCAAGAGGATGAGTGCTACATAGGCGGCACTGGAAGAACTAAAGAAACTAGGGTAGCTTGGTAGAATCGAGTGAAGGAAAGTTAAAACAAAATCCAATAATTAATCTGGCCTGTGTAAGTGAAGCTTCTTAAAATGTTTTTATTATTTACTTTTTAAGGGTGGTATAATATAACGTATCTGTTGTTACCTCGGGGAATGTTCAGTTGGCTCTAAAATGAAGTTTAAGGTACTTGTCATATGGAGGAGCTCTGATATGTTTTTCTTTTACTGCAACCAGTGCATACTTTCCATAAAACATAGAGCATGAGAAAAAGCTGCAGCCGAGTATTAAGGTGATAAAATGTACCATTTTAAATTGAAAATCATATGTAAAGGATCATGCAGGGCACACTCTTATAGTTAATTATCCAAATTTAAAATCGTTTCTGTGCTCAGAACTGTGTGTTAGAACGTAACCAAACATTTTAGAACTGTTCACAAAACTACAAAACATCAGAATTTAACTAAAATCAATGTACAAACTATTTACAAAATCTAGTCCTATGTTTATTTTCTTATCGTTCACTCTGAATAAACGTATGTCATAATTTTCGTTTATTTGCAATATATTTTATCAATCTCAAACTACTGTACTTTTTTCTGTTAGGAATTTGTCTATTTACTTCATTGAATTAGAGTGATGTTATAGTTATAAGGTTCATCGTAACTTTGTAATTATAATATCGTGCCATTGTAATTATAATATTGTCCCCTTGTTATTTCGATATCGCCAGTAGATTTCTCAACACATATTTTAGCTGGTTACAGATTAATTTAAAGTATTTAATCATCTCAGTTTTACTTTCGTCTTTTACGTAATTTAAGCTATTACCATCGGCTTTATGCTTACGCCTTCGAACTACTGTATTTACCATACTCAGTGGCGCGTAGTGAATTTTTTACAAGGTAAGCAATATAATAGCTCCACATATTTGAGTGTTTCAGATAACATTTCCAAGTGCCGGGCTGTGGTTCCATTTTCAATTTCTACTAACGAACGCATGCTTACCCTCGACATGTATTTACCGTTTTATAATACCTAACATTAGTTACAAAAACGGAAACGAAATTAATGCAATAATAATTCAACTGAATATTATTTAGAGAGCATATTACACATTACAAGAAAACTTCAGTCTTCCCGAACACTTTCACCCACTTTCCAAGGGAACATGTAGGACTGGAGGACGCAAACAGAACGATGCTTACCCTGCCGAAGGAACGCGGGCGGGGTAACTTGCTTGCGAGTTCGATTCATCGCTAGTCGCTCCTGTTTGTGGGCAGGTCAACTAGTCTTGTACCGCCTTGGAGGGGGGGGGGAGAGGGGTGACACTAGAAAGGCCTCTTCGAGCCATTATTTTCTCAGATCACAGTCGTGTTTCTAACACCAAAAATACCATGGAAATTTATTCATGTTTAAAGATTATAAACTTGGGAACAACCAAGATACCTTTCTTCGGTTTATAACTATGAGGTGGATAAAAAAATAATTTCTCTCTTAATACACAGCAAATGACACGACAATTTTGTAAGTTCACTGAATAGTTGCACAGTTGGTGCCACGTTCCACCTGTCTTGATTTTTTGTGACTGGCCTGGTGTGATGTTCCCTAAGATTGTCTCATCAAAGTAGTCAGTGTCTGAATTCAGAGCTTTTCATCATTCTTATGCGCTTTGACGAATGTTATGTTGGGTATGTAACTGTGAACTATTTACATTTTGTAGCTCAAAATAAGAGCTCAGCCCAATACATGAGAGGGTCATCCCTCTACTTTTCTGGAATATAGTCATTCACAGTCAGCTAAGTGTGTTTACAGTGTAACCCCCCTTTTTCAAGGGACCAGTAAAAAATGTTGCAAAATGCAGGAAAGTGTAAAAAGAGGGAAGTTTATAATGTAAAAAGAATTAGTTGAACCAAAGAGAAACATTGTAAAACACAGGAAAGTGTAAAATCAGGGAGTGTATGTACTTCTTTGGCGGGGAGACACACTACCGTATCCATGGAAACAGATGTAAACAGGAATGCCTTAAAAATGCATTATTTTGTGAGACAGCCTATGCCGGCTGGCGCACGAAGTCGTTTATTCTTGGCAGCAGACTATCAACCGACCAAAAAAAAAATAATACAGCTAATGATGATGTTCTCCAGTCCGATGATGTTTTATCTTGCTCTTCAATGAGAATATCCCAATATCTTGACATATTTCGTTTTTAAAATATACTACAATACTTAAGATTTTAATTAAACGTCACGGAATAACGTAAGAATAGCACTCAAAGCACTACTACACAACGATATCTATATAGAACTTACGATAAGAAACACGCTCCCAATTAGTTGTGTTTAAAACCTTCATTTCCTTCGCTTGAATGGCTTATTACCTGCCACGGCTATCTATGCCAAGAGGCTAATCTTGGGGAGGTGAAGGGAGATATGGTGAGCCCTCCATGCTGTATTTTAAACTGTAGAAATGTCCATAGCTTACTAAGCGCTCTAACCCAGAACTTAGCCGCCAGAGGGTAACGCTTTAGTGACCTAAAGCACGGAGGTCATTACATTTTCTCAAAAAAAAAAAACCCTGGGTTAATTTCATTAACTTATTTTAATTCCACTGATCCGACAATGAGTCAGGATGGCTCTAGGGCGTAGAACACTTCATGTCAGTTTTTATAAATTTAGTTACAATATCCCTTATAAATATTAAAGAGTAAAAAAATGAACACGCTGTAAACAACACAATACGACATACTGTAATACTGCAATATAATAGTACTGGTGGGTATATTCCAGTAGCGTAGCGAGGGGGTGACCCAGGGGCAACCCCCCCCCCCCCACATGACAAATAAATAGATAATTTTCAACCAATACTGAAATATCTGTAATGTGTAAAACTTACAAAGCTGATGAAAGCCTGTCAAGCTAAGGTATGTGTTTGTTCAGTTCACGCTTCTTCTTTCCTCAAGACAGAGTGACTTTGCTCCGCGAAACCTTCTCCCCCCTCCCCCCTCCCCCCTTTTTAACCATAATATGGAGTTCTCAAGGTCGAGATGACCCCATAAAATGAGCCTACGAATATATCACGAGTGTATCAAATCAACTATTCTGTTTTGCCCAAGAAATAGAGCCCCAGCTGACATTACAACATTTAATTACTTTAATACGAAGCCATAAAACGACTTGGTTAATTAGTGATTATAATTTTTTAATTTGGCAACATCGATCTCTTAATTTTTGGGATTAGAGACAATAGTTTACACGAACTTTTACTGAAAGTAAGCGAAAGTAATCTATTGATTTTCTGATTAAATATATATTTGTATATATTTACTATTTTTATAACGCTCCATAGGACGGGCTCCTGCCAAACGAAAACCTGGTACGCTACTGCACGATCTTTAGGAATATTGGAATACAATTTATATATAATACCACGTCATTTTCGATTATACTACTACACAATTACACATACCTAGGTTAAGTATCATCGGTTTAAAGTCGAATAAAACAATATGGTTGCGTTAACATACTGTATTTTCTGTATAAATTCAAGGCGACACCTGCGTAATGGGCGCAACACTACTCAACAGTTCCTGAACGTGATAAGAGGAAAACACTAACACCTAGTATAGGCCTAGCACTTTAAGGGAAAGCACACTAACACTGAATAACGTAAGAACAAGGTCGTGACCACAACTATCAATTACGAAGGAAACTACACCAAATATATTACAAGCGTACATTATGCTCAACGTTAAAACGCGACATTTCACTCTACGCAGAGATATTTACAAATGTACACTATACAAGAAATGCTAAGATTAAAGACGTTGAAATAAACACAAAATGTGAAATATAACATAAATCCATCCAGCTGTATTGCGTTTCATGACTGACGAAGGCAGTGCTATAATTTGACTGTATGTCCGCAAGCAGAGAATTAAGTTTCAAAGGCATATATTGGTAATTGCAAGCGAGTGTACTACGTTACAAATATTTTAAGAAGGCGTGGAGGAAGCAGTTTCATATTTACCAGCTTTGAAGAATATAAAACATATTTATATTTTTATTAAAAAATGATAATTTTATGCACACCTGGTGTATGACCATAGCACTAAGTAGATTACTTGCAGTTGTTACGGCTGATTTTTTAGTTTACCGTACGGTACCACATTCAAAATGCACGTATTTGTATACCTGTAATTAACATTGTAGCATATTTTATTTTACCATTTTACACTTTCACGTAATATCTTACGTATATTCTTTATGCAAAAACCGTTTCTACACAATTCACTTATGTAATTTCATATTTGCACTGTAGGCATACGTGTTTTTAATTTTTTTATATCACGTTAGGGTTTTTAAATTAGATGTACGGTGGCAATTTTATTATGTTTAAGATAAGAAATTAGCAATATTTCATTTATTATTATTATTTGCATTTATTTTTGAGTTGATAATTTTATTTTCATTTTCCGGTCTCATTTTGTGTTTCTTATTTTATAATTTTTTTGTATCTGTTCTGAGACTATATATTCTAGGTTTTTAAGCAGTTAGGAGCTTGAAAGTGGTTCGTTTGCGAGTTATTTTTATAGCTTTCACCCCCATTGGCCCACAGGCTCGAACCCTGACTACTGATTGGCTGGAATGATAGGTCCTTACGAGCCAAACGAGCTTAACGCTCGCTCTCTCTTCCAGTAACAACCACCGTCAGTAGACGTAGCTGTAGGACGCTCGCCTGTACTTAGTATAGGGTGTTAGATACTTCCCGTAAGTATTTGTCAGTATTCCAGCAACGTGAGAGCTGGAATATTGCCCCTTTGCTAGGTTTTAGTATTTAGGAGACAGAGGTATCTAGTAGCGACGTAACGTGTAAGAGCGAGGATCGCGCACGCATAGTTTGAATCGCCCGCCCAGTCCTACATTTTCCTACCACATCCGTCTGCACACATTTATTTGCAAAATGAAGTTAATCTTCATCAACGAGAGCAACAGGAACTTCACAGCCACTCTCCAGGTAAGCAAACTAATGATGGTATTCCAGCGTCGGCCATTATCGGTTTCTAGAAGCTTTTTCCTTGAGGCGACGCCATATTGTATTTTGTCAGCACAGACTATCCCAGCTTAAATTTTGGTTACGATTAACTTGAGAAGAGTTTTGACATACACTGAGCTAGACACTATAATCAAGTTTGAATTTAATTTTTTTTTGCAAATAAATTTTTTTATTTTGAGAAACAGAAACCCTGTGCTAAGTGATTTCAGTTTGCCATTTAACTACGGACACGTACATAAAAACAGGGATACAAGAGGCTAGGTACGGCCACTTTCAACAGCATTAGGAGTGTCCTGTGTATTTTAATAGTTATTGCAAATTGCCACCAGGGTTTTTAAAATAATCAGTTCAGAGAACGTAACAAGACATTAAAGCATAAAGTTGAATTTAAAAAATTTGAATATAAATCCAGTCACGTTTAATTGCAATTTCCATCTCTTTAGTTTAAAAACCCTGTTGTTTTATGGTAACTTGCTAAATGAATGCACATATTTTCACAATGTTCCTGATTTGTTTCCTTGCACAAGTAGTGTACGTCTCAGTTGTTCTGCTGAACGAGGTATGATGAACGGCCTATAATACGGCAAGTCTCTCTTCCAGCCTGCAGAGACAAGGACCAGCAGAACAAGTACTCCAATCTGGGTATAACACACTCTGGCACACATAAGTTGACATTGAGTTTTTTTTTTTTTTTTTTTTTTTTTTTTTCCACCTACTAACATGTTTATGGTTAAGAGTAACCAATATTCAGACAAGACTTTGGAGAGAAGAATCTATTATAGTTCATTACATAAAGGCTGACACACTAACTGGTCATATAAGTGGTTCTACATAACCAATCAAACTTACATTGAGTGTACCTGCTTTAGACTGAATCATTCGGTAATTACACACAGCTATAGGTCACTGAACATTTAATAAACTTGAAGAAATGTGGTTTGACAGTGTATATGGTTGCAGTCTCTCTGCTAAACAAGGTGATATTGGCGCCCATTGCCCGTGCGGTAACACATATTATTCACATGGTATTATTAAATGTGTGAACATTATTATCCTACTATTGTTGACCACAAGTGAAAGTAAGTATAGGCTGTTCACAGTAAAGTGAGCGATTTTTAATGTCCTCCCAACAGGCATTAACCACTAACCACTATTGCAGCCTCAGGCATTAAATTTTGAGGGTGGTGAAATATATTCACTGTGTTTATTGGTCACGCGCTGTGTTTATTGGTGACGTTGCAATGTTTATATTAAAAAGCAGCAGGAGGATGAAAGGAAAATTTTATAAGGGTCTTAAAAAGTGCTCATTTTACCGTGAACAGCCTATAAATGAGAGTACTGACTCTACCTCAATCCTCAACATAATTATATATACAAATATTATTTTCTGAGCCAAACATTTCAGTACAGTTACATGTGCACACATATGTTCATAACAGTACAGAATCAGCGTGTACTGATCACGTGAGGCAGTAATACCAGCATAATCATGCATTTTCTCCTAAAGCCTTTGTGGATTATTTCGTGGCCTACGCCATAAAAAACATTTACGGAGATAGATTGCCATCCATATTGAGCTTATTTTAATTTATTCGTAATCATATTTTTAAGAAATAAGTTTTAAATCCCAAGGTTGTTATTCTATAAGGTACTACTTGGTGACATTTCTGAAGTTGGTGCAAACTGTTTCCAAGCGAAATCCCCTTAAGTGAAAAAAGAAAAAGAATGTTATGGCTGATTCCTTTCGTGTTTACGTATATGTAAATATAAATAAGAAAGAACGCAATTGAAGAGAGCAGTTAGTAAAAAGATATTAGTGGGGAGGGGGGGGGGGATGAGCGGGCCAGTTATTATCGAGTAGTGTGAGCGAGGTAGTAAACAGTGAAGAAGGACAGAACAGGGGAGAGCACTGGCTATAAATAGCGGCACTGCGTGTGTGTGATGGCGGCGAGCGAGCAGAGATGTGGGCCCGGCGTGGTACCAGCTCCAGCCCGTGGTATTGAGATTATCATGGGGGGGAGGGGGAAGTAGGCTAGCTCTGACGCACGACATGACGTCAATGCACGGCTAGGCGCGAGCCCAACGTGACTGCACGGAGGGGAAAGCAACGAGGACACCACACTCACTCCTACCAGCCTTCCCTTCCCCTCCAACCACTATCCTTCACCCACATAGTGGTGTTACGCGTACCATTTTCATAGTACATTTACCATAATTACACCACGTGTACCATGACGAGGTCGTCGTGGTAGACAAATGTACCAAATATGACTACAATAAAAATATGCAGCTGACGATCAGATGCATTATGTTGTTTTCCTCCAGGTACTTTATAGGTTATGCACACCTACATTTATGATTTGTAATGCGGATTATGAAAGAAATTTTGCGTTATTGTCGATCGACATTATTGTGCTATTTTTATTTCAATTTCTTTAAACATTGCCTTGTTTCTAGCCCTGCTCAAGATAGTACATCATATGAAACCACTGATCATTTTCAGATTTAATTATATTTGAGTTATATTTCTGTTTCGCCTCTTGCTAATGTAAGTATTTCTTCTTGTTCTTTATGTTTACGTATGTGTACATTATGTTGTAACTGGTTAAGTGTAAGAGAAGGCATCGAATCCTTAACTGCGCCAGTATAAATAAATAAATAAATAAATAAATAAGATAGTCGGTATGTAGCCGGCTTGGTTCAATCCAAAAGCCGAACCCCTATCCTTCATCTGAGAATTAGAGGTTGAACTATTGGATGTTTCACGAACGAGATATCGAGATCGAAATGTATCAACATCCTTCGAGTCTCCGGCGATGTTCCGTTGTTCCCTTTTAGTTGACAGTTCCGTCGTTTATTGTTGTCAGTAAGCTGTGTTGGTTATTATTCTGTGCGGGAAAATTGGCTTATTTTAGTTTCACACATTCCATTGCTGTGCAGGCAGGGGCGTTTGATTATCATATTTTACAAAGGTGAAATTATTATTTTGTGATTTACAAACCAGGTAATGTTTTAATTATATTTTTATTCCAAATGTTTTATTTGTGTTTGATGTCAATAGCGTAACGTTCAAACAACTGTTGTGTAATGAAAGTAAAACAAACATAACATTGTGACTTTGCGCATTTGTTAGAAATGTGACTTACCATAACTTTGCAACAGTGTAGCATTATTTGGAACGCATCTAGTAAGAACCATGACAGAACACTGACGACCTTGGCCAATCCTCCCCGTGCATGCCTTTATTGCCCGTCCATCTTTCATTGAAGCACTTCTGAACAAAGTCACTGCTCCTACAGGCTTTTCACGGTAAAGTGAGCATTTTTGAAAACCCAGTCATTCGGAATAATAGTCTATAAATGTATTTTATTTTAGCCTTACATTTGAACTTCCCAGTGCGGCGGAATATACATTTGTGTTTATTACTTACATGGCAATATTTGTTTAAAATTGTGGTTAAAGGACTGAAAATGGCAGAAATAAAAAAAGTACCCAGGCGTCGAAAGTAATCACTTTACCGTAAACAGCGTTATAGCTGCATATATTATATGTTAACGGGCACACATTGACCAACATTCGGCGCACAGTTAAGTTGGTAAAGGTCCATGTATTATGGGGGATGGTGCACGAAAGCCGTGTATTTACCTTAAATTTGGTCAAAAGTTGTTTTTCAGAGAATTTTTACAAATTTTTGGGCACGAAAAGACATAAAGAATAATTCCAAACACCTTCTTACATTGATAGATATTCATTACCATTACTAATATCGGAGCACTGACGAAAGATAAGAAAGAATATCTTACTTCTCATCTTATATCAGTGCTCACAGAATAATGAATGTAGCAAATAATTAACAATGCAAGAAATTGGTAAAAATTAATGTTTACGTCTTGTCGTGCCAACAATTTTGATAAACCCTCTGAAAAACAAGTTATAATAAAAAATCGGGTAAATATACTGTTTTCGTGCAACATTGGCCTTATCATTGAATTAATAGTGCCACGCAAAAACTTGACACTATTACAATTATTTGTTTTGCTTTCTATATATTGGAAGCTTGTAAGTGCAAGAATTAGTCAATTCGTAAAACATTAATTATAGTCCGTTCTCGGTTACTAGCAACTTTTCGTAAGTCCTGCTCAAGTTCTACCTCCACGATATTCCTCCGTTTCATGCTAACAAAGCTTAGAGGGTCGACGCACCACATTCGTGCACACTCAGTGTAATAACATTTTACATAAGAACTATTTCTTACTTGGCATTACCAAAGCATATTTGCTCTCTCGCTTTATTCATATTAGTTATAAAAGAAAGTTTTTAATTTAAGTAGTAATGCAATTTAACCAAAAGTAAGGTACTTTTGTGTTGGAACAAGTAAAAACGCTTGTGATATATGACACATTTAGGAAGCAGCCATATACGTTACAGACCTAGATGGTATGTTTCTTCGAAGGCTTTTCAATTTAAGTGTGAAGAAACCGCACAAAGACTGCCCTTTTTAAAAATTTTACACTTGCCCTTAAACGATGCATTAATAAAGCGAGCAGACTCAAAGCAATGTTCATCTTACATACTGTATGTTGTAAGAATACACAATCTCCGAACAAGTAAACCTTAAGCAGGCTTTCGAAAGCGCTCAGTTTACCGGGAACAGCGTACACACAATTATAAATAACTTACGGGAATGGTGCTCGAAAGAAACACACATATTTCCCGATTTATGCCACAAGTTTTTTTTTTAGAGACTTGTCAAGATTTTTGGCATGACAAGCCATAAAAAAAAATCTTTGGTGCTTCTTAAATAGTTAGACATTCACAGTCTCTATTATTCTCGGAATACTGATGGAAGATAACTAAAATATTCTTTATCTTCACTCGTTGCTTCGAAAATAATAAACGCAATGAACAGTGCCAGGTGTTAATTATTCTTATTTATGTCTTGTGTCACTTTCTAAAAATCCTCTGAAAAACATTTGTAACAATACTAGGCCAAAATGTGAGATTTTCGTGCACCATGCCCCTTAAGACAGTAAGCAATAAAATTTTCCCAACACATTACTTCAAGCCTAATCCAACACAATAAATTTGCTATAGCTTACTGAAGTAGAAATTTATTCCTAGTCTTAAGTTTAGCCAATCACACAAACGCATAAATTCCAATAAATGTAATTTAAATTTTTTATTATAAATTATGCACCACAGTATTAATTTGTAATGGCTTGCTTAGGAAAAACTACCGCCGAAAAAAAAAATGAATAAACAACAGCTTTCAGTTTGATCGAATACAGTACACAGTAAGATGTGATTCTATTGGTCGAACTGAACACTTATATCGCGATTCTGTCCGCTCAATTTCGAGGGCTTACTGTTTATTGTGTAATTCCCTTAAAGATGCGGCAGATCGATCCTCATGTTCTGCGCAAATACCAACACTGACCTATATCAAACAAACACTACTGTCAACGTCATATGGTCAGCTGTAATGAACGTGTTTGTTGATATTTTATACGACTAAAATAATTTTACTGATTTCAATTTAATCAAAATACATTACAAATTGGTTACAGTTAAGTACAGAAGCATCTCAAAGCACGTACATATTTACGCAAATAGTGTTCTCACCTCAAACGCTATGGACGTTGTTTATGACAGTCATATTGGCAGGCAGAAAGCACAGGAGTCCAATGTTGGACACGGGGAGTGGCTTCTGCGCAACTTGCATTTACCCTCTACCTAATTCCCATCTACGCACCTCGCCACTTCTACAGTAGCGAAAACTAATACAGGCCATTGACTATGATGTGAGCGATTTTTTTTAAAGCTCTCTCATTTGGAATAATAGTCAATAAATGTATTTTATGTTAGCCTTAGAAGAAAACTTCAGAGTCCAGTGAAATATATACACACTGTGTTTATTACTTACATGGCAACATTTATTTAGAAGGAGGTGGTTAAATGATAAGAATTGGCAGAAAGAAAAAAGTAAATAGGGCCTCAAAAGTGCTCACTTTACCGTGAACAGCCTACAGTTAGCCGAAGCGACGCCCAGCTTCCGCCGACTTGTAGCTCTCGCAGTTGGAACTAAACTGTTGTACACGGAAGCAATGATCACTACTTTGTACCAATTTAATTCATGTAATTAAAAGACCATGGAAATGGCATACCATCTGTGATGTATCACTGATCCTAGCGCCAGGGGATATTTGATTTCCACTAAGACTCAACTTCAACCCTCCAACAGTAATTCTTCGTTTTCGTGTCATAATTACGGATTTATAGTAATTACTGACAGTGTACGATAATAGAATATTTACACTTTATGAGTTGTTTAATATTTTGTGCGTAATTTTAATTGTATTATCTGCTAGTTGTAAAAAGTCTAAAACTTATTGATAAAATATAAATATGATCTCGACTTTTTACAACATACAGATAACACACAGTTAAAATTGCGCACAAAAATATTAAACAACTGTAAAATGTAAATTTTCTATAATCTTACATTGTCAGTAAGAATTACTATGAATCCGAAATTATGACACGAAAACGAAGAATTTCTGTAAGAGACATGAAAACGAGCCTTAAGAAAACTGCATTTAAGATTTTATGGCGCCTCTTTACATTACTATGTATGCATTATTACAATAATGTGTCCTATTCCAAGCGACAACCTACGTGTAGCATCGTAGTCGGAACTTGGTTCGGCAGACCAATTACAACGATATCATTCTCTTGCGAGTATTTGTATTGTAGCTTCAGTCTTGCAAATAAACCTTGTTGTCGGAAGACACGTACACGAACCTCAGGCCAACGCCGTCTGAGCTGCACAGATCGCGGGACCCGACCTCTGACAGCGCGAAGCTACAAACATTGTTACAATGTCTCTCTCGTAGTCAGTCAGGTTCTTTAAGGGGTGGAGGTCTTCACTACATAAAATAGTTAATAATAATAATAATAACATAATTTATTAAAATACCACAAAGAAAATATTCTAGACATAATATCTCATAAAAAATTGCAGTACCACTTGCGATTTAAAATTAATCAATTTGATGAATGAAATTTAACATTACCTCAATGAAATTAATGCGATTAAATAAAATAAGTCCCAATAAAAAGTATATAAAAGTTTTTTAATTATATCAATAATTATAGGGCCTATGTATGTTTGGTAGTCCCAATTTTTACAATACAGTCCGAATCACATTCACACAGTCCCACCTTAATTCAATCCACACCCCACCAATCCGGATGTTGTAGAGTGCTGTGAGCGTCTCCATGCACAGTAGCACTCTACTCATAGGGAACCCCACCCTCTCGTCCGTTCACACCGCACCCTCTCGTCTATTCACACGGCACCCTCTCGTCTATTCACACGGCACCCTCCCGTCCGTTCACACCCCACCCTCCCGTCCGTTCACACCGCACCATCCCGTCCGTTCACACCCCACCCTCCCGTCCGTTCACACCCCACCCTCTCGTACGTCCACACCCCACCCTAATCGTCCGTCCACACCCCACCCTCTCGTCCGTTCACACCGCACCCTCTCGTCTGTTAACACGGCACCCTCCCATCCGTTGACACCCAACCCTCCCATCCGTTCAACCCGCACCCTCCCGTCCGTTCACACCCCACCCTCTCGTACGTTCACACCCCACCCTAATCGACCGTCCACACCCCACCCTCTCGTCCGTTCACACCCCACCCTCCCGTCCGTTCTCACCGCACCCTCCCGTCCGTTCACACGGCACCCTTACGTCCGTTCACACCGCACCCTCTCGTACGTTCACACCCCACCCTCTCGTACGTTCACACCCCACCCTCCCGTCCGTTCACACGGCACCCTCCCGTCCGTTCACACCACACCATCTCGTCCGTTAACACGGCACCCTCCCATCCGTTCACACCCAACCCTCCCGTCACTTCACACCGCACCCTCCCGTCCGTTCACACGGCACCCTCCCGTCCGTTCACACCGCACCCTCTCGTACGTTCACACCGCACCCTCTCGTCTATTCACACGGCACCCTCCCGTTCGTTCACACCCCACCCTCCCGTCCGTTCACACCCCACCCTCCCGTCCGTTCACACCCCACCCTCCCGTCCGTTCACACCCCACCCTCCCGTCTGTTCACACCGCACCCTCTCGTCTGTTAACACGGCACCCTCCCATTCGTTCACACCCAACCCTCCCATCCGTTCAACCCACACCCTCCCATCCGTTAAACCCGCACCCTCCCGTCCGTTCACACCGCACCATCTCGTGCGTTCACACCGCACCCTCTCGTCTATTCACACGGCACCCTCCCGTTCGTTCACACCCCACCCTCCCGTCCGTTCACACCGCACCCTCCCGTCCGTTCACACCCCACCCTCTCGTACGTTAACACCCCACCCTAATCGTCCGTTCACACCCCACCCTCCCGTCCGTTCACACGGCACCCTCCCGTCCGTTCACACCGCACCCTCTCCTCTGTTAATACGGCACCCTCCCATCCGTTCACACCCAACCCTCCCGTCCGTTCAACCCGCACCCTCCCGTCCGGCACACCCCACCCTCTCGTACGTTCACACCCCACCCTAATCGTCCGTCCACACCCCACCCTCTCGTCCGTTCACACTGCACACACACACGTGTGTGCCCCATCCTAGTCTGCCCCATCCGCCATCATCCGTTCTCTGCGCTGATGTCCCATGCTTCACCTAATTTTGCCCGAGCGCTAATCTTCAGCCAGATGGCTTTTTCAAAGACTGCTGGTCCTCAGGCTGTGAGGGTATTCACAGAGCGCCGGTCCCGGTCCTGAACCTTCATCATATTCCGCGTTGCACCAATGGACATGGATACCAAAACATGTTTGCTCATCCTCTCAAGTATCAAGTTAACGACTCCTCCGGCAAGAAGAGGAGGAGGGGCTGTGACGCCAGCCAGTGCAGCTGTCAATTACTAACCTGACTGCTAGGTTAAGTAGCCGGAAGCGGGTGTCCTTGGTGGGAGGGAATGGTCGAGGTGCGTCGCTCCCCACAGCGCTGCGCTGGGACCACGCATAACCATCGTTAACATAGTGCAGAAGTCAGTGTATAGCAATATAATTTATCGTTACGCACGTAGATTTAGGGCTGCGATTGTAAAGTTCTGTATTCATGCGTATTCTGCACTTATGCATTTAAATATATCATTTCAGTCACTAGTACCGCTGTAGTTAGAGCTAATAATAAGTAATTTTACATTACAAGTGGCCATAGCTCTGCGGGGCCCAAATCTTATTTTAATACTATTCGTTACCTACCGCTTTATTTTTGCACTCTAATTAAAATCACAAAAATTTAAATAATTAAATAAGAAACATTTTTATTTGTGGATTAACGAGTAAAATTGTTATTGCTTGCAAATAAGACTGATTTACTTAATAGTTGATAATGTATACTAATATACAACTAAGGTGCCACAAATATTGACACATTACAAGAACATGAGCAAGTGACCAGTAAGAAGAGGAGCAGCTAATTAATAGGCAGGGATTATTAGAGAGCGTGAAGATGCATTTCAATTACGAGACAGGCACTTCATAAAACTGTTTAGATGAAGGCAGCAACGCCTCTTAGCAAGTGAAGAATGTTGGACGCCTCAGTGTCAGGTCCGGCGCTGAGGAAGCACTGCCACGGGCGGCGATGGGAAATGGCATAAACAAGCTAAGCGTGTGTTCTGTTTCCTCTGCTACTATAAGATTTTAAAACAGCAATCTGTTTAAAAGAAACTCAGCATTGTAACCAAAATTTAAAACACTGTTTTATACAAAACTAAATATTGCAAACTAAGGAGGCGAGCTATTTACAGAGATCTATGTTGACTTTACAACACATTTATGTTTCAGTAACCAAATATATGAAAGGGCAACGATTATCGACTTTCATTTCTATCCTGAAAAAATACTTACATAAATATTTTCCATAGTTTCTTCGCTATTACAATATACACAACAGCTTAAATTGAGACCCGTATGATAACTTGGAAGTCTTCTTAAACAAAGGTTAAGCCTCGCGGTTAGTTGACATTCTTGAAAAAGTTTGCGTGGTCCAGGTCGTATTTGTGCATTTTCTGTAAGTACCGCAAGTAATATTCTGTACACTGTGCTAATGTAGTGTACTTGTTCACGTATTTACGGCAACGGACATGCTTAACCGAAATATAGGGCACAACCTTTTCTTACCCGTTTGCCCTTTTTTTTTATCATATACATCTATTACAATGTTAATGATATTTTCAAGCGAATTTACATTTCTGTGACAACGTAAGTCAAACACTTCACATCAAATGTCTTATTCAATAGTCCTAGTTATGCCATGAAAGATGCGCGCATCCTTGTTTGGTGTACATTCAGTTATGCAAATGCCATTAAACCTTACAAGAAACTCCCAGTGTAAGCTCTAATTGACGCCTGCTTTTTAATACTCGCAAAAACCTCACAAGAAAATGTAAATGAACAGTAGCAAGACACTTCGAGCGCGAACTGTAATTAGCTGTTTTGCACGAAAAAAAATTCCCTGCTTTTTTCATGTAAGTAGATGGATTTAGTATGTCCGAGAACAAATATGGTGGTGTGAAGAGTCAAGAGTCATCCGCCATCTTAGATGATGTCACCATCGCCATCTTGGATGACGCCAGGGCGTTTATCTTGGAAAAAATTACCACCCCTATGATGTCACCATTTATTAATTTCTATAATTTTCACTTCATGCTCTGTCATTCCACCTTGCTACTTCATACTCTATCATTCTAACTTTCATGTTCTATCATTCCTTCATGCCCCTCTCTCTCCCACCTCTCATTCCTCCCATCATATGCTGTAGGCAGCCATCTTTAATTCCTGCACCTATCACCAGAGTACACCACCCTATTACTCGCCTTTGTTCGCCCCTGCCAACTTCTTTCGTCTGTTACTTACTTTCGTTCAACTGCCACCTGCTAGGAGCATTGCAAACTGTTATGTAATTTTCTGGAGCTCAAAAATCCTGTGAAGGAGTGCACGATCGAACTGCTGGAGCTTGGGTAGTCTTGTAGACACCTTACGACTGCTGGGCTATCGGAGCAGTCTGGATAGTAGGGTTTTAAATGTCGTATAAACACTGCAACAAGTGAACGAGATAGGCAAGTCTCGACTGATATACTATACATCATATAACCATATCAGATACATCAGAGTATATGTGTGTATGTAGTTACCACTTTATCACGTGTGGCTGATTCCTTTACCGGCCCTAGTAACCGAGGCTGATGCTACCTTGCTGCGTCCCGCCTCACTACAGCAGGATGTATAGTGCCAGTTCATGTGGCCGAGTGGATTTTCCCAAGATGGGTTTTCGCCCCAGCAACTCAAAGCCATAATTATTTTTCCTAGTTAGCATGAACATGTTATTGGGTGTCTCCTATAAGGCCGGAATTTATTACCTAATTTTTCTTTCGTGTGTTTGAAGTCAACATCTATTTGTTACATATGATACTTCGAAATTGTCATCTTGCTCCGAAAAATGTACGGATAAAAGTTTGTGTCACTACTATAAAAAGTTAATCTTATATTTGCTGTTACCATTTTACAATAGTGAAGGTCACTAGGCGACATGTTTTCTGTAAGTTTCCAAGGTCATGTCGTAACATTATAAAGTAATTTTTCCTTTTCAAACAAAGATAATAAGACAATTTTTTGTAGTAAGTGGGATCCCATAAGATAACATAAAAACAAATAAAATAAGAATAAGCTTAAATCATTATTGAAAATATCTCCTAATTAATGGAGTTAAAAGAAAGGCAAGATATTATTCGTTGAAATGCTTTTGTTATTGTTATACTCATATAACATTATTTATTTTGAAATAAAACAGAATTTTTTATATAAAGGAAGTTATCAATAAAAGAAATGTGTGTGTTACCCAAGCTGTAGATTCAATTACTTATAAATTACCATAAACATCTTATAATTTCCTCGAAATTATTTTCAATACCCATTTGTCAGAAAGTGATTTGTGAAGTTCTTCATAACCTAAAATTAACTATGCACCTTTCACTATACTACAGTAAAGTGTATTTTGATATTAACTGAAAGTTACTTTCACATAATTCTATACATTACAGAGAATTGTGATGCAAGTATGTGATAGGTGTTGGGCACGGGTTCGGCCATGTTGTTTACTTTAACTATTTACGACGCACACTCGAGGCAACCAGATCTGTGTGGGCTTTTGATCTGTGTGGGCTTTTTTTTTTTTTTTTTTTTTTTTGGTGATTTGGTCCTGGCAGTGCTACAAAGGCTTTGGTCCTGGCAGTGCTACAAAAGCTCCTATTCACCTGAAGAACCTGTGTTGCGAGGAAGCGATACGGGCGACATTAACACGCGCGCCTAGCACTCCATCGCCCCTACGCGAAAGATGCCGAACTGGTTTGCAGAGTTTCCGTCGTTGCACTGAGCTGTGAAAATTCGATTTGAAACAGTGGGACTTCATGATACTATACGTAGAGATAGGAACATTTCGCGAGTTCAATTACCTGTATGCTAGACTCCACAATCCGTTGCATAATCGAACCTCAGATGTTTGTTCATTGGCTGTTATCCCACTGCAAGTCGGCTATTGGCGCGGAGTAGTCCACGGCGTGTCTTATAAACTCAGATAAAATCGAAAAGGAGACTTCTGTGTACACGCTTTTGAAATCTATCTTGCCCTGAAATGAATTCGCGAATTTTTCCTATCCCAACCTATACGCGATGAAAACCCACAGGTTTCAATACAGATGTATAGTTTCGAATTTTCTTCTACCTCTGAAGGAAACTTTTAAGAAGGCTCTGATAATGTGTTTCGTTTTCCACTTCACGATTTTTTTCTCTTTTACTACACTTAATATGGTAAAAGCAAAACCATACAGCGTTAGATGACTGATTTGTACCTTTTCTGGCAAGAAGTCTTATTCCCAGAACGGGGTCGCTCCCGGATTTCCACATGTGCCGAGCGATCCCGCTGGCGGCCGGGTTCTCGGGGATATCCCGTTTCTCCCCAACTCCCTGGGATTCTGGCGCTGCTCCATCCTCACCTCGCTTCACCCTCATCGGCTAAGACCTCGATGTTAAGAGCCACCCAAATTTCTTCACTCGCTCCCAGAACATTTATTTACTCAGACAGGCGTGTACGCACAAAAAACAACGATTTCGTTGAAAATATTTTAGTGCATGGACCTCTAAATGACAATTGAAGTGGTAACTAATTTTAGGGATCGCCACTAGACTAGACGTACTTCCGGCGGGTCGGCACTCTGTGTTGCATAACCGCGCAGGAACAATGCGACATGATCCGTCGAGACAAGCCACTAGCCTGGTTTACCACGTCACAGAGGCTCAGCTGACTGCCACGTCTTGACCTCCAGTATGTCTCGCGACATCAAGGTCAAGGCGTTGTGCCGTCTCGACATAGGCTGTTCACGGTAAAGTGAGCACTTCTTAAGGTCCTTCTCAATTTTTCCTTTCACCCAATCTCCATCTTCCTGCTGCTTTTTAATATTAACATTGCAATGTGAACAATAAACACAGTGTATACATTTCACCAACATCAAAATTCAACGGCTGAAGCTGCAATAAGATGTATTTAGTAGTCGTTAATGGCTGTTGGGAGGGCCTTAAAAAGTGCTCACTTTACCGTGAACAGCGTCACGCTTCCGTGAACACGCTTCCCGTCACACACACACACACACACATACCTCACCGCCCTGCCGTAATTTATGTCCGAAGTAAACCAGCTCCTTAATACCACCACAATGTCACTCTGCGAAGCAACGTACATGAAGTAATAATGTAGAAATTAAACACACACATCTCGTTTTAATTAACGCTTTTCTTAACGACTCATGAATACGCGAAATTCATAATTTTAAAACAAAACTTAAATAAATCAACGCTAAATTAAAAGGCTGAAAAGCACCAACCAAATTTATTTTTATAAAATTCAAAGGCAGCTACACATGAAAAATATGTAGGTAAAGGCCGTTCACGATAAAGTGAGCACTTTTGAAATTAACCTTAGAAAAATGTCACTGTTCGTGCGTGGCATATATTTTAACAGGCCCACTGAGTGACATAAGCCCAGTAAAGTTGGTTGCGATGGAGGGAAAGTAGTTCCATATCTTAACGTCGAATAAAAAGTGATACGTAACCATTTCTAGTAACTTGAATTATTTCTTTCTCTCTCTGTTTTTTTTTAATGCGCCGAAGTGTAAAAATAATCAGATTTGCAAAATATTTACTTCTCTAATAATTTGACAGTTTCACTTGACCGACGCATGAATAAAGTGATGAGGCCTGTGACAATATTAATATTACATAAGGTAGAAGAACACACAACGTCCATACAGGTAGATCTTAATCAGGGCTTTCAAAAGTTCTCATTTTACCGTTAACAGCCTATATGAAAGCTCCTACATGCAACAATTTGGAAGGAAAATGAAATACAGTTGTGTAGATATTCCGAAGTAGGAATTTTTTTTTTTTTTGGTATAAATAACTTCATTTCGATGAATTATTTATTTATATACTCCATGCGCTCAAAAAGCAAGAAAATTGTGGTTCTGGTCTGTGGTTATCCAAAATTTAAGTAACTCATATAGTAAAATAATTAAATGTGTGCCTTCCAGCAACTTTAGAGCTAAAGCTCCATGGCCTTATCGCTTGGAACATCGTGCTAGTAGAACGAGTGTAGTGGAGAGATTTGGACGGCTCTTAACATCGAGGTCTTTGGAGTCGATGAGGATGAAACGAGGAGAGTATGTGGCAGCGCCGGAATGCAAGGGTGGGGGGAAACGGGAGATCCCCGAGGAAAGCCGCCGACCAGCGGCATCGTCCGGCACGATTCCCACGTGCGAAAATCCGGGAGCGACCCCGCCAAGAATCGAGCCCAGTTCGCCAACATGGGAGGCGAGTATGCTAACCACTACACCACCACGGCCCCAGAGATGGCGCGGATCCCATCATTAAATGCATGAACTTCATAATGAGGAGTAAGGATGTATCGCATCACGCATACATTTAAACTAAATATGTACTCTGCTTTTAGAAGACCGAAAACATAAAAAGAAGAGGTTTACCTTACCCAAAAAAAAAAAAAAAAAAAAACCCGTGGTGTAGCTATTTTTACACAGAAGACCTGGAGACCACGAGTGCATTTCGTAGCTATCGATATGAACTCAACAGAAGCACAGACTACGATGACTATCCTGCCTTTCTGTGCATGGTATACAACATCGACCAAGAAAGCAACTCGTCACAATTATAGTAATTATACCACCCTTGACAAAACATACTTATTTTTAACATATACTATTGAAATTTTATAGGAAAAACTCATGGACCCTGATGGGGCTGCAGACAGTGCATAATTCTTGAAAATAAGGTACTGCAGGTTCAATCCTCTAGAGAGTCCAGCCATTTCACACGTAACATTTTCAACATGATACACAATAAAAATTATATATTTTTTGAGACAGTGTGCTAGCCGTCACGATGAATACAAAGGCCCAGCATATCATTTTGAAAAACTGATGGCTATCACTTAAATTATATCGGCATGATATCTCACAGCAAACATGTTGCAAGCATCTAAAAAACAATTCGGAGCCGATTCCGATACAGAATATTTGTCTTGTCAGTAAGATTGCAAACATCTTATTGATTCTGTTAATGGCATGATGTATTTTTTGAGACAACTACGTTTAACCGTCAGGATAAAGACAACGGCGCACTGTATTATTTAGGATAATGGATAGATATCACCGAAATTTGTTGCCATGATATCTGACAGCCAACCTATCGCCAATATCTCAAAGGGGCCGATTTAGATACAGCATATTTGTCTTTTCGGTAAGCTGGCCAACGTCCTATTTTATCCAGCCCAGTAACGCTTTTGAGATAATTACTATGTATAGTATGTGTATAGTAAATGGTAAAATAATATGTTAATTAGCTCTACAATAACACATAACCCACAGCCCTGTATACTCATTTACAAAGTAAATTTTTTCATCTCCACTTAGTCTATATTTCATGTATATAACAGATGAGAATGAAAATACGATTAAGATTATGAAATTATGAAGTGCTGAAAATTTTGTACATCAATTAGTACATCGCAGTTATTTACATCAATTATTTATAAACTGTACTTAACTGTTTTGATTTCCTGTCTATAAATTATAGTTACATTTCCATGAATATCTAACATATGTTTAACATAACATAGACATACATACATTTTTTTAGTCATGTAAATTCTTTCATTAATTTTGTTTCTTGGTAATAGAGTTATGGCAACCTCTATGTCACCCTGTCACACTAATGGCTGCTAAAATTTTCCAATATATATATAGTACACTAAAGCACATGGGTATTTTATATGGTTACATTTTCATCTGATGGTTCAAATGTTTTTGCCAGATACCATAAATACTGTATTTGCTGTAACTTTGTGCTGGGTAGTAAAGAACTTGTTACTCTTCGTGAAACTGATTTTTTGTTCATGTGCAAAATTTTTAACAATAAGGGTGTTTGATACCACAAAATTAATAAGTTCATACTTGTACCAAACATTATTCAACTTGTACGCATTGTATGTAATGTATTTTCTCGAATAAAAAAAGTCTATACTTTATATATTTAGTGTCAAATAAGAAATTTTTCTGGTTTGCTGAATATGCAATAACAAATGCTAAGTTGTACAAATGAAAAATTTACAACATAAACTATTGCGATAGGCTACTTACTGCTTGATGTATAAGTAATCACCAAATAACAGTTCATACATATTAAAAAAAAAAAGTTAAACATGTGCACAAATTTATTTATTTTTAACAATTTTTTTCATATATATGCTTGTTATTTTGTGATCATATATGTGTCATGTGGTACCCAATGGCATTTGTTTACTTTGAATTTTTTTACGACACCATCCCACAGATATATAAAAAGTTACCAAAAACTAGTTTGTTTGTAAGCTTCAGAAGAAATTAATGGTAAACCATCCATATTTTAAATTATTTGTTATATTTTTATGGAATTTGAGTTATTTCTTTATAATAATTTGTGTCATGATATATTCTAAATTACTAGATGGAATCATGAACTTACTCCGTGGAGTATAGGTTAGCATGCTGGACTGCCAATTCAAGGTTCTTGGATCCGAATCCCGCACTCGGCAAGCAAAAGATTTTCGTTATCATATAATGTGTTGAAAATAAATGAAATGAATATATGTAAAGAGGAAATTACGATTACAAAAATGTTAAATCGAGAAAATTAAAGCTTTTGCATTGTCATACTGGTTATTGTCTGGACATCATGGCACCACATACCCAGCACCAATGCGACAAGCCAGGAAAGACCCGGTATCATAGCGATATCCAGCCATCGCAGACCCGGCAACCATTAGGTATCCATTTTGTGTCTAATCGGTTCCAATTCAGGATATTCTTGACACTGCCGCCGAACAGTTAGCGGACAGTCCATATTTATATAGGCCCACTTCCGGCATAAGACAGAATAAACTGGCCGTAATTAGTCGACTAGCTTTCACCTGCCCGATTCTGGCACGTACTTTTCGTGTTTACTGGGAATAGGTATAGCGATAAGTGCAAAGACAATGTTTGTTGTTGTTCATCGGAAAGAAAGTGGAAGTATTGTACCAAGACATTTACTAGCAGTTCAAGTGCTGGACGTCATGAAGATAGTAATTGTTCATTCACCATCGCCCACCATTGCCACTGCCATAACTGCAACATATTGTTAACCAGATGTGATAGCCTAAAGAGAGAACTCAAGAAGTGTAATGACAATGCTTGTCCATCAGGAAGTGAATGGAGGTATTGTGGCAATTAGGTATACTGAGCATGTGTGAGTATCTAGCTAATATCCTTTTAACTTCGCAGCTTAAGAAATTTAACTCCCATCAGATATTTGTACATAGTCATACTCCTTGTATGATCATCGCAAATACACAGCAATAGGTACATTCTTAGATTATACGAATTTCAAAAATAAAACAAATTCATTTAATTTTTAATTTTTCGTATTTATTCGTATTCTTAAACAAAAAAAAAAAACATACATAATATGTCATTCTAAGAAACCTCTAGGTCAGAGTTCATCAATAATCGAATTTATCTCTTCACTGACAATGGAACCAACACCTGCAATCTATCAACAAAGTCATTGGGGTTTTTCGAAAATAAGTAGCTAGACTTTGCGTCACTCTGTGCTCATCTATGATGAGTAGGTTGTGAGATACCTCTATGGACCATAGCAGTAGGTTTTAATCCCTGTTTTATCTATCCCAACTTCAAGAAGCCCTTATCTCCAGCAACATGTTAACGGTTTTGCTTTGCAGATGTCGACACGTCAGCACCAGTAGAATATGAATATTTTACATCATCACCAGCAGTCTTGGAGGTCACATTTTCGTTCTCGACGTCCCGGATAGTTGTAACATCTCAGTTTTTCACTTTACACGTTAGCAGTTGTTACGGGCGCAGCAACGAGGCCTCATGGTAGCAGCCAAGGTGCGATGTTTGGATGAGGAGAATTAAACAGAAGGGTCGGCAAGAAGAAAAGGAGGTCAGCGGGGCATGTATAAAAGGATATTGTCACAAGGTCACCTTCCTTCAGATATCACCAGGCCGGCGCGGCAAGGCTCCGCGATGCTCCGAGCGACCATAGACCGATTTCAGTATTCTCAGTGGTAAGTGCAAACCCACGTAGATATGAGGCGGAGCTCTACTAAAGTCAGTCTTGAAGCCGAGTCAAGCTAGAATCACTGCGCTTACCTTCTGATGGTTTCGACCAATTTGTTAGGCTGAAGAAAATAGAACTGTATTCAATATACAAACCACTAGAGTGTTTCAGATATTCCTGTAGCGGAGTAAACATCTTATTTAAATTATTTTTGATAAATGTAAATGTGAAGAGCTTATCTTGTTGTATAATTGAGAGGAGATATAAGTAAAGGATTAGTGTTTGGTAGTTGCTGTATCTTAATATGCAAACCCCAGATCCATTAAGTTACTGTACACCACCTTAATGGAGCGTAACACGGTGCATGTTTGCTGTTCAAGACTTCTGAAGGTCCGTATGGTTCTCACTTTCCATAACGCATACCCGCGACACTCTTATTGCCTTCTTCACGTGCTGTTTGGGAATATGATGAAGGCTGAGGTAATGTTATGGGCGCTCGAACCATCGTTAGTTTACATGGTGAATCGGCAGGAAGGTTAGCCATAGACATGTCTTGCACCATTAAGTTCAATGCGTGCTGTGTCGTGCCAAGAAAATGTGTGTTACCTTTACATGCACCAGTGTGTCTCTTTAGATTATCACTTCTACCAAACGCTGCAGCACACTTATCACATGTTAGTATTCTTGAGGTCGGTTTCTTTGAAAATTCGCTCTGTTCATGACGATATGCATTGCCACTTTTACTGAAGGTCTTGCCACAGTAACCGCATTGTTTTCCATGTAATAGTTGAACACTCACTGAAAGTTTGCATGTAGTCGTGCAGGACATACTCGATTGCAGATCCTCAGTGGTTTTCACCATCTTCAAACATATGCGAACTCATGTATTACTGCGCAGTGCTGTTTCCTCATTGCTACCTTCACACAGTTCAGATCCCGCACATATGTCAGTTCAACTACCGAGTAACTACTTTCTACGTTTGCAGTAATTCATACCATCATTCCGCCGGTCGAAGGCGAAGATATGTTGTAATTCTCTGTATGGGGGGGTAGAGGGAAATCAGTATGCGCATATTTGCTAAGTGGATAGTGCCCACATGTTTTCAGCTCTTCATGATTTACTGAAGCCAGGGTCCAACCCAAGCCCTTGGTAACCATTTCTTAAACTTCTTGATATAACTTGTGTATACTATCAACAACAGAGTTTTCCACTCTATATGCATGATACACAGTTACATTTATGGTCTTGAAGGCTCTGGTACAATATTCACTATCGTGATACCTGGTTTCGTATAGCTACAGTACAGCCACATACTATATTTTAAATCACCACCATATTTTTCCACCTCTTTGACAAATCGGTTTACCATATTAGGTTTTATAGATGCCAGAAACAAGCAAAAAATCTTTCGTTGTAATTGACATATTCATTGCAGCAATCATTTAGAATCCCCCTGAATGCAGATTGCTTCACGAAAAATCCATTAACATTAGGCTTTGACTCGTAGAACACCGATTTATGTGGTGTTGTACAGTGAGACGTCGATGATGTGTCAGGTGTAATTTCCAATATAGAATTAGTGACAGCTTGAGAGCAAATTTTGCGACTTAAAAAAGTTTCAAAGGTCTATTTAAATCGCCAACATGTGCATACATTCTTCGACACTTATCACATCGATATGTCATACGAATGGTGCTCCCCACACAAGTATTTTTTTTCATGTCCCCTTGCATCACATGCATGTTTAAACATCTTGTCAGAATAGTTGCATGGATGTCTTGGCGGAAGCAAAGCATTACTCTCAACATTCGTAGGCGAACCCGCACAACTACCAGGTAATATCCGCAGATATCGCTTCGCATGCACTGCAAGGAAACCCTTACATGTTGCGAGAAGTCGTTTCAAGTTGCTACGAGTAGGTACGTCCAAACTGACATTTACACTTTTTACATGTCAACATAGTACGCTCTGCATTCTGACAACAAGCAGCTTCGTACTGTCTGCAGTTGTTTATGTTAGAACAGGTCTTACTGCAGTGCAGTAGCGACACAAATAACTTTCCTGAATGTTTTCCGTCGTCGAAGAAGAGCACGTTCTCCGTAGTCTCCGGTCGCTCTTCGCGACCTGAATAGCAACGGAGCCTGCCAGCCTATTCTGTCTGGTCTTCTTTTAAACCATCACATTGCAGCATCAACCTAGCACAGTGGGAAACATTGATACCGTGAAGAAGGCACGTTATCATACTATATATATATCTATATATTGCCCTCATATTATCATCTGTCGAACAGTCACATTCTTGTAACCCATCACATATGTAGAATGTAACTTTGTGTACTGATAAACCCCCCCCCCCCCCCGGGGCGGGTTGATTGCCAGTGGGCAGTCGCTAGTTCAAACTGTAATTAGTACGTGTAACTTATAATTAAGTATTTGATTCTTTTTATTAAGCTTTTTTTGTTTATAGCGCTTAAAAAAGAAAAATAGCACTAATCCGTATTTCAGTGGAAATTATATTTTATTTAAAAATGACATTACGGTAATAGTAGAGAGGTTAGGCCGGCGAGGTCTTGAGAGCCGATGCGGGTGAGTAGAGAGCAGCGTCGGAATGCAAGCGCGGGCGAAACGGGACATCCCCGAGAAAATCCACCGACCAGCGGCATCATGCGACACGATTCCCACGTTCGGAAATCCGGGAGCGAACCCGCCTTGATGGGAGTCGAGCGCCCTAGCTGTACAGTAAGAGAAAATGTCGTCGGTAGGGTCAGATAAAGTTTGACACTTTCCCCTCCTCACGAAACGAGAAGTCGGTGCCAATTTTCACGCCTATATACACTGTTCACGGTAAAATGAGCACTTTTGAAAGCCCTGCTTAAGCTCTACTTGTATGAACGTAATGTATTCTTACACCTTATGTAAAATTAACACTGGCAAGGGCCTAGTCAATATATGCGTCGGTCCAGTGAAACTGTGAAATGAAAGTAAATATGTTACAAACCTGCTCATTTGTACACTTCGATACATAAATAAAACAGAAAGCGAAATAAATAATTTAAGTTACCGCAAATGGTTACCTAACTATTTTATTCGACGTCAAGATATGGAACTACTTTCCATCCATCGTTACCAACTTTATTGTACGCATGTTACTCAGTGCACCCGTTACGATATATGCAGAGAAGAGCAGTGATATTTTTCTAAGGTTGATTTCAAAAGCGCTCACTTTATCGTGAACAACCTTTAATCATAATTGCTAACACAACAGAAGAAACCAGCGACGGAGAATGAAGCAGGAAATGTGTGGGAAGATCCAGCGCTCCAGAGGCTACGAGCTTCGTCTCCAGTTACGCGATGGCTTCACACAGGTGCTGGAGCGACGACACAAGCGGACCCGTTTGACGGGTTCGGCGGTGCGTGACACGGGTCTGGCCCGGCTCGTGATCGCGATCGTCTCAGCGGACGGCGCACGTGATAGCACCACGCCGACCAATCGCATGCGGTGACAGTCTCCCCTCCACTCGACTCCCACGGCGGCTTCACGCAGCCGAATTCCGAAACTCTTTAACCCCGTCTGCCTTGAGTCAAGGGGAGGACTCACCCGTGGGAAATATAGCTGCTGCGATTGTCCTTCGGCATCGCACAAGTGTTGCATAACTTCAAGGAGTTCACAACGTAAAGCTTAAGAAGGCTTGGTATAGACGGTCCTCTGTAAAGTTAGCACTTTTTTGAAGAGGTCTCGTCAGGCATAATAACCAATAAATACGTTTCATCGCGGCCTCTGACTTGATTTTGATTATGATGAAATGTATTTATAGGCTGTTCACGGTAAAATGAGCACTTTTGAAAGCCTTGTTTAACATCTACTTATATGCACACTGAGTAGTCTTCCGCCTCACGCAAAATTATCATTGCCATGGGCCTCGGCACCTCATTAATGCGTCGGTCAGTGCAACTGTGAAATTATTACAAAAGATAATGTTTTGCAATTTTGCTAATTTTTACACTTCGATGCATTAAAAAAAGAGAAAGTCAAAGAAATAATTAAAGTGATCACAAATGGTTACCTGACGTTTTACATTCGATGTTAAGACACGGAACTACTTCCCCTCCATCGTTACCAACTTTACTGGCCCATGTCACTGTTCGCCCGTTAAAATATATGCAGGTAGGGATAGTGACGTTTTTCTAAGGTTGATTTCAAAAGTGCTCACTTTATCGTGAACAGCCTTTACTGTGTTTATTACCCACATGACAGTGTTTACATTAACTACTGGCAGAAAGATATAACTTGGCTGAAAGAAAAAAAGTGACCAGAGTTTTAAAATTGCTCACTTTACCGTGAACAGCCTATACATAAGTTAACTCTGAACAAGTTAGTTGCAGTCAACAGGTTTCTGAAAGTCAGTACAGAAACATTCAAGAAAGAGCGTTCTTAGATAACAGTTTCTGGATACTCTAGCTACAGTCATTTCACGGTTACTTCAAACTTTTCTGACGCCTGGCCTGCTGAAGTTCTACTTCCAGGATATTCCTCCGCCTCATGCTAACAAAGCTTAGAATGTTACTCCAGAGGGACGACGCAACGCATAGCTGCGTACTCAGTTTAATCGTATTTTGCATACGAACTATTTCTCACTAGGCGTTACCAACAAACATATTTTCTCTCCGTATTAATTCATATTAGTTGTAGATGAAATATTATAATATATAGATAAAATATTCGTAAAAGTTCAATTTAATAATAGATAAGATACTTTCATGTTGACAGAAGTATAAAACGCTTGTGACGGTTGACATATTTAGGAAACGGACTGAATACGTCATACATTGTGTAATTTTTCTAATGTTTGATTCAAAAAGTGCGAAGAAACCGTGAACAGACTTGAGAAAATATTTTGACGGGCAGATTTAGTCCTCTAAAGCAACATCTTGGGACAGGATAACTTTGCAAATTCATTTCAGGACAAGATAAACGTCAAACACGTGTACACTGAAGTCACATTTACATTTGTATCACAGTTCATTAGACACGTCCTGGACGGCTTTGAGCCAACAGCGGACTTGCAAGGAAACAAGTTGCGTGTGTCGTAGTTCCAGGTAGTCACCCTCTGTAACAGCAGCCAATAAACATACATGTGATGCTCGAGCGTACACAAGACTGTGGGGTCTAGCCAGCAGGCCATCTCTAGCGATGATGGAAAATCGTGAAAATTATTTGAACCAACATATATCTTTTAAAACACTCTAACTAGTTTATTCTTTCAAAATTTGATGAGCAAGGTTTTGACTCCGCTGCGTTATTTGAGGACCAATCGCGAACGTTCTGCCTTACAGTATCAGAATCTTCATTGGCCCAGTGAAATAAGGAAATAAAATGTTGGATCCTAGCAAACAGTCAACTTTTCCCGCGATAAACCATCATCTCTAGTCATCTCCTATCCCGGGCTATATCTTACGCTGCACTGAAACATGCAAATTTCCGTCCTAAGAAACAGTTCGACAGGGATGCATCACATTAGAAAAATATCCGCTCTCGAAGTTAGAGTAAATTAATTACTAGGGTTGCCGCTTCATAGTTTTCCTGTTCCTAAACTCGTTACCAAACACTTGTAAATATTTACCTGTCTGTTCAGCGTTGGTTTATGTAGCGCGCCGTCTACTGGCGTCTACTAGTGTTGCGGTGTTTAAAATCCGTGTTTTTTTTACGAAACCATTAAACGTGTCCCCATTAAACACGTATACAAGAAGAAAAAACACTTCAGCCAAGGTACGCGTAACACTCTGAAGACACCACGCTCATTGTAAACATAACCAAAAACGGCTTTTCCACACTTCTGTATCTCGTAATGTACTGGTCGGAAACATGCGGTACTATGACAGGTACCTGCACTGAACTTCGCTTCAGACTTTCCACCAATAAAAAGATAGGGTCACCGCTAAAGTCCCATAGCTACATACAGCAGCACAAGGGAAACACTGCACGCCAGTAAAGTTCTCGTAAAAATTTATCCAGAGGTGTGCGTAAACTCTCCGTAAAATTATGGACATACTGATTTTCAAAAACGGTCTTTCCGTAAAATTCACGGAACCTCTCCGTTAATTCCCTGGTTAGTTTTCTGTACTTTCAGTTTAAATAATTATTAATATCTATTTTATTTTAATTTTCATTATATAGGTGTTCTACTGTGTATAAAAATTATATTTAAAAAGTTAACATTTTTGATACTTAAGCAAGATTTGAACGCGAGTCATAAAAGTTACAAATTCACGACCCTAACCACTTACAAAAAAATGATCACTTGATGAACCTGGCATTACTCTTGAATTTCAATTTCTATATTAGTCACATAAGCAATTTTTTAGTTTCTATTAAAGTTAGTGTATTTTAAGTGTTGCTAAGTGTTACAAACGCCTGTTGCTACTTTTTAGTGTTTGATAGAACAGGTCTTAGTGACGTGGATAACCTTAACTGCCGCAGAAACGAGTTAAGTCACATCCTCAAGGTCACCTACGGCCGCGAGGTAGCACTGTGACGCGATGGCGATGTAAAACAGCACAACCAAGCTCCGTGCGAGTTCTGTTCCCTCTGAATTTCAAGAGGTGAATGTAGGGTTCCGATACATCAATCTGATCACAAAGGTTGCAGCACTGTTGGTATTGTTTAAAGCAATGTTTTACACAAGAATATAACAAAAGCAGAGGGACACTTAGAGATATTTTTTCTGACACTTTTCAACGGCAACAATTATATTTCAACAACCAAATTTACAAATTGGCAAAAATGTATAGCCTGTCCTGAAAAAAAAAAATTATTGTGAAACACTTTTTAGTTTTTTGAGAATTACAATAAACACAAATACTTACAACGAAACCCACGTGACAACTAAAGAGGCGCCTTAAATGTTACTTTATCTCACAGCATAAGGGCGACAATAGCAACTCTTACAACTCCACGGTTGCAGAAGATATTAAAGACGATATTATTTGTTGCTTGCAGGGTTTACACTTTATCCGCGAATCAACCGTGTTATGGCTTTAACTCGGCACAGAAATAACACATGCCACATATAAGAAATTATGTCATATTTATTGACTGTATAACTAATAAATGAAAAAAATAATCTCATTCGAAACAAAAAATAATAATACAAATTTACACATTAACAACACGTTACCATTCGCTAAGTGTTCAAGATCATTGGTATAAGCAGCAAATGCCACTTCAGAACACAGAAAATGATTTTATAACAAAACATATAGTTCTAATGATCTTTACACTACTAGCAGAAAAATAGAAAAGGTCAAAAGTCAGGACACAAGTAACTTGTACAGATACCTGTACTACTGCGTTTGTTCCAATAATCCAGTTCGTACAGTTAATTCTTTATTTACAAAAAATATATATCAAAAAGTTATCAAACCAAACAATTTTTTGAATAAATTTCTTCGTTTAATGCACATTTAAAAAGTGAAAGTATATTCAGGGATTTAGGGTTTTCGCTTTTCGTGAAAACTTACCTGGTCGTCGAGATATTCGCAAAATCTAGTACCGGAAATGGTAACAACTGGTAATAACCGGACATAAAAAAAACAACAAAATACTTTAAAAACAACATAAAAAGAAAGTAAAATATTTGAAACTAATCTGGTGATTTATCCCAAAACCGGAAATATGGCCTAATCGGTTACAACACATAAATAAAAGTTGTGTAAACAAATATTATTGGGATCTTGTAACTTCCATGAAATAGCAATAGTGGCCACGAGCCGGTTCTGGACTGACCTTGACCTCGTGACCTTGACTTTTTAAAACTTGTATGACAGACCTTTACCTTAACATACTTTTGAAAATTTGACCCACTCTTCAAAATTTCGACCTGGTTTTTTGACATTTGACCTATTTTTTGAACTACTTGCCTACTTTGAAAATTTCACCTACTTTCTATATTTTACACAGCATGACCTAGATGTGCTATTTTGCATATCTGACGACCTAGATTCTATTTTTACTACTTCTTGATCCCTTCGCTTCTGGTTTGCACTTCTGGCACACTTCAGGTTCGTTTCCCGACGAATGCATTTACGTATTTACATTTGAAAGTTGTCTGAAAATACCGGGTTAGATTTCCGGTGAATGCATTCACTTTTGGAAAATTTTGAAAATACCGGTTCGATTCCCAGCAAAAGGCATTAACGTTATGTTTGGAAAATTCTGAAATACCGGGTTCGGTTGCCGGACGGGATACTTAATTTGAAAGTTTTTTTTGTAAATTTCCGGGAAATTGCGCATTCTCACAAGTGAGGTGAGACTTACGAGAGCTGTTGCACCGATGTGTCCTCGCTGAGTGCCAGAGCGCAACTGACGTGATGCAGGTTGGCTGATGATGTGTGAATACACTCGTATGACATAGCTGTGCAAGTTCATACTTATGTATATGACATCATGCAATTATGTAAACGTGTAATAAATATACACACTCGACAATCACCAGATACGCCCAGGCTTAAGTATAAGCACAATCATCAAGTCAGTATACACTTGCATACGTCCTCTCAACAAGAAAGCCAGACTTCAATTGAGATATATTATAAATTATTATTATTATAAGTGAGAATATTACACTTACAACACGGAAGTATACACCATCGCATAAAGTGTCGAGAGAGAGAGCCTAAGTCCATTCCCTAGCACTGTCAACTCGAGACTACAGGTCGGGTGATAACGTGTGAATGCGCTTACATTGATTATGACGTAATCGACTAATGACTAAATTAATGTATGCACATGCATAGCCATGTGATTACCAACGACTACAATTATAATTACTATGTCTGAACCGTTCACTTAATGTCATTTTTGAAATATTTGGAAATACCGAGTTTGATACCCAGACTAACCATCTTGGTTTGACTTTGCGTATAAAAGGAAAGGAATTAATTTAAAAATAATAAGTTCCAGCTTGGAAGTTAACGAAGTCGGTTCGCAAGCTATCTACGTCAACACCTGTGAACTATAGCAAACGAGACTCGAACCAGAATACACGACGCGCGATACAGACACGTCCGTCTAGTCGAGACGGAATTGTTTACCATTCAACCGACACGTAAGACAGTGTGATGTCCCTGCACGTAAGACAGTGTGATGTCCCTGCGCGGAAGAGAACGTGCTTCCCCCGGGGCTACCCACTGAAAACGAGAGAGACTTCCACCCACTATCGAACAACCCACAGACCAGGCAGCCTGGATACGACCAAAAACCAATCATATTCGGAAGAAGTGTCCATGTTGCCGAATCATATTAACACCGATTGGACAACATGCATAATGCACAAACCCAGCACTTGCGCGAAGGCTTACATTATCTGCAGTATGGCATTCTTCAAACATGAGTGTGGCGATATTTACAACTCGATATACTTACTTTGAAACATGAGTCATGAAAAGCTTCACATGACTGAACACGGTGCGCAGAAGCGAAGGTAATCTCACAGGCCGTGTGTGGGTACCAAAATATAATGCGTAATGGCAGATGTAGAGCTAATGGACCATGCAGCTGACACGATACACGCAGATTTCATAATCCGATTATCATCTGTGACGATACGCAGAAATAGAGTAACAGGGTTACGTTAATGACAAATGCAAACTATCTACCCCAAACCAAGAATACTGGTTATAATCACGGTTTTTATGGAATATTATCTCAAACTTTCAATACAATTGAAACATGCAATTAAATAAATAAATAAATAAATAAATAAATAACGTGTAAGGTTGCAATGTAGGACGGGATTAAGATGAAGCTGGAGCAACGATGGACTGCAGTGGTGGGTTAATGGAAGACTATAGGGTAATTCCGGGTGAGACGCCCCACCGAGAGAGATGCCGCAGTCGACGTAGTTTCCGAAGTACTCGCTAGATCGCTCCTGTCTCCAGTACGCCAACATGGCAGAAGCGAAAAGGAACCACGGTAAAAGTTTCGTCCATTAAAAAGTATTTTCACGTGTTTTACAACACGAATTGAGGTACGTGGCAGAATTTACTCACTTGTTATAAGACAGAAGTTTAGACATTTGAGTGGGATTTCTTTCCTTGAGTATAAATTGATATGTGATAAATCAGAACGCACATTGAGGATTTCGTAGTCCCTGTTGGTGTCACGATAGCCATGTTTGTAACCGTATTATACAGAGCTCCCGCTGGGGCATCTCTCCCGGACTAAAGGACAGATACCCCACTTACACTTGGGAGAGATGCCCCAGCGATTTTTTTTATTTATTTTTATTTTTAACTTTCTTTTCTGGAAATACACAAGTAGTTAGATATTTATTTTTTTAAAGAAGTGCATTTTGGAGTGTTCTAATAATATATATAGGCCTAAATGGTAAGTATTTAACCTTTTCATCAACAATTCCAAGAAAGTTTACCTATTTACTATAAGATACTTCGTATTTCTCTCTTTTGTTTACAGTTATGCCTACCGAATATAAACGTAAGAAAATTGGAGCAGCCCGAGGGACATGGACAGAAGATAATTTGAAAGAATTCATCGCTAGACTACAAGCAGGAGAAATCGGAGTGAATGAAGCTGCAAGGTATTATGGCATTCCCTCTCGAACTCTTCGACACCAGAAACAGTCTGGTAACATGGTGAAGCTTCCTTTTGGTCCACAAGGTGTGCTTGGAACAAAAATGAGAAACGTCTTGTTAGGTATATTCAACACCTGGAAAAAGCTGGTTTCGCACCTATCCGGGAAAACATAAGATCTTTAGCTTTAAAATTTGCCGACACACTACATCATCGGTTCAACTCAGAGACTGGAATGGCTGGCTATGATTGCTTACAGTCTTTTTTAAGGTGGAATCCGGAACTGACTATCAGGCAATCTCAAGAACTATCTGTAGCAAGAAGCGACGGTTTAAACAGAGAAGATGTTGGCAAGTTTTTTTCAACTTCGTCATAAGTTTATGAAGAATACGACCTGTACGCAAAACCAGGGCATGTGTTTAGCATGGACGAGACAGGACTCCAACTCAATAATTTCGCAGGCAAGGTTATTGCCACCAAAAGTTGTAGGGATGTGCACGTATTGACATCTACTGAAAGAGGAGAAGATGTGACAAAAATAGCATGTTGCAAAGCTGAGGGGCAATTTATTCCTCCTGCAATAATTGTCAAGGGTGTTCGAAAAAAGAAGGAATTTTTCTGATGGACTTCCCTATGGGTCTGTGGTTTTTATAAATGAAAAATCGTCTTATATCAGCACTGAGAATTTTTTTTTAATGGTTGCAAAACCATTTTGTCGCCTGGAAACCTGACGGAAAGACTCTCCTGCTTCTCGATGGACACGCTTCTCATGTCAATTGTTATGAGTTGCGTGAATTTGCTAACCAGCATGACATTATAATTTTATGACTTCCGAGCCACACCACGCTGGCTCTTCAACCACTCGACCGCTCTTTATTTAAGCCCTTGAAACATTACTTCAAAGAAGAAGCCAACAAGCGGATTTTCCATCATCCAGGACGAACGATTTCTCGGATTCAGGTTGGCGATTTGATTGGCAGGGTTTGGAACAAAGCTGCTTCAGTAAATACCACGGTTAATGGATTCAGAAAAACAGGGGTCTTTCCTCTTGACCAAGATGCTATTCCTGAACACTTCTTTAGCATAAGCGAAGAAAACAGCCCTACAAATACTTCCATAAATTTATCTCAGTCCTGTGATCAACAGCCAACAGTTGGAACGTCTAAAGAAACCCCAACAAAAATACTGCATCAGATTTAATCACTTCCAGCAATGAAACCAAGGTACCGAAACTGAAGAAAACAAACTGCTACAGTTCTCATAGCTGAAGATCACATTCAAAAACGTAAAAAACGGAAAACTGCAACGGAGTCTAAGTGTGCAGCAAGAAATCCGACTACTGAACTTCAGAAAGAAAAGTCAACAGAGAAGACACGCAAAAGGAAATCTCTTCGAGTTCCAGATGATAAAGACGACGACAACAGTAACTGCAGTGAACATAACAACTGCACCGAGTGTGGTGAAAACTTACAAAGCAAAGGAAAAAGTAGATTAGATAAAATGCTCCAATTGTGAGAAGTGGTTGCACGAATCGTGTACAATGTACGGCAACATGTGTAACATTTGTGGTAGTAAAGAAAAGAGAGAAAAAAAAAAAACAAATAAGGAACTACGTAAAATGTTTATTATAATGCAATCTTATCCAGTTTTTCATATTATTATTTAGTTATAAATTTTTAACATTATAATGTGTTAACTTCAGTATTTTACAATCTTTTAAACTGATAACTTGAAATAATTCTCATATTTTATTTTTTAAAGCAGTTTTCGATTTGTCAATAACAATATCAGTTACATTAACATATCAAACTAATATTTTATGCACGTACTTGGCTTAACTAAAAATTTTCCTAATATTTGCGCATTCAGACGCACTAACTCTGTTATAGTTTTCTAAGAATTCAACAGGGTATCTATCCCGAGGACGTGGGGTAACTCAACGGGACACACGGGAGAGATGGCTATTTTACAAAGTGTTAAATTTTTATATTTAAAAGTGATAATTTTTAATTTGCGAGAGCTTTGTTGTTATAACATACAAAAAGGATTGAATTTCCTATATTTTCATCTCAATTAACATTTGTTTATATTAACATGAAAAATTTTACAACCCATTTTCCCTTAGGTGGGGCATCTAAACCGGTATTCACACACACGCACGAACGCATGCACGCACAGAGTCTGTGTTGGACGCAGTGGATACAGTAGGGCACACACGCCCGTCGAGAAGGCTCGAGTAGACCTCGGGGGACCACCAGGCAGTTAGCACTCCACAGGCGTCGCTGCGAACCAACCAGGGGCATGTGACATCAGCTGAGGATACACCTGTGTCCACCAGTATCATATACAGGCGGCTATCTGAGCGGGATCTGTCGTCGCGACGTCCCTTGCGAAGTCTACCATTAAAACCTGAGCATCGCCGAGCATGTGTGACCTTCTGCCGGAGACTGGCAGCATGGCAGCTTGCAGACTGAAGAAGAGTGGTGTCCAGCGACGAATCATGATTTTGTATGGAAACAAACGACTGCCGAATACGAGTCTGGAGACGTCCTGGCCAGAGTCGTGATCCACGCTTCATTGTAGAGCGGCACAAAACACCGCCCCAACAAGAGGTGTCATGGTGTGGAGTGCCATTTCCTACGATTCTTGCATCTCGCTTGTGGCTATTGAAGGAACTCTGACGGCGTGGCTATAAGTCCAGAAAATTCTGCGACCATGTGTGCTCCCCTTACTGGTGAAGCTCGACAACCCCATTTTCCAGCAGGATATTGCCCGGCCTCACATAGCACGGGTATCTCTGGCCTACCTTCGTGATGCCAACATGCTTCCTTGGCCAGCAAGGTCCTCATACCTCTCACCCTTCGAGAACGTTTGGAACTAGATTGGAATGCGACTTCGGCCAGCCGCAACTACAGCGCATGTGGAGGGTCAGTTGCACCAGCTGTGGCAGGATCTTCCTCAGGAGAACATCCGACGTCTATATGTCTCAGTACCCGACTGTATCGCCACCAGTCTCCGTGCTACGGGAGGCCCAACACCATACTAAGTACATCCTGCAAGTGTTGGTCCCCTGCTACACATGCTTGGTGTGCCTCTACAATATACTGTTGTTTTCTGTAAACATACTACACCATATCCTGTGCCTATGCCCACTTAAATGACTCTACGATGGTACCTTCAGGATGATCAATATTTTTGCAAATGAATGTACATTTATATAATATCCGTCCATTAGGTTTCCTACGCACGAAAAATTCGGGCTCGGTTTCAGCAGGATTTGAACCCCACCACCCCAATATCCATGACGAAGAAATGAAAAGTATCTTGATACATAAAAGTAACAAGTATGTAGGACGGCCACGGCTTGCTTCAGTTGGTTTATAACGCGGCAGAGGAAGTGAAATAGCCACCTTTGTGAGGCAGTCAGAGAGGTAATGTAGCACATTGCTCAAATTATAGGGCCACGTCTTGCAATGTGCTAAAATTAATGACTTACCGCAAGACATGTTAGGATTACTGCCATGGCAGACCGTTGTGATTCCAAGCAAGAAAAAACACGGGGTATGTATTTTTGATGGAGGATCCTCTCATTCACCTCGCTCATCAAGACAACGACGGAGCATGTTTGGTATAGTCCGTTCACAGTAACTTCCAACTTTTCTGAAGCCCTGCTGGAGATCAATTTTTAAGCTTCCTCCGCCTCGTCAAACAGAGTCTAAAAAAGTACGCCGAACGCACAACGCATCCCATTTGTGCACACTCAATTAAAAAATATTTTGCATGATAACTATTTCTTATTGGGTATTACCAACATGCCTATTTTCTCTTCGTTGTATTCATGTTATTTATGAATGAAATATTATAATTTATAGACGAAACATAAACGACAGCCCAGTTTAACCAAAAATTAGATCCTTTTAAGTTAACAGAGGTATAAAACGCTTTCGATACAAGCAGACATAGCCTATTTAGGAAAAAAACTATGCAAACTTGTAATACGTGCAGTGAATTTTCAAAGGTTTGCTTCAAAAAGTGATATGATACCACAAATATATCTTAGTATTACAACTATTTCAAAGCTAAATTTAGTTTAAAATACAGAAACAATGAGATTGTGGTGGTTTGTTGGGCGCGCTCAAAGGGTACGTGAAAATAACAGAACAAATTATAAAATAAAAGTATCGAAGCTTGTGAAAATGGGAGCAGACCGCTATCACAGACATCCGCCATCACAGAGATAACGCCACAGTTCATCACGTAATTTAACGATGGGCATAACTAGTACGAATATTGTACATAATATTCAATCAGTCCAAGTAGGGTTTAGCGTGAAGTGTGTAATCACTGTCAGCTCAGAACGAAATTTGATTTAATACTTTCAGTTTGTGTCCACGCACTCTTGGATGAGTTGTTTCTACAAAAGCGGATCTATAAGTAGGAATTATGTTGCATATAAAATAATACTGCACATAGTTCGTAACACCGTAGAATATTTCGCTAGAATTGACGATTTGATTAATAACAATCTATTTAAAATCAACATAAAAAAAAAAAAAAAAAACAACAACAAAAAATCAAGTGCGCCATTCTATTTGCTCTCGTGTGTAGTAACATATAAGTAACAATGTTTTCAAACATTTTAAATAATTGATTTTGGCGCATTCATTTCAGTTATAAAAATTCTTTGTGACTAAAATGTATCTGCATTCAATTAATTAATAAAAAATTTGTAAACAATATTACTAATATTTATTATATACAACCAAAAAAAATTATAATAGTGGTCTAGCCTATATATATATATATATATTTTTTTTTTGCAAAATGTGTTTTTGGAGCATCCAGGATGGAAACAGGTTTATGCTTAAATGTTGGTCAAAGATGGACCCTTACTGATTTTTAATCAATAAAATACAGTCAACTCCGCCTGTAGAAAAACCTCTGCGGACTGTCATATTTCGTTCACGATGTCTGAGGTTCACTAAAATTTAAGTGTCATCCCTTACAAGAAAATAAAATAGAGTATGGATCCTACATTGTGTATACATATCTAGTAAATACATCTAACTTCTTCACATCTCTCCCGTTCTGGGAAATGACACTTATTTGGCAACAACTGGTTGTACTGGATGTTTTGAGTGGACACAATTTAAGACGAATAGAAACTATCCTTCCTTTGTCCTTCAATGCATTTAAGGAGTTGTAGGCCTACTACATTGTTCGCAACACATTCTTTCAAACTTTTAGAAAGATTCTTTTGAAATAAGTTACAATTTTATGATTTAGATTAATATTTTATTTTACGCATTAATTTGTATGTATACGGTAAACGAAATTGAGGGTTCACTATAAACGAAAATTTTAATGTACACAGGTCGGGACTAATGAGTCGGTTCACTTGAGCCGAATGTTTACTATAACCGAGTTCACTACATACAGAGTTGGCTGTAACTAAAAGTGTTATGAAATATATACATTATTAGGGGCACCTGTTTTTCGCGAAAATATTTCAGGACAAGTTGTGTCCGAAAGCACTTAACTTCGAAACTACTTTCGTGATTTGATCATTTGAATTGTTACGCGACTTATCAGTGTGGCCGCGAATCACGAACTATAAGTATCGCAGAAATTTCATTCTGACTGACTCACCCATGTAATACACTGCCTTCACACAAAGACAAGCGGCCAGTAGTCAAATGAAGAGAAAACGTGCACATAGGATATTGAAGTTCAGCTTCCGTGTAAATATTTTCGCGAAAAAAACAGGTGGCCATATGCATTATTATTTGACATGCAACATGAAATGCATTTTTCCGACAAGTTTGGTAGTGTGAGTATTCCTTTCTATAGGCTGTTTACGGTAAAATGAACACTTTTGAAAGCCGTGCTTAAGATCTAATTGAATACACGTTGTGTATTCTTCCACCTTATGTAAGATTGACATCGTCATGGCCTCATCACTTTATTCATGCGTCGGTCAAGTGAAATTGTGATATTATTAGAAAAGTAAATATCTTACAAATCTGCTCGTTTTTACACTTCGATACATTAAAAAAAATAGAAAGCAAATTAAATTATTAAAATTATCAGAAATGGTTACTTTACTCTTTTTATTCGACGTTAAGATACTGAAATATATCCAATCTATCGTTACCAATTCTACTGGGTGCATGTTACTCAGTGTGCCCGATAAAATATATGCAGGTAGGGGCAGTGACTCTTTTCTAGGTCGAATTCAAAAGTGCTCACTTTATCTCGAACAGTCTTTAAGGAACTGTGCATGTCGCCCAGCAAGGAGTAATAATCCACTATAAGCCACGCCCCATCAACCGTGATTTCTAATGCAGGGAGTCTTACTCAAGGGTAGTGAGATCTAGTGGAAGTGAAGGTACTTGTGGTTTATCTGACGTGTGACGTCAGCACTGGCTGCCATGCGCAAGCTAGGTGTTCTATTACAGCTCGAACTGTATTACTTACTTTCAACAACTGAATTTAAAAATAAATGCGAAACCGAATGTGCTACTAAGGCCTGTCTTGACGCACATTGCACTCGAGATGGACGCCATACCGCAATATCGACCGTGTTATAAATGCCTATAGTGACGCACATAAACCGCGCGCCTCTAGACAGAACCTGTTAAAATATCTACCTGTAGTGACGCACATCGCCTGCTGGTTGTCGCGAAACCGAACGCATTATGAACACCTCGACTGCCTCCTACGCAAGAAAGCCTTCACTCCAAATTACTACATTTTATTGCAGCGCAAAGCGTTTGTTTCTTCTTTGCCCAAAAAAAAACTATTTAAAATATTCTCAATTTTGTACATTAATATAAACAACGAAATATTTTAAGTACTTTGCTATGGTTATTAAAAATGATTTTTTGCATGTTTAATACGTTAAAAGTGAGTTAAGATGTTAATACTTATTAACATAAATCATGTTTATCTGCCCGTTTAATCAAGACAGCATCATCTCCACTAAAACTAAGGTTTTCAAGAAAGAAAACGATTTTCTCCAACACTACCATATGGGAAGGATTGCTATAGGCTGTTCACGTTAAAATGAGCACTTTCGATCTACTTGTACAAACAATGTGTAATCTTCCGCCTTGTACAAAATTAACGTTGCCATGGGCCTCGTCACTTTAATCTTGCGTCAGTCAAGCGCAACTGTAAAATTATTACAAAAGAAAAGAAAGTGAAAGAAATAATTTAAGTTATCGCAACTTGTTACCTGACACTTTTTATTCGACGTTAAGATATGGCACTACTTTCCATGCATCGTTACCAACTTTACTGGCCGCATGTCACTCAATTCGCTCGTTAAAATATATGCAGGTAGGGATAGTGACTTTTTTCTAAGGTTGATTTCAAAAGTGCTCACTTTATCGTAAACAGCCTTTAAAAAGAATAGGCCCTGCTATATAGTCTTCAAGGAAGATATAGTAACTATCTTTTCTCTGTGCATTTTCTTTGTAAATGAAGGTAAGTATTTGAAAACATACTTTCAAAGTAACTGACAGCAATAAAACCTTATTGTGTCTTTATATCTAAGTAACATACTTGTTGCATATGTATGTGTACACGTAAATATGAAGATTACATATTAATTGAGTTGTTATTTCTTTATCTGTGTAATATTATAAATAATAGAAAATTCCAGTGTTTATTTGTGAGAAGAAAAACAGCAATTTTTCTGAGTAAGAAATTAAAACTAGTTTACAATAAACTATCATACCAGACAATATTTGCCAATGGGATTTAAAGTTCATAAAAAGGTAACACTGTTAGGCAAGACACGGAATGATTTTTCCTCCATTAATTCTGCTCTGATACACGCAGATCAGAAACACTGTTCACAGGTACGTCTCTCCGAAATCTTCGACGACTCTCTAGCATGAGTGGCACAAATTTCTTATGGATATCTTCTTTCGTCTCCGGGCCGACGCCACTTGCAGTCATTGTGGTCATAAATTCAATATATTCTGTACGACCAAACTCATTGTAACGTGGCATACTGTAGAATGTTTTCTCTTCTTACTGCCTTGATGTACATGATGACACTTAAGAGTGCGCGGGTTCCAGTATTCTTTAGTTTGGGGAATGACACACAAGACGGCCACGCAAGCAAAGTCGCCAGACCTCGGGTATTTTACTTCACTACAGAGTTTGAATTTGCAACAGATTCTTCTACAACTTTACATCTTACCATGACGGTTAAGAGACTTCTCCACTTGGTGGTGGAAATAATCAGCAGCTATAAAAGAATGGCCTGGCTCAAAGAAATACAGTTCAATAATATTTCTAATTACATATTCAGAATTGAAAATATTCACAAGATATGTAAGCAAGCACAAATTCTGGTTTTACCCGGAGCAGTTGTCCTGCAGCCATGAAGCTCTGTGATCTATGTCTCTGCACTGTAGAAAAAAGCATAGAATGCACCATATCCTCTTTATTTCTGACAGTTATGGCTTCATGCCATATTATAGAAATAGGTTTCAAAGCTTTTTGTTTTGTACCGAAAGGAACAAAACTACCATTGAATGAAATTGTTAGAATGGCAGATATGAAGGCTTCCAATCTTGGTAACATGACTTTCGGCAAGTCTGGTGAAAAATAAGTAAATCTTTTCCTTGGTTCTGTTCCTCCATGTTTTCTGTAGAGAGTTCTGGCTTGTAGTCTGCACATTCTGTACATTACTGACATCCTTGTACAAAACTACGTTTACTGTCTTCTGGATTATGGTTATTAAATACCTCGCATACACCATACTCTTCGTTACCAAGCTTAGAAAACGATATTCTCATTTCTTTAACAACTGATCTATATAAATCATATAAACACTTTATTTCAGGGTAGGTAGAAACAAAGTTCGCATGCATTTCAATGAGACTTATGTAAGTTGGCAGATGCCGCCTTTGGGTACATGACATCCGACGGTAATGCGATGTTGTCCCTCCCATCTGGTTAAACCTTACTGAGATTATCCTCCACGCATAAAACATTGTGTAAAACTGTATTATCATTCTTCGTGTTGCGTAATGTTGCTACAAGTAATGTCTTACACACTTCGACTTATTCTTATTTTTCATCTGTTGAGTAATACTTTAATGAGAACTTGCGTCTAGAAGTCTTACTTCCCAGTCTTCTTTAGTACTTTGTTTGGTGGTTGATATTAGGAGAAAATATCTTCGATCAACCCCGCTCTTCTTGGTATATATCTCATAATAATTTTCGCCTTGATTCACATATACGGGTTCTACACTTGAGGCGGCATTTATCGCACGGAGGGCGTAAAGAGTACTTTTATATAGGCTATAGGTTTTAATTTTTACTGAACTTATGTTTTCTTCTTTTAAAATTGTTTTGTTTACATTTGCGAACTTTAAGAAAAAAAACTGAGTTTAATCATTACTCTGATTGTGCAGATTCACTTTTGTGTCAACCTGTGCTACTCTGACACAGACACTTCTTTTGTTTTCTCTTCCTCATGGTCTTCCTCTTCGCATATTACACCTCACAGGAATTTTTAGTAAGATTTTTTGCCGATCTATCCAAGGCCTTTATTTGTGTCAATCATAAATTGCTTCTTCATAAAATGATAGATTATGGCGTAAAAGACTCTTCACTTCTAGTGTTCAAATCTTACCTTTCTAATAGAACTCCGCAAGTTTGCCTTTCTCAATGATAACAAAAATAATTCTATTGATTAAAGATCCAATACTACTAATGTAAACATACGTGTACCCCAAGGCTTTATTTTACGGCCAATTACTTTTAATATTTACTAATGATTTTACGAATTGTTTAAAAAATAGTAATGCAGCTTATGACACCTTATGCAGACCAGCTTATGACACAACTATAATCATAAGTCACAGAAGCCGTGAACAGCTCCTTGCTAATACCAGAAATATTTTACAGGAAATGGTGACATGGTTTAGAAATTACAATTTGACCCTTAATACAGCGAAATCATTACTTATTTATTTCTCTCTCAAAACATCATCCTCCAACATTAATTCCATATAAATTCCTATAAAACATAATAAGGAAGTCCTACCCATAAAAAATACTAAACTGCTTGGTCTGACGATTGACTGTAACTTTAAATGAAAAGTATATTATTGCAACCCTGTGCTATCTACTCCATTAAGAAAAACATTTTATCTGGAAGCAGTCAAATCACTTTACTTTGCCAATGTCCACTCTATATTGACATATGACATAATATTTTGGGGCGTGTCTCAAGATTGAAAAATGGTCTTCAAAACACAAAAATTCATATGCATTACAGTCAACAGTAAAGCTCCCACTTATTGCAAACTTTACTTCAAAAAGCTTAACATTCTCACACTTCCTAGCATATACGTTCACAACTTTATTATTGTAGGATTAACTAACTTAAATAACTGCATAAACAAGGATATACATTCTTACGACACAAGATAAAAAAAAACCATTAATATTGTATCACACCGAACAAAGAAATTTGAACAAAGCCCATTCATTTCATTAATAAAATTTATAAATAAACTACCTACAGCACTGAAACAGTCTTTGAAAGACAAGTAGTCTGCTTGCAAGAAACTGCTTTGAAAGAATCTTGTCGAAAATGCATATTACAGTGTAGAATAATATTTTAATGAACATAATGTGCTATCATTTTTGCAGCTATGTAGAGTTGCATTTGTATTGTAACGTATAATAATCTGGCATTTCTGCCAAATTATTAATTTTGATTTAATTTCCACTGTATATTTATTGTTTATATTTATTATTTGAATGACAGTACCATTAGCAGAATTCTATGAGCTTGTAATGTTTTGCAAATGTTAATTTTATTGTTTACATCTTTAATTGCAGTTTCAGAGTTGAGTCCGAACGCAGATTGAAATTATTTTCAGAATTGCTAAATTAATTTCATTTTTTAATGCAGTTCTTTGTTAATATAGCATAGTTAAAAATAAATCAATTTAAATGTAAATATTGATCGATAGTTGGCAGCATAGTACAATATGTAATATTTAGCAAGGGAATTTTTTGAAGTGCTTCGCCTACTGTACTATGGTAATTTCAAACAGACTGTGTTCGACGATTATCTTTTTTCTGGAATCTTTAAACCAAAATGCTGGATCCTGAAGATCGTCGGAAACCTATTGAAATATTGTCATGTTAAAGTGGATCCTATGGGTAATATGTTATTCAGGACATTATTTTATGCCATCTGTGAGCGAGTTGAGGAAAAAGAAAAATGTCCAGGTAATTAAATTGCCGAAAATGTCTATCTGAGTTGGTGCTTCTCCTGGGTGATAACAATGAATTAGCCACGAGAACTAGTGGCTTCGGAAGAAGCTAAGTAAAGCCTGATACAAGTTGCAGATGGCAGCAGTTCGATTAAATGTGATTTTCCTAACTTAGTTTTCAATAATCCTATATAACCCGTTCTATAAAGTTTTCCTTATTAAATTTGTCTACACTTCCTTCAGAAGTAGACACATTATGTTTCTACCTAACTATTTTTATAAATCTAAGCAGCCGAAGCAAGAAGAGGTATTTGATAATTAATGGAGTATAAACCAAGTTAGGCAGTTTAATTTATTGGACATAGAATTTTTTTTTTTTTTTCATAGAGTGAAAGGCTAACTCACGCTGCCAAATGCCAGCTGTGATTACAATTGTATTCTGAGTTGAGCGTTTTGGAAATTGAGCTGCATGTATTTTATGTATGAACATTGATTGCTTATGTTTCTTCACCAAACTTTTAAATGCAATAATTAAACGCTCCTCGATAATTGAGTGGCGTCATTGTTTAGTAGTTAACTCAGTAGTGGTATATTTTTTATATAATTATAGTGTTGATGATGACTGATATATTGTTAATGTGGTCACTCCAATATACCAGTTAACTGTATGACAACTTGGTTCATTAACATCTACTACCGAATAATCACATATACCGAATACAACACCAAATTACCCGTAATAGCCCAATTTATTTCAGTGACTCCACCTAAGTGGGGAATCAAACAAGGTTAATATTTATTTCAGACGCTCCATAACGCGGAGCATTTGCACCATATATGTGCACACGTGTATATCCTTCAGTGGCGCCGTAAGCAGGGCAATATGCCATACAACCATTTGTTCTTTTGTAATCAAGTTATTTAACTTATGTTTATATTGTAATGAATATTTCTACTCTGATATTTAATATGGGTATACTTTCTTACAAATAACGTCTTGATTTGTAATACTTTTTTTGTGAAGTTTCTTTGTAATTTTTCGTATTTTATATATATTTATATATTTATCTTGTAACACTTCGATATTTATAACTTTATAATAATTGGTCTACGTCTTTAAATTTGATTTAAATGTCAAACTGTAATGTTACGTATAACATGTTTTACATATGTTAAACGTGAGCTGTGCATAATTATCTATTTTGACACCTGCATTGGCAAGTTTAATGATTAACTGTGGTTTCTTTACATGAATATTTGTCTATGTAACTAGCACTATTTTTGTTTCTCAAAAGAATCAGGCCACACCAGCCGGCCTATCATAATTTATTGATTTTCGGACAATAGTCTTTTAGAACAAAAACTTATTCATTCTAAATTGGAATCAGCTAGGGACCAGCACGGAAAAGAAGACCGTCCCGAATAGGGAAGTTAATTTCTGATTTTTCATTAGTAAAAGATTGATATTTACGACGGCGATCAAGATTACTTCATGCACTTATGGAATTGCTGAGCCTTTGTATTTAAAAGAAGCAGTACGTCGACATTTGCTATATGACGTATCAAGAAGAAAGGGTGATCCGGTAGAGGAGGACTTGGGAGGACCAACTTCGAACCAGGGACAACGAAGTGTCAGGTACTTGGAGAGCCATATCTGCGAGGAGAGGACTACTGGCTGCGCATCCAGGCGAGTCCCGGTTCTATGTCCACTTGGGTTGTTCCGGCCCGCAGAGGACGAGCTTGTTGAGGTCCGCCAGGGAATGTGCTGCCAAAGAGGAGCGGGAGAGCTGCTCCTGTGTTCTGCACCTGTGGAGGATGTCTCCACTACATCGGCAGGGTTGCGGTAATTTTTCACTATCTACACAGCTAAGTTGCACTCTTTCCCAGGCAAATTTCAAACCTATTTCTGACATCAGCATTTGTAAATTCAATCATTGGCAATCGTTTTGGTGTGTGACGTGCAGGCTGGTGTTGTCTGTATTTTGAGAACTAGAGTAGTATAATACTTCACAACTAACGTTTATTCAAACGTATCACATAATTTTTGTTTGTTTTTCATCTTCTTGAGGTTTTTGTTAAATGCATTTAATAGGATTAAAACAAAGGCAATTTTATTGGTTTCTTTTAATTTCCTCTACTTGAGAATTCTCTGATTGTTTGTTAGAATTAATGGCCCAGTCGTTATAAACTACAGAGCTAATTCAAATATGGAAAAATGTACTGATTTTTGTAGCAGCATAGATTTTAGCCGAGGCATGTCATTCATCTAATATATCAAAAGCTCAAGCATATACAACTATCTTTTATAATTACACTTCATATTTATATATTATTTTTCATATTACAGAAATAATATTTTATAGCCAATACGATCGGCCATAATATTGTAGCACATATCGGTGGTGTTACAATATTTATGGCAATTCCCAGCACATATGTTGTGTAATTGTGGAAGCAAAATTCATATAATACAATACACCACTGTATATTTTGTTCAGTAGCCCCTCTCTTTCTATCTCTTCCTCTAGTGTCACATTACCTTTAGCATTTCCATCTCTATTCGGCCTGTATGATTCTGAATCATGTTTATTTACATCATGGGTTTCGTCAGTAGGTGTCGTAGGCCTAACATCAATTGTCATAGGTGACAATTCAGTTACAGTACACTATTACTGTTGTCTGGATTCATAGGCACTACTAATAGTTTACTTGTCAAATAGGAACCAGGCCTACAATGACAACTGAGAAACTAGGCGAACACAATCACAGCAGTCATTGGCATTATTTTAGTGAAGCAAACTAAAGATGAACTTCCCTATGGATAGTATTCACATTAATCAACAACTTCAATAACACAACTATACATAACATTAACTACACTGTTTAGAAGTTACCTTCCAACCTTAGGTTGATGGGAGACATCTATGTACTTACAAGTGACTATTCAATGTTAATCATTAAAGAAAAAACATCACAGCCTATAGAGAATAAAAGCTTATATATGGACAAGATGCAACTTACGGCCCAGGGATTAATTCCCTGCATTGGTGCTGCCATCTGTGTCGTGAAGTGTGGACACAGAAGGCGTCTTTAAATGCTGTTACATGACTGAATGCGTCGAGTCTTTATCTTCATAAGGTACAAAATGTGCAAAAGGCTATATTTACAGGTGTTACATAATACTATAGTAAAAACATCAATATTGTAAGAAAAATAGGCATATGACAAATGCCAGGGGTTTCTTCCCTCAAATAGCCAACTTACGTCCTCTACTTTGTTTTACTGAACATTTTGCACCCACGGCTTATTTTACTTGTGATTTAAAAGGGCAAGGAGTGAATATAAGACTTTTATCCTTGGTAGAGAGGTGTATTTCATACCGGTAATCAGATTACGAAAAAAAAAAAAAAAAAAAAAAAAAAAAGTAGATAGTGGAGTAAAGGTCTTTTTCCTTGAAAGGGCAGTAAGAGTGACGTGCATTGGGCGCCATGAGGTAGAATGCCTTACAAATACCTGTAGTGACGCACACTGCACTTAGATGGTCCGCCCGCCACGAGGCTGGCAGCACCCACCGTCTATATTATGTTACATGAGCGAGGCCAAACGCGCGCGGCAGCCGACATTAAGAGAGATCCGCAGGTGAACTTACTTGCGAGTATATAGAGAGGAGTACGGCATGCTAGCGTGGACACGCGGGAAGCTTTGGGCGGAGGTGAAAGCTTTGACGTCACTACGTGGAGAGAGCGTGGCGTTGCTGTTTACAAGCCGCATGTTTTGCCGCACGCGACGACAAAGCCGCTACAAACCAGTCGCCACAATGCTGCCATTGTTTTTTATTATCGGTATATCGTTTATAGTCTATTTGCGGTTTTTTCAAACTATTTGAATCGAACCTTTGGAATATCACCCCATGTATAACGTGATAGGTTGTTTCTCAGGCATGCAGTGTATCACAAGCATCTTATAACTGGAAACCCGCAAATTTCGGGGATTCATTCGGCAACAAGCTAGACTCCATAATCCTCTGTGTATTCCAGCTTCTTTTAGTTGTTCATTGGCTGTTACTCAAATTTAACTCCAGACCATGTAGCGCGTGATTCGGTCCTCGATTTCTTAACATGTTTGATATTGGTCGAACGTGGTTCTGGGTATGACTAACAAATTGTGGTCCTATAGAGGTAGATAGTCCCATGTCCACTGGGTTGCAGTTTAACTTGTCTTCAAATGATTCCGTGGAATTTCAGGGTCTCTACTTATGACATAAAAGTACCCTATGTTTAGTTGAACTCAACTTCTATTTATATTTTGTATATAAACTCAAATATTTCACTTATAATTAATACAAATAAAACCAGTGACAAAAGAGGTGTGTTGGTAACGCCTACTACTAAGAAATGATTCTTATAAAAAATATTACTGAATTGAGTGTGCACGAATGCGGCGCGTTGTCTTTTCGGTGTAATTTTTTACACTTGGTTAAGCTTTGTTTGCCATAGGCGGAGGAATATCCTGGAAGTAGAATTCCAGCAGGCTTTCAGAAAAGTTGGACATATCCGTGAATGGGCTATATTTTTCGCCCCAGCTATATGTTGGTAGGTTATTTGGGTTCGGGAGGGCTAGCCCTTCATCAAACGAAACCTAAAACTGGCACACACTTCCAAACAAACTGTGTCACAGGAAACTAACGGGGCCACGGTGGTCAAGTGACCAGACTACTCGCCTCCCACCCAGACGAACCGGGTTACATTTCCCGGCGGGGTCGATGAGTTTTCTCGACGATATTCTGTTTCTCCCGCCCTTGCATTCAGGCGCTGCTCCATACTCTCCTCACTTCACCATCATCGGCTCTCAAGACCTCGATGTTACGAGCCGCCCAAATATCTCCACTCAACTCTTAAACTAACCAACTATACATAAAATATTGCACTAGGTACTCTAAAAATATATCTGGCGATAAGAAACGCAAATAAGGCGTCAAAGAATTCCGTACGAAATGTATGACTACTGGGTGCATAAAACTTTCATTCTCGTAGGACTACTGGCTACATAAAGCTTTCATTCTCGTAGGACTAATGTGAGCATATATCTTTCATTTACTTAGGACTACTGGGTGGATAAAGCTTTCATTCACGTAGAACTATTGCCTGCAAAAAGCTTTCATTCATTTAGGATTACTGGCTCCATAAAGCTTTTATTCTCATACGACTGCCGGGCGCATAAAGCTTTCATTTACATAGGACTACTCGGTGCATAAAGCTTTCATTTACATAGGACTACTCGGTGCATAAAGCTTTTATTCTGGAAGGATTACAGGGTGCATAAAGCTTTCAGTCATGTAGGACTACTGGGTGCGTAAACTTACAATCTCATAGGACTACTGGGTGAATAAAGCATCCGTTCATTAGGACTACTGGTGACAAAAAAGCTTTCATACACTTAGGAATACTGGGTGAATACGGGTTTCATTCTCGTAGGACTACTGGGTGCAGAGCGCTTTCACTCTCGTAAGACTACTGGGTGTACAAATTTTCATTCACATAGAACTAATGGGTGCACAAAATTTTCATTCCATAGGACTACTCAATTCATAACGGTTTCATTCATTTAGGACTACTGCATGCATAAAGCTTTCATTAACCTAGACTACTGGGTCCATAACCTAGACTACTGGGTCCATAAATCTTTCATTCATTTAGGACTACTGGCTCCATAAATCTTTCATTCTGGTAGGACTACTGGGTGCATATAGCTTACATTCCCTTAGGACTACTGGGTGCATAATGCTTTCATTCCAGTACGATTGCTATGTGCATATGCTTTCAATCACGTATGACTACTGGGTGCATAAATCTCTCATTCCAATAGGACTACTGGGTGTATAAATCTTTCATTCACGTAGGACTACTGGGTGCATAAATCTTTCATTCTCGTAGAACTACTGGATGCATAAAGCTTTCATTCACGTAGGACTACTGGGTAAATAAAGCTTTCATTCGCGTAAGACTACTGGGTGCATAGAGCTTTCATTCACGTAGGACTACTGGGTGCATAAAGCTTTCATTCACGTAGGACTAACGAATGCATAAAGCTTTCATTTACGTAGTACTACTGTGTGCAAAAACTTTCATTTACGTATGACTACTGGGTGTCTAAACCTTTCATTCTAATAGGACTACTGGGTGCATAAAGCTTTCATTCACGCATAACTACTCGGTAAATAAAGATTTCATTCACGTATGACTACTCGGTAAATAAAGCTTCCATTCTCGTAGGACTGCTGGGTTCATAATTCTTTCATTCATGTAGGACTATTTTGTGTTACTGAGGCACACAAGTAAGGTTGTGCACAAGACGGCACATTGTGTGTCGAAGCTAATAATTAGGGATTCATTTAGTTCTACTGACGTAAACGTGTAACAATGTTCAAGTGGACCCTGAAAATGTTTCACACATAGCATAGCGCTAGCTAGATACACCAATTTGATAAGGCGGTTTTCGGTGATGTAGAAGGGCTCAAAAATAACGTTTAAAATACCCGATATCTTGAAAATTATACCGCGGAATTGCCTGCAATGTGAAAAGCGTCAGTAGTTTCTTTGCAAAACACACAATTGTTGCACAATATATAAAGTGATTCAGAATGATGTGTACAACGTCTGACATGTTATTCCTCACAAAAAATTCAGTTTTTAGAGGATACCAACGTCTGACATGTTATTCCTCACAAAAAATTCAGTTTGTAGAGGATACCCACGGTCGGCCTCAAATATGAAGCACTGTAGAGGCCCTGATAAATGGAGGGCGAAAATTATATTACGCGAGATATTATGAGAAGTACCCAAGTTGAAAAACTCCCGTTTCCCCTGCCCTTGCATTCCGGTACTGCTTCTTTCTCACCTCATTTCACCTTCACTGGCCCTCCAGACCTCGTTGTTAAGAGCCGCTCAAATCTCGCAACTCAACTCACCTCAACACACAGCTATATGCTCTTATAACCTGTTGAACAGTTTATGACGAATGCGCGCCATCCGACAAACACGGATATTTATGTTTGCGGCAAGTGTTCAACGTCCGGCATACTGGTATGTATAGCAAATAATAACAGCTGCTACCATGACGCCTATTTGCCGGCACTCTGTACATACAGTAGTTTACACTACTATAGGCTGTTCACGATAAAGTGAGCACTTTTGAAAGCCCTGCTAAATATATACTTTTATGCACGTTGTATATTTATCAGTCTTATGTATATTTAACGTTGCCATGGACTTCATCACTTTATTTACGCGTCGGTCAAAAGAAATTGTGAAATTATTAGGAAAATAAATATTTTAATAACCTGCTCATTTTGACACTTCGATGCATAAAAAAGAAACAGAAGGCAGAAGAAATAATTCAACTTATCACAAATGGTTACCTAACACTTTTTGTTATGCGTTAAGATATGGAACTACTTTCCCATCTATCGTTACCAACTTCACTGGACGCAAGCCACTCAGCGCGCCCATTAAAATATGTGCAGGTAGAAGCAGTGACTTTTTACAAAAGTCGATTTCAAAAGTGCTCACTTTATCGTGAACAGTCTTTCGCTCTTAGAATGCACAGAGTTTAACAGTCGTAGGTACGCTGTCATTTAGGATTGCTAATTGGGAATAAACAACGTAATTGAAGTATTACCAATTACCAGCGATACAAGTCAGGGAAGCACATGCATGGCGATTGCCTAATAGCTCTGTTCAGAAGGCAGTCAGGCCTTGTAGAGCGGATAATCCACGCACTGTTATGAAATTATGATTACCTGCCCATTGGACACTGGACGTGATCTGATGAAAACTAAACAGGTACGCTCATCTCCTATTTACTCCTGGCACACGAAGTCCTTAGACTAAAAAACTGAAAGTTTGATAACCGTTTCCTCTGTTTATATTACAATAGCTTTTGTCCACGACTTTGTCTGCATGAAATTCGTGTTTTCGTTTAAAAATTTCCTAAAAATAGTTTTACTACGGCCTTATTTCTAAGAAACTGTAAAACATGTGGTAAATCATTTATATATATAGTACGTTTTACAACGTTTCGAGTTTATGGGACCATCTAATATTTTTCCCCCATACAAACTTTGACCTCCCATTTTAATCCTTTAGAGTTTGAATTTTTAAACCACCCTTCTTAGTGGCTGCCTACATCACATAATTAATGTTTCCTCCAAATGTAATATTTCTAGCACCAATGGTTGAGGCTGGGCGTTGATATCTAAGTCAGTCAGGTTTTGATAGTTTTCATGTCCCTACTACAGTTTATCTGTTTGCAATATGAAATATTGTATACACGCCCTCGCACCCAACTTTTCACCTGACTGGCTAATCGCAAACGACACGGGAATACTTTATTAGGCGTGTTTAACTCATTTTTCTGCGAACCAGCTTGAAGCAAAATTTTATATTACTGAAATTTAATATAAAACACGAAAATCTACATTACCATCCTCACAACATATAATTTAATATTTCTAATAAAAAAACGTTTTCGGCAATGCCTAATTCATTGGCTTTCACGGGAGGTTATGGGCTGAATAAAGGCTGTAGAACAAAGGGCTAGGTCGCATAGTAAATGCATTTAACACCATTCCAAGGATTATTTGATAACTAACAAAAATCTGTCCCACGATGCACTGATATAGTCAGTGAAGGTTTCCACAAAATAAATTAATTTAACACAGGGATTCTGGCTTATAGGCAATTCACAGTAAAGTGAGCACTTTTTAAGTCCCTGCTTAATTTTTCTTTTCATCATATTTCTAACTTCCTGTCACTTTTTAATATAAACATTGCTATGTGACTAATAATCACAGTGTATACATTTTACCACTCCTAAAAGTTAACGTCTGGGGCTGCAATAAAATATATTTATTACTGTGATATGTCCTTCTCCTCAAGGGAGCAACAAAGGGGCAATAAAACCATAGCCCAAAAGCATTACCATTATCAAGCTTCCAACACATTAAAAAATAACCTCTTTGCAAGTAACTGACGGCTGGACATCAAATCTAAAGAGGAGATCCCACCCGTTCCTCAATTTAAAACATATCAGATTACACTTTGATTTGTTTATTTATTAGATCTGTGTTGTAATTTTTTTTGTTCAGAGCAAAAATTACAATTTGTGCTTATATCTCGTTAAAAAAAAAACATTTTTTTAAATGCCCAGATAGCATTTCTATAAATTTTAAATCGCCTCAATTGCAATTATCAAATATGGCACACAAAAACTTCTAATTAATAAAAACAGTGGTTTCCAATATACCACCTATAAGACTTTTGGCCACATACAAGATAAATTAAGGCCAACGATTTATGATTTTATAATTTATGGCCATATTCACAACCAAAGGCCAACTTAATTTATGAAAATATATTAATAGCTGTTCTCTAATACCAAAGCCACAATTTCATGGAAAAATCGATGCATTACTTACCTCAATTATGGTCATTCAACAACGGCCAATTAATGGAATTGCCTTAGAGAATTATTTGGATATTTTATAACTTTACTGTATCTGGCCATTCATTAAACTGCAATGGCCAATTAAGAAATATTTGAACATTTTATACTTTTACTATATCTGGCCATTCATTATAATGCAAAGACCAGTTAAGAAATATTTGAACAATTTTATAACTTTAATATATCTGGCCATTCATTAAACTGTAAAGGCCAATTAAAAAAATATTTTAACATTTAACAACTTTACTATATCTGTCCATTCATTATACTGCAAAGATCAATTAAGAAATATTTGAACATTTTATAACTTTACTGTATATGGCCATCCATAATTACTGGGGCCATTTAGAAAAATGCTTTAATTTCTTCTGAGTATTATTTATTACTGACACTATCTTTAAAAATCACTCTCATGGTCACTTAGCAAGACCAAGTCAATCATAACTTTACTTTTTAAAAATTTCTAAAATGTTATAAAAGTTACAAGAGGAAACTACATTCACTCTTTACATGTTTCCTACTTTCAAAATTTACCCTAAAGGGACTTTGAAAAGTTCAAGACCATTATAACTTGTTTAAATTAATTTATTTTCATACTTAACTCAGGCAGGGAGGGTCTGCTGACCTTAGGAGCCACCTTCTCTCTCGAGTCAGGAACCTCCAAGGCACATATACCCAGCCAAAATTACACCCCAAGAGGGGAGTGAAAACCTAGGGTCAATCAGGTGACTCAGAACTCCCAACCCCACACTACTGGGGAAGGGGAAGAATATAATTATTTTTATTACGATACTTCCGCCCAGTAATACACTAAAAAAAAAAAACCAATCACTGTCCACTACGGAAGTTATTTCCGCCTAGTAACAGCTGAGCACGGCGCCGCACTGGTTCGTGACGTCACACTGCAGGTAGGAACTCTCGGAAATCAGGTGGGCGACACTGCAGGGCTAAATTCACGAAAGCGGCGAGCGCGGGCCCTAATTGGCTAGTTGCCCGTGTGACAGGTGACAGTCACTCTGCGGCCTGCTGCTGGGATCGCCGCGGTGGGTGCGTAGTTACTGCTTTGCCGGCGGTCATGCCGCACGTGTTCACGACGCGCTGCTGCGCCGAGGGTACGTAGCCAACATTTGGCTACCTTCAAAATCTTCCATTGTTCCAAGATAGTGTAGGTTGGTGCCAAGGTAGAGTAGAATTATAGTGTAGCTTTCCATCGTTCCAAGATAGTGTAGGTTGGTGGCAAGGTAGAGTAGAATTATAGTGTAGCTTTCCATAGTTCCAAGACAGTGTAGGTTGGTGCCAAGGTAGAGTAAAATTATAGCGTGCAGAATCCTTGACTCCGGGCTGCCGAAAGCATGCACTTCCATAAGCATGCACGAACTTTTTTATTTCCCCGAGATCGTGTAATAGGTCGGGAACAGAAAGACGTAAAGTACCATTTTCAGGCGCTCGGCGTCTCAAGTGGTTAGTAACTGTTGAAAGGGCCTTAAAAAGTGCCCACTCTACCGTGAACAGCCTATACCAGGAAATACGCTACACTCGACTTCTAATATTATACTTACTTGACTGACGACATTATTGTTTCGACCGCTTTATTTAGTACACACACGCGGTTAGCGTCTTCGTTCTAAATAAGTTTAGATTTTAGAGTGCTGCCCTAACCTTGCTCACGACTCCGGGAAATGTCAAGTTAAAATAGTTAACACATCAAGTAAAGGAGAAAACACTACAAAGCGAACGAATATTAAATTAACAATGTTTCAACATACCTGAAGAAACATTTCGAACGTAAAGGATCAATATTATTACAATTTAAAGAGGTCGAGTAATAGTGAAAATCAATGTCTCGAACATTTAGCAGTCAATTCATCTGAAATAAAATCAATAAAAAAATAATTTTAAAATAATTTTTTTTAATTTCATGTATTTTAAACTACCTCTCTCATTGAAATTAAGTAAAAAAAAAGTATTTCTGTTTACACTATAAACGTCTTAGCTTTAGTTGAAAAACTGTTCCCAGTACCTTTACTCGGAACATACAAAGAAACGTAAATGAGCAAAACATTTTAAGTTATTACTAGCAACTGGAAATTTCCGCGAATTAATTTTGGTACAAGCTAGACTTCAACACGTGTGCATTCCTGTTATATTGGATCGCAGGTTGTTAGACATACTCAAGTGAACTCTGAGCCAGCATGAGATGTGTAAGAAAACATGTACCTGCTCTCGTGCCACATGGTCTAAGTGGCTATAATATGTTGGGGGGGGGGGGGGGGGGACGGGCAGCTACTGAACACATACCTCGACATGTAGCCTGGGGGCCAATTAAATTTGCACTTGAGTTGCACCGAAATGGAAGTAAATATGAAAAAACAAAGGTGCCAGTAGCGTACCGACGCAAAATGCAGAGAAATCAGCGCCCAGGCAAATATCTCGGCGCAAGTGCAATTACTCACGCTGCGCATGCGTAGTCGACACACACATAGCTAACGAGCAACATGGCTATCATTTTGTAATTGTCAAAAAAATACTGTTAACTGTTGTCGGTGGAAAATTGAGTAAATTACTAAATTTGAGTGATTTCAACAACAAATTGAAGTGGGTAGAATGGAGAAAATGTTTTCTGAGGGTGCTTCTGGCTTAGCTTTTCACATAAAATAAAACACCTTTATTTCCATTAAAACAGTCCAAAAATAATTTTTTATTGAAGTGCTTAAAATGTTTTGCTTCATATTTTGAAGGGGATTTGTTATGAAACACAAAAGAGTCTAGTTTCATTAACTGTCGAAGGGTAGGCCACGATTGTTGATAAAAATTGCTTATGGCACGACATGCAACACGAATATCGCCAGAAGTCTGAGAATGTAACATAAACCTAAATATTCAACTTGAGCACCGCACCGATTGATTTGCGGAGAAAATCTCAGCCATATGGAAATTCGTAATGAACTGAGAAAACAAAAACTCCATGAAGAATAGCATGTTTTATAAACAAAAAAGAAGTAAACATAAAATTAGGTCGGTTACACATCGGACACTCACAAATCGTATTAACGCTTATAATATACGATATCTAGTTTCTTCTTTGACGTAAATAACATCAAACACACAATCTCAAGCGTATATAATATTATCTCGCATCATTAAAATTTTGATTCCTTATCTGCTAAAAATATGTAGTTGTACACGTATTAATCACCAATCTTCACACTTCATCAATTAGTGAAATAAGCGAGCTCTTCACGTCCAAACGTCGCAGTATAAATAGAACACCCGCCTGTTGTAGTTTAGGTTATAGCAACTACTACAAAATGTCTACGACTATTCGGCGCGATAAAAAACATTATTCATTGTCACTTAAAAACACATCAGTGAATGTAAAATCCTTTGCAGCTTATGTGGCCGTGAAGACCTTGTAACAAATTATTTCATTGGCCACTGTAGTTCAGGTAGTGGGAGTGAAACTGTGTGGCCGAAAGAGCCCAGCCCACTAGCGTTCTGTGTACTTAATTGCACTCGTGGTTATGGGTGCAAGTGCAGTGGAGTTTTATTTGCTTTGCGTTGCGCCGGTGCAAATGTTGGATATTCATATTTAATCGACCCCTTGGGCACGACAGCCCCACGTGACAGTCGCCAGCCAATAACAGGACGGAACAACAGCCAATTAGGTCGCCCCTTTATTTACACGCAAACGAATCGACACAAGCAGTTACGTTAATTCCGCAATAATGAATAGACGTCATTATGTAGTTAACGAACAAAAAAAAAAGGCGCGGGAAGAACTCTGTGTTCACTTCTTACTTTCCTTTTCTTTCGTCTCGTTCCATTTGCAGTGGCCGAGGAAGAAGAGAAAGGAGAGAGATTGCGTTGCCGGCGCCCACGACGTGATAAATGTCTCTGCGAGTATCTTCGTAGCTTGTCCCCCCCCCCCTTCCCACCCCCCTCAGCACCCACAAAAACAACACCCATGGGCAACACATGACCTCTAGCCAACTGACTCGCTATGACAATATTCCTCTTCCTATTCCACTGGAATGTTTTGCTCATTTTTCAGAGCCTTAAGTGGCCTCCCACAACCAGCAACGAGCCCTGAATTGCAATACAATGGCACACACGCATAAATTATACAATCATTACGTTCAAATGAAAATCTGCCCGTATTATAAAGTCTTCATCCCTGAGAATATTTTGTCGACACTATTGCGAGTGCTGTAATATGTAAATTTTAGAGCGCAGTTTGTACACGCCGACTTAATACGTCCTCTGCCATGTAGGCTGTTGCCTGTCCCCCCCCCCCCTCCAAAAAAAAACCTAAAACGGGGCCATGTATCGGGAGTCAGCGCCGTTCAGCGGGTCGGAACCAAACCCGGCAGGGGTTCACTTACTTCAGCTCCCAACTTAAAAGACTGTGTATACAACAAAATGGGATTCCGCTCCTTATTGGGCCAGAAACCCATAAAACCGGTTCGTGAATCTCCAGGTCCCTCTGTGCCCTATTATCACTTTCGAAATCAACCTAAGAAAAAAATTACTGCTCCTACCTGCACATATTTTGACGGGCGCAGTGAATTACATGCGCCCAGTAAAGTTAATAACGATGGCTGGAAAGTAGTTCTATATCTTAAAGTCGAATAAAAAGAGTTAGGTAAACATTTTTGACAACTTAAATTATTTCTTTCGCTTTCTGTTTTTTTTTTAATTCATCGAAGTGTAAAAATGAGCAGATTCGTAAAATAATTACTTTAATAATAATCCGACAGTTTTACTTGACCGACGCATGACTAAAGTAATGAGGCCCATGGTAATGTGAATTTTACATAAGGCGGAAGACTACACAACCTGCATACAAGTAGGTCTTAAGCAGGGCTTTTCAAAAGTGCTCATTTGACCGGGAACAGCATATAACAATAATAATCACAGCATTATTATTATTATTACGAATCAGCCTAGCCACGCGAACAACTTCCCGCGACCCATTTATCCGAGTCTATGCACGTGTGCAGCTCACAAGGACGACTTACGCAATGTTTTGCCTGATTTCTCCCTACTAGGCAAACCGGTTTCGATTCCCGGCGGGGTCACCCATTGATTTTCGCATGTGGGAATCGTACCGGGCGATACCGTTGGTCGGTGGGTTTTCTCGGGGATCTCCCATCCCGCCGCCCATGCATTCCGGCGCTGCTCCACAGGTCTACTAACCTCGTGTCACCCTCATCGGCTCTTAAGACCTCGATGTTAAAATAAGTTGCCCAAATCTATTCACTCACTCGAATTTCCCGTCACAAAAATGATTCAGATGTAGCCACTAGTCGGCGTAAATGGCGGTGCCAAGTAAGATCTGTACAGGATCACGTCCCACGAAGTAAAACGTTCTGTAGTGAAGTTCCTCTGCAAAATCTGTTCGTAGTCAACACAAAATAACTTTATAATGACCGCAGAATGTTTGTGGTGACCACGAAATAATTACGTATTCGCCACAAAAAAGTTCGACTATAGGGGAAAGTAGCATACATCGCACCCCCTTAGAAAATATCTTACTTTATGGTTTATCTTTACATCTATTCGAAAATCTGAGTATGATTTCGGTGGCTCTAATTAGTATGGAAACACATATTAATCATTTAAAACATCCCTTTCAAGTAGAATGATTTTTATTGATACAAATCAAAAAGGCTGAAATAAGTGCGATTTAGGAACCAGTTTCCTAGATCGCAACTTGGCGGATCTTAAATCGCACTTGGATCTTAAATTGCACTCTCATTTAATTAAGTAACGATTACTTTATTAAAGCAATAGAAAACACCACAGTAATTGACTTTCAAAAATACTATGACAACTATGTAAGAAACAAATACTCAAAACATTTGAAATGTACAAAAGTAATGAACATTATTATGCCTAGACCGGCTAGACTACTGATACGCATATACTATTTTATATTTAAGACACTGTAGAAGGAAGCAACTAGTTCATGTTTGCAAAAATCATATATGTACATGGCACGTTCATGACCATATCCAGCACATGACTCGTATGCCCTTTTTGAACACTTCGCACATTGCATTATGTCTTCCACTACAGTTTATTCGCATAGCATGCAAAGCCAGTCATCTTGGATTTTCCTAATTTCGGTCTCTTTCACTGTCTTTTCTTCTGATTTCCTCTGCTGGCCATAAGTAGGCTACATCTTTATGTGGGCTTAATGTAGATTTAATTGTAGCAGTTTTTAATGAACACTAAATAGCTTCCAGTTATCTATTTCAATTTACTATAATCTTATAAGGAAACAAAAAACCCTAATTTTTACTTGTGAATGTATTTCCGAGACATTTTGAACTCTTAATTGCTGGGAAGCCGACGAGTTATTTATCACTTCCGTCATGCTTTCCTTGTTGTCAAATACGAACTTTTTTATATCATTTTACATTCATGCTAGTAAAAGCACTACAGTACTTCTATTTAAGTTGATAGAAGTTTCAACACAAACTAGAATAATGCTAGTCGCAAGTGATGGCCGAATGTTGACTGTAAAAGGGAAATAATTTATACAACAGCAGTGTAGGGTACCTAATGCCCCTGGAATATTTCAGTCCTTGTCTTGCTCTGGAAACACGAGGGCATCTGGTTAATATTCGGAGGGGTTACAAATTGGCTTGAGATGCATTTATTTACATAAATAAAATACTATATTATGACGAAATTAAAACTAGACAATACCGTGAAGTTAAATAAGCACATCATTACGCAATATAGGAACTGCTTCTCAGTTTTGGGCTAAAGACAAGAGTAACGCTTGCAGAAAATAGGGTGACTGCCAATGTGTAACTGTGGTGAACGCCAATGCATATTAATTTTTTATGGCTAACAGATTTCGCGACATATTTTCGCGACATATTTTCGTGTACTGAGACTGTAGTGTAGCAGTGTTTGAATTGCTGTCCTATCATTAAAGCATACACAAAGAAAACATTACATTACCAACATTTGTCGAGATCCATTGGACTCGGAGACAATTTTGGTTACCTAACGTAAAATGAAAAGAAAAAGAAAGAAAAAAACTCTCTTTCGTCATGTGATGCCACCATGTTTGTGTGATGTAAACACCGTTTATATAAAATGCAGCTTTTGTTTGTAGGTGAGATTACACAAAATAAAAATCAAATATAATAAAAACAGAAATATTATGATGTCCTACTGGATAAACAATAACAAGAGTCGCACAGCACTTCTTTGAACGTTTACACATGGCATCCAGAGATATACGTACTTAATTATTACAATCGCTCTACACACAATACTTACAAAGTCACTTGAAATTGCTTGTGTACATGTTTCGGCACAAATATAACGCATCAAGCTGGACAGTCACATTCTGCAGCTTTGAAACGTCAAATATTAAAGAATTCTTGGCCATTCACAACATCGAAGAAGTTAAAACTAATACGAACATTTTACCCCCCCCCCCACCCCCCTTCCCCTTCATCTTTTCGAAACATACTACGTTTACTTACATTTCACCGAATGCAAAATTACGCATATTTTAGGGTACTGTACCGTATATATATATGAAGTTCCTGACTGAGTTCTGTACAATACAGCAGTTTTTTTAAACCTATTTGTACAGTAATAAGCCGAAATAAGTGTCTCAAGTATTCTACATAAAAATTATGCAGGAAAGCCAAATAAATTAATCAAGGCAGTATGTATTGTTGCAACTGGGTTCCAGTTTAATATGTGTTTACAAATGTTTCGAAAACATCCTTAATCATCCTAGTCTTTGCTGTGAAAGCTACATTTACAAAATGTTCAATACAAAGTGAAGTTAACATTTTAGCTGTTTGAATTGCAGCACGCCGTTTTTTTTTGTCACGATAGTTAGCATAATTTCATGAACTTGTACTGCAGGGTGGAGTACTGTGCATGGAATTGTGATGTGGATTTCCGGACGCTCTGGAAGCCTTCAGTTGGCTTATCGCCGAGCGTTCTGCTCTGCTCTGCCGAGAGCATGAACGAGGGAGTACAAGGGGAACCCTACATTCACCTGATTGTTTAAGGCCACTTGTGGCGTCACTAGGGGGGGGGGGGGGGGGAAGCTCTCGGCGATCAGACAGCCAGCGAGCGCCGTCAAACCCGACTACCAACCAGCCAGCACGTTGCAAGTTGTCGGCTGCTCCTCTCTACACGAACCAAGTTTCACACGTGAAGTCACTTGTTTCGGCCCTTGCCTCAATAGACATTTTTTAATTTTATTATTTTTTAACGATTTTCCAGTCTGCATCCTTTATGCTGTGCTTCCCGCTCTTTTTATCCCCCCCCCCTCTCTCATCTTGGAAAGGAAATCCAACTGTACGTTACAAAGTTTCATACTACTAACAAAAGAGTACTTGACACCTGTTAAAATAAACAATTCTGGATCCAAAGATAAGATAAACTCACATATATAAGAAATTATACGAATCTCTCGTTCTGGTTACTTAAGACAGCCTCCAAAACAACTCTATATACAGCACTTTAATGTCCCCATATCTGCAGCAACTGTAGTCAGATTTCACTAACTACCTGCGATGGTGACTGGAACACAAGTTTTCAATAGTTTGTGTGAGCACTTCTTACTTTTTACGGTCTACGTTTTTTTTTCTTTCTCCCGAACGCCTAAAATGTTACGCCATTTTTACTCATAGCTGTTTAAAATGGTCAATACGTAAATATTTTCGCTGTAGTAGGTTGGTAATGTTTGAAATGAACACACGTGCTTATGCCATTATTTTATCGTGTATAGATAAGTAACTCGATTAATGTTGGAATGCAGTTGAAAATTAAAGAAGAAGTCAAAAATACTTTCAAAGAAAAAAGTGAAATTACAGTATAGTCAGAAGAATAATGGGTAAAAATACTTTTAAAGTGGCTAGCTACAGTTCGTTATTATGCTACAACTGTAGTAGTTTTTGTAGTAATGCAGACAATACAGGATATATAGCCTGTTGTACTATAACATAAATGACCAGAAAGAGTTTACGATATGTCGTAAAAATATTCCCTTTTTTCCTGACAAAAATCTGGCCACGCAAGTGAAGACTGCCACTAGGATTCACGAAACTGCCGAGGTTTGTAGTCAAGAAATGAAAATTACTTGGGCACATACCTAAACTTAATGCGTAATTCAATTAACCAAGCGCATTTTATAATAATGTTTTGGCAAATTTAAGTTGTTTGCAATGTAAGAGTACACAGAAATGAACTCAAAAGGCAATAAAACAACTAATTCAGTGCTAATACATCATAACATAATACGAAAAGTATAACAATACTAAATAAAACGAAACAATTTAATTACCCGGTAAACTATCAATAGAATGAATAACGAATCTGTTCGTATGGTATTTGCCCCTTACGTTACTGTACGCTACCAACTCTAGTGCATGGCGTGTTGCCCACATGCCAGACTCTAAACTTATTTACAAAACAAACCATGCACACATTTCTCAAAAATAAAACAAAGGTCGTGTATATGGTAACTTCACAAGGACACATTATTCATTAATTCTAAGATGTTGATGAATAAACAATTATTAAAAGCCCAATTTTGCACCCAACTCACAAAATTTAACGCTATGTAAGACAAACACAATTATTGCCATGAAATGATTATATCACACGATTTGCAGTGATTTCAGATCTGCATTCAGTTACACGGCATAAACACACCCATTACTGCATTTGTATATAATACTATATGTAATACCAGCAGTGAAATACTGATTGAGCTGCACGTTCACATAGCTTACAAACCATGTGACTTGTATGCCGTTTGTATATGATGTAAGCACAGAGTATACAAGTATACGGATACGAAATGGCGTAGCAGATCTCTGACTGGCTAGCGCGAAACTTTGAGAGCGGGGCTTGTATCTGACTGCACGCTATATACTCTGCGAATAGATGAAAGGACTACTATATCGTACTAATACATTTCAACGGACATAAAAAAAAACATTTTACTCCAGCTGTTAATTTGATTGCTGCCAATTAATATATTTTTCTGGTTCATTAATACTGGAAAACATCTATCTACCTAAAAGTGTGGCAAATTTTGCCCTTTTCCCGTGTAACCTAAAGGGCTGCTATCTATTTGCATATTAAGTAGTAATTACTTAACTATGCTGTCGACGACCCAGGAATCAGCGGAACTTCTCGAAGAAGGTTGATCCCCGGGTATTTATACAACAGAAATACGGGTGGTATAATTTGAATACCCCAACCTGGGGGGCATTCAAATTCTCAACAAATCATATCGCATAGAATATTCGATGATATTCTACACAAGTCACAAAACTCGTCGAACATTGACTTCCGCTGCGCTGGCGATCAAAACTTCCGGCGCCACGTGTACTCCAGGCGAGGCGCGCTTCGGTGACGTCAGCTACCCCAGCGCCGCCATGCGCCAGTTGGGCACACTACGCGAGCAGCAGGCTCATAGCAGTATGTCTGTTCGTCAGGTAGCGAGCGGAAGTGATGTCGGCGAATCCCTTCACGTGTCAGGTAGTACCTTGTCGTTACAAGGCATTGACGTGTTCTGTGTGTACGTATGTGGCATAAGGAATATACTGTCCACGGTAATGTGAGCACTTTTGAGGCCCTAGTTACTTTTTTATTGCAGTATTTTTTTTTTTTTTTTCCCCCATTTTTAACAACATTTTAAAACAAATATTCCCAGTAAGTAATAAACGCAGAGTGTATATTCCACTGCGCTCGGAAGTTAACGTCTCAGGCAACAATAATATATATTTATGGACTATTTTTCCAAATGAGAGGGCTTTCAAAAGTGCTCACTTACCGTGAATAACCTATAATAATATAGTTCATACATACGTAGCAGGATAAAACATAATTTGTAACATGTCTTTTATATACGGGAATCCAGTGTTGAACTTTTAAACAGCCGTGCTGCGTCGCGTGAGCGAGGTAGGACAGTTAAGAGTGGGCCGTCGCCTAAATTGTGACAGTTGTCACAAGCAGGCGGAGTGAACGAAAGCTGGGATAAGCGAGCTAAGGAACAAGTAGAGCATAATAAATGCTGAAATATGGAAGGTATTTTCATCGCCTATAAGCAAGTTGTTAATAGTGCAGCGGTGAAGTTATAAAGTGCGAGTCAACTCCTGGACAATCTTTAAACACCTTCCCAGTTTTAACACCAATAACTTGAGCTTTACGAACTCTAATCTACCGACTTAATAATTCTTATCTAGTGAACATAATTTTATTAAACTGCTGAATATTTTGCTACAGATTAAGGTTAACGTTTATTCTTTGAAACAATGTAATTATTTCTTAATAAAAGCATCACTTCACATATGGATGACATTTATTAGTAGAGTTTTATGTAATTTGGTTCATCCTCTGCTCCTTCAGTGTCAATATGTTGTCAGCGTTCTTCATATGTGCTGGAGTTTGGAGCAAGGGAAAGCTTTCCCTTATGAGAATACAGGCAACGCAGTCTACTGCCATTCTATTCCGGTAAGTGAAACATCATATGTGTTTGTATGTCAATTGTGTCTCATTGTCATCAGTTTATCATCTGTAGAGTAATTAGAATATCAGTGGCGTATTTGCATAAGCATAAGGTTTGCATATTTAAACACTATTCCACCCGATTTTACATTGGCGCTCCAACGTATGGGCATTTATATATCTGCATAGAGCGAGTCTCATCTACCTCCTGTCTTATACCTCATACATTACATACTCATGCGGAAAACTATCCTACTATAAATAACTGTGAAATTTTTTATAGTAACCTACAGTACTGTAGCAGTAGCAGCATTCGCGTGTTCGTCCCCGTGTGTGCCAAATAAAAATACTATAATAACAGTAGTAAGATATTAAATACGCTGTACTTACTATCCAAACGTGTGTGACTACACATACAGCGACAACTAAAGAGAAAAGCATTAGCTAGAGAAGAGAGGATGAAGTTGGCTTATCACGCGCTGGGTGGTGCAGTATGACGTCAGGCGTCAGCGGCTGCGGTGGCAGAGTGAAGAACGCCAACAAGGTTTTCAACTAAAGGCTGTTCACTATAAAGTGAGCACTTTTGAACTCAACCTGAGAAAAATGTCACTGCCCCTGCCTGAATATATTTTAACGGGCGCACTGAGTGACATTCGCCCTGTAAAGTTGGTAACGATGGAAGAAAAATAGTTCCATATCTTAACGTCAGATTAAAAATGTTAGGTAACAATTTGTGATAACATAAAATATTTCTTTAACTTTGTACTTTTTTAAAATTTATTGACGTAAAAAAGAACATATTTGTGAAATATTTACTTTTCTAATACTTTAAAAGTTTCACTTGACCGACGCACGAATAACGTGATGAAATCTTTGACAGTGTTAACTTTACATAAGGCGGGATAATACACAACGGGCATACAAGTAGATGTTAAGCAGGGCTTTCAAAAGTGCTCATTTTACCGTGAACCGCCTATATCGACGCAACACGACACTTGGGTGCAGGCAGACGTTCACTCGACTCGGAGCTAATAACAAGTGCTACTGGAGCTCAAGCACGACAGACTTACTGTAACCGCCACGGCTCGCTCACAATAGGGCGACGCGACGAGCATCAGCCAATCTGAGCCTTGACGCTCGTCGCCAGCGTCCGGAAATAAGAATAATAACATTTCTGTACTTCATAATAAATAAACTGGCGAGAGACTGAGATAAAGAACTGAAAATACAGATAAACGGTTTGCACATATACAAATTGGAGTCCAAATTTATATCAATTTTACCTACCTTTAGGATAACAAAAGTATGTTTGCCGATGCCTGAAGAGTCGTTCATGATCTACATCATTTTGAATTTTAATATAATACTTTAAAGAGAAGTGTATATCACTGAAAATAACAATTTTACCAACTAAAAGGCAAGAAACTTCACTGCATTTCGTTCGTTTTCGGCATCTGATTGCAAGCTTACTTGCAGGATACCAGATGGCAGGAGAAACGGCGTTAGAACATCGCTCTGTTGTGAAAACCGCTTCAGCAACACAACTGTCAAAATCACATGGCCAACAATAATGAAAGTGTTTGTTTATATCTTCATTTATAAATGGCAAGCACTATTATATGAATAAATTACTTTCACCATTTTGAATTTATTCAAACTGCATTACAAATTGGTTAGAGCAATTATACATACATATCAAAGCATTGGTTTACAAATCAGTTTCCTAACCTAAATCCCAAAGCATGCCGTTTTCGATAGACCTGTCAGCAGAAAATCAGTTCAATGTTGAGACACAGCGATTGGTTGTGCGGAGCCAGCGAGATCGACTAGCTCATCTTGCTTGCGCTTGGTGAGGCGGCACGGCCCGGCTGGCAGCGACAGCTCATATTAGTGACGGCCCGGCTGTGTACAAACTGTTACAAATACATTCGGCTCGCAACGACCAACACGTAAGTAACTGATTACACGCAGACTAATGTTTTTAGCACGGCATTTAGGATGTACGCTCAGTCACCTCTCCCCTCTCCGGACGAACCCATCACTACGCTACACTCACCCTCCAGCAGTCATGGCGCTAACAGTAGATCGCGGTAGACTGAATTATTTTTCTCTTCTAGTCTTTTACATTGGTTCAAGAACAACCAACTCAACTGTGATAAAATAACAACGTGGACTTTGTTACATATAGTTTTCCAAGAGACTCTCGCTTAAGGGTCCTATGTAATGAAACGTTTTTTGGGAAATTGTTTGCGCGTAAACGCGTATCTCTGTAAATAAAAGTTCTGGAAATATGTATTTTTGTCCGAAAGATAAAAAAAAAAAAATATCTATGGCCCTACTTTTTGACTTTTGTCATATTAAGTGTATTCTTGGAGAAAAAAATCCGGGAACATGTCAAATATCGCATTTTTAAAACTTGCCTCTGCAGTTTCCTTATGCGGCAAGAGAAAATTATAAATACACGGACGTAGTTTAATCTGTGGGCTTTCATCGCGTGTAATAAAACCACTATGTTACAGATCTAATTTGCACAGTACAGCGTTACGACGGAAACACTGCACGCCTTGCGCGTAGGAGCGATAAGGCACAGGGCGTGCGTGTTAGTGTCGCCCGTATCGCTCCCTCGCTTCTTGACCTTGGATGCGCAGCTACATAGTGGCCTTAAAGACACTCGCTTGTAATGAAAAAGAAAATAAACATATAAATTTGAGTATACCCAAAGTGATGCATTGCGAACTCTCCCAGAGGAATAGTTGTTCAGACCACGTCGTCTTGCTTGTTCTGTTGGCAAGGCAAAGCTTCCGCCTAACGTAGGACCTCAGGGACGCGCGACGCGATCTCTACTTTACTATTTCCCTCCACGAACAGTACCAGTGATATAAAGGATGGTGGGGTACCTTTCAGCTCACTTTATATTTACATCAATCACTAGTCAATCTGTACACACTTCTAATAATTATTTTATAAGATAAAAATTTCAGGTGATCTCGCGCGATCGATAATCGTAAGGCTTGATATGCTAGATATAAGGAAGCAAGGCTTCTCAGACTGATGTGCAGAACTAAGCCACACATACAGTAGCTGTGAGGTAATCTCTGGCATGCTGGGCCGCTTCGGCGAACCACTAGCTTTTTTTCCGGATATGAATATGTATGTGGTTTTGAAGTAAGTTTAGGTGAGGTGAGGTTAACTTGTAAGCCATCCGTACCTCTCCTCCTGTGTGAAATACGAAAACACAGACAGAAGTAAAATAATTATCAAAAAATACTTTCAAATACGCTCGATTAGCCTAACCATACTGATATCGACGAGTTTTACACCTTAACGAAGAATGGAAATTACGCACGAAAAGCAAAGGAAATGTCAGTCTGTTTTGTCGGACATTGGAAGTGATATTAATATAGGAACATGCAGATATCTGGTTTCGGGAGGGTAAAGCCCTACACCACCCAGAGCAGAGCCACTTATGGAAGCACCCAGGTCAGTTACAATGGCGAGAAGGCACACGTCATGGGAATTTCTTTTCAAAATTTCGTTAGTTGAGCCGCTTCCTTCCCCGCCTTCATGTTGGAAGCCTAATCGAAGTAAGGCGACGTTAGCATACTTAGACTTTAAGTCGCGTATAGTTTATACACAAACGCTGAAAATCGACAAGACCACTGCTACGAACCACTTCATTACCGACTCTGTAATCAGTATTTATCGAATCGTGCCACAGATTTGTACACATTCGCCAGTCTAGCCTCCTTCCTTGATAGACGCCTTGGCGTGCACGGCAACCAAATAAACAAGCCTTAACGAAGCTGAAAAGCAACACTCATAAGGGAAAGAATGTGTTATTGATGGCTGGTACTGGAATATATAAAATATCGCATTAAATAACGCGCTATACTCTCGTCTACACTGCGAATACAGAAAAAAAATCATTAACATCAGGATACTTACACATGGTATGATACTTTACGATTAACACGATTGCTACATTAACCAAATATCGTGCATAAAGAAAAGTCGCATAGCCTTACAGGACTTCGTAGTCTAATATCGTCTGTAAAATCAGCGTATGCGTGTATACACGTAGCCTTTATAAGAGCAAATAAATGTTCTGGGATTACGACGTTTTATTGCCAGTCTTTACTCTTAACCTACTATAATTTTTCGAAAAGAAATGCCGAAAATGTTTAAACATTGCATTTGATGGCTTTCGTGCGCAGATTACTCTAAAGAGAGGAGAAACCACAAAGTGGCATCTGTAGTTTAATCCAGTGGCTTACATCACGTGTGCAACTGTTGCAACAAACCTGAGGCTGCGTCCACATTCACTGCAACATACCACGTCCACTTGCTTTTAATCCCTTCACTACCCACAATTCCTCACATTCCCTTCATACCTCCACTAACCACATTTCCTAACATTCCCTTCATCCCTGCAGTAATCACACTCTCTCACACTCCCTTCATCCCTTCAGTACCCAAACTTCCTCACACTCCCATGATCCCTTCACTACTCACAATTCCTCACATTCCCTTCACCCCTTCAATACCCACACTTCCTCATATTCCCTTGATCCCTTCAGTAGCCACACTTCCTCACACTCCCTTGATTCCTTCACTACCCACAATTCCTAACACTCCCTTCATCCCTTCAGTACCCACACTTCCTCATACTCCCTTGATCCCTTCAGTACCCACACTTCCTCACACCCCCTGATCCCTTCACTACTCACACTTCCTCACATTAGTTTAATCCCTCAGTACCCACACTTCGTCACACTCCCTTCATCACTTCAGTACCCACACTTCCTCATACTCCCTTGATCCCTTCACTACTCACACTTCCTCACATTAGTTTAATCCCTCAGTACCCACACTTCGTCACACTCCCTTCATCACTTCAGTACCCACACTTCCTCATACTCCCCTCATCCCTTCAGTACCCACACTACAACAAATTCCCTTGATCCCTTCAGTACCCACACTTCCTTGATCCCTTCACTACCCACACATCCTCAAATTCCCTTATTCCCTTCATTACCCACACTACCACACATTCCCTTGATCCCTTCAGTACCCACACTTCCTCACATTTCCTTGATCCCTTCAGTACCCACAGTTTCCCACATTCCCTTCAGTATCCAGACTTCCTCGCATTATCTTTATCCCTTTTGACGATGTGCATATCATCTCAAGGGTTCATTCGGTGGCCTTATCGTGAATTCAGACAGCAGTGTCAATGTGACTTCACAGTCCCCATGCAGCACTTTTCTAGGGAACAAAGCAGGTAAGGAACCTTGGGTGGACCAGCTGCAATGCTTCCTTACAACCAGATGTGAACATGCAGCTTTGCAATTTGTATTAGAGATTCCTCTTAAGCTAGAGTCCACATACGGCCTTCTGTTTAAATATAGGATGATAAAAGAATTCCCCAACTTCGAAGTTCTATAATATCAAAACCAAATAACCTACAACCTTCGTTGTCCAATCAAATGAACCGTGGAAGCGTGAAGTTTGTTTATCATATCTTCAAAAATGAATGTGGACATCACGAGCAGCTGGAAAATGACGTCCCCCGCCGCCTCTTCTGAGGAAACAACTACTCTGTAAACATGTCCAAATAAGGGCTTTCAGTAACAACGGGCTCGTGACATAAGAAAAGGCCGAAAACCGTATCTTTGGGAACAGCACAAAACACATTCACTTTGGGGGAAGCGCACTCGTGTTCAGTGGTTTCATGTTGATGCTCCTGGCCCTATATCCGCACGTTGTGCCGGTTCACCTCACCATTTGTATGGAACGTCGCGTTATCCAAAGTGAACGTGTTTAGCGCTGTATTCAAAGACACGGTTTTCAGCCCTTTCGTTTTTCATGAGCCCAATGTTGCTAGAATTCCTTATTTTGATATGCGTGCAGAGTGGTTGTTTCCTCAGATATAAGAAGTGGTTGGGGACTTCATTTTACAGCAGGATGGTGCGCAACCCCATTGGCACCTAACTGTTCGCGGATACCTAAACAAGATGTTGTCGCAACACTGAATTGGTCGTGGAGCAGCTGGTGACCAGGCTCTTCATCACTGACCCCCAAGAGCCCCGCATCGTTCCTCGTACGTCCTTTTTCTAGGGGGTACATAAAGGGTCGATTGTTTCGTCCACCATTGCCGGTTAACATTGACGACCTCAAAACGAGAATTACGGACGCCATCCAAACCGTAACACCGGACATGCTGACAATAGTGTGGAAACGAGTTTGAGTACTGCGTAGATTTCATTCGGGCCGCTCATGGTTTGTCACGCTGAACACTTATGAAGATATGGCAACAAACTTCAGGCTTCCACGGTTTATTTTATTGGTCAACCACAGTTGTAGGTTGTTAATTACAACCGCTTTTAATCTATTTAAATTTTTCCGTGTCAATTAAAAGGTGTTGACGGTAAATTAACGACCATGCTGTCATCTCTCGAGCAACTTCATAAGCTCCGCCCCACCAAGTTCTCTCGGCCAATCAGAGCCCTCTGGCCTATATTACTCTTTAACTTCACTCACGAGACGTGTTTTCATGGCTCTGCTTTCGAATTTTACAAGTCTAAATAATTATCAATACGGAATATAGTTCGAAACAACTTTAAAAATATAAATTCACGCCCTCAGCGCAATTATACCGCCCGATTTCATTGAAATAAGGCCCCGAAACTGGCCGGAATTTTCCGATCGGTCCGGGACAAAAATCGACCACGTTTAACAAAACTAGTTGGCGCTAGCATCGCGCCAGCCATATCGCTCTCGGACTTCCCGAGTTAACATGTTTTACTTCACTTTTAGCCGCTCGTCACAGTACATTCAGACATGCATTCACACACCAATCAGATTATTTAATGGTTTTTAACATATGAGATATGAAGTAATAACTGAAACTGAAACAACTATACTGATTTAAATTTTCGCGAAACTTAAATTCACCACTTCAATATACATATAATTAATTTAATTATATAAACCCTTGCCACTCCAGTCATGGGAAAGCTACTTATATCGAAAATTTAACTTCATTTGGCTATTAACCTCCGCTTTTTATACCAAACTGTCACTAGCTCTCTCACAGGGAGCTCGTGACAGTACTTCACAAGTCCTGAACTTTAAAATTCCGCGCTGATAAAATCAATTAACTTCACCACTCTCTTTTATCCCGTACAGGAAGGGAAAAAGAGAGTAAAAATCAGTTATGGAAACAGCTCCCAGGCGCTACCCTGGGAATCCTGTACAAGAATGTTGCCTTGCAGCTTAAAATATGTTTGATGGATGCGGAGGGGGAGGGGGTTAGCTTCTCCTCGCCTCCGCAATCTAACTGAGAACCAATTGGGTGGCCAAGGTCCCTCACAAGGGACCGATCTACCCCCGCGCTGAGGGAGTAGCGTCCCAGTGATGTAAAATGGCAACAAACTGATAACATCGTTGTCTGCTACAGCGCTGTTGAATACCGCGCTGCGCGAATAATTTTTTCTCGACAGGTAATACACATGCGCGGAGCAGCTCTCGCCCAACCGCTCTCGGCCGCTGTCACTACTGAACTTAACAACCCCACCCCTTCGTACAGCGGCAATGAACTCTCCCAACTCCCACGACGCGTTTTGGACTTTTCGCATTATTTTTTCATTTGTATTTCACTCAACTTCCCTGCGGCCCGTATCGCAGCTAAGTGCTTCCTGTCATTCACGTCAGTGCCGCAGAATATAAATATAATTATAATTATACACAAGCAAAATCGCGTGGCGTTTCCCTTAATGTTATCGAACTCTGTCGCTCATTGACGGCGCCAAGCTGTGGGAACTAATTAGTTACTGCACGTTGTAGAATATTCCGAATCGCACAGGCTGCCATCCCGTCCGGCAAGTGACGTCTCCATAGCAGCTGATTGGTGAACCACGTCCCACTATATTGCTGGCTTGTATAGCTGTAGATCGCGACACATGGCCGTCATGTCACCTCTGTATGTTTACATACTCTGTGTCCGTCGTCTTCGAGCCATTGCAGGTGGTGTGTTCTTCCAGCATCCACCTACGATGCACTTTGTCCATCCGTCGACCACATTGGCCTCTGGTGACATGACAGCTAGTGTCCAGCCACTACCATCTCTGCCGTGTTCACTTGATGCTCCACGTCACTTCTTATACACAGATACTTCCTTTTTCTTTGATAATTTCATTTTCAGACAAATTATTGAGCATTTCTCACTATTAAAATTTACATTTTACGAGTCATTCAATATTTTTGTACTTAATTTTGACTACGCGTTATTTTTGAGGTTGCAAAAAAGCAATAAAATTGTGATACTTGAAAGTTTATAATACGCCATTTGTGTGAGACAACATTTTAGGTTGATAATTGGGATTCCATGCCTGGACCGCAGAGCAAAGCAAACAAGTCACATATAGTTGATTCGCGATAACTTCGGCCTTTACTGAAGCCCTGCTAAATATCTACTTTTGGTTACTGATTACGTCTCCTTCCGCTACACGTAAACATAAACACTGTCATGTGACTTCTGCTTTTATAACTGTCAAATGCGTTGGTTGCTGTTTACAGCTGTTCGAAGAATACTGTCGTATTTCCTACGAATGTTCACAATTTAGACCTATAACAATATTTAGGTTGGCTTAATAACTATTTGTTACACACGATATAGCACGTTACACATAATACACATTGATATTTAGCCACGACGGTGTTTGTTACAACTGTGGCGGAAACAACAGTAGTATGTAACCTGTTGTTATTAATATGTGTTTGGAATAAAAATTAAAATGAAGGACAACAAGTCTAACTAAACGACGCAGTAAATTCAAGCACGCAACTCGTGTCGCTTATTTATTGTACATCGACAAACGTAAAAGATAGTGGTGAACATGCAAACATATAGGCCTACCGTAACGTTTATTCAGCTAATATTTACATGCATTGGTACTTACTGGTTTTTAGGTTTATTTTATTATTTATTTTAATTTATCTCGTTGGGCTTAGTATTTTATACGAATTGTGGCTGACATTCAAATCGCAGAAACGTAAGCTCGTTACACAACTGTGTTTCAAACACCTAGAGCAAAGGTACAACGTTGTGATAAATAAACAGACGTGAATGTAAATAATTAACTCCGTCATAAAAATGTTCACAGTTAAAACGTATAAATAGTGCACATACAATATTTGAAATCACGCATGCACACAGGGCCAACCAAATGGCCACCACGCAGCAACGTCACGCCATTTCACATGCAGCGGTTAACTAAACACACGTAACAGTATATTTATTACTGCCGTGGAAACACAGATTTATCTCAACATTGCAACTTGCCTAGGAAGTTTAAAAAACACCAGTACGAACTTGACGCTTCGTTCAGAACCACGCCGTGTCATTGATATATCGCCTCATCACTGCCAGTCGTAAGGCACTGGGTATAATTGCCCGCCATATTGGGATAAACGCGTGGCTAGGGGAACGGTGATCAAATTATAGATTCTCCCTTCCACACCACGTCTGCCAACATGCTGGATTTGTAAGCGTCGCGCCATCGCATCGCATCTAAATAACATATAATATGTATTAAAATAAATAAAATCTCGTTTCAGTTGTAAATTACAATTTCAAATAACATTATTGTTGCTGTAATTAGTATGAAATGTGCTGAAATTATAAATAACAAGATGTATACCTTTACTGCTACACAGGTGATACAAACTTCCCGAGAGAGAGAGAGGAGGAGGAGAGAGAGAGAGAGAGAGAGAGAGAGAGAGAGAGAGAGAGGAGAGAGAGAGAGAGAGAGAGCGACATGCTGTGCTTCGCTTATTGAACCTTGGACGGAAAAAAAAACGCCGTGTCACGGTAATTTGCGCTGATATTTTTAACTGCAGCAATGAAATGCGTTTCCGTCAGTGCTACCTAACAATACAAATATATCAATTGGCAACGTTTAATTTACACATAGTATACAATAAAAACGAGGTTAAAATTTTTTTAACTGTGAACTATTTCTTACCGGCCGTTGCCAACACGTCGCTGCTCTCGATGTTAATTCGTATTTAATACGAAATGAATATTACAAGTTATAAAAGATACTAAAAAGATGATTAATCTATTCAAGAACACAGTACTTGAACGTTAGTCACACGGTTATATAATTTTGGAATACAAGTGATTGAACACAACAGGTTGACATGTTACGCCTACTGTGATTTTTCAAAGGTTTGATTCCAAAAGGCCGAAGAAACCGTGAATGGAGTATACTCTTGTAACATTTTTTTTTTTTTGTTTTCAGTTTTACTTCACAAAATATTATCAGCAGGAAATGAAATAATCCGTGGGTGAGGTCGAGCATTAAACAGCGCTATCTTTAGCACGAAAAGTTGTGCATATCTAAAGAAATACATTATTTACTGCAAAACAACTCGACACACTACTATGATCTATACCACATGTCCCAAACGTCCCTCCCTTTCTCTGTTGCTTTCTACACAGTATTTTCTTGAGATAGGAAATTGTTACAATGGATATAATATTCAATATTTGAGTAGCATCATTGTATCGTATTCAAACAGTAATGCAATAACCAAATATAACAAAGTGATGAATAAAAATGCACGCTAACCATAAGTGCAATAGAGCCGCGCAAGTCAAGAAAGGAAATGGTACAGAAAGAGGTTAAGTTTTTAATAAAACAGGAAAGGGAGTATCACTATTCTGATTGTATTACGAAACGAGCCGTGGCTGCAACAACCAAATTCTTAAATTTCGTAACTATAAAAATAAAACCAGAAAATATTGCAATGGAAGCAGGAAGTAACATATCAGCATGTGGCAAGTAGGGAAAATGACCAAACAGGAAGAATGTGTTGGGCTCATTTCTCAGCGTGGTATTTATAGGAGATGGTGGAAACGAGGAAGGTTCTATTCATTGAACACAATTTATTTTTAAGTATAAAAACAAAATTTAGCAATTGCGGTAGCTAAATTAATGGTGGAAAATTTGCGAAGTGATTGGAAAGCATTTCTCTCAAAATCTAACGGTGAAATTTATAACTGTCCGTGAAAATAAACACGACTATTATATTCACGAAAATGAACCACCCACATAATCTTCAACAATGAAAACTATTATGACTGGCTAAAACCCCCAAATACTGAATTTTCTCTAAAAGAGAGAGAATCTGAGTTGCAAAGTGAGTGAAGTAGCATGGCGTTCTCATGTCCTATACAATCACTGACAATTTTTACGGACATGGCCACACATTTGATACTTGATTCACAACTGTAATCTGAATCACACGAAATGCATTTGAAATTTGGTAAACTATCCATTCTATAGTAATCAATAACGTAATTCGGTTTGGAATTGATATTCCAGCAAAAACAATTTGTGCAAAACGAAAAACCAAGCATTATCGACGAGTGGCAACAAGCAGAGCAAAAAAGTTACAGCAGCAAAACATGAAGTATACTAGAGAAATTACTTCACGGACACTGCTATACTGAGAAAACGGTTTTGTTGAATCAAATAACATTTGGTTGGTGCAAGCAAATTATTCGTTTGTACAGGGGCAAAGAAATTTTCTGTTGCTGAAACCACATTTTTTTGTCGTTCTCATTTGTTTGCCCCAAACTGTGGTTGGTGCAACTAGATATTTGTTTAGCTACACGTACATTAAACCGTTTGGGCCGATATAAAAAAAATGTACAACCTCGACCGAGTTTCGAACCTAGATCACCTGCGTCCGAGCGCTACGCCTTATTAATCTCAGCTAATATGACAACTTATGACACAGGGAATCTTTTAATTAGATATACTGCAAATACTGGGCAATATTTGCAAACAAATATTTCAAGTTTTACAGCTTTACTTATCAGTTTCTGGTTGCATTGTTTTATTAATGTGTTTATACGATTGTTAAGCATCAATAGATGCACTAACAAACACGGTTACTATCCTAATTGTCACAAAAAATCCAAACAAACAAACTCTGGAACTGCAGCTAAATGAGTGGCCAAACAAATATATACAGTTGATTCAGCAAAATATTTAGTTAACAGTCTAACTTTTTGGTCAAAAACAGAGATTTTGTTCAATCAAACATATATTTTGCTAGACGAACAAAAGTAATTTTGTTGCTTTTCAAATTTGTGTTTGCTCAACAATATATTTTGTTAGAGCAACTAAATATATATTTGGCTGTATACAAACAAATGTTTTGTTCGACTTGCTCACAGTGTACCCACGACGTCAGTGTCGACTTGCATTATGTGTGGTGTGTTGTGTTTCAACAGACAACCATCTCGTGGCCAGGTGGCAACATCATGTGTCACACTAGGCGTATGCAGTGCACAATTGTGCGATTGTCTAACACGCTCGTGGGCAATAGGTGGGGTGTCACTAGCTGGGTTGCTAGAGAGAACGATATTCTGCCGTTTGAGCATTTTTTTATTCGGTGATGGTGGTGTAAAATACATTCTCGTGGCCAATTTAGACTGATAAGGTAATACTTGTGGATTACAACGTCTGTGAAATGAAGTGAACAAATTACGGACAATAAGTGATATTATAGGCCGATCGTGGTAGACTTAGTACTTTTGAAAGCCCAGCCTTAGATTCTACTTGTCTCCTCGTTTTGAATTCTTCTGCTATGTGAAATTGCACTGCCATCAACTATTTTACTTTATTCGTGCTCATTCAAGTGAAACAGTGGACTTTTTAGAACAGTGAATGCGTAGCTAATACACAGGCAAACTTATGCTCTCACGAATATACATCGATAGACGTTGACTTCAGTGACCATAAACTTAAAAATTCTTGGTGAAAAAGTCAAAAGCTAAGGTTATTACTAGTTCGCTACGAACTTAAATGTAAGCCTACATACCAGTGTGATTTGTATCTATAACTTTCAAATTATTTTCTGTTTATTACTTAAAATTTAAGTTGTAGGTTAAGAATATTAGTTTATCACGTTTAATCTTGCTTAAAATGGTTAAGTGTAAGAAAAGGCTTACTGCTTTAACTTCGCCATACAAAAATACGACAATAAATAAATAAATAAAGAGAGATGCAAAATTCGCGTTATCATTTGAAGACAGATTAGAGTTCAAACACATATGCGTTTGTATTGGTCTTGTCATTTGACTACATCTAGTTTGACACGCAATGGGCGGCCTTGAACCAATCAGAAACAAGTAATGACAAGATAACCAAATCACGTCCCATCGAGTCAAAAGGGACTGTGGCTCCTCGCTTTTGCAGAAGCCAATAAACAAATGACACCGATTTTAATGTACATTCCCTGTCAGAATAAATGAGCAATGGAAAACGTTAAAGTCCCCCTCGGCAATCTTCGGCTTTAGACAATATGTATAACCTTGGCTCTTAGGCAACCCGCTTAATAGAACTATCCGGCCAATCCTTCAGCATTTGAACTGCGCCAAGAATCTCTTTAGCTTCTATTGGAGCATCATTATGACATCGAATTCTCCAAGTGAATATAATGCATTTAATTAGATTAAGTAACTCGTCCCGCGATTTATGAAGTTTATGCAAAAACGTTATATCTCACACAAACTCCACACTGGAAGTTCGTGTCTCATGCGCAAACAGGTAACACTTAGGGGAATAAACAATCAATTATAAAGGCGAGATGAGCTACAGTGTTGTGCAACGTAGCTTGTACTGAAATATTTTAGCGGGATTACCTCACATGAGCTCCACACTAAACGTTCGCGAGTCGTGCAAGCAGGTAACACTTAGCAAACAGAAAACCAATCATAAAGGCGAGCTGAGTTACAGTGTTGTGCAATATAGCTTGTCTCGAGGTATGTACACGACATTCGATGCTTCAAACTATGAAACAGTAAACGTATGTGAAATGACTATAATTACAGATAACTGTAAAAGAGAAATGCATAATTCCTGTGTTAATAATTAAAATAAACCCTATTCTATGTGAGACGTTAAGTAGTTATAATATTTATCTTTCATTATCAATACACGGAAATGAATTTCCTGCTGTCGAACGCATTTGCGAAAACCGAATATCACACTTTAGCGGAATATATGCCTAAATTCGTCAGTAACTAAAGCCACTGAACATTAATGAAACGATCGGCGCATGTTGCAGATGTAATTATTGTATGCTCGCATTAAGAATGTTTCTCTTGCAAACTAGCTGCTGTCTGCATGAAAAGCCACGTCCTATTTAACCGGGCCAATTTCTACGCTGCCAAATCAAATCTTTACATAGGTTTCGTATTAACTACTGTAGCCGGCAGACGTCTGTGCACGTCTGAGCACGAAGGGGGGGGGGGGATGCGCAGAGCAGGATGGGGGAGGGGAGGGGGGGAATGCGCTCGCACTATCGTACTATCGGTTATTCCAACAACATCATTTACGAAGGGTTCAGGTATATGTAAGGATGTTCGCAGAGGTAATTTATCCTCAGTGTTACAAAACTGCACTTGCCCATGATATTTATATAAAACCACTTATAAAAATATTATACAACTGGAATACTACTAAGTTTTTAGCACTCGGTGCAATTTCGCGTGAATAATTTATACATTGAGTTTATCAAATTATAACAAAACAGTAATTTCATGCCAGTGCTTTTCTTTTGAAACTATAGAAAAGGTTTTATATCTTTATTTGCACAAAGTCGCGAAAATGAGTGTTTTTACTCATAGTAGGCTGACCCGCACTATAAATAATGCATAGCCTACATACAGTGTATATAAAACAAGAAATAAAATAAAATTGCAATCTACAGCATAATGTTGATCTACTTCACAAATTCCACCAAATTAATCTGCGTGCAAGCATTCTTGCCGTGCTAAACGGTAGTTTATGTGAAATTGTGGTCTACATACGCCTGGGAGTTCAAATTTAAAAGCTCACGAAAATCACAGTAAACATCTAAAGTTTATATAAAAAGGTGTTAATTATCTTGTCGATTTATGTATTGTTTCTAGAATTCCGATTCACGTACAAAATTAAGGCCACTTGTACAGATTTTTTTTTTTTTTTTTTTTTTTTCAAATAATGCTCGCTTCAGCATACGGTGTATCCAGTATAAAAATATTGCTGTAGCATTTATGATACAGTTATTCGTACTAACTTAACAGACCATAACAGACATGTGTCTATAATTCATGCCAGTAAATGTTATTCCAAATGCAATGTTCATTAAGAGGAAATATTTTCCCGATTATGAAACAAAGAATGTGCAAATGTGTAATCCTATTTGAAAGGTATTAAAAACTAAAACATTAACAGTTTAAAATGATATGCCTATTAAATTGTTAGAAAAGGAGATTAGAAACTAATGCTATCGTTATAGCAATAAGTAAATTAGTTTTGTTGTTGTTGAAGTTAAGGTCACAGGTATTTACTCAAGAAGTTGTAAGTTAGGTTTCTAATTGTAACGTACTTATTTAAATATAATATAAAATATAATGTTTGTATTATATTTGTGGTATAAATACATTTATGTTTGAAAGTATGTTATATATTAATTTAGATTTTCTATTTACAAATGTGACTGAAATACAAGTTTGACTGTAATGTTAAATATCTATATATTGCAAGTCCTCTTAGCAGACTAATATATTCATTGCAAGAAAAGGTAAGTATTCTTTTAATTACTAGTTTTCAAGGTTTTACTTGTAAAAGTAGCATAAATGTACACACATTTCCAGATTTACAGCAGTAATGTTTTTATTCCAGGGCAACTTTTTTCTCGTAGTTCTCCTATTGGAAGTGACATTTCCCAAGAAAGGTTGACTCCTACGGACAAGCATACATCACATCCTTGCTCTACCCAGGATTGGAAACTGGAACCACTCATGCTCAACACTCAACCGACTGCGCCACAGGGGGCAGTCAATAGGTCAACCGGAATACTGTCAGTAGTTATAAGAACTTATTTTAAGAGAACAGAAAGCAGCTTATTTCATTGGAAATTATTTCTAAGTTACAATTTAAGTACTGTATTAATTCATTGTTCCACATTGTAGATATAATTCACTGCCACGTTGGTTGGTATTCGCTTGCCTATATTTGCACTAAGTTAAATGAAGAAACTGCGGGCAAAGTTTTGAACATTGTTTTAAAGCATCTAAAGTTTGGTTTAACCTTCATGCATCACTCTTTTCTTTGGAATAAAAAAATTGAAAATAAAATATATATCTTTATCCTTTTCTCAGTTCTATTTTGTGTTATTGTCTAGCAGTGTTTGTACTAAATATTCCTTTACCATTTAATATAGCATTATTATAATTAAAAGTGTTTTAAATTTATTATTCATTATTATAATTAATTTATTCGCTGCCACGTATTGTGATTGAAGATTTCGACAAGACACACAATTAAAAAATTCTATGTCATCAAAAATATCGTGCCAACAACTATGGATATGTTACGAAATTACATGCGGCATTGGCTAGATAGCTGATAGCTCTGTACGAATTTGTGTGTTATTATTTGCATGATTCTTGGATTTTTTAAAAAGTAAAACTGCTCTGCTGTAAAATGTGTTCAGGTTGGCTTAGCATTATGCTGTGTCAAGCCCCTCAATGTTAGCAAATTTTGTCTAGAGTAATGCATTCCCGTCGAGTTAATTATTACGCAGCGCCGTTAACCTTAAGATCAAATATTTATATCCTCCACTCACCCCCATTTTAATGGTGAAGGATATGATGAAAAGGAACAAGTAATACGTTGATGCATCAAACCACAGAAAGTATTCCATCTCCATCGTTGTTACTTTTATCTAACGTGTTTTTAATTCGATACTATTTAATATTTGAACAGAAAAATTGGACTCAATTTAAAAGAAAAGCAATTGAATGCTATCGAAGAATACACGCAGAAGGCAAAGAAATCCTCCAGCACACACTGTCATAAAAGCACTGCTACTTGTTGTCGCCAGTAAAAAGTCTCCGTGTCCAGTTTTGCATTTGCTGATACTCAAGACTAAATATTGAATGTTTTTATATCCGCGCGAATACTGCCGGGATGCAGTCTTGCCGCTTAGCTAGAGACTGGACCATGCTGAGCCGCAGTCTAGGGAGTAAGAGGGGACTCGCATGCACAAAAGTTTGCCGGTACCAGTAGATAAGTCTATATTGGTAGCCATTTTGGAAGATAAGAGCTATCTCAAATATAATGCTTAAATAGCATTTCTCATAAATTGTTGAACCGATTTGGCACCAGTGAAAGTAATAGGAACGTCAAAAAGCTGTATATAATTATATTTCTAATGTAGTAACCACTACTTACTGAATTTTGATGCATTTCTTCAAGTAAAGCTACGAACGATATAATGACTTAATAGTAATATACAAATGGGCAATCTAAGAGGGGTTTGAAGCTGTGCACAAGGGAACTAGGCGTCCCCATATTTATTGAAGCCATACGGGAAAAATTACCCGTTTTTCCCGTCCCCCCCAACAAAAATGATATTTTTCCCTCACGCCTGTGGAGGCAATCTTGGATCCCAACCTCCTACTCTGTCAATCCGATGCCAGGGAGTTGGGACCCTTTTACCTAGCATCCTGGTGGGTGCCGAGTCTCATGCTCTGTCATTCCTTTCGGGGTCTGTCGACCTAGTACTGTAATGCGGTGCCGAATAGCAGCATTGGCTTACACGCTCACCAGACCTAAGCGCACATATAAGTATACTTGACTCTAATTTCCGAACCGCAAAAGATATAATTGTAAAATTCATACACCAGGCCGCACCCCCGACGATGACAAGGGTCACAGGGCCAAGTATACCCCAGGTCTATTTATAAGCATATAGCTCGCTATAATTTCCCAACCATGAAAGACATAGTTGCCAAATTCATAACATAGGAATCACCCACGACGACTAGAAGGGTCGCATGGTCAAGTATTCCCTACATCTATTTATAAGCATAGATGGCTGTAATTTCTGAACTCTGTAAGATAAAGTCGCCAAATTCATAACATAGGCATAATTCACAACGACGAGAAGGGTCGCAGGGCCAAGTATAATCATTACTTATAAGCATAGGTACCTTTAATTCCCATAACATGAAGATACAGCTTTCAAATTCAAAAACAGGCATCACCCCCGACTACAAGAATTGTCGAAGGTCCGAGTATAACCATATGTCTACGTATAAGCCACGTGGACTGTAAATTCCATAACTTTTAGGATATAGTTATGAAATTCAAACACAGGCTTCAACCCCAACAACGAAAAGTGTCGAATGGCCGAGTATAGGCTTTGTTTAACTATATGCATAGTTAGCTGTAAGTACCAAATCGCGTAAGTTATAGTTGCCAAATTCATGACATAGGCACAATCCACGATGACGAGAAAGTCCGCAGGTACCAGTAAACCCTACATCTACTTATAAGCATAAACATTTGTAATTTATGAACTGTGTAAGATATGATTGCCAAATTCATAACATAGAAATCACCCACGACAAAAAGAAGGGTCGCAGGGCCAAGTATACCCCATGTCTACTTATAAACATATAGTTGGCTGTAATTTCCCAACCATGTACGATATAGTTGCCAAATTCATAACATAGATATCCACAATGGTGAGAAGGGTCGCGGGGCCAAGTATAAACTATGTAGACTTACAAGCATAGTTAGCTGTAAGTTCCCAACCACAAAGCATATAGTTGCCAAATTCATAACATAGGCAACATTTACGACGGCAAGAAGGTTTGCAGGATCAAGTATACCCTATGTGTACTTGTAAGCATAGTTGGTTGTAATTCCCAAAATGTGTAAGATATAGTTTACAAATTCATAAAACAGGCATCGCACCCAGTAATTAGAGGGGCTGTAGGGCTAACTTTACCCAATGTTACTTATAAAGCATGGTTGGCTTTAAATTCTGAACCATGTACAATATAGAACTAAATTCATAACATATGCATCACCCACAACAACGAGAAGTGTCACAAAGTCAACTATAACCTATATCTACTTATTCCGAACAGTGTGAGTTAAGGTTGCCAAATTATAACATAAGCATCATCCACAATGATGAAAAGTATCGCAAGATCATGTATACCCTATATCTACTTATAAGTATAGTTGGCTGTAATTTCTGAACCATGTAAAATATAGTTGCTTAATTCATAACATAGACATCATACATGATGGTGAGAAGGGTCGCATGGCCAAGTAGGCAGTCGATATTATCTGTAGGAAATCAATTTCTTCATTTATTCTTGGTCCTTTGCAAATAATACTACAATTATCAGCTGTCTTGTTGGTGTCGCATATAATAAATCAAAATATAATACAAGTTAATGTATTGACAAACAAAAGGGTAACTCTCTCGCAAAATAACATGTCTGTGATTTACTGTTCATATTCGTGTTTTATACACCTCTGTGTTTGTACGGTCATGCAACAGGTAACGAAAGTAAAAAGCAACAGATGATTTGATTGTCGGTTTGGATATTTAGCAGGCCTCTCCAATTCCACAGAGTTTCTTCCTGATTGCACATGTATTTGTGGTCCTGAACTTCATCACGTGATCAGTTGACAACCTTATTGCATTTTCGGATACGCCTTATGGACTTTTCCCTTTTTTTAAACAGATGTCCTCTGACAACACACATATTTTGCAAACCTTGGGTCCCCATTCGACTCTGGGCATGTCACAGGCATATACAACAGATTTAATTCACATTATTGTGTAGCGATGTCTTGCCAGACTAGAAGGTTCAAGGAAGTGATATGTCATTCTGTAACAATGTCTCACCACAGTCAATAGGTTTGGGAGAGAGTCATAGGCCTTGTTGAGGTGGCAGTTTTATCTGCCGCTCAAGCAGGCCAATGTTAATGTGTTCCAGAGAGCACTGCGTGTCGATGGGTATGGCAGTTCCGGAATACGGGTGACATGATGCGTCGCAGAGGAATGGGTTCATAGAGGGTGTCGACTGCAGCCGAGGACAATCGTCTTATTACCAAGCCACAGTTGACTCCTTTCAAGTGCGCCAGTCAGCTAAAACATACCATATACTTTTCTGGTAGCTCGAATACCGTTCTGAGGTGCTTGATGGCGGTGGGACTAAAATCCCGGTGTGCTTCAAGAAAACAAAGTCTCACCAATGAGCACAGGATTAATCGACTCGCATTTTCCGAGGAAAACATTGACAGTGACTAGTATTAGCATATTCTAGAGAATGTTATGATTCCCTCTATGCGAGTTTTGTATACCAATGGAGTGCTGTGCTTCCAGCAGGACCATTCTCCGATAGACACTTCTCAGATGGTTCAAGAATGGTTCGCAAGGCAAGACCAACTAGAGCTCGTAGATTGGCCACCTTACAGTGCCGACTTAAATCCAAATGAGAATGTTTGGTCAGAGACGAAGTGAATGATGGCGTCAAACTGGCCTGATCCACAGCCAGCAAATAAAAATGTTCTCTGGGAGTTAGCAGCAGATGCCTGGGATGTAGTAGCTAGTAGAGAACACTATGCTATTTCTATAATCGCCTCTCTAGCATGACTGCGGCAGGTGGTTGAGAATGAGGGATACTGGTCCTCGTATTGAGGTTACAACATCGGCCCTTTTCAGGGCCAAATAAACACTCATTTAAAAAAGTGACACAAAAACCAATGGTATACCACACGGCATAATGACCACATTGACATACAAACTAAAAGTGTGAGGTGGTTTCGAACCAGAACCATATACGCGAGACCATCTTTGTTTGTTACATGTGTTTTCATATGGATGCAAATATACACTTACAAATAAAATACATTACATGATACTGTAACATTTTGTATTACAACGAAACAAAATAATATAACCAGTAGGAATGAAATTCACAGTCAAACTCCAGAAACCTAATGTTATTGTGTGAAGGGGAAATGCTAGTTCTTTGGCAAATTCGACAAACATGCACACATTGTGATTAGCGGACAGCTGGCAGCATGGACTGACAACATAATAGCATTCCGGTTCGAATTCAAGTCCGGCCTTTACTGATATTTATTTGTCCAATTCTGTATTTTATTCCAGGTGAATTGAAATAACATTGAACTATTTCTCGAATTGTTAATCTTTAATGCGCGATTTCACTCAGTCTGGTATTTTCAGTCTGACGAAAAAAATTCTAATTCAAGTCCACGAATTGCCCTGAACTTTAAGAAAATGTGCGATTTCATTTCCAGTTCTCTGCAGAGGAAAAATGAAAGAACCGTTTCTCGAACTATATCTCGTACTTCCTTATGTTATTATAATCCGACATTTTCGATTCAAGGTAGTCAATTCTAAGACACGTTCACTGCCTACGATGAACTAAAATTATGTTTACAGTTGCATTTCTAGTCCATTGAAGCATAAATATGAATTTATTATTATTATTATTATTATTATTCAAATTTGTAACGAACATTACATAATTCTGATCTCAGACGTTCGTTAAACTCTGAACAGGAAAGAGCTATGGTGGTGTTCCGAAGCTCAATCATCCGTCGAACCGCTATACACAGAGCAGTGTAGGAGGGGGAAACATAAGTGTATCTTCAAATGCAGTTAGAGGTAGTGAGGCTATATATATCTAAGGAGAGTGGGCGTAAGCAATAAAAATAAACAACAGGGGTCAGTGTGCAGAATTGCATCAAAGGAAAATATCTCACAGGCTGAAGGGATGGGGCAGAGAGAGAGAGAGAGAGAGAGAGAGAGAGAGAAGAGAGAGAGAGAGAGAGAGAGAGAGAGAGAGAGAGAGAGAGAGAGAGAGAGAGAGAGAGAGAGTGAAAGCCATTAATCAAGTCCCTAGGGCTATCTGGAGGGGGGTTATAAGTGCAATCAGAAGTGGTAGGGTTACCTGGAGGGGCGGCATAGGTGCAGGGTGAACAGAAGTGCATTCAGAGTTGTTGGGTTACCTGGAAGGGTGGAGAGGTGCAAGAGGATCAGAAGTGCATTCAGATGTGGTAGGATTACATGTATGGGTGGGGAAGGTGCAGAGAGGGACAGAACCGCATTCAGAGTTGCAGGGTTACCGGGGGGGAGGGGAAGTAACAGAGGGGTGTCAGAAAAGCATTCTGAGGTTGTTGAGTTACCTGGCTTGAAGGGGGGAGGTGCAGGGGGAACAGAGGTTGCAGGTTTACCTGGAGGAGGTGGAGGAGGTGCAAGGGAAGCAAACCATGCATTCACCGCCATTTTGAATAAATTTAGTCTAATACCACTTGCATTTACTTTGCAGTCTGCCACAGTGGAGCTCAGTTCAGAGCAAAATATGGTGCGGTGCGACATGAGATATGTCGTTAATAATCCTGCTACATCGATGGGTACGATTATGACGAGACAGTTAATGTTAAAGACGGAATTACTGAGTCGGTTTGTGTGGTATGTACACTTGCAAGGCGTGTGCTTGACGATGACGAACTTCAAAATAATCGAACAACAGCTCTAAATACTGATGAGCATACAACTCCCACTACAAAAAAAAGTAAGCTTATATTTAGGATGAAGCAGAAAGTGAAGACGATCATGAAGACAGCATTGATGATGACTATGATGACACTGATAGTGTTGAAGACAATGATGATCCCCTCGACGTTCCCACACATTTCACCAACGAGTTTCCTTCGACAAGTGATGTGAATAAGGCAGAAGATGTCGAGTATACTGACTATATGTTTACCAAAGATCCCAACAACAAATTTGTAGGCAGACTTACATCATTGCTCGATAAACAACAACGTGGGGATTACTCGAACATGAAAGAGGCGGTTTCGATCATAATCGAACTTAAGGATCATGGATATATCAGATGATGCGATGAACTGCTTTCTTGTGAAAATGTAATTACAAAATAATAATAAACTATTATAATAAAATAATTGTTTTTTTTTGTGCATTGCATCCTTCTATCAGCTTTTACGTTCTTAATAAAAAAAAAGTACTTATTATATTTGATAAATTAAGCATCTAGCCAAAGTCCTGCATCATGCATGTAGCTACGCCACTGATTGGAAAAATAATTATTTTTTATATAGGATGAAAATTGCAGGTTTCGTACATCTAAAATTATAAAAGCCGACAGCACGCTTGGCAGTGAAATCGAGACACTAATGTAGTAGTCAGTAACATAGTATGCTTGCTGACTTCTATGAATTTTTCTCGAGTTTTTGTTGTCAAGGTCATGGGATCATGCTCAATGGCTCCCAATATGGCCGATGGGTGATATCTAACAAGATGGCAGCCTCCAGTAATGTATAAACCAATGACGAACGAAAAATCAAGATGGCGGAATGAGTATAGATGAGGGGAGTGGTAATGAGGTAGTCAGACATCATCTGGGTGTGATGGTTGGGGGGGGGGGGGGAAGTCCAGAAATGTAAGCTTTTTAAATAAATTTTTCCATTAAGTTTTTATACATATTTCGAGACTTTTTTTAGCATTTTTTTAAAGGAAAAAAGGGAAATTGTTATGGAAAATGGCTGCTGAGAGAAACAGATATTTGGTTTATTGATTTTTAATAACATTTAAATCATTTTTAAATTATTTAAAAATATTTTTAATACTTATGTAATAATTTTTTATAATTAATTTTATATAATATTTTTAACGATTTTCAGTAGATTTTTTTGTAATAATTTTTTTATAATACTTTATAATTTTTTGCAATTTTTTAGACTTATGGGGCCAAAGGTCACTGGGATCAAGGTGAAGGGTCAAATGTCATGGTCATATGGGTCAAAGATGGTAAATGGGAGACTATCAACCTGGCGGCCGGCTGGCGCCGGTTCAGACTCCCCATTCCCTTGCTTGTGAACGCTCCAAATCCTATTACTAAGATTATTTAACAAAATTTGTTAGAAGGAAAAACTTGATGGTCGTATTACGTCTTCAAACTTTACTGTTAAACAGTGTGTTTGAAGGCAGAAAGTTGCCAGTGCGACAGGAGCTTATGACTTGGCGTTCTGTTTGAGTGTGTCTGTCCATGGCAATATCATGAGAGCTAGGTGACTGTAGCGTGAACTGTATAGCAATGTGTTTGAAGACAAAATACGTACGGCCGGCCATCAGTTGTATCCTTAAAACAAACTTTATCAAATAATCTTGAATGTATTTTCAAATGTGTCACACTGTCAAATTTCTTTCTGTGAGAATCTAATTTGAATTATTATTTAAAAATTATTTCCATAGTGACATATTGCTTTTGTTTTTCCATGCAGTCCATTACAGGAAGAAATGTAAGTAATATTGTAATTTATTTTCGTTTCTTTACTAAGTTCAAATTTTATTTAAAAGAGATGTTTCCTGCACAATGAAATAAAAGGCTATGAGTTCGTAATATTACATGCAATATTCACTTGAAATAGCATTCGTGCCCAAACAGCTTCTACATAAATTATCTTCATAACTTACTTCGTTTCCATTAACTGATCGTTATTTTAAGTTTCTTGACGTCCATTTTTGTTGTGCACGATTCTGATTGGCTGAGACCGTCAAACATCAAAGAAATGTTAGAACCCGTCCAATTTTCAAATGTTTGATGGAAACTGAAGCCATCCAACTTTCTCAGACATATATGGCGGAGTTCATGTTTCGATGACTTCATAACTGTCCAACTTTATTTGGTCAAACTTATTGGAAGCAGTTTGACAGAAAAACTACGCAAGCGTGGCAGAGGCTTAAGGAGGGCTTTCAAAAGTGTTCAATAAATCAGTGTGTAAAGGCACAGTGCAGAGCAAGGCAGGCAGGCAAGCAGCGTTGAGGACAACAACAAGGTCCTGTAGCGGCAGTGACCGCTTGTAGTGATGGGGTGGGGCGGGGACCAGTCTGCGACCACGTGACTACTGACGTCAATGGTGACCTCGGGGGGGCCGGCACGTGGTCCCCCTTCCCAGAAAGGAGCCGGTCCAGCGCCGCTCCCCCCCCCCCCCCCTAACACACATGACACAACAAACCCGTAAACGCGCTGCAGCTTCGCTTCACCTCGCATCCACACATTCTTCGTATTTATGTCATCAATTTCAGTTTCACTGGTATTACTGCAACTGTTTGATTACAGAACATTTACAATTTATCCTAGTTGTTTGATACTTTTGTACCTAATTTCCACTGTGTTAATTTCCTGGTTGCTGAAGTGGAACCTTAAGCTCACTTCACGATGAACGACGTGTGTACAAAGAAGGTGGACGAAACAAAATAAAAGTTCGTACTCTTTATGGCATGATTTATGGTCATCGTGTACGTAAACGTCCATGAACCATTTCATAAAACACACCTACTTTCATCTTGACACGTACTCGTTCGTTATGTTAATGTTTTTAGTGGTTAGACTACTCGCCTCCCACCAAACCTAACCGGGTTCACTCCGCGGTCGGGTCACTCCTGGATCTTCGCATGGGAGGATCGTGCCGGACGATGCAGCTGGTCGGCGGGTTTTATCGGGGATCTCCCATTTCCACTGCCCTTGCATTCCGGTGCTGCTCCATTCTTACCTCATTTCACCCTCACCGGCTCTCAAGACCTCGTTGCTAAGATACGCTTAAATCTATCAACTGAACTCAACGTTTTGCCTCGTGAACTCACCTCCATACGTACGCTCTTAAGAGTGCGATGGACCCCCACATTTTTGGCGATATAGTTGTTTGCACGAATACATGTATCACGGTAAATAAATGTTCTGCAAATAAGACTTTTGTCAGAAAATATAAAAAACTATTATCTACGCCCCTATTGTATTTACCTTTGTAATATTAAATATTTTCTTAGCGAATAAAATCACGAAAATGGTCAAGTATCGCATTTTTAAAGCTTGCCTATGCAGTTTTCCTTCTGTGGCAAGAGAAAAGTACAAAGATACGGTCGTAGTTTAATCTGTGGCCTTTCATGGCGTATAATAAACTCCCACTGTAACAGATCTGATTTGCACAGTACAGCGTCACGACGGAAACAATGCACGCCTTGTGCGTAGGAGCGATGAGGCACTAGGCGTGCGTGTTAGTGTCGCCCGTATCGCTCTCTCGCTTCTTGACCTTGGGCGCGGGTTTCCCACAGAGGCTCATCCCACCCTTAACGCTAAAACTCGCCAGTTTTGAATTCAACCTTTTAAACAATTCACTGCTTATAACTACACTGACACGCATGCCGTCAGTAAGTTAGCATCGAATTATTAGAAATATTTCCAATATGTGACGTTTTCAGAGTGTAATATGTAAGTTTATGTATGAGTACTAAAGTCGTGAAGGTACACACAGAAACTCAAATCTGCATACTAGTAGTAGGGGCGTAACGGTTTCACCCTACTTTTGATTAGTCGGATTATCAATTTGATTACAAAGGGTTAATTAAATTGATTGAAAGGGTTAGCCAATTTAATCTGATCAAAAACGGAAAAGGTTAAATGTATTTAAAGGGTTAAATGTATTGAAAGGGTTAAATTAGAAACTGCTAATTTTTTTGTTGTACTTCTTTCTTTATTTCTAGGTGGGGAGAGGGGTGTAGCAGGAGCTCTGGCACGTCCTCACCCTTGGAGCTCTGGCAGTCGGCTAAACAGAATGGTGGGTTGCAAATCTTATATAAGTTCAAAACACAACACTCTTGCCAACACCATGCATGCCCAGTCCCAAGGAGGACACATGCAATAATAATGCACACTAAAAACATCCAATACACAACAGAAACCACGCTCTGACACCATTTATTATTTGTCAGCCTTGTGACATGAAATCCAGCACCCAAATGTACTTTCATTCCATTACCAGGAAGACACATGGCAAGGAAAGTGGATCGGAACTTCTGTGTGTAGTTGGATTAGAAATGGTGATAAAATAAAACCTTTGGTTTGTGTGCTCCGATCAAGTTTTTAGTTCAAACTAAACACACATGAGCAAAATTATAATTTTGCTGTATTGAATAAATTTAAATATTCAGTTGTTTTATTTTCATAAATGTGACACATTGGAAATAATATTTTAATGAATTACTTGTTTTGTTGATGGCAAAACTGTTAATACTTTGTACATAGGGGCACTTCAGAAAATGATAAAGAGAAAACACAATTATGCCAACTCTTTTCATATATTAAATAAATTGTAAAATAAGAATAAACTGTGCCAATACATCTGGCACAGAACGGAACTGATATTGGGTTCCTATTACCCTTGCACAATTTTAGAGGCAATCTTGGTAATCCTTGTACCTGAGTGATTGCGACATGTTGGGTTTTACACCCTTCGCCTAATGAATACATTGCTCATTCGCAACATATGCATAAAGCTTAGGACATAAACTCACAAAGTGTGTGATTATGCGCCCAGCACATTCATCTCTCATCACTCCGGTAAGGCCATTTTTCCTGTGAGGGAATCCTTGTGGGCTATCGAGTGCATAGTTGGATGTATCAAACCACACCATTAAATCTGGAGTAATTACTTTATATTCGTCATCCCAAGCAAAAGAGTATACCAAGGAATCTGTGTCACAATACGGGAGGTGCAAAGCTGGCGGAAGAAATGTTGTACACATGTACTGATAGTGAAATTCATAGCGTGTTAATTTTGAAAGGTCGCGAATGGCAACACCAGTGTATAAAGGTTTGTTGAACACTACAGAACTCTTTGTCATCTCGATGAGGACTAAGTTTTCATCGATGATCTGCCGCACCTGGAATGTCGGACGTCCTATCAGCTATGCAGCCCCATAGATCGTGTCATACCTCTAAACGACTGAGATTCCCCTTTCCCGGCGGAGAGTCTGAAATGTTTTTCCATAAACTGAATTATTCATCAACTTGAAAAACAATTTTTCGAATGCATTCGCAGCATGGACACATTTCTCAATGTTAAAGTCGGTGTATGGAGCCATCCATGCTTTCTGCTCAAAGAGCAAAACGCTATGAACAGAGTCAAGTTTGACCCCATACATCAAGTACTGCCTCAGTGTTTCCCCGTGTATAACATATTTTTTTCCGCAGCGTGAGTGTTAAAAGAAGTTTCTCATGCGAGCCGTTCGGGGGTATGCCATTTTCTGGAGGCAAAGGCAGATCAGATAGTTTACCATGACACTCCCCTGGAAATTACAGATCAACTTCCGTGAAAAAACAAGCGTCACCATCATTCACTGTATTTGCAAAATCCCATAAAGAGAACACGCCAGCCTTAACGCATACAAAATTGCCAATCGGAAGCTTGGATCACATTGTATGACTGCACAGCCCGTTGACGTCGAAATAGCATATATATTTCGATGTCACACTGGGATCGTAGTTTTCACCCATGTAAATATTGTTGGCTTCAGCACACTTTCTTGAAACCTGGGTAATGCCGCCCCTAACCCTGTGTTCTACAAAAAGATACGTCAGGATCAGTCAAAAGCTCTACCCGCACACGCGTCATTGACAATAAAGCATCCCATGAAAGAGACAGAGCTGTGATGTACATGGCGGGGTCAATACCATAATGAGCCTAACATATGGTCCTGAAATTCTCAAAAACATCAGCCAGCAAACAATGTCCACACATAAGTATTGAATGGCATCCTGCAGCAAGTTTATGCAGTTGAATGTATCCCATGTGGCTTGAGCATGAGCATAATCCTCATCGCTAATGCCTTCGCCTCTCATCACATTATGAAATGCATCCTTTGATGGGAGTGACTTGCACATCAGACTATCTGGCGACTTAACAAAGTCATAAGGAAAAATTCCCTTCCTTTTTGCCAATTCGAACTGGGTGTTGTCTGGAAACATCGAGCGGGTGATACTCAATTGCGCAAGTAGTAAATTGCCTGCCAAAGTTTCCAGAGAGGCGCTCATGAATTGGAATGAATAAATTAATCATAGCTTGAAATATTGTGCCTTTCCATTACAATCATTCCCATTGGGAATCTTTTTTGTGATACACTTGTATTTTTCAAGGGTCTTTTCAATCACTTGGATTTTTCCAGGATTTTCAATTAGCACGGTTCCATTGTGTAATGTTATGTGACGTTTAGCAAAGGGCTTTATAAGAAAATGAGCATCTTAATCCTGCAGGTTATGGAAAATTGCGACAAGTTGTATTTTGGGCAGTCTGAAATTCAAGTTGCACTTATTATGTGCGCAGCCTCTGATTTCGCCCATCAGATGGCCAAGGTCGACCACAATAGCATCTGTACCGAGCAGTTCTCTACAAATGTGACAACTTTTCTGAGCCGCCAACCTAGCTTCATCAGCAGGGTTTTTTGGCTTCATCGGAACAATGACGCTGTAAATTCCTGCAACCCATTTTGTAAGTTCAACTAATTTATCAACTAATTTGTAAATACAATCAACACCCACAAACTCGAAATACTGAGACAAACTTGGATTGTATGATCAAACAAACAAAATGCTACAATCATATGGAATATGTTGGTTGATGGTAGTTGTATTACTTGTTTCATCATTAGACAAGCAAGTGGACAAGGGTTTCAGGCAACTTTCTACATCGCAATAGGCGACGAAACCCAATCTCTGTTGTTTGCTGGAATCTTTAAATTCCAAGTACTGTCGTTCCCAGTGAGGAAAGTACTGCGAAAAGCCTTTTGGTGCTGACAAAGAACACTGTGAGTAGCGAGTTTCTCCTCACTAACAAATTACTGGAGACAATGCTCGCAAACAAATTTCTTATGAGCATGTTTACTCAGATGACTACCAACCAGCCGTGACAAATTTCTAATGCATACGAAATGCAAGTAGCGGCATTTTCACTTGCGCAAATCGCCAAAATATTCACATGTTTGTCATGGCGTACAGGAGAAACACACATGGGTACTTCAACTCCACCCTTTTCGCAAGTTCGTAAATTAAAATTTCTATCTTTGTCTACCACACAGTAGATATTGATAGAAATAGAATTGTTCTCCTCAAACTTGCGAATATCCTGCATGACTAGAGGTGTCGACAGACCTTCGATATTCAAAACATGCTGAGGTTTTGGATATGAAGTAGTTCTCTCGGCATGTTGTGTGGCAGGAAACAAATAAGCTACGACGGCGTAGTGGAAACACATTCCCTCCGGGCAGTCTACATCGACACAAGCAAAAGAATTGGAAATAAACTAGGCAGTTTAGTGTGCGCAGCCACGATGGTGAACGGGCCGATATTGACTCACATCGACGTCCATGTACGTCAACATTTGGAGACTCCATCTAGAACCATGCGCACTAAACTCCTCAAGTCTGTTTGTAAGATAAGGGACGATATCCTCATCATAGATTAAACCCACATTGGATGAATGGAGGACAGGGAGTGCTTTGCTTTGAAAATAAAAAGTTTCTAGTGCATTCTTCCGCCGTGAGGGATTTCAAGTACTTACCCACTACATAAATGGATAATCTAACTGGCTGGTGTGATGCCATTAATAAATTTAAAAAGGAACTTTACACCTCTCAAAGAAACGAGAAAAATCAGTGTCAGACTCTAATTGATCATTACGTATCCGCGCGCCATGTAGTCTTCCCGCGAATGCTGTATTCAAAAGCTTACGTCAGATCTGACAAAGCTTCCACTGAGGCTTGGCAATCGGAAAAGGAATTATTTTCCGGGTTCCCTTGGCGAAATATCTCTAATCAACTCAAAAGTCGGTTGCGAAATGGTTGGAGCACTTTCCGAATCATAAGAATCTTCCGAGTCTGATAGAAATAAGTCATCATTCAAAAGATCAATTTTTTTTTCATTTTTGGGGGAAGTGGACACGTTTTGACCTTTGTTTTTGACAATCTCTCTGTAAGCGAATCCGTGATCGAATCGCTTAATTGGAGATCGTCCTTCAAAAGACTAACTCGTGTCTGCTTAGGCGAAGGGACACTGTCTCGACAGATTCTTTGTCTTTCCATTTGCGATTCCGAATCGGAATCGCTAACGTAAAGATCTTCAAGCAAGATGTCAATACAGGATCACTTACGCACACCCATTTTGACTCCTAACGAAAAATTTATTTAGTTTCCTCGATGTAGATGTTTAAACACCACAATAAATACACTGAAGTGACTTCTCGTTCTGAAAAAAGAAACTACTAGCCCATTTCACTGGTCCAATGAGGATTCTGATACTATAAGGCAGAACGTTCTTGATTGGTCTGCAAACAACTTAGACGTGTCAGAAACTTGTTTCATTCGATCATGAAAGAATAAACTAGTTAGAGTGTTATATAATATAAGTTGGCTCAACAAATATTTAGCGATTTTTAACCATAATTATGACTTTGTACCCACCATTTAAAGTATTCAAATGTATTTAAAACCAATGATTAAACTTTAAAAGTGCTTTCCTGAGCAATGACCAGTTTTGAGTTTCGGCCGTGTGGCTTCGATAGTGCGAGGTTTCCACCTGGACGACGTATGAATTAAATGAGACGGTCTGTGTACAGCAATGTTAATCTTCTATACGGCGGTAGAATACAAAATGATAGCGAAAGTAGACCCTAAGCACTACTTTCGACAATGCTCAGTTAAACGCGAACAAGCTATATACGCCGTCGATTCGCCGTTCACGGTAAAACTGGGCCATTTTAAGGCTCCCGCATACCTGCGGTTATTTCCCGTTTGTGGACTTCAGGCGCAGGAACTGCCGCGCGCATCAAGTAGGGTAGACCGGGACAAGTTTGATACAGGGGCAAGTTTACACAGTGATTATAGTTCACAAACCGTTGGCCGGAGCGCAGCACTTGTCACGTCTGGCGAGTCACTGAGACCGCCATTTGGTATTCATGTCAGTCTGCAGTCGGTGGGACGAGTGACAACCAGCAGAGAGCATATTTGTGATTTTTCTTATGGTGAGTAAATGTTTACACCACTATATCGGCATTAACAGTAACTATAACATTATATCTTTACAACTCATTATGGTTTATCCTGTTATGCTGTTCTTTTGGGGTTAGTTTAAGATAATCAGTTGAATGCCAACCCTATGAACCAAACTTATAGATTACATTTTGTTGAAAATGTGCCGAAGGGGCATGTTTACACAAAGCACACGGGCCATGTTTACACAGGTGACTTCACTAAAAAAATTAAGTACATAAAAAAATATGATAGTATGAGGCTCTTCATAGGTGTCAAAATGGAGCTTAATTGTCAAGTAATAATTGAGTATGAAACATGTGTAAATAACTTCAATACAAAAAAATTAGAAAAATCGAAATCAAAAAACTACGCAAACATACCCCGGTCTACCCTACGCCATTATCACTAAGCGCAAATCTCTGAACTGACGTGCATTGTTCTCGTCGCACTACGTGTATATATGGCACTTTCAGCAGTGTCACTGTTGTTTTATTGGTGGAAAATGTGTAGGAAGTTTCAATGCAGGGCCCTTGGGTAGTTTGGTATGTACCAAACGCGTGTATTTTGAGATGCAACGTTTTGAAAGAGCCATTTTTAGCCACCTTGGAGAACCGTGAAGTGGTGTTTCCAGTGTGCGTAACGTATTGAAAGCAATCAACAGTTCTCGTCTAAACAGCGTATTGCAAGCACCATTAATAGTTTCGCAGAAAAACGTGAACTACTAACACTGTGCACCGCAGTGCACGCAGGGTTGGCAGGAGAACCAATATGTACCCAGGGCGTGTGAGTACGTAGTGTATTCTTCCACCCACCAAGTGTACAACTGACGTTTATCCCACTACACTGGTTGGGAAACTCAACGCTAGATAATTTGTCAACTAGAAATGTTCTCCACCAGGCAGCAGTGATGTTGCACGTGTGGGACCGCATTTTCATAGTTTTTTTTTGCGTCTCAACAAATGGAATAACTGTAATTTGCGTATGCATATATGTATATATATATAATAAATGCAGCTCCCAACTTAAGTAGAATAAATCTTAGTGACACTAACGCTGCCACGATTATTATCACTTTATGTGTCAATCTAGAGAAACTGCAAAATAAGGAAAGGAAATATTTTAACACATATTTGTTAACGCTTACACGCCTGTACATAAAAAAAAACAGAAAGCAAAAGCGATCGTTTCAGTGTTCACTAAACGATCACCTAACGTCTAATTCAAAGTTTTGTATGTATATAAAATTTGCTCTTCTTTGTAGCAGGAGTTGTATGCTCATCAGCATTTAGAGCCAACGACAGTTTACTTTGAAGTTCGTCGACTTTAAGAGAAAGTCTCGCAAGTGTACATTACACAGAAACCGACTCTACTGCACTCATTCAGTCTCTAGCAATAACTGTCTCGTCATAATCGCATGTAGAATCAGTACCCATCGATGCAGTAAGAGGTATTGCCGCCAACACTTGCTGACTCCCAGTAGACGAATCCTTGCCGATCTCGGTATGTTCTTTCAGTGTATCGCCTTACACAAACTGCATGTGGTCAGAGTTGTAATGCTTCATCGCGCGAAAAAGACTCATTGTACAGACCGTTCTCTCATGCCGACCAGCATTTTGAAAATAGGTGAAAACTCTATCACGGAATCGGCACTGGCGACAACCAGTTAGCGATGATGCAGGTCGCGACTCCATGATCGCTGAGGTCAAAGGCAGGCCTTTGTATTCGCAGTTGATCTTCATGATATGACGAGAGAGCGCTTCCAAATCGATGTTCACATCACGGTGTTAGAATGTCAACTGTCACTTTTTCTATATAAATTCGGTTCTTTTTACAGTAAAGAGCCTAGCTTGTGCCCACGAAAGACATTCCGCCATAAAATTTATATGTAAAAAATATGGGAGCACTATGAGAAAACCCACACACTTGCTTGCCCCAGAAGAAAAGTTAGAAAACCAAGAACAAAGATTGTAAAACATGAAAAAAACACTGACCTAACTTTTGCTGCAATACGGCCTGCCCGCTTTCCCAACCATAACAACAAACAGCAGCTTAATAATTAATAACGTTCCTTTTGGTGTCTTAAGTATACTCAACATGGTTTTTTACGTCATCTTAAACAGGCCTACTGAGTAGGTACGATCGTCACGTGTTATAGTGTGTGAAGAAAAATCAGAATTATTTACAAATCTGGTTGCACAGTGGTTGTCTTTAAATGGCAATTTAATATACTAATAAAAAAAGCAAAATCAATGTTACTAATCTATTTCCAACATTTAACTAACAAAATTTAGCTATCACACAGGAATAAAGAAATCCTTATGTACTGCTGCAAAACTTAATACAATAATCAACTGTGTTTCGTTAGGATAAATATTACTAGCTGTATCGCACTATCATTACATAGCTTTATTAACTGTACATGGCTCTTCATACAGTGGCACTATCTGATAGGTCAGTAGTTTAAACGTTCCCTGACAGCACCCCAATTTTTCAACCAATATAGTGTCAAACAGTTCCACCACAACGAACAAAAGAACGGTTAGCCATCCCGTATCCATTAAGTTCAAAACGCTTGGTGTGCTACTATAGCAAATATTTCTTCACCTATAGATGAAGGACGCATTCGCACAAAAAATATCCTACTAAGTTATTTAAAGTTGCATTATTTTTACCACCATGTTCTACATTCTGCTGCAAAGGAAACTACCAGTAGGTATATCAGAATAGCTCAAGGAAAACAAGCTAACTTCAAACAATGCTAACGCCGCCACATGGGAGGAAATGTTGGCCGACGGATGTACTAACAAATGGCATCCGGCATTTGTTAATAGCGGACGCTGGGAATCCTCCCTTGACGAATGAAGAAAGAGTACACTGGCAAACTTCCGGCTTCCGGTTCAACGATCCTACCCTCCCTTCCATTTTCAGTTCGAAGTTACAACCACGATACTTGAACATATCCAATGTTCGCAATATTGATTTTAAAAAAACTGCGGTATTATTTAACACAAACCACTAATTTCTAAATTATCTGCCTTAAGTTACTGGCGTAGGCCTATGCACCATTGTTATGTGTAGGCGAAGGCTTTAACACGACCTACTTGTACGAGAAGGCTTAGAGAAATTCGGGAATTAACAGCAACGTATAAACACGAAGCACAGTATTATATGCATCCCTGTTAGAAACTTTCCTCGCTCACACACATTCATTTCGAATAATTTTTATGTCAGAAATAAGTGAACAATAATTCAACCCGCTTGTTAAAACATTGGTAAAGGCTATTTATGATAAAGTGAGCACTTTGGAAATCAACCTTAGAAAAAGTCACTGTCCCTACCTGCATATATTTTAACGGCCGCACTGAGTGACTGCGTCCAGTAAAGTTGGTAACGATGGAGGGGAAATAGTTCCATATCTCAACGTCGAATAAAATGCTAGGTAACAATGTGTGATAACTTAAATTATTTCTTTCGCTTTGTGTTTTTAATGCGTCTAATTATAAAAATGAGCAGATTTGTAAAATATTTTCTTTTTTTAATAATTTCACAGTTTCACTTGCCCGACGCATGAATAAAGTGATGAGGCCCATGACAATATTAATTTTACATAGGGCGGAAGAACACGCAATGTGTATACACGTAGATCGCAGGGCTCTGAAAAGTGCTCATGATACCGTGAACAGACTTTAACAAAAGTTGTGAAAGCTTTATGCAGGATCGCCATCTCTTCCCACGACCATATAAATATATAGGCAATGCAACAAAAAAGTCTTACTTCTATTCATTTAATATCAGCTCTTATAAGTTGAATACGCAAGCCACCTACATAATGACCAAAAGGCGTCATACAGAGGACGTTAGCCTCATATTACTTTGTGCTACAGAATTAAGAAAGTATGTAAATTATAAAGTAGGTTGGCTACACGCACTGTAAGCTGGTAAGATATAGCGTAGTCTCTCCTACAGGAAGCCGTAGATTACAGTCCAAGAACTCAACATGCGGGTCGTCGTTTTACGCAATGTGTTACGGACATGTACAAGAAGATATTAACACATTTTTACTATCAATAACCAATTAAAATCATTGTGCTCACGAAAGCCGACCATCATATCAGTAACAAAAAAAAAAAAAAAAATTATGTTACAGTAACACAAAAAATTGCTCAGTGTAACAATTAGCAAACAAGATACAGACATCGGCTTTTTAACGAGGGTCGTATAAGTCCCTTCTTAAGAATGTGTAATCCGCCCAGCAAGGTTTCACAACATACCACCGCGTACAGGCGGTATATTCCAGACATTACATGAAAATATTTTCACACTAAGCGGGTTTGCCCGCCCGCCCGCCCGACATTTCAATGTGTCACTGCATGTTTATGTGGCTAATGTGTCACTGCATGTTTATGTGGCTAATGTGTCACTGCATGTTTATGTGGCTAACTTTGCAATCTCGAAGCTTAGCCAGGTAAACTGCCAACACTTGCCTCAGCTGCTCACGCAAAGAGGTAGAGGCGACGGCACCGGATAAATGACTAATATTGTCTCCTTTACTTATCGCGTTCCGTCAGCGCAGCGACGGGCCGGGGCGGCGGTTAAAGTACGCGAAAATATGTTTTATTCAACTTGTCCTGCTGCACAGTTATTGAAAGCCTCAACATTCTGTCACCCGAATTTTGCCGAAAAGATTTCACGACCAGTTGTACTTCATAACACTTTAGCTCAGATCCCCTTTCGCTCTAGGTATTACCCATCTGATGTGTGTGCCGGCTAATCACAGCCGTACAGTATCGGAGTAATTTAATTCTCATTGGCCCGTCTATAGTCCGTCTCACGCTTAGATTGCAGTACACGGCTTATGTCGCTCACTGTTGCCAGATTGCTTCAGCTTTGTGACGTAACTGGCAAGCTGCGAAACAAATGGGCGGTGAAGGAAACTGCCTGATTAAGGTAATTTTTATCGACTTACCTCCCTGCCAATTCGTAAAGGAATCCAATCCTGCGGCGCAAAGCTAAGCGGCTCTTTTGAAACTGAAGCCTGTGAGAAACCCTATCATTGTGATTGGACGGCACGCACGCAACGTAGACAGTTTGCTTTTTCGAAGTAACCGTCAACCAATTACAGAAATGTTCGCAATGTTGTTAGAAGGGAAAATGCACTAAAAAGAGCGGCCATACTCGCCGGGATAAATCGGTTTGTTATTCTACAACGATATGGGGAAGCGAGTGGTAAAACGTGTACCACAAACTGCTTGTCTGACCATGACGAGCGCTCACATTACACAAGGCATGTTAAACGGCAAAGTTTTGTTGTTGCTGTTGTTGCCAACATTGAGATACAGCGGGGAGAGAGCAGTGCTACACATGACGGATACCCCAAATGGAATTCTTGATGGCGAACCGAGAGAACAGTTGTATTCGCGTGGAGCAGTCTGGTCGCGCACCAGTCGACTGCCGTCGCCATTTTACATCACTGGGACGCTACTCCCTCAGCGCGGGGGTGGATCGGTCCCTTGTGAGGGACTTTGGCCACCCAGACGGTTATCAGTTAAGTTGTGGACGGAAAGAAAAGCTAACCCCCTCGCTCCTCCACGCCCATCAAAAATCTTTATTTGCTGCAGAGCATACAAAAGTCACAGATATCCCAGGGTAGCGCCTGGGAACTGTTTCCAAAGCTGTGATTTTACTCTCCTTTCTCCTGCTTCTACGGGGTAAAGGGGAGTGGTGAAGTTAAATGAATTTAATCGGCGCTGAATTTTAAAGTTCGGGGCTTGTGGAAGTGCTGTCGCGAGCCCCCTGTGAGACAGTTGGTAAAAATAAGCGGAAGTTAATTGCCAAATGGAGTTAAATTATTGATTAAATGTTGCTTCCCATGACTGCAGTCGACTGCCATCAACAGCAACGTGCAGAGTGCTTCTTTGTAGCGACGTCAGCTCGGTCCTCCCAAATGACGCGCGGGTGTGTGTAGCACACACGATTCATAACTGGTTGAGCAATGAGAAGAGCAGCTCGACTCCGCAGACGCTACAAGCTGCTTGCAAACAGCCAGCCAGTCAGCCAGCTGCTGCGGTCCTACACACCCCTCACCACACGTCTTTACAAACAATGGGCAGTAACAGCAGCACACGTGGCCTCAACACTCAAGCCAAGAATACACACGTGACCCTGGCCATGAGACAGCACGGGCTCCGAAGTAAGCAGACACATCGCCAGAGACACACTCGCCCTACCTCTGCTCCTTTATCAGGGCCACGGTGGCTGAGCGGTTAGCACGCTCGCCTCACACCAAGGCGAACCGGGTTCAAGCCCCGGCCAGCACCAGATTTTCACAAGTGGGAATCGTGCCGGACGATGCCGTTGGTCGGCGGGTCTTCCCGGGAATCTCCCGTTTCCCCGCCCCTTCATTCCGCGCCACTCCATATTCGCTTCATTCGCCCTTATCGGCTCTCAAGATGTCGCTGTTAAGAGCCGCCCAAATCTCTTCACTCACTAACTGTTCCTTTATTTATTTTTCAACGCGAGCGATCACCCAAAGAGAGTATTGTTCGCGCTGCTTTTGTATTTATCAAGTAAAAACGACGATTATTAAAACGTCGGTCTAAACTGCTTTCTTTCACGACCCACATCACCATGTAACGGTCCTGTGCTGCAACGATGACAGACACACGTGAATTTACGAGAAGTGTATAAGTTTTAGTCCTGTATTCCTCCTCTAAGCCTATTTATCATCATATTCACTACAGCCGCGCTGTCTCTCATGTAAGTTAGTTGCCTATAGATTGAACGTGTCCATAACAAGTAAGAATTAAAAGTAAGCATACGCATGGCCATAACTGACCCTAAACCAGCTCGGGACAGAAGTGACGTCTGAAACAGACACTACGCCCCCTTACTGCTCCGTGGAGATGCGCTCTGTTTCCACCAGTTTCCTTACTTGAATTCCGTGCATTTGGCCCCAAAGATTCAGGAGACTGACTCACCGCTTTTCAGTTCTCTCAGTCTTTATTACCATAGGCTCACGTTAAATCTCGGAGGCAGAAGTCTGGTGTTGGCAATCGAGGGCGACAACGGCGAAGCAATTCATTTGGCTGGTTACTCATAGATGCCACGAGGCCCTTCATGATGCTATAATACTTCCGCCACTAAGCGTCGTCACTTCTGTGAGGTAGAACGCACGCCTGCTGTGAGAAGTTGCAGTGACCGAGTGATTCCTGCCATAACACATCCCGTATCAATGCAAACAATATTATTCAGTATATTAATGTCGAACACGGACATCAATAATACAGATATACACAAGAACAAATAAACTGAAGAAACAAAACTTACAGTATACAACACCTACACAAACAACATTGCACTGACACCAACACAACACCGACACAAACATCAAACACACGACGGACACCTCATCAACAACAACCGTCGGCCCCTCTGTCTCCGGAGAGGATGGCGGGGCGAGGGTTCAAGGGTGGAGGTAGAGGAATTTTAACTTTTGACATTTTAAAATTATAACGTACCGTTTACTTTTGAACTTTAACAAAATAATTTTACGCCTCTGTTTTAAATTTCAACTTGTTCTTAAATCTTATAACGCGACAAATTTTACGTTTAAAGTATTTTATAAATTTATTTAAAATTCAAGTAACTGAGACCAATTATGGCCTTCGGCTGGGTACTGGTGACATTTTAATATGTTCTGTTCTGTTCTGCCATAGTATTGTTTTACCAATAATTTTCCCTCGTGGGACACGAAGCCGCACAGTTGTGAAGCTGTACACAATGCTTACTGGCTAACGTGGAGCTACCTTCGGAAATATCTTAAATATAAGTCATAAAGTTAACGATAATACCCGTAGAAAGCAAAGTTGGTACGGAAGTAATCTCGCCTTCATCACACATGAAATTCAAATTATGCACTTTTATGTTCGGATTTCATAAAAAAAAAACTCGCTTATATTAAGTCCGATTTTACCTTCGACTCGTTTTTGAGTGAGTGAGTGAGTGAGTAAGTAAAGAGATTTGGCGGCTCTTAACAGCGATGTCTTGAGAGCCGATGGGAGTGATTAAAGTAAGTACTGAGCTGCACCGGAATGAAATGGCGGTGGAAAAAGGGAGATCCCTGAGAAAGCCCGCGGACCAGCGACATCGCCTGCCACGATTCCCACACGCGCGAATCCTGGAGCGGCCCAGCTGGGATTCGAACCCGGTTCGCTCAGGTGGGAGGCGAGCAGTCTGACCACTACATAACCGTGGTCCCACGCTCTTGTGATTAGTTACATATTTATTGAATGTTTTAAAAAGAAACACAAGAAACGATGCGGTATCATCATGTTAAAGCATGCGCGAGCGAAGCAAACTCGTGTTTTTTTTCTCTGCGAGTGAGAAGTGTACAGCACAGCTCACATTCGGTCGTAATTCAATGCACCATTCGTGCGTGTCGCAAGAGAGATAGGCACGGCAGATTGTTCGTGCTGACAGCTAATTAAAAGACACTAATCGAATATTACATTGAACCTGACAAACGTCAATAAGCCGACATTGTGGGTTGCCAACCTCATGTAACCGTTGGGTTCCGGTAACCTGAAGCTGTTCTGCATGTTGGTATATTCCATATGAAATCATCAAGGGGCTGAAGTTGCGCAATTACGTCTTTGCTCTAGATGAAGAATTGTTTCTTTCAAACTATTGTAACCTATTATGGCGGAAATTTTTCTTGCACAGTATAAAGAAATGTTACGAATTTCAGACGTTTACACGAGAGACACACACACACGCACGCACACACACACGCACGCACCTAGACTATATTGTAACAATTTGGCAAATTTTTATGAAAACAAAATATAATGTAAATTTCTTTTGCCAAGACAAAAAGGTTTCCACATGTTATCAGCCCGCAAGGAGGAGCAGACAGTTTCACGGATCCGCACAAAAACTGGCCATTCTCTGGAAAGAGCGGAAAGACTTCGTAAACTCGCCGCGTGCCTGACGTAGCCTTCAACACGCGACTACTGTCTGCCTAGCGACGGGGAATGCTGTCACGACGCAATAAGGGGAAAGAAAGAAGGGGAAATGGCGGGAAGAAACGAACTAGACTAACGTTGCGGGTACGAGCCTATTATTCTGCCTCGAGCCTGCTATTGTGTGTCAACCCTTCTCACAAGGTCACAATTATCCTCATTCAATCAATGTAAACTTGTATTCGTTAGTATGCAGTCAGTCGGTCGTCGATTAGTAGCTATCAACCTGCTCTCTGCAGTTCCCGTAGCTTCACGTCTCGAATACGGAGAGATCACGCGTTTTCTTAGTTAACATCTCGAAATCGATGATATTTAAGTTTAGCCGGAAAAAAAAACCTCGTAAACTACTTCGTTTTAAACTTCTCGGCGAAAAATATAAATAAAATTAATAACGAAATGGATAATAAGACATTGAACTGCGTGTCACAACTTCAATCCATTCTCTCACCATCATTTTAGAACTAGGCGATCCGGGTTCCATCCCCGGCAGGTTCGCTCCCGGATGTTCGCACGTGGGAACCGTGGTGGACGATGCCGCTTGCCGGCGGCTTTTCTCGAGGTACTCCCGTTTCCCCCCGCCCTTACATTCCAGCTCTGCTCCATCCTAGGGTCTCATATCATGTTCAGGGACGACGGGCAGCTATGGGTCCCAGCTGGAAAGCCCGTCACTCGGAGGGTGCTGCCTCGCCCTGGGTCCACCCCCGTATTTATTATTATTTTAGAACTGATTATGTTGCAAGAGTGCATTTGTTAAAATCAAGGTGGGCAATTTGCAAGTCTTCTCTATCCTTTGTGTGTTACGTAACGCTTACAAACAACTTAAGACCCAGTTTGATTCCAGCGCTGCTCACTCACCACACAATCTTTCTCAACAAACGTCGGGCGTGCGCGGACCAACATTAAATGTATCTAAACCCTTTTGCTTTCAATAAACAAGTGTTCATTTTGTGTAATACAATACGTAAGAAATGCGTTTTCATTGTAAAACAAAAGTTCACCAAACTAAAACAAAATAACAAAAATAAAGAGCATGAAAGTTGTATTACCTGAAAATGCCTTTCAAACTGTAGAGTGAGTGCAAGTTTTATTCAACACAACACGAGATTGAAAGATGAAATAACGCAGTGTTTCACTGCACTGGCAAAACATCAGAAGAGACACTCCACTTCTGCACAAACTAATTTCAAGACTTCGCGCCTGATCCTGTAACCGCCTTCTGCGCAACGCGTGTTCATTTGTTGCAGAGGGCGGGGTGGGAGGGGAGGGGAGGGATGGACAGCTGAACACGGTATGGGACGTTCACGGAAAAGTGAGCACTTTTGAGGCCTTAATTACTTTGATCTTTCACCCGTTTGTTATCCTTCAACCACCTTCTTAAATAAATATAGCCATCTAAGTAATTAAGACAGTGTGTACATTCCATCACACTCGGAAATTTACATCTAAGGTTAAAATAAAATATATTTGTCTATTATTCCAAATGAGAGGGTTTTCAAAATGCTCACTTTATCGTGAACAGCCTTTACATACACATTCCTGCCATCGACAAACCAAGAACTGTGGCATATTTTTTTCTCTTGCTCCACGCCATTTCTTCAATTACGCTCGTTTGTTTATTGTCACGTGTGGTTTCGCTGTTCGTCTCATAACTATCTCATTATTTCTAGCTATTTTATTACAGACAAGAGGTAGCAAGGAAAGTCTTCAGTTAGCACGTATACATGTTCCGTCCGAACTGTCTCCAAACTTAGAAGTTCCTGCGTCGATAAAGGCCCTGTCACATTGTCTAATTTTTTTCGTTAAACTGTTTCAAATAAAGTTAGTCCAATAAAACTGGATGGTTCTGACGTCAGTGCGTCATTATTGCCACCGCGTTTATCTGGAAAAGTTGGATGGCTGTTGTTTCCATCGAACATTTTGAAAATTTCACGGGCTATAAAATGTATTTGATGTTTGATTGACTCAGCCAATCGTGGATGACAAAAGTTGGCGCTTCCGACATTACAAAACTTTAAAATGGCGAACAGTTGCTGGGAACGAAGTAAGGTGTTGGAGATAATTAACTAAAAAAATACAATATATTTACGGTTTCTTCGGACGTTCTGAAACGAACCATTGAAAAATTACCCTAGGCGTAACACGTCAACCTTGTTTTTTCAAATAACTTATAAACCACAAATATATAACACTGCGATTAACTTTAAAGTATTATATTCTTGAATGAAAGAAACTTTGTAAAATATATTTCGTATTAAATAAGAATTAAAAAAAGTAAGAGCAGCTATATGATGGCAACGGCTAGTAACAAATAGTTCACAGTGGAAATATTGTTTTAACCTAGTTAATTGGTACGCTAACTGTCAATTAAAAGTTGCTTATTGATATATTTTATTTTTTAGATAGCACTGAAGGAAACATATTTAATTGTTACAGTTAAAAATAGCATCGCAAATTACGGTGCGTAGGCCCTAGTTGTAGCACACAATAAATACGCATTATTTTGAATTACTAATTAATACAATTATGCATTTTGTATTTTTCTCGCACGTAATATTTTTATTTATGCAAAGTTTTATCATTTTCATATTTCTAATATTCAACTGCAGGTTTCTTATTATTAGCTTGTACAGTGACAATTATGAGTTTTTTTTTAATGAGTTAGTTGAACTATTTTTTTCTTGTGTATAGGCCTATAGTTATATTTATTTCGATTTTTATTTAGTCGGTCTCGTTTTGTATGTCGTGCTACGCAGGGCCTCGGGAGAAACACACCATAGGGCAAATACCCTAAAACTTACCTTGCTCCCAACGACCCCAAGCAACAAACACCCAAAATATCAAAATGGACCAGTTGTGTCAAATGGGGATTACCAAAGGTTATTAGTAGATAAGACACAGGGCCGAACACTAGCCCAGTTCGGCAAACTTGCATTCGCTTTTCACAAAGAATAGTTTTGTCTGCATTGTAAAAGTAGTTTTAAATTACGATTTATCAATTATTCATTAATCTCAATCTTCTTTCATAAACTCATGAACGGGATCCCGATTAAACAAACATACTTTTAAAGGTTAAGGTGACAATAACTTAGAGCTGAACACAAAATTATTAAGTTGCATTCTCATTAAGTTTAAGATGGCACAATGCTAGAGCTGAAGCAGATATACTTTAATTTTAAGTTAAATTTTCTTCTTTTTTGGTATTATTTTTTATATTCAAAAGCCAAAACTGCTTGAATACTAGAAATGGTCACAAAAGTAGCGTTGTACTGCAGACACAAGGTTGAAAAGTTCAAATCAACGAGTAGGTTAGTCGAAAGAAATGCTTAGTAAATATAAATATAAAAAATATTTTTGGCCTGAAAGCAGCAGTAGGAAGTAGGAATACACCCGCAGCCCTGCACGGTCCTCAGAAAGTAGCAGAGTTATCGATCCATGAAGATAGTGAAGATGGACACTAAAAAACAGGCTCGTCACATTTTAGGTCATGTTAAAGGTAGGCCCTACACGGGAACCGCCAAACAAAAATGGCAAGACACATTAAATAACAATGGCCTGCCAAAACTAAAAGGATGAACAGTTGCCGCGGAAAAGGGCTACAAGCCACACTTACTCAAGGCAGCGAAAGTTAAAAATTAACGACGGATCATGAAGATGCAGTAGAGATCAATTTTATGAGAACGATATAGAAGAAGGAAATGAGACAGGCGGAAGTGGTCGTAGACCAGGTATCGATTCAGGCAGTTATGGCTATAATCGATATAACAAGTTACGATAATAAAGGAAATAGTCACGTGATTTGAATTTAACGAATTGACAAAAGTAAGGTAAACAATTAGTAATATTTTAACATAGTACGAAATTCTGAAAAAAAAAGTATTTTACATAAAACGTGACTTTTTTATATTGTATCTTTGCCGATGCATAGGTAATTAATATTGTTATTATTAAAATTGCAAGAAACGTTAAATACAGAAAAAACTACCAAAATTCTGACCAATAAAATTAATTGACAAGACAAATTAGAAACATGAAAAATTATGCAGAATTACAAATATTATGACGCAAATGTTGGTAAACTAATAAAATAAATATCAGAATAACTTCTTATATGTCAGAGTAACAGTGACTACCGGAAATTAACAGTGAAAACTAATTAATAACATTACTACACCAAAATACAAGCAAATGAAGTGGCCGAACCGAACACCGGTTTTGCTAAACATACGAACATACTCCTAGAAATACAAGAAGAAGAAGAAGAAAAAACGGGTGTCACAAAAGGTGGCACAGTGTGTTTCAGGGTTTTTAATTTTTGTATCGCCGTTTCCAGACCACGTATTCTTTGATTTTAGGGCGTTAGTATCGTTGGAGTGGCACATTCAAGTAGGTTTAAATTTGCAACCTTCCGATTGGCTGGTAGCCTCGAACCCTGCGTTAAGATGGGCTGGCACTGTATGGCAGCGTAGCGTTCACTCTAGACTTGCCTTCAACTCACGAGCAGGTCAGAACTGCAGTAGTTTGCTTACCCGAGTGGGTGCAGCGTAGGATTTTAACTACCTGTTAGTGAGTCCGGTAGCACCCCTGAATTGGTTTTGGGTTTAAATGAAATCCGTGAGGAAGTTAAGACGGCCAATAAGCCCCCTCAGAGTGTTAGCTATTCAGGAGTTCAGAAACTATCGTTGGTCTGTAGATTGCACGCTTACGTACATGGTAATGTTCCTGTTGCGAGAAAGGCCCTCATTCTGCCAGTTCCTGATGTAACACAGCAGAGTCCTACAAGGATGTCAGAGACACCCAGATAAGACTGAGTTGTGTAGCTACACTTAAGTATTACAGAACCCGTAATTTCTACTGCATTCCGTTTGTTCTGGAAGGTCTAGACCGACGCCATTTTGTTTTGCCATATGAACACGTATCCCAGCATCAGTTCAACATAGTTAACTTGAGACAGGGTTTAATGTTTCCCCTGAGTGTAACTGGGAAAGATTTTGATTATTTTCAGAAACAGGGTTTTTTTTTTTTTTTTTTTAATTTTAATTTGAGGAGTAAGTTAAAGACACTGTTAATTTTTTCTCACACTAAGTATTTGGGGCGTAGGCACACATACGAACGGCCACTACCTACCGATGAGTTTGATATTCTTTAATTTCTTTTGCTATTGCCATCAAGAATTTTTAACATAGTTTTTTTATTCCCAATTTTTAAAGTTGGAAACAGAAAAGAAATTTCTCATTAAAAAATTAAGTGAGATGCTTCACCCCACTCCTCATAAGTATGTTGACAATTTTTCTTGTCTGAAAGTGAATAGTTTATAAGTGTGTGCTCGTGCTCGCATACAAATCGTATGCACAACGGCTGAGTTCAACAGAGAGTAAGTAGCAGAGGTGTCTGCTGGTCTACAGCCTGCAGTGTGCTGGTCTATAGCTACCCACCCGGTTGTATTAACACTGTTACTAAGTCTTCTTCTCTACACACAAAGTTTAAATCACCTCACAGAAAATACAGTAAATGTAATGAGTCAGGGCAAGGCAGCTAACAATGGAAAAGACACTGCGCAGTTGTTTTGATCTCTCTCTACTGAACGGCCTGGTACGGCGTTCTAAGTAACCTACTTGGCTCGCCGTGATCTGTATCCCCTTGACTAACACTGGGTCATATGTAAATTAACATTTTCTTGTTGAATATTCACACATACACGCACGATGTTTTGCACAGTGTATTGTTGTACTATACACCTACATGCTCAGTGTTACAGGATCTCCGGGTACGTACACCATATATGTGCATCTAATCAGCATATCATTTACGCATGTATTTTACGGCTGTCACCACACTACATTTCATAGTTCTTTGGCACACCAACGAGGTCGCTGGGAAGAAGGGCCACATGAACAATGGTAAATGAGTAGAATCCCACGAACTCCGTATAACCTATAAACCACCATGCCTATAAACTACATAGAGAGTTTTAGAATACGTAGTAGCCGCGGAGGAAGCCACGGAAGCAACCCAGGTGGTAGCTACAAGTAGTCACGTCACTGACACTCTATATACTACAGGAAAAACAGTACAGTCTGTTCCACTAGCAAACACAGCGAATACCCAGGTCTGTAGTAACAGAGACAACATTAATGAACCCGCAGTGACTAAGTTTCTTAGCTTAAAACTAGACAATTTACTTAAGTAGAAATATCACATTGCGTATATTTTATCTAAACAAAGTTCAGTCTGTTTCGATTTGCGAGGTTTGCAGAGGTCTTGAACAAAAATTCAACAATATTTTGCATATTTTCATTCCATCATGTGTTATGGTATTATTTTTTGGGGTAATTCCACTGACAGCAAAAAAAGTGTTTCGCATGCAAAAGAGTGCTGGAAGGTTACTCAATGGCAAAAGAAAGTCAGATTCATGTAGACCTCTTTTCAAGAACTCGGATATTTTAACATTCGCATGCAAGTACATGTATTCAGTAGGCCTATTTATATTCATGTCCAAAAACAGTAATTTATTTCAGAAAAATGAGTCCTTCCATAAGCATGACACTAGAATAAAAAAACGCACATGGCTTCCGTTAACTCAAAACTAGTCCAGAAAGGGCCGCCCTACCTTGGTAGCCAACTTTTCAATAAATTTCCACAGCACCTTCAAGAAATTTGCTTCTCTAACCAAAAACTCCTTAAAAAACAACTGAAAGAATTTTTTATTGAATGTACATTTTATAGTGTAGACGAATATCTAAACTACAAAAATTAAGAAATCACTGTATAACATTTCATTGTACACATTTTTGTGGCAGTTTTTCTTGTTCCCTTTTTCTTCTGTTTCAGTAAACGACGACGCCCCACAACATGTTCAAATAACACGAGTCACATTATGAAGAAAAAATATGATGCGTGTACATGCAATCTGACATAATGTATGTTTACTATGTCCAGTGTATAGACTTTGTATACTGTAATTTGAGTTGTTCAATATCTTGTTACAGCTATGTATAAAAAAAAGAAAACTGACGGGCACAATAAAATAAACAAAAAAGTTATGGAATGGTGGGGTTACCTGCGGGTGCTCCCGCCGCTCGCTCTGTGACAACAGCGGGACGCCAAGTTCCTCGGGGGGGGGGGGGGGGGGGTACAGACAGGGCGCAGAGCTTGTTTCTAGAAAACTCGTACTCGAAATTCACGTTCCTGCACAAGGCCGCACAGAGGTCCGGTTGTCGTCCTTGTGGTAAACCTCCCGTACTAATATTTTGCAAGGAAGAACTCCAATTCAGCTCTCATTTAATGTCGCGTGTATAAACGATAAAATCTTTTATTCTCCTTCTTTTCATACATGTGTAGACTAAAGATGGCTGCGCTCAACCAGTCTCCGTGCTCCAACATTGAACTGTTTTTCTACCACGAATACTACTAGCAAAAACGTCGCGGATTGGAGCTGAGGTTAGAACACTGTTAAGTAAACAAGTGCTTTAAGATGCTTTTATACTTCCTTTAACCAATTTGTAATGCAGTTTGAGGAAATTAAAGATAGGAAATGTATTTAATTAATATAATAGTGCTTGTCATTTAAAAATTAAGAATAAACAAACACGCTCATCAGTTTTGATTACGTGATATTAACAGTTGTGTTCTTTTTGAGGTAGGTCAATGTTGGGTACATGCGCAGAAGAAAAATAATCGGTCTATAGGCTGTTCACGGTACAGTGAGCACTACTGAGGACCTAGTTACTTTTTTCTATCAGCCATATTTTATCCCTTAACCAATTTCTAAATAAGTATTGCCTTGTAAGTAATAAACAGTGTGTATATATTCCCCAGCATACGGATATTTACGTCCAAGGCTTAAAATAAAAAATATATTTTGATCATTATTCCAAATGAGAGGGTTTTCGAAAGTGCTCACTTTACCGTGAACAACCTCATCTTTAGTTTTTGGTTTCATTTGACTTCAGTAAATTTTGACAGACATTGTGACCAACCCACACAGAATGTAAACAGTATACGCCCTAATTCGCAAAGTATTCGGTTAGCTGATGGTTGTTGCGGGTTGTATGTCGTTACGTTAGTGATCTTTTCCATGATTATGGAAGAAAACAGTACTCTGTATTCAAAAAATTATTTAAAACTTTAGTAATAATTACAGCATTTGTGGTGTAAATTATGCTCCTAGAGTGACGTACAATTTTTTTTAACCATATAACAAGATCTTTAATTTTTTCTTAAATTGCGGTAAAGCATGCGTACATGACGGTTATGTGAACATACGACGTATCCACCAGATGAATGCCCTTGAATTCGCTTTCGTCGTGATTTATATGCAACAATCCATTGCTGGTGATGTCGGAATGTTATATCTGCAGTTAATTTTTTTTTTTTTTGTATTTGCAATTCTAATTGAATGTAGTTCGTGTAGGTGCTTTTTTAGAACCGTATTCTTCAGTGAAATTAAATATCGACACGTGTATGTTGCCTCGTAAAAGTGTTGCTTGTGAGCTTTGCTCTGCAATTTTCCTTAACCCTCACGAAGTGCGAGCGACAACACATTGTAAAGTTTACAATTGTCGGTTTCAAGGAACAGCTCAGGTATTTAGTTAATTGAATAAGTCAGCAAATAGTATCAGTGGCCGACAAAATTGATTTTAGTGAAATAATCGTACAAGGCTCACCACATGTTTAGGAATTACAAAGTGGACAGTAGTTAATGCGTTTTGTAAATAATGCTTGAAACTGTTGCTAGAATATTTGAAATGCACTGGGCCTAAGAAAAGTTTTTATAACCGTATATATTTCATTATACCTGCTGAAAATGTTTATATTGTGCACTTCTCACATAGGTGTAAACAGCTACATACGAGGGCTGATTCAGAGGTTGTGGAAACCATCGTTTATCTCCCGAAAATGACCCAACATGGGAAACGTACTATGTACAGTTCAAAATGTACGTCATGTACGTTTTAAAGGTGACACCACATGGGTATGAATGCAGGAATGTTAAGCAAGGAACAAAGACAACCCTGGCTGTTTGAAACCGCTGTTTTTTGGATATATTCTCATAAAAACTGTATACACTCATTTGAACGGGTACATATCGTACGTGTACGAGCTGTTTAATCCTCAAAGTAGTCTTAGAGGTTGTCCACGGGTCGGTGTAAGCGCTGAGGCAGACGGGGAATACCATCGGCTGCATGAGGCCCGTCAATGTGCGCCACCTCTCGCCTTGAAAGCCGATGGGAGCAAAGTGAGGTTAGTATATAGCAACGCCGGAATGCAAGGGCGGAGGGAACAGAAGATCCCCGAGAAAACCCGTCTACCTGCGGCATCGTCCAGCACGACTAACACATACGAATATCCGGGGGTGACCCCGCCGGGAATCGTACGATGATGCGCTCAAGTGGGAGGCGAGTAGTCTAACCACCTGGGAAGGAGACATGCTTCATGCAGAGTAGAGTGCGCGTACTCACCGCGGCCTCACTGCGCCGAGGAGCAGCATCGGTGTTGCGGTCGCTCGGGCCCTCTGCCAGCCGCTTCGAGAGGAACTGCACACAAAGTACACACTCTCACATACTGTACACCACTAGCACTACATCACCATACACGTCAGCCCTACATACATGCTTCACTCCGTGAACACACAGGCGAGATGGATTAGTACATCAGCCACGACACGAGTGTCCAGTAGCTTGCCTAGCACAGCATTGAGACCAAGGACCTGAGACTTCTTTCTGTGCAAGTCCTTTATTAATAAACAACCAGAACATTATCCTTATAAGCAGTAACATATGTCTTTAACATTCATATTGCAATATTTGAACTACATACTCTGTTTTAGATAGAATTTAGCGTTGCCTCCCTATATTAAGTATGATCTGAGTTTTCCATTGCTTTATTGAAGTTTCTCAACAAATGTAATACTCCACCATGAAATACTTTATAATTTAAAGACCAATATGCTTAAATTCAGTTTTATAAAACAAAATGACAACAGACTAAATACTGATTAATAACAATAATAAATTATACAATGTCTGTAGTTCACACAATTACGTACGTTACAGTACACGGATTAACGTTCGCCTTCTATTTCAGACTTTTAGGTCTTTTTCACATACGAGTACAAAAATGATGATTATTTGTATTAGGCTTTAATTAGATACCTCCCCGTACACCTATATCATAAATTCTCGAAATAGGAAAACAAACCAAGTGAAATGATCACACACACTCAAACTGCAACAGCAACTATAGGCCACTACAACTACATGGTTTTAATCCATAAGCTGCTCTTTTTCGTTTGATACAAGCTAAAGTTGTCATATCATGAAGGAATACGGCGATATACACAGTGTGTCTAAATTCCCATTACACAATGTAAGGGCTTGTAGTGGGAACCAAGACGGTTACGTTTTGCATAGAAACTTAGGTGCGGAAACGTACCGTTTCCCCACGACAAACAAAACACCACCACATCACATGTTGGCTTCTCCAACGTATGCAACACATATTGTACGTTGTTTTTTTTTTCAGGGTTCGCTTACAAGAAGGGCTCTATGTGACGACCAGTGAAGTCTACACAAACACGGTACTTACGTACCATGTTCTGATATACACGATCACCCACCAGAACACGGCACCTACGTACGGTGTTCTGGTACACACGATCACCCACCAATACCTGGAAGTTCAAGATACGCCGCAGCCATAATCCGTGCCAGCAGGTATTCCTCTGATTTCACAGGGGTCTCGTAAATCAAGCCCTTCATGTAGCCCCACAGGAAGTAGTCTAGCGGAGTTAAATCGGGCGAACGTGCAGGTGTCATCTCGATCAACATTTTGGCCAACAGTGGATAGGTCGAAGTGGCCCTATTGCTTTGCCTGTACGTTCGCCCGACTTGACTCTGCTAGACTACTTCCTGTGGGGCTTGATTTACCAGATCTCTGTGGAATCAGTGGAAGAACTGCTGGCGCAGGGTATGGCTGCGGCGGATCTTGAACTTCCAGGTATGGGAGATCCCCGAGAAAACACGCCGATTCCCACATGTAAAAATCCGGAGCGACTCCGCTGGGAACCGAACCCGGTTCGCCTGGGTTGGAGGCGAGTAGCCTAACCACGATACCACAGTGGTCCCTTTAGAAATAATGAAATTCGTTTTATAAGCGTTTATTTCCAATTTATATCGTACCTCATTCAGGTCCGATCTCCATTCTTAATACCGACAGATATGACGAGGGCAATTAACTCTATCACGCTCAAACTAGAAACTGGGCTACATCTCAAGTACTGAATGCGTAAGTTTCATTCATTAATAACAAACATAAGCTATGTAGCGATAATCCGGGTCACCCGTTCACAGAAATTGTTCACTCATACACCGACTTTGACAGTAGAGAGCGCATCACCGCACGTCTGCATTGTTCCAACAAGTGCACCAATAAGCGTATACTCTCCACCTCTCGTATATACTTCATTCAATAGCCCGCCAACTTCTCGTATATAGTCACTTCTCGTATATCGTCGGCGCCCCTGCAGTACAGTGTGACTGGCACGATGCTCATATGTCAAGTACTTCCATAAGTACTTGCTCACAGGTGCATGTGTTACATACAACCTCACACACCAATCAGTCAAAAACCGCTAATGTACTTCGTCGAAGTACTCCATTTCAGCATCGCTGCATCACGTTGCTCCTATATCTTGGACTTTAATTTCTTTCCAAACGGAGATTCCTTAACGGTACAAAACCAAAAAATTTCCGTCCTTTCATGAGTGCTCTATAGAACACTTATCACTGGAATGTCTATTAAATATTTTAGCTATAAGAACATCCATGTAACTCGCAGCGAACATAGTGTTGAATGTTAACTTCAATTATTATTGTGTAGGAACAATTGGTCGAATATATTCGATCGAAAGAAAATATTTAGCAGACTAACGTGAATAAAATACTGTGTGGACGGGACATTTAATATCCCGAAGTTAAATACTATTGTGGCACTTTCATTTTTTATTTTACAATCACACAAACTACACAAAAACAGAGCAATAAAAAAAAAGAGGTATACGAAATTGTGAAAAGGGGGACGGATAATTTAATACAGTGTGATGAGATCTGAAAACAATTTATTTCAAAATATTATCCGATAAAAAAACTCGAGTGGGGCGTGAACCCAGGGCGAAGCAACACTCTCCAGCTGGGACCAGTAAGTGCCCGTCATCCCAAGACATGACATGGAGTGAGGCCCTAGGATGGGGCGGCGCTGGAATGCAAGGGCGGGGTAAGCGGGAGAACACCGAGAAGGCTCGCCGGCAAGCGGCATCGTCAAGCGCGATTCCCACATGCGAGGATCCGGGAGTGAACTCGCCGGGTATCGAGCCCGGATCGCCGTGGTGGGAGGCGAGCGCCCTAGCCACTGTGCCAAGAAAGGAATTAATATAAATTTGAGTTAGTAAACGCTGTCATCTATAATGTATCATTAAAACTGGTAACAACTAGAGGTAAATTTCCTTTTAACACTAATATTGGCATTAGTAAAGATTAAATGTCTGATTTTGATAACTTTTTCACCCATCAATGCCTTGCCTTGTAAGAACATTGGCAGTGTTCTCACTGATCTGCATATTAACTATAAATTCAATGCCACGCCCGGTTTATAACAAATCAGGAAGAAAACTGGTTATGTTTATCCCGACTCTTCTAGGTCATTAAATGTTTAAGAGTATACATTGTTAAAAACTTTGCTCAGTCGCGTTTCTAGAAAGTTAATGCCTCCATTCCACTCTTTACAAAATAAATGCTAGGAATAACAATTATGAAGTATACATAAATCAATTTTCGAAATAGTAACTTATGGGCTGTAAGGGCGCAAGACGTACACACATTCATTTCCCCGTGTACGTGCGTATGTCATTTCCCGAGACATGTAAAACATTTACGTACGTAGACGAATGCGAACGCTGTATGAGCGTGCGTCTCATTAAGAATATAACCTTATGCAGACTGCGGGAAAAGAACACTAATGATCACGTATAAGGTGCAACTCTAACAGATGTTTGTTTTAAATCGACAATACAACAGTCGTCTCTGTAAGATCCAAGTTCACAATAATTATGTGCATTAGTGTATATTGACTGAAAAGTTGGCAGCTGTGTGTGTTTACATTTACACGAGTGTAACGTAGTACACCAGTGTATATTCTACACTGAAACCTCGGACTAGTAACAGTGCAAAAATGTTGACACTGAACTGAAGTGTTTATAAGTAGTTTTAACACTAACGAACGCATGAAAACTATACATAACATGGAGTCACAATATTGTACTTCAGACTAGGTACATTAGAAAATAAATTTTTTCTACACGAAACATCGGTTGAATGCAATGACTCGGTGCAAATTACTAATAGTGAAGCTAATGCCGTGTTCTTACATTAACAGTGAAAACTTGTTTTATATAAATAAAATGATTAAAATAGACGTAATATTTCTACAATCATAACTGGAATTCTGTGGATGTTAATAAACAAGAAAATAATATAATATATAAACAAAGCACAACATTTACTTACTTTTGAAAACATGTCTAGTGTATTTTATGAACAGATATTTGTTTTAAAAGACGTTTTTAAGTACGCATTCGCGCATGTGTTTTGAATGTCAAAACTCACACGGTGCTGATTTTGTAATTTTGTATTTTTGCTAACGTCCGCTATATACAAGATACGAAATATCAATCTACCATATACGTCACCATGTATGTAAACGTAACCGGATCAGGTGATCATTTCGTTAGTACAATCTGCCATTTCGGATAAGGCCTACGTTTACAATACAAAAACTAATGCATTTATAAATATGCAGTAGGTGCTTATCTGTCATACAGAAACACGTCTTTTGTATTTGCAGTTTTCTATTAATGTTTTAATTCTTAATTCCAGCGAATGGAAACAGGCAGCAAGCCTGTCATGTTTACTTTTGTTCCTAACGTAACCTCGTATAAAACAACTGTATTGAAGCAGATCATACTTCAAAGCCGACATTTGCGATCAGAGACGCTTATTATTTGTGAACAAATATAATCGTCAACATGTGAACACACGTGCTTTTGTCATATTGTTTTATACTTACATTACTATAAATAAGTTTCCCGCAAACACAGACTGCTCTGTACTGATTGGTCGTAGCCTCAATTATTTTTACTAAAGATGTAAAATACAACTACTGCTTTCAATGCTTAAGGAAGTACCACCAACGCACATGACCTGATGAGGTTCCACTGGGAACCAAAACATAAGAGAACACACATTCGTTTCTTCTGCACACATCTTAACGCATAATATAAAGCTTAAATAATTATCTTGTAAACCCAGCTTTACTTCAGATGTCGCAGCTTACGCTGCAATACGGTGTGTAGTTGTGTTTAAGCGCAGTAGAATCAATACATTTCTCTGTTAATAGTGTACATTTGTTACCCCGAATAACAGAAATATTATTAAATATTATGTCAGTCAAAATTTTTCCGTGTATTCTGGAATGTTTGTTGTCTCCTAGCCTACAAATGGACAATGACAACCAATTTACGAACACAACGTAAAAATTGGAATTATTTGTGACAGTAGGGCATTCTTGTGTGTTAAATTTGTGACATATTTACATCATTATAAATTACTTTTCCTAAAAGTAGTTATGTTCTGTGTGCCTTATTTTGTGATGAATGAATAAATACTTTTTTCGTTAACGATCACTCATTTTGTTTGCACGATTATACCATACAAACGAAATATATTTTATAGCATGTACAATGATCTTCATAACAAGGAGTGTTAATTTGTACAGCAAGTATAGATTCGATTCTTTTATTGTGTGTATTTTCTCCATTCTTCTAGTATTCCCCTACTTGTAATAGGGTAGTTATAATATTAGAAGAATCTAGCGTATCATATTTTCAGAACTGCTTTTCTTCTGATATTTAAAAAGGATTTAAGAAGTTTATGGTGCCTCATTTCTGCGAGAGGCGTGAGTCGTTTAAGCCGGCACTATCCTACACGATACCCATTTTCTGCTACTCTCTGTTATACTAATGGGAACAACAGAAGGCATACAAGTTTCAATAGCAGAAGGGAAGAAAGAACGCATCGTTCATACCCACACGTTACCTAAAGTGCTAATAGAAACTTGTAAATGGCAGGCGAAACAACTCACAGCGTACAAGGATACAAATGCAACCAAATTTCATATGTAGATGCTTTGCGGTGTATCCACAACGTACGATTGTTTCTTCCCCCCCCCCCCCCCTGAAAACTGCATTGGTTTACGTTTTAACGTAAGAGTATTACTAATGAATGGAAAATGATAAGAGTAAGGGCACAGCTTATGTATGGAAAACGAGGTACTGTATTCACATGTATGTACGACGAACATTAAAGCCACTCATTAAAACATTGGCATATTATTTAAACAAGGGCGTAGCTAAGAATGTACTAGGAGAAGGGGGTGGGAGGGAGACAGATTTCATATTTATATTTTTAACAATACAAAACCTGTATTATTACACATTTATAGTGTGATAAAATGTCATATACTTTATGTTTGAGCTTATGGTTTGTTTATATGGAAAAAAAGCACAATATTTATTTATTTATTACAAGGCTTTGTAGCCTAAACAGAGAGAAATCATTATTGAGTAAAAATCAGTTTATCCATGAGAAAATAAACAGGATACTTCGGTGTCGTTATGGTAGCTGTTATATTTTTGCACGAAGAGCTTAAATTTGAAGAACTTGTGGACTGTTAAGTTGAATAATGGTGACTGATGGACGCTGACAACGATGAGCTGAGAAACAACCCCTGAGGCGGCGTATCAGTGGCCGCAACCCTCGATGTTCCGCCGTCCAGACGGAGCTCCCATACCGAGGATGGGGCGTGATATTAAACTTCCGCCGGACCATGTCTGTGACTTCGCTGTGTGTCATCGCTTCGTATTATAATGTAAGTCGTCTTTATGCCTTTTGAATAGTATCGTCAACAAACTAACAGCATTCACCAAGACTTTAAATGATACAGTGAAAATGCTAGTAGAATTTTGTTTGAAACTACGAACAATATTATAATCTCACATCCTTACCAATTTGAATAGCGCGCTACGTTGAAAGTTTTCTGCGCAGAGGCCTTAACTACGTTGTAGAAGAAAGGAGGTCTCTAAGCTCTATTTAAAAGGCGGGTCGTGGATATATTTCTCTACCCTTACGTTTCTTGTCAATTTGACGTACACGATTACATTTAGGCTTTTTTTTTTTTTTTTTTATCTTGAAAGTAATTTAGATTACTATTAGTATCCTGACAGCAGAAACCTGTATAATTTACTTTCTTTATTTTAAGTTGATACATGTTGAGGAAGGATGTCATTAAACCGGTATTAAAAATTTTTTTTTGCAGTTGTCCTTGTAAATTTTTGGACTTGCATGTCTTTATTGTTTGGAACCTTCACGTGTAAAATATGTTCTGTTTCTAAAACTCACCAGGGGCCCAGAAGAGTGCAGTAATATAACATATGTTAATTCACTCACACATGCACCGAAGTTGTTTTGCTAGACACGAATATTCCTACTAAATTATCATTCAAAGTTCTATTTTTTTATATTTTTTCTGCTAATAGAAATTTTCCTGTTATATTACAATAGTTACATAATTATTTATAGTCAATGGGTTCATGTACAGATGTGGAACCATAAAATGCTATAAACATTCTTCATGTTCAAGGAAGATCACATATTCCTTGAATTAAAATAAAACAAAACTTGTAATTTTGGTTTCAAATTGTATTTTCATTTCTGTGGGGATGTCCCTATAGATCACCCCCCCCCCTCCCTTCTTTTTACCGGCTACGCCCCTCTTTTTAAATGCGTATCTTTAATGAGCATAATAATCAATCTTGTGCTCTCGGTAATTAAACACGTTTTTACGGTTATGCAGCCAAAAGACGACAGAACTGTTAAAATATTAAACTTAAGGCTTTCATGTGTGCCTGTTAACATTACTCGCCCTATACAGTTTAAATTTTCGTCTTTAGAAACCAATCGACATGGTTAGCAAACAACCACTGCTCGTCGATTGTACTGTACTGGTACTTGCGTATTATTACTTTTAGACAAAGATAATCTAGAAATAAACATTTTCTAACAATAAAATAAGATTGAAACAGCCATAATGTGTCGCATAAAGAAATTCGTTCCCCGTTGGAGATTTGAAATCTAACATTTACAATTAAATGGCGCAGACCTGCGCACCATCTCACTAAGCTACACAAACCACTTACAGTGTATACGTGCGATAAGGTATATATATGTCCCAGTTATCGCGTATTTCATTAAGTGGTGTTTATTGTTTTATTATGACCGCGTGAGTAATACGCAACGTTTCCCGTTACTTACGCGCAAATTAGGTTTCATTTTGTTCACACGCATGTTTTACAGAACTTGTAATATTTTCGTAAACGTGTGTGTGTGTGTGTGTGTGTATATATATATTATATATATATATACACACACATACGACGTGAGAAAGGAACTTGGGTGTTCTCCATCTTGTCTGTCCTAGTGTGTGGGTATCGCAGACATTCGGAACACTTTATACTGTTGCGGAGTTGGGACTGGGTGTGACAGATATGGAGTATGAGTGAGAGAGAGGGTAGATGTCAATGTGGCATTGCCACCGACATTCCCCACGCACACGCCACGAAAATGGACTAGCGCGACGTGCAACCTGGGGAAGTACACTCTAGTGAAATTGACATGCGTGTTAATGACACCCTTATAGCACTCCCTTGCTTCTGCCTAGAACACGCAATGCAATGCAACGCAACGCGCAATGCAGATATGGGTAGGACGAACGCCTTACGAGTTGAAAGTTGGTTCTACGTCGCACGATCATGTACATAAAAGTTGATGATACTGTGCTCTGTGTTGGTGCATGCCTGGGGGCTAGTTTGGTTATGCGGGAACCGAACCACACATGTTCGGCTTGTTCTCCATACTGGCGTGATGCCAGCGCCAGGGCGATCAAGGACGGCGAGGTTACACGATGCTGCTGTGATATGGCAGTCCGTCATACACACGTTGGGGCTTGACGGGATTTGTACACGTTTATCTAAGGAATGTGTCTGTCATCAGTACGAGCTGACAAAGGAAGATGCGAGCGCCTAGAATACGGACGTGTATTCACGCCGCTAAATATGACACGAGAGGAACGTAGATAGTACTAAGCAACGATAGATTCATCACATCACATCGCATCACACAGGGACCGGCCAACAGTATTTAATATTCAGATGCCCTAGGACCGGTTTCAGCGCGGCCATTTTCACCTTAGACAATGAATCACTGGATAATACTCGGATATACTTTTACGACTGAAAGTTACGACTTTAGCTCCCAATAAATGAGTTCCCGTGTAACAGGTTAACGAAAATAAGCAGATATGTTTCAAACGGCTTGTTGAAAATAAGCCGAATATCAGTATGTCTACAGTAGGATACAGTAAACAAATAGCCTACACAAAAAAAATACAGCCGACCCAAGATTTTATTTCTAAAGGAATTTACGTTAAACATAATCACTATGAAATATTTCGACGAGCGATTCGGAATATTTGCATTTTTGTGATCAATTGTGGATTGTGAAAGTAAGAGCGCGGCAGCCCTCTGTTTTACCAACACTGTAAAAAATAATGGGAGAATTACCTGACAAGTGTAAGGTAATATTCGCCAACTTGTGTGGAAAAAAAATAGTTTTCCTTGCGGGCAAATTAAAATTACCGCACTGTCGAGTAAAATTCGCGTACATGGTAGTGGAATATCTCATAAATGGATAGGAAAATTACCTTAGGACGCATGCATCTCTTCAACATTGCCTCAACAGTTAAGTGGGAGAACGGGCGGAAGAAACAATTATTTAACAAACTAATATTCACTACTACTGTCATGTTGTAGTCGTGGTGTAATGGACAGCGCATCGGCCTACCGTGAGGTAGCACCATGGTTCGCGCCCACCCACCAGCAAGTGTCGAGGATTGTAGAGTTGGAGTTTCGATTACTATTTCTTAGAGGACATAGATATTAAAAAAATCAAGAGTTCTAATACTCCAGGATGTTTTTACATATAATTTTATTACACAATATAGTTAATTTTTCCTTACTTCTATGGGATTTCCCCCCACTTTTGTAAGGTACTGTTTCCGTACGATAAGGGAATAGTATTTTACTTGTTACGTAAATTTATTCTACATTTAACAGGTAATTTCATCTTACATGTAGAGGCAATTAGCTTCCCTTACATGTAAGGGAATTTTACCTCAATTTTTTTTACAATGAAGGAAAGTAATAAACTATGATGTGGCTTCGTACACCTAGGACTTGACTGACAAGGTTACAACTGGTACTGTGCGACAGTTTGAGAATATTAGCTATACTCAATGCCACCTTTTCCAAACACGATTATCTAGTGACTGGTAGACGACAGCACTTCAAAGACGATCACGTGGTACACTATAACGTAGTGCGAGCAGCAAGCTGAATGAAGTCAACCTAACTGCTAGGCGCCAGATTGTACCGGAAGGTTCTTAAGGCCACGATCCTTCATTTTTACAGTTTTTGCGACAATTAACTTTCTGTGCCCAAATGGGAGCCGATATTGTAAAATCCTCTTACAGTTTTGTTACAAATTGTTTTTATTATGTAGTATAATTTTTCCAACAAAAAGAAGTGTATACTTTTATCCAATTAATTAATCAACGAAAATTTTGTTTACATATAATTAGTTCAAATTATAAAATGTTTTTCTTCAGAATGTTATATTTCAAAATATACGAACCGGATTCATGCGAAGCTAAGATACAGGCATGCGTTAGACTTGCTAAAGATTCGCGCCCAATTACATTATATGGTCACCGCTAAAAGTCCAATTGAGGCGAGCACGCTAGTTGAGTGCCTCGTGCGTAGTCGATACAGCTTTACATTAGCCAGTCGGTGTCGCCCCTAGCGCTGGATTGATGTCTGCCACACGCACATACACGCCTCTCTATCTATATCTATCTATCTCTCTCTATCTCTCTCTATCTCTCTCTCTCTCTCACACCAGGTGACCGCGCAACACTTCAAGTACTAAGACGTTTTGTCTGGTAACCACGAAGCTTCATTACGTTCATACTGAATTAAATTCCGTATTGTTGATTTTGTTATAGAAATGTTTACTGGAGGGGTTAACGATACGCTCTTTGGGTCGAAGTCTTCCGTATTTTAAAGGTTTTAATTCGTTTTGAAATAAAATAATGAACGGAAAAGAAATCAACTTCACGTTTAGCCTCAAATGTCCCTCGTCAAATCTGAACTCGGTTTTCTTGGAGGAGTTACAGTAGTTTCGCCCCGGCAGCAAGTAGTATTGTATGACACTGACTAATGGCACGGTTCGTAACTTGGACTAGCATATGGGTTTGACTGTCTTCCCTGAGTGTGTTGGACGCCACCTGTTTCTTTCTCGATAATTTTACTGCAGTAAACAAGCTGTCGGGTCAACTGCAAGATTAACTCGGCATATTCAGTCATATTCAAACCGCAATGAACATGTGCGTAGTCTATTATAATACTTTATGACCATTTTAAACTGTAGCTTCGACCACTGTCACGTGTGTAACTTAAAACACTTTACTAACATTATTAAGAAATTGTAATTAATAAAAAATACAGATAATTTAGCCATATACATTTCCGAATCATATTACAGCATTGATTTCAGAACATAAAAATTAACACGAAAACGTGCAAAACATTTACAATGTAATCAAACTTCTTAAAAATTGATGGTAACGATTTTTTCGATAAAATTGCAGCCACTGTTGCTTTGGAATAGCAAACTTAAATAAAATATTATGTAGAAATAAAAGTTAGACAAGGGAACAAGATCTGGACTCGAAAGCACAATAAGGCACCAAGTGCTACAGGAAACAACGTAAGAACGAGTGTACTAGTGGGGTACCTGACCTATGGGACGCGATGTGATCCATCATTTTCTTTTCCGATTATCGGCGATTACAGTTACATGCTCTGAGAAAACGGATATGTTGAATAAAACAGTTTGTTTTGCGCAACTGAATTAGAGAAGATCCAAATATGAATCACCATTTTATTTACACATTTATTGCAAAAGCACTGTTAAAAAGTTCCGTGAGTTTACGGAAAATTAACCGCTAATGTTCCGTTAATTTGCAGAAATACCTTCCGTAAGATCCGAATCACGGAAACTTTCCGTAAACGCGCCAATCTTACAAATTTTCGTAAATTGAAAAATATCGATTTCTCGTATATTTGTGCTTGTAAGTGATATTCTCGCATAGTTTGACATTCTTTTTATTATTTTTTTTACTAACGACTAAGTTAACAACTTGCTATTACGGAAAAGACACTTTTTAACTCCAATACAACGCAGCGGGCCTAAAACTATTCATGTGAGAGTAAAAGTTATATTGTCGTTCCATTGTTCTCATTTCATGACTCTAAAATAATGTATTACAGTTACCCTAGACTTCATGATTGTCTTTTGTAGTAATCTTTTGTATCTTATAATCTTAACATTGTATGGTAGAGGGTACCCACTCTGACGTCATAACATTTAGTTCGTTATTGTGAACATAAACACATACATTTTAATTTGTTTTAAGTAGTACGTCGGTGTTACGAGGCGTTGATTAAATTTAATTACTTAAGGATGCATTGATGATAATTCTGTTTAATTATGCCGTGTGTAATATTTCTGCTCACGGCCCCAGACTCAGCTAGCTACTGTAATGTGTTCCATAGGGGGAACTACGGGATTTTTCTGATTGTCCACTATAGCTATGTAAGACAAATGTTTTTCCAATTCGAAAAGTTATGCAGTTAGATTGCCAACAAGAAAAGAATGATTTTGTACGAACTGGTACGGACTCTTCGGCACGTAGGGGCCGCGGTGGCTGTGCGATTAGCACGCTCGCCTCGAACCGGGTTCAATCCCCGGCCGGGTCACCAGATTAAAATTTGGTGGGTTTTCTCGGGGATCTCCCGTATCCCCCGCCCATTTATTCCGGTGCTACTCCACACTCACCTCATTCACCCTCATCGGCTCTCAAGACCTCAATGTTAAGAGCCGTCCAAATCTCTTCACTCACTCTTAGACACGTGCGTAATTAAACCACGAAATGTACTCTATAACTTCGTGTTTAGCACACTAATCAAAAAAGTACCTACACGACGATAAGAGCAAGCTGTAAACTTTTTAAAGGTATTTTTATCAGGAAAGTCTATCTTTATATGCAGATATTATGCTAATCTACGCATTTAAATGCAGAGAGAGAATTTGAACCAACTAGCAGGAACTGTTCAATTGGCAATTTCCGCTATTTTGAAGCATAATTTCCGTGCATGTTTTTCTCTGTTCTGTGCTCGCGTTTTTTGTGTACACTCTGGAGAATATTACTAACTAATTCTCTGAATGCTGTGAAGTTGTGGCTATAAACGTCTCAAGAAGCGAGAGGAAGTGTATGTACAACAGTTAAATAAAAGGTAAGTAATTTATTTAATAAACTCATCTCGTATATACTAATTGGTTGTGTTTATAAACCATGTGGTTGAGGTTAGAGGCTATGTCGTTATAACCACGGTTACAAAAATTACTGTACAATATAACTACTTGAAAATTGCCCGGACAAACTTTCGTACACCACAGCTTTCTTAATATTTTTTATTACAGTCTGTGTTTACGCAACCTAACTTCACCCAGCCTAACAAACTAAATTTAACTAACCAAATTCACGAAAACAATATTTTAAGGTAAAATTCCAGGATAGAGGCTTTTTCGAAAATGGAAAAAATACCTGGATATGTTATATTTATTTGTAATCATAACTACTACAAATTTTGAAGGAGACTCAAATAGTTTTCTGTAAAAATATAACGTGTGATAGGGAGGAGGGTTCTCAAGATTGGTGTGTTTGTTATAAAACATGTATAAATTACATAGGCTATATTTATATCGGATCGCTGAATTGTATTACATGTAAGAATACCGTTTGCAACGAATCTTTAATGAGTAAAACTACATTTACGGGGCATATATATGCCACGACGCTGAGTTTATACAGGTACACAACACAGGTATAGGCTGTTCACGGTAAAGTGAGCACTTTTTAAGGCCCTTCTAAATTTTTCCTTTCATCTTATTTCCACCTCCCTGCTGCTTTTTAACATAAACATTGCAATGTGACGAATAAACAAAGTGTATACATTTCACCACCCTCAATATTTACTGCCTGATGCTGCGGTAAGCTATATTTATTAGTGGTTAAAACCTGTTGGAAGGGCTTTAAAAAGTGCTCACTTTACCGTGAACAGCATATATCAAACAGTGTCCGAAGATTACGTAATTCTGGTGAATTACTCGAGGCTTACCTGGTCTATATTCACAAGAGGATGGTACTACGTAATGTATTACTAGTGGAATAAATATAAATATGGTACATATGCTGCAGAACGCCGTTCAGTGACGTTGTTTATAAAAGGGTGATTTATAACGCCACGCTACTTTGCAATACACTGTGACCATTGAGCCATTCGTTAGCGTTAGGTGCATTGTGGTTCTGGTTGCCTTGTTTGTAAGTTGTAAATGGTGCACTGTGCTGGAGGCTTTAATGTAAAAGTGCTGTTTGGCGTGTTTCATTGCGTTTCCGTCTGTTTGGCAAGTGAAATTAGGTAATTGTGATATTAGATTTATTGAAAAAGTTAAATATATTATTTGTGCGGCATTTTGTGTGTGTATTGAGGGTGGTCAAGTTGAATACACCTTGTGTAATGGTTCTTCATTTACTACCTTTTGATTGGGTGAGTAATGTAATACGTTTTAAATTTTAGATGTGAAATGCATTATATTGTGAAAAGAAGCGTGTAGTAGGTTTTATGTGTGACTGTGTTAATTGCGTGGTACAAATGAAAAATATGCACGTAGTCGTAATATTTAATCGTGTACATGCGTTAAATAATATCTAACCGAACAATACCTAAATTGAGAATTTTGCCAATACAAGTTACAAATACGATATTGGCGAGGGGTATGTACATGAGGAAAATTGCGGGTTACGAGTGTAAAATATGTAAATTTTCGTGATAAAATTGTACCCCACCAATTAACCCCATTGCATAGTCCTCCCCACTATCGAATTTGTAACTTGTATTGGTAATATTGCCAATTTAGGTATTTTTAAGTTACCCCTTTGTGCAATTAAATGTGGTTTCGTGATAAAATATTACGATTATTCCAGGAATAACGAGAAAATACCTAAATTCACAATATTATAAATACATACACACATACGCGTTACTGTGATAATGTATGGTATTCAAGCGTAGCCACTTCGTAGCCAAACATTATGCACCGAACCAGAGTCCCAGCGCCAGGAGGGGAGTAAATGCCCAAAACAGTCATTCAAGGCGTGTCGGCAATTATTTTTGTTGGTGACGCAAAGCGTTATGTCTCAGCGAAGCTTGGAATTTCCCCAGAAATGATTTTCATGCGTAGTCCTTTTACACTATAAAACGTGTGTGTGTTTTGCAAATTAACATATTTTCGTACTATTTTCAATATTATTGTCATATTGTATCACGAAAACATGTTTAGTTGCAAACAGATTGAACTGAACATTACTTAAATTAGCAATGTTACCAATACTATGTAGAAATACGATACTGGGGTGGGCTATGAACTGGAGGGAAATTGTGGGGTAAAATTTTATCAGGAAAACGTACATATTTCGAATTCTTTCTACCCCACAATTCCCCGATCTTCATAGCCCTCCCCACTATTCTTTTTGGGGTTTCTATTAGTCAAATGTTGATGTCCCTAGTAAATTCGTGTTCAGTGTAATTAGTACAATGGAATGATACCAGTTTCTGAGATATTTTTTCCTTCAAAAAATCCCCTAGACTGGGACTTTACCTATTTTAACCCATTCAGACCCAGTGTACACAAATGTGTATATTACACACGTGTAGGCAATTTTTGGTCCGTAGTGCACATTGCGAAGCTAAGTGACCAATGATCTTACCAGTAGGTTAATGATTCGCAAACAGTCTTACTAGTCCACGTCGTAATTATTTCATATAACTGCCGCCTTACATACAGCTTACAGATCATTGGCTCTGAATACGAAACAAGTGTCGTGTCGACTTAAGTAAATCATGCATCATAAAACTGTGTGTTTACAACACCTGAAATCGTAAATTAAAATAGATTTGAAAGGGTTAATATTTGTGTAATACTTTTTAACATCGTCTTTAATGTGAATTTGCTTCAGTTCGTGTCCTATTTTCAGATGCAGCGTAATTATTTAACTATTATTTAACTTATATACAGTATAATTTTTATTTGGCAATAAAAATTTTACTCACTGCATTAATACTAGCACTGATAAATAAGAACGTTTAAATTTTCAGTAAGTATACTTTCACGTGGTGTAACTAGACCCATATGCATATTTTTATGTATATATTAAGCCTAGGGCAAATGGCGAATCTTAACATCACATATTAGGCATATGAGCATGGGGAGAAAATTGGCAAAGTTACTTGTATATATACATTGTTTAGCTGACACAAAACATTTGGTATACGATATGTACTCTTATTACTAAACAGCAAATAAGTGGTTATTATGCACTAAGTTAAATGTTTTTACTTAGCAGCACTTGTTTACTGACATAGCTAATAACTTCTAGTTTTCAAGTTTTTACTTTGTAGGCTTAGTATAGAATTATTGACAGACTGTTAGTTCCATGAGACTGTTACTGTGTACGTAGTCCACTTCTATGTAAAGTTATTAACATTCGTCTTTGTATTTACATCGGGAGTTGAACAGATGTTGCAGATTACGTATATGGTTGAATGTAAAATCATTTTAAAGCAAGTAAAGATATTTTGGAAATCTTAAGCTCGTCATGTGTGTTTTATACATGTCCAGCAGTTGTTTGACATCTTAAATTTTTTTTGCGAATTTTTTTTTTTGTATAGTAGCAGTTGTTACATTTGTTGGTGAGTTTACATTAAACCGACAGGCCCAAATCTGTGTTACCATACTTCTACACTATATGTTAAGGTTCATAAAGGCAAACTTCAATTTAAAAACAACAGTTTTATGCCATTCTTATTTAAAAAAAACACAGTGATAGTAAATGTAACGTTTTCTTCAGTTAATGATGTGATACATTAGGTTTGTTGCAAATAAGTATACAGTATACTACATATTTGGTATCAAACTGTATTGCCAACTCTTCAATGCCATATAGACTGAAATACTGACTTCAGGAGTTTTGTTCAAGTAGCATTAGAGTTCTGTTTGTGAAAAATAGGTAGCTGACTAGACTGTAGAGTTATATTATTATGGCTGCTGCACAAATGTAATATTATTACTGTTCTCGTCACATTATATAGTACGTTTAAATGATAATTTATCTCGTAGGCAAAGATTATGCCAAAATTATCAGTCAGAGAAAACGCGAAATTTGGACAAGTCAGGGAATTTTGAAACAGAAATTAGGTGGCCACCCTGAATACAGAATACAAAAAACACTATATATATATATAATCAAAAACAATTAAAAGTATTCCCATAACTGAGGAGAGTAAAGAAAAAGACTTTACCTTCGTAGATTATATACTTAATACAGAATATGGCATGTGTGTATGTATGTATGCACTTATATATGCATGTATTTATGTACGTAAGTAATGTATGAATGTAAATATAGGTCTATATACACATGTTTCCATAATGAAAAATTCGTCAACTGGTAAGAACTGGTAGGGAAGTCAAGAGTTCGCTCCTGAAACATACAGCCCATCATCAAGAGACGCTCGCGGGGTGTCGAGTACAATACGTTGGCCTGTTGAGCCACATCCCCCCCCCCCCCCTTCATCTAGGTGTTATTTTCAGGAAGGTAAATTTTTGAACTCGTTAATAGCTCATTAGCCCGTAATCCAGGAGCTTACGTAGATACTTCGCTTTATTTTGCATTACATTCGGGGGATGCCCCATCGTCGCCTCACGATCTTCGAGAGCTTCCAGAGTCAACGTAAAATAAAGAACCCAGATAAGAATTTCATATAATTATGTCTCGCCATTTCCCTACATTTTAACTGCCAGAACTTTTGTGATAGCCGTCATTTTGTTCATATAAACTTCAGATTTTCCCGTCTTTTACCACGGTGAACCTATAAGAATTCTCACCTACCGCCGGCTACTTGAGATACTTTAAATTTAAAACAAGTATTTGAAACAGACACTATAAACTTATTACATTTATTTTTTAACCATTTTTTTTTAAATAACCTGAAGTCAACAAATCGCAAGGCCATAAGTGTTGTAGCAGCAACTTCCTGAAACAACCACATTAAAGTTTCTCGATTCAATTATTATTTTTGCAATTGCCATCTGGATTAAGATTATTAACTGTCAAGGAGAAATTAGTAATTTTAAAGCTAAATTAAATAGCCAAATTTTCAAACTGTCCTACCCATCGTTGTCATTTTGGTAGAAAAATAGTTTTATCCTGGTTCTCTAGTGTAATTCTATTGGTACCCTGTGTCCAAGTATTTGTGCCTACCAGAGAATGATTCAGCATCGTGTACAAGTGGTGCACGCAGCGCGAATCTGGGTAAGATAGCGTGTGTCGCCTACGTTCCAGCCTCAGCGGGGCCGGGCCAGGCCAGGGTACCCCGCCAGTATGTTCGTTATTGTCACTGATTTGCAACTGCATTATTTTCAGTTTATTTCATGTGTTTATGGGCAAGAAGATGAGAAGATTTGGTTTCCATCAAGTACACGGAGTCACACGATTTGGGCTATTGGTACAGCGCAGCTAGGGTGTGCATTCTACATTAAAAACATGTACGAGAGTTCCAGCTGTCGCAAGGTCATTTGTTTACCTATAGGAGTGTTCCCAGCCCATTGGTCCATGCAAGTTATCAATATTTTACACTCTAGTAAAGTATGTTCATGATAAAGTGAGCACTTTGAAATCAACATTAGAAAAAACTCACTGCCCCCTTACCTGCGTATATTTTAACGGGCGCCCTTAGTGACTTGCCCTATATAAAGTTGGTAACGATGGAGAGGGAAGTACTTCCGTATTTTAACGTCTAATAAAAAGTGTTAGGTAACCATTCCCGATAATTTTAATTTTTTTCTCTCTCTGTTTTTTATAATCCATCGAAGTATAACAGTGAGCAGATTAGTAAAATGTTTATAATAATTTCACATTTCCGCTCGACCGACGCATCATTAAATTGATGAGGTCCATGGCAATGTTGTTATTACATAAGGCGGAAGAATACACAGCGTGCATACAAGTAGAAAGCAGGGCTTTCAAAGGTGCTCATTTTGCCGTGAATAGCCTATAATTGTCCATTCATTGTTGAAATCATTTGTTTTCTTCTAAAACAAAAACTCTAATAAGCAAGTATAAATTGTAAAAATGGTTCAGTGTAATAGAAGGCAGATATGTGTTAACTGCGCCAAATATGGATGATTCAATATTATTACTATTATTATTTCTGTATGTAATTGTGACGTATGTGCGCTGTGGTGGCTAGCGTAAAGGCAGCACATCACATATTTGACACCTTTACGTAGGGGCTATTCTACATATTCAACGTCACATAAGTAAGCGTGAATCCGCAATAGAAAGGTGTTCGCAGTGGACAGAAGACCTCGGCAGAGTGTGGGCCATCTCCTGGACGCGGAGTGGACTCTAGGCTGAAGGACGTCGCCGACACACTCCAGTGCTCCAGCCAAGGTCGCGGTGCTGTCTAGTGTCGTATCGCCCCTCCTGTCCACAACCTCCGCCCAGCTCACAATGAGAAGTGAAGTCTCTTCCATCTACCCGAGGCTTTGTCCCGCCTTTGAGGCGGAAGAAGCGCGGGCGCAATAAAGTCGATACTGCAGGTCCCTTCGAGTAGTATTGTGTGTATCTGACGCGTATATTTCGAGATACGGCGCTTTGGAAAGGCTGTTTTTAGCCGTTTTGGAGTACCTACTCTGAAATGGTTTTTCTAATGTAAGTGACGTCTTTTAAGTACTCAGTAGCCCTTGTCTGAGGTGCGTGTTCTTTTCCTGGATGAGATCGTGGGACGCACGTTTAATAGTTTCGAGGAAAACGTGAATTACTAACGCAGTTCTAGCGCCAGGGAAGCGTGAGCCTGACGGAAGAATATCTGACGTCATATTTGATTTATATAATCCTTCCAACATTCCAACGTTATTACAACTTCGCTGCTGTCGCTATTTTCTAACAGCTAACTAGCCTCAAGAAATAAATTACTGTTTTTAATGAAGATAACTACAGAGGTGTTAGCAATAAAACCAGCACAGATTTGGTGTGTGATTTGCAAGAAGTGTACTAAACCGGCGAAATGTTTATGGAAAAAGAAAGTTCATTACTGGGTTTTGGAGAACGGTATATCTAGCTTCCTTAAGGGCCTTAAACATTTTTCCACATTGCATATTTTACGTTGTGATATTAAATTATATGTTAAAAAAATTTGTTCCATTGATAGAATATTACTTTTAAAATAAATTAATTCAACTATAGTAATTTTAAATGTATATATTATATATTGTTACGTGCTCACGCTTACACTAGGCGTGAGCTCCATGCACGGTCTGGCTCTGTGGAGGATGACCTTCCTCGACTCTCCCCTCCTTCACGTATACCCGCTCGCCGGGGGATGATTGACAGTGGTGACTTGGCTGGCGTCACAGCTCCTCCCCCCCTTGCGCAGAAGCCGACGAGTGTAGAGGATGCGCAAGAATATTCTGGAAACTATGACTCTCGGCGCAACTCGGCATCTAGAGATATTTCTGGATGATGGCCTGCGACTCTATAAATCTTGAAGCGGTCCCAGGGTCGGGAGTCTGGTAGAAACTTTCTAGCTGAGTGGCGTAACCGGATGAAGTAGAGTGCGGCGAGGAAAATTGGTAAAAATGACTGACGACGACGGGATATTGCGAGACGACGGTGAACAAAGTGTTTGTGGTGGGAATGGACGAGAGGGCGTGAAATCCGACAAGTGAAGGCTACTGTGCATGAGGGCGCTCGGAGGACTGTATAACAATGCGGGCAGGTGGGACATGGACTGGACTGAAGTGGGACCGTACGAACATGTGAGACGGACTTTATTATAAATATTACTACTGTCGAATATGGACGTACTATTTATAAATAATTCAATTGGTTTTGACACACTGTTTATTGGGACTGATTTTAGTTATCTAATTGCATTATTTTCTTTGACATAATAGTAAATTATATTTATTTGATTAATTAATTATATCAAGTGATAACAATTGATTGTGAAGTACTGAGTCGATGGAATTTTTTGTTTTACTTATTTCAAATAAATTAGATATCCATAATAAAAAATTTTATGTTATTAAGACCCCAGTCCCTTAACGAATCTTGTTTAACTCACGGACTTTTGAGAAAGTTGTAACAATATTTTTATACAAACCCCAAAATTTAACTTACTTGATGCGTTAGTCTACAGCCCAAAATTGATAACTGTCCATGTCATCTGAACTTCACGAAAAAATGTTCTTTGTTCAATTAATGTCGTTCGCCTGTATTTCAATTTGTAACATTTTAGACACAATTTAAAATCAGAATTGCTAGAAGTTACACCCTTACCGCAAGTGAACCAAGCATCAGATTTCAAATCAATTGAACACATACACTGCGTAATGTAATCTAACCTTTACAAAACATGCACTCGCAAGTAAACAGAAGCTCTGGGAGTCTAGGGTGTTGACTATGACGTGTAATTTACAGTTACATTAAATTTCAATAACTACAATATTTTTGCGGCCAAAGTGGCAGATATTACAAACAATTATGCCTACCCAACAACGCAGACTATCTTCGTTGATATTTCTCAAAAAGTAGCAAGTTGTCTTGTCGAATATCCATTTCGAAATTTAAACGTAGAATTGTTCTATAGGACTAACTGTTGACAATTAATTTTATATATTTTCTAATTCTTATCACGGCAAGCATTACCAAATAAAACAATAAGGTCTATACTTGCATCACGAAAGAATGTCGGCTACAAGCACAGCTATAGGTCTATAGCTAATAAAACCAACTTCAAGATTTTATAGTTTATATGTTGGATCACCTTTGGTGTAGCATCAAACTGCGACGTTTATGTTATGTTAACATTAGTAAAACTTAACACTGTAACTTGGGATGAATAACTACATGAACACAAGTTTAAGGTTAGGCCTACATTACAAAATAACACAGTGATATAAAAACGTGTAAAATTAACGTATATTTGACCGCCAAATTTGCACTTGTTATAAAGACAGATTTGAAAGATAGGTTAAACATATGGGCGTAGGGAGATAGGTATAGGTAACTTTTAGTATTATTTGTCAAACTTAGGATATAACATGTACTTCACAAACCCACATGAATATATTAATGTTGCGTTTCTGCTGTCATTCATTCACTTTATAAGTGTTAGTTAACTTTCCGTTTATAATATCACGTTTCTGTCGATTTATACTTGTTCTTTTTCAATGATTTACTTCAATTACGTACTGGGGATAAATGGCGAAAACACGTCGTAAAAAGACATTTACCTCCGGACAGTTGAAGTTGAAATTTTCTTCATTTCTGCAACTCGTTCGATCACCTTGCACGGCTTCATCTCTCCTTGACGAATTAAAGAATAAATACTTTCGGCGAGATTTATAATGTCCTCCTGACGCTGAATATTTGTACGTAATTTGCTGGAACTTGTAACTTTACACAAAATCACTACAACACAATTAAACACTATACGACCTATAATAAAACAATGCTGATTGCAGATAAGCTGAAAAATAAATGAGAAATATTAAAACACAACTACTTCCAGTTTCCAAATTTGTAGCCTCGCAACCACTCCACACAAGCAAAGCCAAGCAACAACCATGAAGGAACCACAACAACGGACCGTTGGTTTTGACCGTTGCGCCGATCACGTGACAATATAATTATGAGTTACAGTAAATGCATTATCTTTACGCCAATAATTACTTTAAAGTGTATAAAATAAACTTCAAACATCTTAAGTAGCCATAAATTTAAACATTACAGTTGCAATACCGCGTTATTTCGTGGAACTGCTTTTCACATTTCACTGCCAACATAACTGGGTGTGTTCATCCCCAGCCTGTGTGGTGACACACATGGTTATACTTACGCAGTTGCGGGTGGTGATTTTTTCAAAGTTAATTTCTAGAGTGCTCACTTTAACGTGAACGGCCTTTAACATCCTGTTAGCTTAACTCCTTAATAAGATATCAACTGTGTCGTACTACCACATTTATCTCTTTGGTTAGTTACCAGAGGGTTGATAGGTTTGGGGGTTCTTTTATGCATATGTTGGCAATTAATGCACTGCAAATCCATTATTTTATACTGAAAACTTGGACGATGTTGGCAAGAGCGCAGTGTTTATTTATTTTCCGTGATATTTACAACATTTTTTGTATGCAAATAAACAATCTGGATTTTAAGATGTTTAATATTAATAAGTAAACACGCAGTTGTCCCAGAAACGACACATCATCATTTAAAATTAATATTATTTGTTGTGTTTTTGTAAGAATTTCTTTTCGTAGTACGTGTGTTTCAAAATTGAAATAATGATCTTGTGTCACTGCAACTTGAATATTGTACGTGATGTAATCCATATTACAAGCATAAGCCTACATTCTAAATACCTTGCGACGGTGGCGCTGCCATCGTCATTATGGAATCGATATATCGTACTGGATAGTGGTTATCGATGGCGAACTCGTACGTCCCTTGCCCTCCCTCGTTTCCCCACTAGTGGTGCGTCACTACATTTCTCGGCCTTTAGCAAATGCTTTATAAGGGCTTTCACTATGGTGGCCCTAGTCTTTCTCCGTTCGTCAGCCGCCTTAAGCTACCCGAAAATTCACCAGCAAGATATTTGACATCACCTGACGTCGTCGAGGCCGCGTTATGTGACGTAGGCTATGCATATTTCTCTGTTAAAGAATTTTGACCAAATAATAGGCAGTAAAATGTAATATGGCCGTGTGGTAAAGCTTGCATCGAAGCACGGTAAGTGGGGGTATTAGCAATATTTTGATCCTAGTCTTGTTAAGTTTTCATCATTTTGGTGCCGTAGTTTTGTTTTGTATTGGGCACGCAGCTTAGCGATACTTATCTGAATTGTAGTTTTGGCACGTTATTTAAATTACTTTTGGCGTAACTAGGATAACTATAGGTGTGTGTTTACTAGAATTGTCTTAACATTTTGTGTTTATTGATTTTCCTGCGGCCCATTTGTACTACTCCAGTTTACCGCCTGGCTTGTACCACGACTCATTCGTGGGCGCTTAGCTCTTTTAATACTTGTGGTGTTTGTAATTTTAAATGCCCGTGAAACTCTGAAAGGGTCTGTTAGATCACCCTACCTGTGCTTTCCTTACATTTTAAATAAAACTTAACAATGTTCCTTTTAGAGGATGATTGCTTTGCCAGGCCCCACAAAGTCGCCTTTCATCCTAAGTGAAACCTAATAATCTCCAATTTTGCCACGATTGTGGATTTACGTCAGAGTTTTAGGAAATGTGTTAATGCAATTTAAATGTTAGGTTTGGGCGTCACGTATTTTTGCTGTGCTCTGTAATCACGTACTTGAGAGAAAAAGGTTTATTGACTGAATGAACTATCAATGAAAATTAAACGTAAGATCGGAATGTCACGTATTTGGCAGTGCTTTGTAATCAAGCACTTGAAAGAGAAGGATTACTGATTTAATTAATTATTTACCAATGCAACATAAATGTTTAGTCTGAGCGCCACATATTTTGTAGTGCTTTGTAATTTAATATTTGATGGAGTAAGCTTTGTTGATAATCGCAAACATAATAACTGTTTGGTTTGAGCGCTTGATGATTAAATATTTTGTTGCGCTCTATATAAGCCTAGTTTGAGCCTTTATTTCTTATACCTATATTTATGATGCTGTGTAATGAGGTTTTAAGAGTAATAAATAATGCTTCATTGAATGACAGGTAATGTAAATGAAGCATTGATTTGTACATTGGGCATAACATACAGGATGTTTATAAAAGAACTCCGGGGTTATACAAGCAGTTTTCGGTATGAAGCACATGCAATATTGCTGAAACAACAATACGAGAAGAGAGGACATGCCTTCAAGTTTCTGCGGTGTCCAGTACACTTCGATGTGCGCCCCATTTGTGGCCCTGCACACTTCCAAACGATATTCAATCTCATCCCATATTCTTGCCAGCATGTCAAGTGGTATGGCTTCGACTGCCGCGATAATACATTGACGCAGATGTCGAACGACACGTATCTTCTCTGCGTACACCATGTTCTAAACATGTCCCCAGAAAAAAATCTAAGGGGCATGTCTCGACTTCGCGGTGGCCACACAATCGGTCCGCCTCTACCCATCCACCTGCTCGGAGATCGTGTCTAAAGCATGTCGAACACGATTGCTGTAATGGGGCGGTGCTCAGTCTTGTTGGGAAAAAATCAAATCCTTTTCTGCTGCAATGTCACCCAATTTCGGAAACACACAGAGTTCTAGCATATCACAGTAGACATCACCAGTAATTGTTTTTTCGGCACAGACAAACGGTCCCACAACACGGCCGTACATCAAACCGCACCAAACATTAACCTTCGGCGAGTCACACTCATGTTCAATAAATGCGCGTGGTGGCTCCTCCCGCCAAATGCAGTAGTTATGACGATTCTCTGACCCACTCGTATGGAATGTCGCTTCATAAGTAAAAATTACATGTTTCATGAAGTCCTCGTCTTCCTCAATCTTGTTCAGCATACAGACAGCGAACTCGACTCTTGCTTGTTTGTTCGTAGGTTTCACTTCATGCAAGAGTTTTAACTTATAGGCGTTCAAGCGGAGCCTTTTACGTACCACTTAGGTATTCCGAAGTCAACTGCGCACTAACTGCAAACTGCGCCGTGCTAATGACGCTTTTGAGCTACGCTGACAGGATGTTCGAATTCTTTCCACGTTTACGTCTGACGTAGGCGGCCTCCCGGGTGATTTCCCTTTCAACACACTGCCCGTTCCTTGAATTGCTTTAACCACTGGTGAAGAGTGTTGTCCGTATGCGCGTTACCTCCATACTCATGACAATTACGTTGCATTGTAACAACGGATTTCGTTTCAATTAACCACATCACGCTCTGTGCCTTCTGCTGCGGCGTAGACATTGTACCTGCCAGCACTCAACTGAAGCGCGACCTTCGGCAAGGTCAGGCCACGCAAGTATGCCAACCTCTGATACACACATTCCACTACACACTAAACAAAACTTGAAACTGCCCTGCGTACGCTACATGTGACGGAACTCGTCTATCTCACTTACTACATTTACTATAACCATTTCAAACCCCGGAGTTCTTTTATAAACACCCATATGACGCTCTGAAATATTGTACCTGATAGCATATAAAAGTTTGTATATTGCATTTTATCCCCCTTTGGGAATATTCCAGTCATATTTAGTGATTTTTGTCTTCAGCAATTAATGTTCTTACTGATTTTTTTTAAGTTGAATTATTTTTCAACGTATTACAATATGGTTTTATGAATTTTGCAATAAAGTCAAAATATGATTTCACATTGAAAGATAACGTCTTCTCACATTTATTTGTGGCAGGTTTGTCACAACCTGAAAATTCAAGGCTATGTTAAGAGTCAGAATAAGATATATTCTTATATCAGCTGCTTTATAACCATTGACTTGTTTGCAGTTTTCGCGAGACCAATATTTCCCTGTTTGTTATGGAACTAGTTTTTGAAACTCCATTTACAATGTTTCAATTTTTTTACTTCAGAAACAGAATGTGACGACAATAAATATACAATAGTGTCTGCCGTTTTTACGCAGCTCGCAAATGTTAAATAATAAAAACACTATCATTCATATCAAATTAGCACGACCTTGAAGTTTGGCTACATCAAATAAATAATGTTGTATGTAGCGCCTCGTAATTTAATACGTGTCCATATTTTATATACATAATTACGCTATTTCCATGCTTTACCTAAATAGCTACATTATTTCTTGTCCTCAAGATGTAACGTATAAAAAATTAAATTAAATTAAAACGTTTACTATTTTGAACATTCTTTCGCCCAGCTAGGACATGTAATTATTCTGGTAATTGTTTGCTATAAACTTTAATTGAATTTACTAATATTAGAATGAATTGTGTACATAACATTACCTGAGTGCTGTAGATATTCAAACATTATAAACCACTACATTCTTTCTTGCGCTTGTCTAGAAGGATTAGACAAAATAACAATTTAAAAAGAAAACTTGAAGATAAAGAAAGACTTGAGTGAAACTTACGCAATAATAATGATCCTTTTGTAAGGTAAATATATTGTATAGTCCATTCACGCTTTCTTCGGCCTTTTGGAATAGAACCTTTGAAAAATCACCCTAGGCGTATTATGTCAACCTGTTTCTTCCAATAACTTGTACTCGGCAAATATTTAACACTGTGATTAACTTTAGAGTACTGTATCATTGAATAAATTAAACTTTACTTTATTATCTTCTATAACTACTAATATTTATTTCGTATTAAATATGAATTAACAACAGCGAGAGCAGCGACGTGTTGGCAATGGCCGGTAAGAAATAATTCACTTTTACAATATTTTTTAACCTCGTTTTTATGTATACTATTTGTAAGTTAAAGGTTGCCAATTGATATATTTGTATTGTTAGATAGCACTGACGGAAACACATTTCATTGTTGCAGTTAAAAATATCCGCGCAAATTCCCGTGTGTAGCCTGGTGTTTTTTTCCCGTCCGGAATAAAGGTTCAATCAGCGAAGCAGAGCGCGCGCGTGTGTATGTGCGTGTGTGTATGTGTATGTGTGTGTGTATGTGTGTGTGTGTGTCTCTCGGATCGTACCACCTGTGTAGGAAAGGTATACATTTTTTTATTTATAATTTCAGCACATTTCATATTAATAACAGTAATGATGCCTGAGATTGTAATTTTCAACTGAAACGAGATTTTATTGTTTAAACACCTATTATATGTTATTTAGTTGCAACGACATATTTTAGATCCGATGGCGCGACACAGCGCGTTGCGCGATACTTACAAATCCAGCAGGTTGGCAGACGTGGTAAGGAAAGTGTTCCCAATATGGCGGCAGCGGGCGATTATACCCAGTGCATTACGACTGACAGTGGTGTGGCGACATACAATGACACGGCGTGTTTCTGAATGAAGCGTCAAGTTCGTACTCGTATTTTTGAAATATTCTACGGAAGTTACAATGTTGTGATAAATGTGTTTCCACGGCAGAGTGAAATGTGTCGTGATCTTTGCGTATGAAAGGGCATGGTTGCTGCGTTGTAATCGTTACGCAGACCAGGTATGTGTGTTGATTTCAAATATGTGCAAACTTTATACGTTTTAACCATGAACTGATATTATGACGAAATTAATTATTTGAATTCATGTCTGTTTATCACAACGTTGTACCTTTGCGCAAGGTGTTTGGAAAACAGTTGTGTAACGAACTTACGTTTCTGTGATTTGAATGTCTGCAACAATCCCAACGAAATACTAAGCCCGCCCAGATAAAACTACATAAATAATAAAATAATCCTACAAACCAGTAAGTACCAAAGCATGTAAATATTAGCAGAATAAATGTTACGGTAGATCTATGTGTTTGCATGTTCCCCACTATCTTTTACGTTTGTCGATGTACAATAAATAAGCTACACGAGTTGCGTGCTTGAATATACTGCGTCGTTTCGTTGGGCTAGTTGGCCTTCATTTTAATTTTTATTCCAAACACATATTAATAACAACAGGTTAAATACTACTGTTGTTTCCGCCACAGTTGTAACAAACACCGTCGTGGCAAAATATTAATGTGTATTATGTGTAACGTGCTATATCATGTGTAACAAATGGTTATAAAGCTGACCTAAATATTGTTATAGGCCTACATTGTGAACATTAGTAGGAAATGGTTTCTGCAATATGACATAATTTTTGAACAGCTGTAAACAGCAACCAACGCATTTGACAGTTATAAAAGTAGAAGTCACATGGCAGTGGTTATGTTTACGAGTAGCGGAAGGATACGTAATCAGTAACCAAAAGTAGAAATTTGGCAAGGCTTCAGAAAAGGCCGAAGTTATCGTGAATCAACTATACTAAGCCATGGAGTCGTATTTTAACACACACATCTACAAGCTACTAGCCTTTTTCCTCAAACATTAGGCTTAATTGGCGATATTTTTTATAAAAATGCGTTCGTGGATTTAAGAAAATTTTAATCTCAGGACGGACAAATGTTGTTGTAAACTGTGCATACGTTAGTATACATTTTTAATAATCAATTTATAATACTGCATGTGGAATGTGAATTTGCTTGGTTAGGGACACAATTTTTCAAAACAGAACATAGACTTCCACGTCTGCTTTCTTTCTCTTTACACAAATCCCCTATCTTTAAACCAATAAATCTATTCACGTCTAAATAGCCTAAAATATTACTTCCTTAAAATGGAGTTTCAATTGCCGCAATTATTAGCATACACTAATCGGAAGAAACGTCAATTTTCCGTGTTTATGCTCACTATCCGCCCAGATAAATGATTAACTGGTCATACCACAACTGAATAGCTAACAAGAGAATAAAATCTCCGAATAGCAGTAACACAAGCTCGTACAACGCATTTTACGCCAAACATGGGAATAGGTTTTATCCCGAACCCTTGATGGTACAACTGGCAGTGAGTCTAGAAAACTACATCACAGAGTGACTACGCACCACATTCGTACGCACTCAGTTTAATATCGTTAGGCGCGGACTTGCGCGCTGGGCGCGGGCACCATGTTAATGGTTGTTCACGTTAAAGTTAGCACTTTTGAAATCAACCTTAGGAAAAAGTCACTGCCCCTACCTGCATGTATTTAAATGGCCGCAATGAGTGACATGCTCACAGTGAAGTTGGTAACGATGGGTAGGAAAGTAGTTCCGTATATTAACGTCAAATAAATAGTGTTAGGTAACCATTTGTTATAACTAAAATTATTTATCTCGGATTCTGTTTTTTTAATGCATCGAAGTCTAAAAATTATAAGATTTGTAAACTATTTACTTTTATATTAATTTCACAGTCTCATTTGACCGACGCATGATCAAAGTGATGAGGCTCATGGTAATGATAATTTAGCATAAGGCGGAAGATTGCACAAAGTATATAAAGTAGATCTTTAGCAGTGCTTTCAAAAGCGCTCATTTCACCGTGAGCAGCCTATGCTTGGCTACGTGAGGTCAGACGCCGAGGCAGGCCCGGGCCGGAGGGCGGTTCCCTGCCTCTACCCTCCCCTTTGCCACGGGCCACACCCACCACCACCACCTCAATAGCCGACCTGACTGGCTCCACGGTACCTCCTTCAACCCTGCCGGGGGAGTCGGCGACTTGAGAGGATCAACAAAAATGTCCTGGCAATCCTTTTGTTCGGCACAACGTGGAATTCGGAGGAGAATCTGGGCCAGAGCCGACGACACTATAAGTCCCCCCCCACCACACTAGTAGCCGGATAACAGTCAGTATCTGTGATAGCCATCTGGCTGAAGTACAGCAATCAGGACAGTCTGGTGCAGAAAGGGATATGAGCGGAGAGGATGGACGACAGCGAACGACGCGATACGACGGCAGACGCATACACTAAATATTAATTGGACCGATTATTCGTCTTCTACGCATGTAACCAACATTTACATACCCTAAACGAACAAAACTGTCAGTCACATTCTCATCAGTGATGAACGTGTTCCTTCATATGTTAATTTTCAAATGATAATTTTTTTATGAACGACATGCTTTTACTAATTAGAATTTAATCAATCTGCATTAAAATTAGTTGAATGTTGGGACATGGATACTGGTTAGAGCGAGATCGCTCCATGGGCAGATGACGGACGAGAGCACGTGGTATCCAGGACTACTGTGCATGGTTGTGCCAGGAGCACTCTACAACATTCCGGACTGGTGGAATATGGCCATTTGTTGTAAAATATCAAGTCACGGGTATTTTCTTTGTAGTAAATACATTACGAAATGTTTATTATCTCTGTTTTCTTTTACTCTTTTATTTATCTAAGACCTCCATCCCTTAAAGAACCTGGCTAAGCCCACTGACATTGAGAAATTGTACCAATACTTTGCATCAAAACTATTTCTTTTTTGGCATTACCAACAAACTTACTGTTTCCCTGTTTTATTAGTATTAAATACAAATGGAATATTGTAATTTATAGATAATATACAGGAAAAATTCAATTTAACAAAAAACATACTTGATGGCACAATGCTAGCAGTAGGATTATGGGACGTCTGGGCCAAGGGCACTGGACACAGGAGCCAGGCACCGGCCATTGGCCATGTTGTGACGACAGTGTCCATTGACCTTCGAACTTTAACCACTGACCCATGACCACAAAAAATCCAAAATTCTATTATTAAAAATCCCAGTCCCATTTCCTTATTTTTCATACATATACGAGCATATTATGTTACATACTACCACTACCATCTTGAAAAACAGTGACTCGAGAAAAATGCATAAATATCAACAAGCATATTAGATGCAGGTGACCTTCACCTTGATCACATGACCTTGAAACCAAAACCTCAAGAAAAATGCATAGAAGTCAGCAAGTATATTATGTTACAAACTACTACCACCATATTGGATGCAGATGACCAACTTGACCTTGTTACGTTGAACCCTAAATTCCCCCCTCCCCCAAAAAAAAGAACATTCCCAAAAGCATGTAAAATGTATAAAAAATTTACTATTAAAAATTATTTTTAATTTATTGAGAACTTTTGTTTCCAGGAGTCCCACCTCACCTACACGCAATCAGTCATCTTGAGCTTTTCATCTGCCATTTGTTTATACATTGCTAGAGGCTTCCATCTTGGTTTTTCGTTCGTCAGACTTTGAACCAGTCAAATTACACCAATAAAACATTGTGCGGACACCGATCAGCCAATCAACCAGTTGTCATGTGATTGCAGCTGGCCAATCGCGTGAAGGAACTGAGACATCACGTGCAGGAATCAGTCTCTGACTCCTGTCAGATAGACCACTCACAAGACAGCCCCCCCCCCTCCCCCCCCCCACAAACACACAGATTCACATACACGCACCTACACACAAACATGCACTTACACGCACAAACACACACAGAACCCGAAATATTTAAATTTGCAGGCGAAACAGGTAACACATTACATAACCGGTAGCATGTCCAGGAACAACGTCCACATAAATATTTGCGAGGCGAAATGCGTACACATGAACATACGACCCAGCGATGGGAGGCGGAGGTGGAGGGAGTCATTCCATCAATTAGCAGTGCACACACCAAGCTTCGCCATTGGTCGATGCACAACTTGGATTTACGTACTGAACAATGGAGCACCACGGCAGGTCCTCGCCATGCTACCCAATTCGTCGCTGCAAGACTTGGACTTAGTACAGATTGTCTGCGAAGGGATACAATGAAATTAGTTCCAAAAATATAATATAAGCTAGAAATGCACCTGCTTTGTTCAATTCTGCCTTGCGAATTTGCTGTGTATGATTCCGAGTGTTTCTCCTCTACTGTCATCTTAAGTCTATCAACACGTTCAGTCAGTCCTTCGGGAATAATGTAGTCGGTATTCTCTGTGTATTCTACCTTCTTCATTGCAGTAAATATGTAGTCGGTATTCTCTGTGTCTTCTACCTTCTTCATTGCAGTAAATGTGTTGGAGGGGTGAGTCGGGGCATCGAGAGAATCACCATCATCGTCAACATTATCACTGTCACCATAGTAATTTATCCATGCTCTCTTCATAATCGTCTTCACTTCCTGTTTCATCATCAATTTCAAGTTTACTTTTCTTTGTAGAAGATGTATGTTCATCATCAGTATTTAGAGCTGACGACCTGCGAAGGTCATCTGGTCGCCGAACATTTAGTAATCTCTTTTCTCTGGCTATGCGCGCGCTCCTCGGCCGTCTCGCTCCCCTCCATTGCTCCTAGGTCTCTACCTTTCCTCCCCTCCTTCCCTTACTGAAACAGGCTTGTGCCCTACCCTTCCTCGAGGACTTCTCCTCCAGCCAAGGTTGAAGGCACTTCGCTTCCTGCCGCCCTACAAGACACTTCGCTTTAGTGGGTGTTTGTGTTTATCATCAGTCATGTGGGTGTCGTCGCCGATTCTGCCTGAGGCCATTCGACGGCCTTCTATTCTAGTTCACAGCGACTTCGTCGGTTTGATCGTCGAAAGCCATCCATCGCTGTGAATAGCAATTCATTGCGCACGAGAGAAATGTTGCTGGCAGGCCTTCTTATTTTTTGTAAAAGCAGAAATATTGAGTTCGTGAGTTAGAATTTCTCTCGTGGGAGAACAATTTCCGTAAACTCTAGTGAACTTGGTGGTTAATGCCGGGCACCCCTTTTGACGGGCTAATTCGTGGCAATGTCTGAAAATAACTTTCATAAAATAGATTACTTCGTGTTTTGAGTTTGCTACTTACCTCCTTAAAGGATTGGTTACTAAGAGCTGGGACTCAGGTGATTTTTGAGCGTTAATGCAGTTATGTTTGAGCCATGAATTTCAGCAGTCTTAATGTTATTGAAACTCCCGCGAAGCTTAATTGCTGATGTGAAGGTTCAGGCTTTAAGAATCGCGGCTATGATAGGGCTGTTTCAGTCACCCGCTGTTCTCGAACTTTTGACAGGTTACTTGTTTTGGAATTCCGCTCAAGTTTCTTTTGCAGGCTTCATCGTTATTTTGAAGGGTACTTATGAGCGAGCTATTTAATTTTTGCCACTGTTTTACCCGTCCGGTGATCGTTTTTACCTGCAAAGATAGCTGATTGGCGGGTGCCTTGTGTCACAGTATTAAGGGCTCGCATATGAATTGGTAACGAGCTATGTGTACCTTGAGCACATGTATTAATGCTCAGCTAATTTCATTACTAGGTTATGCACCTGTTGCGTGGTAATTTTCTAGAAGGCTTGTGTTTTGTTATGCTTAGTTCTATGTAAAATGGAGTATCTTGGTTATGCACTCAATGAGATTTTTTTTATCTAGGCAATTCAGACTTAATAGGTTGGTAAATAAGTAAACTGCATGGATATGAGTTCAAGTGGAATTTTATTGGGCACTCGTAGTGTGGAATTGTGCATGTGTATTTTATTAGAGTTCAATGAAACCTTGGTATAACCTGTTTTCATTATTATACTAAAGGCTATTAGTTATTGTGGTAATAAATCCTTTTCACAGATTATTGGCTAGTATACTTAATGTTTATTGAATGAGAGCATATATAAATATTATTCCAAGGCCTTTAATATTTTCTTGTGGCTCTTTTAATTTGTATTTGTGGGCCTTCTATAACACTACTGTGGATTACTGAGAATGGTATCAAAACACCAATTGCAAGGTGTGAATGCTTTAAATTATCTTTGAAAGGTGTAAACTTAACTAGCGATAATTGCCATTTGTTGTCGCTTACAAACTTTCAAAGTTGAGTTCAAGAGAGTTTTGCTTACCTGTTTGTGCTACAGGATTGACGTCCCTGAACCTCGTTAAGCAGCCTTAATTTGTGGCTGAAATATTGATTGCAGTATCTGATATTAGCTGCACGCATATTATTATCTACTCATGTGTCTATGAATTAAACATTGGCTGTGTGGAATTTTGATGGAACTGCTGCAATTGCAAACAAGTGTTTTGCGCAAACAATAAATTGCTTTGTTTGAATTTCTGTTTGTATGTACAAAACGTTCCCTTGTTCCCGTTCTGTACGGCACAGACAGTTTATTTTGAAGTTCGTGGACTTCACGCGCTTGCCTTGTAAATGTACATTCCACACATACTGACTCGATCATTCCTACTTTAGCATTAACTGTCTCGGCATAATCATCTGCGGAAACAGTACCCATCGATGTAGTAGAAGGTATTGGCGACATCACTTGCTGGCTCCCATTACACGAACCCTTGCAGATCTCGAAGCGTTTCTTCATTGTATCACCTTGCATAAACTACATGTGGTCATTGTCGTAATGCTTCATTGGGCGAAAAGGACTCTTCGTAAAGGCCGTTCTCTCGTGCTGCAGAGCATGGCAGCTTACGCTGAAGACCTTTGACAGAAGCGACACTGATGACAACGTAGTGGTTGAGGCAAAGACTTGGACTGCCCTGTTGGAGATGTAGGTGCTGGAGCTAAATAAGAAGGCAATTTCGGCAATAGTGTTCTAGGTACCTCAGCCGCGAAAAGTTTGATGGATCCATTCAAGAGTTTGTAGGCGCAACAGGTGAAGAAGTCGATGGCACTGCTGGTACCACCCCCGAAGATGTCGATGGCACTGTCGTAGCCGCCATTAACTCTGGATCACTCGAAGATAACGCAGATGCAGGATACGACTTAGATGCGAAGCTGCAGCAGTTAGCCGAGGCGATGTATCATTCACAGCAGCTGTTGTCGAACTAAGCCTCTCAGCTGACCTCCGTACTGCTGAAAATATACGTGTATGCGATCCCTATTACATCATATTGACTTTTAACCAATCAGATGACACATTTAATACATTGTTCGGACACCGACCAATCACCGAGTTGCCAAGTGATTGCATCTGGCCAATCGCACGAAGGCGTTGAGACATCGTACACAGGCAGGTAGACAGGCTTTAGATGCTAGTTACTAGATCACATCACAACACAGTTATCTTCATTACGATCGTATATTCAGCATTGGCGACAATCAGAATGCACGTCGCGGCTCCATGGTCGTCGAGGTCAAAGGCAGGCAATTGTATTCGTATTTCATCTTCGCAGTATAAGAGCACACTGAGAAAACCCAAATACTTGTTAACCCCAGAAGAAAACACTCGAGTACAAAATGTATTCTATACATAATTTTGTATATTCCTCTCTCACATATATTATTATATGCATTATTATATACATTCCTATACATAATTATGTATATTCCTATATATACTATACATAATCATGTGTATTCCTATCTTATATATACCTATATACACTATACATAATCATGTATATTCCTATCTTATATATGTGTATATAATGGTACCTGCATGTTTTCTTCTGGGGTGAACAAGTATTTGGGTTTTCTCAGAGTGCTCAAAACACAAATATGAATTGCGAAAACGAAGGCCTGTCTTTGACTTCGACGACCATGGAGCCATGACCTGCATCATCACTAACTGGTTGTCACCAGTGCCTATTCTGCGATTTTGTTGAAGATATAACTGCACGGTAATGTGATCACGGAACTAGCATCTAAAGCCTACCTGCCTGTCTGTGATGTCTCAATGCCTTCATGCGATTGGTCAGTTGCAATAACTTGGCAACTCGGCGACTGACTGGTTGGTGCCCGAACAATGTATTAATGGTGTAATTTGATTGATTCAAAGTCTGACTGGCGAAAAAAACCAAGATGGCAGCCTACGGCAATCTATAAACAAATGACTAACAGAAAAAATTAAGAACGCAGAATGTGTATAGGTGAGGTGGGACCTATGGAAATATAAATTTTTTAATTAATGTTTTAATAATTCTTTACTAAGACATTTTTAATAACACATTTCTGTAAATTTTTAGGTTCAATGCCGTTCAAGGTCATGGGGTCAAGGTCACAGGTATCAAATATGGCGGTAGTGGCCTGTAACATAATATGCTTGCTAGCATATATTTATTCTAGAGTTTTTGTTTTAAAGGTATTTCAAGGTCATGGGGTCAAGGTTACCTGCATCTCATATTGCGGTAGTAATTTGTAGTGTAGTATGCTTGTTGACGCTTATGTATTTTTTCTCGAGTTTTGGTTTTCAAGGTCATTCATGGTCATGGAGTCAATGCCACTGGCTTCCAAGATGGCGGTGGTAATCTGTAACTTAATATGCTCGTTGACTTTAATGATTTTTTTGCGATTATTAGTAATTATTTAGTGAAAAAAGGAAATTTCAAGAGAAAAAGGGAAATTATTACAGGGAAATTCTCTTCGGGGAACTGCAATTTTTAAATAATTTTTTCAACAATTTTTAAAATATATATTTAATAATTTTTAATACTATTTTTCAGAATATTTTTGGATGTTAGACATTTTTTAGAATTGTTAGAATTTTTTTGGATTTTTGGGGTCAAAGGTCATGGGTCAAAGGTGAAAAGTCAACGACCAATGGATACTGGCTTCCAAGATGGCAGACAGCGACGTCGCAAATTGCCACTGGCCGGAACCTGACTCCTTTGCCGGTGCTCTTGGCCCAGACTTCCCATTAGCCTACTACTTGCGCTCATTATTATAGAGATAGTGATATTGTCAACATCAACAACCAGGTCATTGGAGAGGGTACGAGTTGCTCAGAGTAGCAGGTGTAGAACACGGGGGCATCAGGGGCCAAAACACCCTCAACTCCCCCCGCCCCCCACCCTGTTCTCATGCACAACAACACAGTAGATCGTTTGTGACGAGTGGGTGATTGCCTACCAGGGTTAGTAGCAAAAATGTAGGCCGAACACTGGGCCAGCTCGGAAAAATTTAATATCGCTTATTACAAAACTCCAGTTGTTATTGTGTGCAGTTTAGTAAAACATTGATTACTGTCAGCACATTAAATCAAAATATAATTTGCTTGTAACCACTAAAGATATAAAAGCATGTGGGGTGACTAAAGAGGATCATTACTTAGTTAAGTCTGCTAAATGAAAACCTTGTGTCGTGGTGAAACACTCGTTTAATGGCTTCAACATTACAAAACATTGTAAATAAATTTAAAAAAAAAAAAATACACATACACTCATAAATAACCTTTCTTTCTTAAAATATTAATCCCATAGTTTTCAGTTTCTTATATATATATATATATATATATATATATATATATATATATATATATATATAATGATCTCTCAACTTGTTTGATTTAACAGGATCCCGAGCAAGCAAAATTAATAAGAAAAAAAACTCGCCTTATTTTACCATAGCTGGTGGCCACATTCCACTTGTGAAACATTTCAAATTTTAAATTCTAAATAATTTTTTGTCCTTTTTTATTTTACTTGAAGCACCAAACCAAGTTATAGCCATAACATTCTGAATCGTTCTTGGAAGATGATGACAGTAGCAAAGTAAAGTCTCTGAGACTAGCAGACAAAAGCCCGAGACAGTTTCTTTTACATTACTTTGGTAGGTTAATTTTTGTCCATGCGCATACGGAAAAATAATTAAATTTGACCTGCATGAAGAATCAGGAACACGCCCGCAGGACATGACGCTCCTGGCAAAGTTGATCTGCTACAAATCCATGTCACAAGTGATGATGTACTCAAAAGTTCGGGGTCGCCACGCCCTAAATCTTAATGGCTCAAAACGCCGACCGCTACAAAACCGAATCATGACATTAAAATAAACACCGCCTCTTGAAATACAAGCCATTTTTCAGGCGAATAAGAAGGAAGTCGTCACACCCGGAAGTGGTCATAGCCCAGATATCGATTCAGGGATAATCGATACACAATATGGTGCGATAATTCCTTTGAGTAACGTTCATACATAAATTACTCCTGATGGCCCTTGGAATATGAAGAGTATGTATATGCATGTGTCTATATAACATATATATCATCTTTTTATTTTTCTCTCCCCCCCCCCCTCTTTTCCCATTCTCTCTCTCTCTCTCTCTCTCTCTCTCTCTCTCTCTCTCTCTGTCCCTGCCTTGCATGTGGCAGTTGCTAGAGTTGTAAGTGGTATCGCGCCACTCGCCTCGCGAGTAAACAGCACTAAGTACTAAGGTGGTGAAGTGCTGTTACGCAACGTAGTCAGCGTTAAGAGGCTGGGTTCTTATCAGCGACACTGTCAACATACTGTAACGATACGATAAACTATTTTATCCATTGTTTTTTTTACCGCGACTGTTTCGACAGTGAAACCTCCTCTCTCTCTACACGATTACTTAAGACGACTATTTCATCGGAGTGATATCGTGTATGTATCGTTAGTGAACTCTAGGAGGACGTTCTGCCAATATTGAACGGCCGACAGCATATTGTATAGTCTGTTCGTGGTAACTTCACACTTTTTTAAATAAAACCTTTGGAAAATCACTACAAGCATCACATGTTTGGTTCTTTCCCAAATAAAGCGTGGGTCTCAAGTGTTCTGTACTTCTGTTAAAATAAAAGTACCTTATTTTTGGTTAAACTGAACTTTTATTTATATTTTTGTCAATAAACTGTAATATTTCATTTATAGTCAATATAAATAAAACAGGCAGAAAATAGGAATGTTGGTAATTCCTAATAAGAAAAAGTTTTTTATGCAAAATATTATTATAGTGACTAAAGTTAGTGCGCACGAAGGTGGGGCGTTGTTTGTTTTGTGGAAATTTCTAGACGTAGTTAAGTTTTGCTAGCATGGAGCGGAGGAATATCCTGGAAGTAGAACTTTAGCAAGGCTTTAGAAAAGTGTGAAGTAACCACGAATGTACTAGACAGCAAATACTCGAATGTGCAAAGATAGAAGGTAAAACTCGTCTTCTGCGTGCAGTGAAACCGGGTAGTCTCTTTCTGCCGACACATTTACTTCCCTGTGTACATGAAAACTCTTGCAGCAACCAAGCGTTGTGTGTAAAATTTGTAAACCTGGCCAACAACAGCTTGTGGTGAAGTGTTGCGAAGTAAGCTGGTGCTTGCTCACTGCTGTACATTCTCTGTGAATGCAGCAGGAGCCAGTTAACCACCGTGCAGCCTAGGGACACTGGGTATATTTCGACCACTCACAAGCGAGCAAGCAAGGGACCCGCTACACAGCTCCTGTGTCGTCAGCTGCAGAGCTACGTTGTAGTGGTGGAAGTGTGAACTAGCACGCAACATGGCACAGCAAGGTACGCCACTGCCAGCCAACAGCTGAGCACGGTGAAGACGGGGAGGGGGGGGGGGGGTAAGACAGCACTGGGCGAGGGCAGTCGTGTCGCCGCCACGTCACAAACTCGTCTGGTTACAGAAACTGGCAGGCACCCCCTCCCACCACGATCACTTTAAGACACGTGCTAAACAGGACGTCAGTGATTATTTTTTTAATACCCTCGCTTTATGCCGAGCTGGTCAGGGAAAAAAAAAAAGGGGGGGGGGAGGAATTGCAAATTATACATGTCTTTGCTTACATAAAAAAAACACACCTGCGAGGCTTAACCTTGATGCGAAATCAGAATCCCGTGGTTTGAAGTCTGTTTACATAGGTCGCCAGGATGAAGTACTGTCTACAATACCTACTTCTTTGTCCCGAATGGATTTCATCTCGTCAGAAAATCGCGCATTTCACCCATTTTTAAAGTAATGTTGTTCTAAAATCACGGATATATAGAAGTAATAAGGAATTTAATTAGTTATTATATTACCATACGTTTTTGGGGGGAGGGGGGGTGATATTTATGAGATTCAGAGGGAAACTTCTGAATCTGTATTGCCTAGAAAACTGTGGTAACTTTAATTCTTCTTTACGTACTTAAAAATATAGATCATTTTAATAAAGGAAACACTTCCAAATAATCGTATTTCAGTGGACGATGAAAGTTATTATAGATAAAGATTGCACATGTTAACAGTATAAAAAAAACTGACGGACAAACTGGTTCGCTTTCTTAGAAACGAAATCCTAGGTTTACTTGTACTTTAAAGAGAAGTGTTGAAATGTGATAAGGAAGCGGAAGGAGAAGCGGTTGTGAAACACAAATACTATTGTTTACATAAACCCGGCGCTTAACTCGTGCCGCAGCGGGGAAGGTAGAATAGCTAATGATATTATAGTTAATGTTCACTTTCAAACAGGCTTCCACCAAGGCGAACCGGGTTCGATTAGCGGCGAGGTTACTCTTGAATTTTTGCATGTTGGAATCTTGCGGGACGATACAACTGGTCGGCGGGTTTTCTTGGTGATCTCCTGTTTCCCCCTGCCCTTTCGTTCGGGTGATGCTCCATACTCAACTCGCTACACCCGCATCAAGACCTCAATGTTAAGGTGGCAGGTCGCTTGGGTAGGAACCGTGTGCACAGCTCCAAAAAAAAAAAAGTCCAGCGTGTCTGAGCGAGGTCTGATTACGAAACGTTCAGCGTCTGTATACGTTTTTCAGTTCCTACATTTCTCCCTAAAGCATGTCTTTTGTGTCAGTAAAAATTGCTCAAAGGGGTTTTTTTCACGGTATTTTTTAAGTTTAAACCTTCCGGTACAAAACATAAAATAATGAACAGGGACGGGCATCAAACATTTATTTTTATTAATATGTTCTGAAATGGTAGGGTCTCCGCTGAAAGCTTCATAGAGGCGCGTTATCGACGGTAAGACTGCACTGCACGCCAGTTCAGTGGCTTTGCGCGTAGAGGCGATGAGAGAGTTGATGCGCATGTCTCGGTCGCCCCTAGCGCTCCCACACTTCTAGGCGTCAGACGTGCAAAATGTCTTCGACCAGGCGGGCATAGCTCTCCACTCACTTGAGAGAGGCGTAGGCGACTGTCTAGCAGCAGGTATTGGTACGGGCTGCAGATATATGTCGCAGGGAACAGTGTGATGTTTGGAGCAAGCACGTCTGTTGGCAGTTTGCTCAGGTGCTAGCTGGGGAGGGGGTTTGGCGAGCGCACCTAACTACACGCCGCCACTGTCTGCTTGCAAGCGCTCCTATTGTTATGCACTCACTATTAATTCAAGCTACTATACGCTATTCACGGTAAAGTGAGCACATACATTTACATACTTTGTGAGTAGCCAGCATACAAATAGAACTTGCAGTTCTGTAAAATGAGGGAGTGTATCTTATCGTGCGTGTAAGACGTACTGTGTTCCTCCCTTTTATGTACAAGAATATGTAAGTGTAACAATAGAAGAACCAAACTTGTTGCACAGTGTACATAATATTCAACACACAGATAAATATGACACTTTATTTTGCATATATTCTCCCTTCAGGACCTACTAGCACGTGTGGGCATATTATACATATATATGTATATATACACATGTATATGTATGTATATATATATGTGTGTATGTAAAACAGTCGTATGTTCCACAACAGAGGAACACAACTAGTCTGATGATTCTCAGGCTCAGGTAACCGCTGCAGCAGACGTGGAGCTCTCACCTTGCCGATATCACTCGTAATAGACAAACACTTACTTGTCTTGCAGATGAAAAGTGTACTTAGCACAGATACTCAAAATAGAAAATAAAAATATGTTCTCACTCTGAATAAGCAGGGAGAAGTTAGGTGTCTACACATATACAAGAAAACGTAATGCCAGACATCAGCTTCAGCTGTAGCCCATATTTTTTTAAAATTCCATTTAAATCAATTATTACCTTACTCTGAGCTGAAACTACATTAAATATCAAGACCCTGAATGGCAATATGCAAAAAATTTAATCATGAAAATCTACCTGCCTTAGGTAATGGTCGTCCTAAACTGTCATTAATTACCCTTATGCATCACGTAAAAAATTATAACTTGCAAACAAATAAAATGTAGACTTCTCTCAAAATAAAATGTTTTAGTTCAAATTAAATCCAAATTATGCTCCGGGCCTAGCTTCTGTCAGTAGAAAACACCTAATCCTTTAATAGGGCTTCTTCTGGTTAAAATGTGTTGAATTTAAACTGTAGACGCCTTGCCAACATGGCGTCGATGAAGATTTTCTGGAATAACTGCCATTTTGTCTGAACTGAATATAAGTGAAATATGAAATACCAGACTTCTTAAGGTAATGTAAGGTTGCTCTCAATGGGGGGGAAAAAAAAAAAAAAAAAAATCGTAGGAAAACAGAACGGGCTATCTTCCAAGTGGCTCAAGCAGTAGAGGTATGATGCGGCACCAAGCGCAGCGCAATGATTAGACTAAAAAATCAAGTAAATTTCTCATTTTAAAGCAACCTTTTCAAAATATTCTGGAGACAATATTTATCTCTTCGATTTTACTCTCGAAATCGAGCAAATTAAGGTTAAACTCGAACTAATTTGATCCAAATCTGCAATCTAAATCAAGCAACTTTTTTTTTAACACTTGCTGAGAAGGATACTTTTCCCAATCAAATAAGCTAAATTTAATCTAACTCTGCAAGCCAAATCAATAAGTAAAAATTAAAAAAATCACAAAATTTGACGAAAATTCTTGAGATAATTAAGTATTTTGATCTAATATTTTCACATAGCGCTCTGGTAATGAAATTTTAAACTTGCCATTTAGAATACAGTTATCTTTTTACCAAAATTAGATTCATAAATTTCAAAATCTGTTGCAGTAAACCATTTTCCTTTTTCGAGACCCTCTAGTTTGGTGAGTTTAAACATATTGTTAAACTTTTTGAGGAGGGATTCCATTTTGATTTATAAAGAGAAAAATTTATTAAGAGGGGAAAAAATTATGCTGAAATTTTATCAAGATAAGATGATTTAGCCTGCAGATTAAGCGTGCAAAAATCCTGCTCAAGGGTCCTGAGACAGGTTGAAATTTGTTTGATTTTGACCTTAAATTTTCTCCATTTTGTGCTACAATTTGAAAGATTTTGCAAGAAGAGAGAGATTGGCTAGATTTTGGCTTTTTTTGCTTGAATTTTATGTAACTTAGTGCGTTGCGTTTGTACCCGCAATAAACCTCTGCTTCAGGTTTCTCATCATTTGTCGAGTAAGAGTTCTTTATTACGTGGCTCACGGACGTAGCGTCGTCTATCAAAATAGCTAGCTCCTAAAAAGCTGCTAAAAAATACGCGGAGGGGCTATTAACCATACACTACTACGTGAAAAACTGAAAACCAACTTAAATGCCTTCTGTGGAACTGAACTCAATACGAATCTAAATTAAATAGCCTACGCCCTGTCCAACTCTGGACAAGCGTCCTGATCTACGTCTATCTACGTGGGAAGATGGTGGCGCAGAGAGAGAGAGAGAGAGAGAGAGCGATCCTCCTAACGTCTGGACCAGGCTAACCCTATGCTAAGCTCTCTGGCCAATACGAGCGCAGGATTCGAACCTGACAGCCAATCGGGAGGCTTACTATTCAAAAACCTGAAAACGATTCACATCAAACTGCCTTACTTACAAAATTATAGAATTACGGGTCTCGAAGAAAATAATAATTACATAAAAAAGAAACCCCTGAATCAAAAGTGTGAGACCAAATATATACATATATATGTGTGTATATATATGTGTGTGTGTGTGTGTGTATATATATATATATATATATATATATATATATATATATATATATATATATATATATATATATATATATAACACACACAAAACATATATACATACAAACAAAAATTAAATCTGCCTAACTAACTCATTTAAACATTAATTATTGCCATTCGTACAGCTAATATTCAAAATCCTAATCATCAGAAAAATATAAATAAAATAAAAATAGTGAAAATAAAACGTATGTAAATATCAGCAAGTTACAGGTGTTAGCGGCATAAAGTAACATGCGGAAAATATATCATTAATTATAAATATAATTACAAGACGAGAAAAATAAGATGTTAGTAGTAGGGAATAGCCGATTGATGCAGATCAGCGTCTGGCACTGGGATCGAAGCCGGCTGGCAGCCATGTTGATACGTCACCCATCCGCCATCTTTGACCCATGTGACAATGACCTTTGCCCTTGACCCCGGTGACTACTGTCGCCAAAACTCCAAAAATTGCAAAAAATATATAATTTTTTAATTAAAAACTGTTTGAATACTCATAACATTTCTTATAAACATTTATAACGAAAAATTTTACTAAAAAATTTTTTAAAAATCGTTTAAAAATGCACGTAAGAATAAAATAATATCATAAGCTACTGCGATGGTACTTTAATTATCCTTGAAAAACGAGAAAAATCTAAAAATCAGTTATAAAACAATTTCGATTTCGTAAGTAATGCATGTAGGTAAACTGTTGATTTAAAAAAAAAATATTATTAAAGAAAATAGGAGTGACCAAATATTAAACAAGTTTTATAAATATGAGGGCCGCTACCTCACCTGGCGGCTGAATCGAGACTTATCTATGTGTGTTGTAAATGGAATCGAACATGGCTGGTAGAACTAAAATGAGTAATTGATGGAGCACATGTGGTGGAGGATTGCCGACTAATTAGCCAATGAGAATTATTGATAGACTAATTGGCTGAATGTAAGTGCTAACATACCAGTGTGGTGTCTAATGCACCTTCCAACATGGCGGGCGAACATAGATGAGAGACTACCAATATGGCGGCCGTGACGCTTACCAATATGTTAGTCGAACGAAGGTGAGGGACAACCTTCAGCAATATACAAACAAGTAACAAACGAACAAATTCAAGATGGTGAAATGAGTATAGTTGAGGGGAGTGGGGTCAGTCTTCTGCTAGGAATGTAACGAAAGTGACTAATGGTGGTACTGGGGGGACCCCGGATATGTAATTTTTAATATAATAATTTTTTAATAAATTTCTTAAAACAAAATATTAAAATTAATTTTTAAATGATTTTTTAATGATAAATGTGTTACACATTTTTAAGAAAGTGAGCATACGAAGATGGCGGGATCGAACCCTACTACTTGGTCGAGTGGCTTTCCAATATGGTGATCGTAACGGAATGTGTTTCATACGAAATTTGTTATAAATTTTTAACGATTTTCAATTAAGATTTTTGTAGTAAATTTTTAAACGATTTTTTAAATAACATTTTTAATTAAAAAAGAATTTAAACTATTTTTAATGAAAATTTTCACAAACAATTTCTTAAAAAAAAAATTTTATACAATTATTCACAACAGTTTTTTTAAATAAATTTTTGAAACAATCTTTTGATAACATTTTTATAGGAATTCTTTATAAATATTTTTAACGATTTTAGTAACATATTTTCTAATAGTTTTTTTAATTTGTATTTTTTTTTGGGTTTTCGGGTCAGAGGTCAACGAGGTCAAGGTCACATAGCGGCCGGCACCGGTGCCAGATGCCGATGTGCGTGGATCGGCTATCCCCTACTACTGATGCTACAGTATGTTCAGTCTTCAAAAAACAAAACAAATTTTGCTTGCCTCTACTTATGTATAGTTAAATGAGCAGATCTGAGTACCCTACGTTGTTTCTACTTTTGGCCCGGTATGAAATCCTTCCTTAGCTGCGTGTGAAATTTATATTTACGAAATTGCATTCTTTGTATATAAATTACCAATTTAGAGGACAGCTGCACAATCCCGATATTCATATGTATTTAACGCAGTGAAATTATAAATTACAGTTAACATTTCATAACACATCAAATCTCTAAAAAGGTCCTTACTCTACCACAAAATTATACAACACATTTCCTTCTAGTCTCGAAGCCATTAAAGTGTTATATTGAAACAAGATATCAAATGTGTTTTTAGTTAATGGATTACAGTTTTGTCAATGATTTTCAGTATACAAAATCAATGTACTGTAATTTTATCTTGGGAAAAACAAACACACAAGAAGAATTTACAATTTAAAATTAGGATAATGTTTTCTGTTATATAAACATGAGTAAGTTACCACTGCATGTTAATAATACATTTAAATCCCTTCTACAAAGGTAGCACAGAAAATATTTGGTTTATAGAACCTTGTGTATAGTCTATTTGTAGTTTCTTCACGCTTTTTGGATCAAACCTTTGAAAAATCACCTGATAAATGATATGATTGGTTATTTCCTTAATATGCCAAGTATCACAGCTGTTATATAATTTATATAAGAGTGCCTTATTTTTAAGTAAATTTAACTTGTATTTATATATTTTGTATAAATTATAGTATTTCAAACATAACTTATATTAATAAAAACAGAGAGAAAATAGGTATGTTGGTAATACCTAGTAATAAATAGTCCTTATGCAGAATATTATTACACTAAGTACACAAAAATTGCGGTGTGCCAATCCCTTTGGTGTAATTTTCTAGACTAGATTAAGATTTGTTTACATGAGGCGGAGGAATACCCTGATAGTAAAATTTTATCAAGTCTCCAGAAAAATTGTAAGTAACAAAGAATGAACTATATGCAAGTATCTACTGTAATGTTGAATTTTTGCTCTATAGGATTTGATGTTGTTTCATGGTTTTGTACCAGTTGTGAATTGTTTGTATTTGGGTTTGTAATAATTTTTGAATAATATTTGTAAATGTGAGTTTTTTTTTTTTTTCATTTACATATTTAAAATTGTACTTCAACACTACACGAACATTGCACAAATGTGTAGTCACATGGCACAATAAAGTAATTGAAATAAATGGAATTGTCATGTTTCGAGATGGCGTCCACCAAAGACTGCTGGCTGACGGGTCGCGGCCGAATCTATAGGGTAGTAGGCTGTCACCCAGAAATTTTGCTAATTCCTTAATTGCACCGAGTGTCCTAAGTCCCCCAGAATATTCTTGCGCCTCCTGTCGGCTTCTTCAGTGGATCGGGCTGTGGCACTACTCAGTCTCGCAGCTGTACATTATTCACGGGCTTCCCAGAACGGGGAATGCAACAAAGCTGCGAGCGCGTTGTTCCAGGGAAGGGGAGGGTGGAGGTGGGTGTGTTTACTTAGTAACATATACTGTATTTTTGGTTGCGTTCACGAAATAAATATTAACTGCAGTAATTTGCAATGGTTTAACACTACAAATATGCGTACGCGTAATATAGCATGACTTATTGAAAATCCAAAGTAGGTTAAACACGCCTACGCGTAAAACGTAAACAAAACAAATTTTACAAAATAGAAACAAAACAGTTTGGATGGTAGGTTTGTTAGTGGTGAAGGGGGAAGTAGGTGGAGGGGGGGAAGTAGGTGGAGGGGGGGAAGTAGGTGGGAGGGGGGGAAGTAGGTGGGAGGGGGGAAGTAGGTGGAGGGGGTGGGGTGGGCAGTGCGCATGCGCAGGTTTGTGTTTCCAATTCTCGCCACGTAAAGTTTGTCGACGCCATCGCCTCGTTCCCACAGAGGCGGAAGTTAAAAATAAGCGACACACACGAGTTATGTGTTGAGTTCCATATCTCCCCGTAGGAGTAGATGGCCGCGGGCCGCCAGCACTGCACGTGACGTCACGAGTAAACAACGCGAGCGTCGTCCGCCCGGTCCGGAGCACACGTGGCAAGACACGTCTGGGCGACGCCATCTTCCTTCCGAAACGTTACTCCGAGACTAAAGCGAAGTAACAGAGATTAATAGCTGAGGAAAGCAAATGTAATCGTGGTTTTGGAACGAGCATGATGTAAATAGCATTCTGTGTTTACAAATACGTACTTATTGAACAACCAATGTAAATTACAAAATATATTTGTCCCTTTCTTCAATTTTTTTATTTTTCAATGTATAAGTTATACACATAAACAACTTTACTTGCGATAAATTAACAATAAACCTTGCGTCTAAAAATATAACCTTTATAAAAGTTCACTTTGAAATAAAAATACGAATCTTATCACTTGTCATTTGTAATTTTTCCGTGTGTGTTTTAAACAGAATGTACACGTTTCCTTTTCATTTGTTTAATTCTACTTAACTTTCCACCATTTTCAGTTTACACTTCATTCTCCATTCATGGTATGCAATATTGCATACGTAAGTAATATCTCTTAGTGTGGAGTTTTGTTGTACGTAACATTTTGCAGTCAGTTTTCACCGAGGCTACACGATGTGAAGAGCGGACTTGAATTGTGGGTCACCACTTGGCGGGCTGGACCAACACGCTTTGTTGACGACTCAGTCTCAAGCTAACACCGCCGCTTTTACATCACCTCACTCTAAGATCCCAACTACATTTGGATTTGTGTCCTATTACGAGCGTGGCCGCATCCTTGTTGGTGGATGGGGCTGTAGCCTGTCGCCTGGGCGATCTGGGTTAGATTCCCGGCACTGAAACATTCGCAGTGACAAACCACCGCAGAATCATCCTGCCTCGTTGCCCCGGGCGTTATACGGTTTGTATCACTGCGCCGATGTCTGGGACTACTACCAGCGTTCGAGTTGCCAACTCGTCATCAAATGTGAGTATAGTTCCATTTTAAGCGCTTCGTTCCTCAAATATCCCATTAATCGGACGATTTGTACATTAAAACATGAGTGCAGGAACTTCTAAGACGTTTCCTAAGGAGTTGAATATTTTTTATGTTGTTGCTTTTTAACGCAATGCCCCTGTTAGAAGCTAAACTAACGTAAATGGTTCCAACACTGAAGGTTTATCCTGTACCTACTGAACGATCTTGGCACCAGGAATTACCATGGGATCCTAACGTTATATATAGTATATTCACAGTTTATTAACACTTTTTGAATTAAACCTTTAAAAATTACCCCATGTATGACGTGTTTCTTTCCTAATTACATTATGAATAAAAAGATTTTTATAATTATGTTAATATAAAAGAAAATAAAAGTGCCTTATTTGTGGTCAAATTATACTGTTTAATTTATAATTAATGTGAATAAAATAGTGAGAAAATAGGTGTGTTGAAGAAGTAAGAAATAGTAAGAAATAGGTCTTATAAAAAATATTATTAAATTGGGTGCGCACGAATGCGGTGCGCTGTCCCTTTGCACGTGTGATTTTTAACACGCCTTTAAGCTTTGTATGGATCAGGCGTAGTAATATCCAGGAAGTAGAACTTTAGCAGGTGGCGCTTCAGAAAAGTTGGAAGTAACTGTGAATGGATTATCGGAGCGATACACAGAATGTTGGCAAGTCTTTGTGGCAGGCCATAGTGGTTCGTTGCACTTTCAACATTTTGAAAAGACAGTGTGTTTGCAGATGTGGACCTGACGCGCTTTCGTGGTGTCTTGTCACCGCATGGCGCCTCATATTTATCTGTACAGTCAACCCGCCACCCATTTTTTCCCCCTTTCTCCATGAATTATACTGTATAGGACAGCATGATGCATAGTCATCGTCTCTTAGCACGTACTGATACACTACGTTTGCTTGAAACATTACCTCGTAAAGTCTCGGACAAAGAAGGGAACAACAAAGACTTTGTACAAGGATTGTAGTTTGTCAGACGATTCTAGTTTTCTAGTTGGTCAGCTGCTTTAGAGAGTCCTGGCGACACTATCACAAGTGCAGTGGTTGGCTTCCAAATGCTGCCGGTTGTATTTTTGGACGATCTCTACGTGTGCACGGTATTTGTAATGTGTGCGCCACTGGAGTATATATAAAAAACCTGTTGAATTTCTTATTAACTATTTCCCCATGTAAATATTAGATATAGATTGCTTCTTCCTTGTCATTATGCGATTGTTTTTTCTACTTAGTAGGTCTGCAGTGACCAGTGGTAATGCTACATTGTCAATGTGTCTACATGCGCAATAGAGTATAATACGAAAAACTAGTATATATCGGGGCCGCGGTGGCTGAGTGATTAACACGATCGCCTCCCTCACCTGCTCACAAGACCTCGCTGTTAAGCGCCGTCCAAAATGTTCTCATCAACTTCTCTGGGCCCGTACTGATGCTGGGTGCATTCTCCTAAGTGCGGAACATGGTGAGAACCTCTGAGGAACCCAAGGAAGACCGCGGTAGTGCTAACGTGACAATGGACTGAACTACAACTTGCGTGGGCACTCTTGTGAGGCGCAGAGATCAGAGATGGCGGCTCAGCGATCCAGGTATCCATTAGTGGAGAGAGTTGGGTGGCTCTTCCCGCCGCCCAGCGGCATCGTCCGCCTTGGCGGGAGGAGAGCAGCACCGTGCCCAAGAACACTTGTCATGTCACATGACGTTCATCACTGTTTGTTTATACACTCGTCGCTCGTGTTCAAAGAACTCGACGTTCAGTACAGGACTTGATTCATTAGTCGGTATATCATATAACAATAATTTGTCAAATTAATTGTCACAGGGGGAAAGAAGCTGTGCATTCTGTTTGCACGTCTGTGTATGGCTGATGTAAAGGCGAAGGTGCTGTTTACTCTACTGTGAATATTTCCTTGATCTGCTCACTACCAAAACTCTGGATATTTTCAGTGCACCGCCGTGATAGGCCTTCAGCTGTTTGTACGTAATAAGTTAAAAAAATCGAGTAATTCAAAACTGTGCAAATAATTTCATACGTTGAAAAATACTGCCTGTGTATGCATTGATCGGTTTCACGTACTCTGGAAAGTGTTCTTTATATATATATACGTATATATAACTTACAAACACAAGTTGCTTTTACCCACTTATGTATGCCACGTTGTTGTATTACTACTAGCAACATTTTAATAAATATAAGTTTCTGATTTATACGGTATGCGTGATTTCACTCAAGCGGGTTGTGAATCGGGCTGCGGCGTGTGGCGAACTGTTGCAAGGTAAACTGTATTTTTCTCTGTGCTATACCTAATAGTTTGCCACTCAAACGCAGTATTGTTGTTGACGTCACAGCACGTGTGTAATGGGCGCCTCGCCGCTCTCTCGTGAGCGGCCGCAGTACACTCAGTTTCTCCCTGCTCCACTCTGGTTACTGATTCCTGCTACGTGCGCACATTATGTACAGCACTGAGTAAGCACTAGCTTACCTAGCAACACTTCACTACACGCTACTGATGCTATTATTAAGTTGCCAGTTTTGGTGAGTGGCAGCCAGAGTAGCGCGGTGTCATGGCTGTAGGCCTGTCATGACATCAGATGTAGTTAATGAACGTATTAATCTCAGACTAATATTTGGTTTTGGGTCACTCCAGTTGTTCAGCAATGACCCAAGACTTACGTTAAAACGGAGGTCCAGCACGGCCTGCGCGCTTCGTTTTCCACCGCCCACTTCATATCAGCGATATGACCAGTCATCTCGCCCCTGTTCGCAAGTCGCCTGCAGTTTGCAGTCTTGCATCCGGTATATAAAGGATCTAAAATTTTGAATATGAAAATCTGAAGTATAAATTGTAGTGGAAATGGGTTAATATAGTGCCATAACGCCACTAAGTTCAGCTGCTCTGCCTTCCGACCACATGATCCACAAAAGTGAAGTGAAGAGATTTGAGCGGCTCTTAACAGCGAGGTCTTGAGAGCCGATGAGGATGATTGAAGTGAATATGGAGCGGCGCCGGAATGAAGGGGCGGGGGAAACGGGAGATCCCCGAGAAAACCCGCCGATCAACGGCATCGTCCAGCACGATTCCCACTTGCGAAAATTGATGACCCGGTCTGGGATTGAACCCGGTTCGCCTTGGTGGGAGGCGAGCGTGCTAATCGCACAGCCACCGTGGTCCCGATCCATAAAAAGTGTGTGTTCTTTTGCGATGACAGTGTATAACTGCGCTTCGGAATCTATTTTACGCCATCCTATAGGCATAGGAGTGTACGAGGACATTGTACATTTCTAGCCAGTCGCAGTTACATGGGAAGTTATTATTTTCTCTTGATTAAATTTATCATCTAGAAAACTGAAGCCTAGAAAAATTAGTTTTTTTTATATATACTCTGTGGTGCGATGTCACGAATTTTAATTTTCGCTTGCAGATTGAAGATCATGCTAGTAATGTTTCTTTGTGTCCTCCCACATTAATGTATAGCTGTGATTACGATGTGTATGAGCTGAAAAGACAGTTAGTAATCTTTAATCTGTTCGTTAGACTCGTTACGCGTCAGATTAAGCTATACTATTTAGAATGATTAATTAACGCACCTTTAATCCATCAGCTTTATTTGCATTTGTATGCCAGCACTGTATTTTAATTGTATTTTCTTATCTCGCCAAAACTTCATAGTTTGCTAAGTTTCTCGTGAAGCCACGTGTATGTTTCGTCAGCGAATAGCAACTGCACACGTAGCTCTTAGCATACATTTGCGCAGACTACCGAGAGTACACAGCTGGGAACAATGTTGGATTTTTTCATGTGGCGAGTACGAGCGACTGTAAGGTTCATAAAATTGAACACTACATTATCTGTACGCGCAAAACAGTACTTTGTTTGAAAACAAGGTCGTTGGACGAGTTCATTTTTTTTAACATGCGATGGTCACCGCCTCTGCAGTAGCAATCAAGATAGTCAAATGACGTCAGTTGGTATCATTTTGGTTCATTAAGATATTTAAGGTGCGGGCAGCTTTCCTTTACTCGTGTCTCCTGCTATCTTCGCCTTAGGGCTCACAACACTCCAACAGTTTCGGATTCAGAGTAATTACTTACATTGTGCGATTGTAAAAAATCTACATTTTTCGATGTTATTAATACGTTTGTGCTTAATTTTAACTGTGTGTAATCTGCTAGTTGTAAAAGTCAGGAACATGTTTATATTTTACCGATAAGTTTCTGCTTTCTGCAAGCAGTAAATAACACACAGTGTAAATTGTATACAAATGTATTAAACAACTAGTAAATTGTAAATTTTCTGTAATCAAATATTTTCAGTAATGCCTCTGAAACAGAAATGACATCGCGAGAACGAAGAATGTCCGCTGTAAGGGTGAAGGTGAGCCTTAAGGGTGATAGATCCTCGTAGTTGCGCTACAAGCTGACAGTATAGAGCCTACGTTTGTTATATAGCTTTACTGACGGATATGACACAGGGGTTTGCTAAGTTCATTTTCTGAATTCGCTATTGTTTTATTGTTGTTATTGTCACCTGCGCGGTCACAGGCAACAAATATACATTTCTGTCTTCTCGGTCATACAGCTTAGAAAACAAAACAAAGGAGGAAAATGTATTAATTTTCATTTCAAGATATTTCGAGAATCTTTTATTTTTGCTCTGTCGAGCTGGAAAAATGCGATGACCCGTTTAAAATATGGCCGTAAATAAATTATAAATCCAATATGTGAAGTTCATTCTCTGTTAAAATATTACCACCAAATTGTCTTTGTCAATCACGTATCTTGTTTAATTTTTTGAAGGAGGTGGAAAAAGGGGGGTGGGGGGCGGCTGTGAGAAATATAACCAGACAGTACAAATTATCTGCTTAAGTACTCCAAATGCTGACTGTTTTGTAAGCAAGTCCACGTAAAATGCTATCCTCCTGAATTATTTTTCAGACATGTCTATTGTATTTGTTGGTTGGGGAGGATACGTCAACAAAACCATGTGACAGAAAATGAAGATGTTTCTAGCAGATTTTTCTGCGGGTCTATAAATCAAAAAAATTTGTTGCTTTACGTAAGAAATATAAAACTTGTTGAGGTACGTTCAAATAACATATCCGCGAGGACTGCTTTAGTTTTGTTGAGGAGTGGCTAGTTCTATTACGGTACAGTTTATGACTGTACCGTAATAAGTGTATGCATAAAATATTGAAAAACTTAATGTCGCTTTTTCCATTATTCGGATGGCCTTTCGCGAAATGATTGATAATTGTCTGTAGGTGTAACTATAGTCCATTCGCGGAATACTTCCAACTTTTCTTAAGCCTGGCTTGCTAAAGTTCTACTTCCAGGATATTCCTCCGCCTCGTGCAAACAAAGCTTAGCCAAGTATAGAAAACTACACCAAATGTAGACCTATTACACACCGCATTCGTACGGACTCAGTTTAACGACATTCTGCATAGGAACTATTTCCTACTAGTCATTATCAACACACCTGTTTTCTCGCTGTTTTAATTTATTTTGATTAGAAATTAATTACTATTATATATATACATAAAATATAAGTAAAGATTAACCAAAAATAACGTACTTTTACATAAACAGAAGTATAAAACGGTTGTGATACGTTGTATATTTAGGAAATAACGAAGCATGTCATAAGGGTGATTTTTCGAAGGTTAGATTCAAAAAGTGTGAAGAAACCGCGCATAGACAATATTGAAAGTACGCATGCGCAGATATGTAAGCTGTGCCATTTCTCTGCAGCAGCAGGTCTGGTGCGTGACGTGTTTGCTGTACGTTTCGCAGATGAAAAGTAGTTAGAGGCGCCGTCAGCTGTGTATGTCGTCATAAGCCAGCTGCTACTCTCAACTGCCGCAGTAGGTCGAGTCGAGGTACAGCGATGTAGTGTACTGAGCCGAGGTACAGAACAGAATAGAACATATTAAAATGGCACCAGTGCCCAGCTGAAGGCCATAACTGGTCTTAGTTACTTTAATTTTAAATAAATTTGGAAAATAATTTAAACATAAAATTTTTCGCGTTATAAAAATTAAAAACAAGTTAAATTTTAAAATTACAGAGGTTTAAAATTATATTTTGTAAAAAAAAAAAAAAAAAGTTAAAATTACTCTGCCTCCACCCCCTTGAACCCTCACAACGCCATCCTCTCCGGAGACAAAGGGGCCGACGGTGGTTGTTGTCGTTTTGTAAGGTGTCCGTCGTGTGTTTGATGTTTGTGTCGGTGTTCAGTGCAATTTGTTTGTGTAGGGTGTTGTACAGTGTAGGTGTTGTTCCTTATGTTTATTTGTTTTGGTGTATATATGTAATATTGATGTCTTTGGGAGTCGGGCGACATCAATATACGAGATTATGTTATTGTTTATAATAATATGTGATGTATTGTTAGTGAGGGCTCAAGAGGAACATTTAATAATTTAGTTTACGGAAATTACAATAGTAATAACTATTATTAGATCGGTAGGAATTAGTTTGATTAGTGATTACATCTCAATAAGGGAAATAATTCTAGTAACCACTCCCAAGTAGAGCCGAGGTACAAAGCCCGCCACCCGCTACCGTGGAGTGCTCATCCGGGTCCCGCATGCTCCCCCCCCCCCCCTTCACAATCCTTATGCCATCCAACGCCGGACCGCCTGGCTTACAACGACACAATCACAAACAGCGCGTATAACATTTGAATATAAAACACTGTTTAAGTAAGTGCGTGCTCTGAGTGTGTGAGTTAGTGAAGAGATCTGGGCGCCTCTTAACAGCGAGGGCTTGAGAGCCGATGAGGGCGAAGCGAGATGAATATGGAGCAGCGCCGGAATGAAAGGGCGTGGGGAACGGAGATCCCCGAGAAAACCCGCCGACCAGCGGCATCGTCAGGCACGATTCCCACTTGCGAAAATCCGCGAGTGGCCCAGCAGGGGATTGAACCTGGTTCATCTTGGTGGGAGGCGAGCAGCCTAATCGCTCAGCCACCGCTGCCCCAAGTGCTCTGAGATGTTCGTACACGCCATATAACTTAGTTTTGACGCATTTAAGTTGTAGTCATGTTGAACTGTAAAAGTACGGGGCTGTTATGTATTCAGAAGTAAACAAACAATTTCACCGCTGTTAACCGTCTGTTGAATCTTAACATACGTAAACAAATAACTCGCCTTGTATTTATCTAGTGTTATTAAAAATTAGATAAAATTCTTTTTGCTTAATAAAAATTATTTGAAAGTTATAGTTTATTTCTTTTGCAAGAATACAATTTTTTTAAATTTTTTTCGGTTTTATTATTACCGAAAATGTTACTTCCATGTCAAGGTTTTTTTAAACTGGGTGTTCAGTGATTTTGATATAAAAATAGGCGTACATATTTCCAGAAAATAAATAAATTTCTATATTTTAATTTTTAATTGAAGTAACTCTGAAAAGGCGCATAAGATGGCACAACCCTTCGAACTCTAAAACGACCGGCTCTTAGGCCCGTTGCACCTCCAGTTAATCTTACGGTCAAGAATTAGCTGCTGGCTAGCACAGAATCTCGCCGTACCACTTGAAGTGAACGTCTAGCAGCGACTTCTGCTCCCACCTGCTGGTTATCAAGGAAAAACCAGGGGCTATCTGGAGGCTGGGGAGAAATATAACGTCTTCATATTTAGAATTAATGGTAGAAATATGACGATAACAAGAATTTATGTAATAATAAGTACAGTTGAGCGATTTAAAAGACTTTCCAGAGAAGTGATTTTTTTTTTTTGTTCAAACCATCGAGTAAAATTTTGACGTCATTTTTGACAATAATTGCGTCCACGTTTCGGTAATCAATACTCGTTCTGAAGTTAAAATCTGTTCATGATAAAATGAGCACTTTTGAAATCAACCTTAGAAAATGTGACTGTCCCTACATGCTTATATTTTAACGGGCGAACATAGTGGCATGCTCCCAGTAAAGTTGGTAACGATGAATGGAAAGTTGTTCCATATCTTAACGACGAATAAAAAGTGTCAGGTAACTATTTATGATAACTTAAATTCTTTCGTTCCCTTCGTTTTTTTTTTATGCATCAAAGTGTAAAAATGAGCCGATTAGGAAAACATTTTCTTTTGTAATAATTTCACAGTGGCATTTGACCGACGAATGAATAAAGTAACGAGGGCCATGGCAATGTTAATTTTGCATCAGGCAGAAGAACACACAACGTGCACAAGTAGATTTTAAGCAGGGCTTTCAAAAGTGCTAATTTTACCGTGAACAGCCTATACTGTTCTGCTATCTCGCAACAAACCGTGAACCACTGAACTTGTAGAGCGGCGACTGAACAGTGAGTCATAAGGGCTACTGTTTTATGATTAAAGAAACTTCGTTCAGACATTGGCGAGTATTTAAATAATAATATGAATTGTTAATTTTAACTAAGTGACAAATTCGTACACTGCTCATATATTTCACTGAAGAGTGGTATTGTTTGAAATAAAGAGGAAAACTCTACTTTATTATTATATTTTTACACATTGTGCGTGGATGTGCTATGCTACTGTTTATTGCGCACGTAAAGACAGCATGGCAAAGGAGACGTAAATATGGAAAATATATGTTAATATTCGTTTATTTTATTTACAATAAATTAGGAGTAACGGATATGAAACAAAATATTATTTTTGTTACAAATACATTAATATTTCACTTTCGCTTTCCAATGTTAGAAATTTAAAATATCTACCACACAGTTTTGGTATTATTAAATACAAATTAGGCTACTAATAAATCTTTAGTTACAAAATAATATTTAGCATACGAAATTAAGTAATTCAATTGGTTAAAACGTTGTTCTTGAAACATTACAAACTGAAAGTCACTACCTGTTGGTAATTTTTGTTACCACTATCTACAAAATGTGACCCAAACTTTCAGATTACATACAGAAGGCCACACAATAATGGTAAAACATTAGCTTATATTTAGCCAGTAGTCAAGCCAATCTCCCAACTGACCAACCTCCTTACTTAGTGGGAGGTGGTAAAACACGCCCAAAGTAGAGACTGCTGGCCCTATCTAGAAGGTTCTCCGCACCTCGAGTCTCGCTGAGAGAGGCTAGGGCAATGACCAGAACATTCTTTCAAAGATGACCTCAGTAATTCAATCCGCTGAAGGCGATGTGTGCACATGTCTCGATATGCCTATATGGCACGCGCAGCAGCTTGCCTTTGTAAATCGCCGCGCAACTCTCGCAATACAACTCCGCCCCTGGCACACTGTTTGGCTTGCTAGATCGGCGCGTGGTACGGAAGGCGACGCGGAATTGCAACATGTAACAATGTAGGTATATAGCCTGTATACAGGTTCTTTCAGAACATACGGTACAAAAGTCGTGAAATGATTCTTTACGCAAAATGTGACGAAAAACATACTACGACTTATAGCCTGAAGATATTGATGGAGGTACACACCGTTAATGCAAGAGGGTTGAGGAAGTTATTTTCGACATAATTAAGAAAATAAGCGATATTAAACAATACATGTTGGTGTAGCATTGATGTGAGTGAAGTTTTCCTCTAACATTAGTAAAATTGGGCGTGACATCACTGTAACGTTCGAAAATATGTAACGATGCATATTAATTGATATCTTTCGACAGAATAGTAACTACCATGTCCAAAATAGCAAAAATTGCCTTGGTGTAATGCTCTCAGGCCATGGGTTCTCTTTGAAACGCTTTTTTTTTTTGTCAAACGTTGAGTTATACCGCCTTGCAGCTATGCAACCTGTAAACTTAAGCTAAGCGGTTTGTCTACCGCGCAGGCGCAGTGCAAAGTTAACTACACCAGCCAGTGCACTATTGACGAGTCGAAATTTAGGCTCTGAATGCCGTTTGAATCACAGTGCACCGAGTGACAACTAAAAAATGACAGCATTTAGCATTCGCCATACAGCTATTGATTGTGTGTTACGTACGTTGACCAGGCTGACTACAGAGCTTTGGCAGGTGTGTTTGCAGTAAGTTACAGCACGCCCAACATGATAATTGTGCCCCTGCTATCGATAACCATGCGTTGTGAATGATTGGCTGGTAGCGTAAACGTGTCAGTGTGTTCTCATAATGCAGTGGAACAGTACACTTGCTAGAGCTCGCCGATGTTCATTTAGTTTCTGGAACTGCTAATTGCAACAGTAGGTAAGCAGCACGGCTGTGCGCAGAAAGGTTTCCTAACTTCGTCATACAGTTCACCAAATGTTCCAACGACTTCACCAGCGGCTTTGGGACACCGGTTCATTACTGGCAAACAAGACAGAAAAAACTGCGTGGACCACGAGGACACCTGCACTTGAAGACAACGTTGATAAGGCTGTGAGTAATGCGCCTTCGACTAGTATACGTGTAATTGCAAATGTTGTCATACGACAGTGTGCTGTACTCTCCGTGAGCAGTTGCTGCTTCACTATCATCTACAACATTCGTCCATGATTACCCAAGACTACTTCAGTTTTGCTTGTGGTTTTTGCAGCCGTCTGCTGTGATACCTCACCTCGATAATTTTTTGTTGTATATTGACGAGGCAACTTTCACACAGGATGGGATATTAAACAGTCATTCAGCACACTACTTGTGGGCTGAGGAAAATCCTAATGCTACGTCTGTATGAGCACATGAGGTGAGATTCTCAATCAATGTGTGGTGTCATCGACGACCACATCATAGGACCAACTGTACGTCCCAATCGGTTGATAGGAGCTCTGTAACTTGACTTCTTGTTTGAGACAGTGCCTGTGTTATTGGAAAACGTAGCACTTGTCATATGCGACGGTGGTTTCAACACGATGCTGCTCCAATACACAGCAGCGCCACGGTAAGAGCACATCTGAGAAGGCAATATCTGACGACAAATGGATTGGCTATCGCAGCGCCATCGAATGGCCTGCGCGCTCACCCGACCCGATTCCCCTTGATTATTTTTCCTATGGGGCCATTTAAGAGTTTGGTGTACGGAAACCCAATGGAACGATAAGAGGACCTTTTGAAACACTTTCTGTTAAATGAACACGATCGTACGGATTACTGTTGTTAGACTAGTAATTCTAATAAACATAAATATAATTTATTACGTTTTATTATTATTGATATTTAATTATTATTCAGGTTATTTTACAGTTGTCTCTTGGTGCATGTGTGAATGAAACATATCTAGGGCTTAAATGCCGACTCAACAATAGTGCACTGGCTGATTTATTTAACTTTATACTGCGCCCGCGCGGTAGACAAACAGTTTAGCTTATGATTGCATGTTGCATAGCCGCAAGGCGTTATAACTTAATATTTGACAAAAAAAAAGGCATTTCAAAGAGAACCGATTGCCTGAGAACATTACACCAAAGCAATCTTTTTTTGTTAATCTGAATATGATAGTTATTAATCTTTCCAAACATATATCTTTAACATTCATGGGTACACATTTTCGAACATAACAATGTCGTCACGCCCAATTTTACAAATGTTAGAGGGATAGTACAGAATGTCCCAATAAAATATACTCGCCCATAGAGTGGTCATAATTCAGTACTGTTAATTGCTTTTGATGTCCTGCAGTGATTCGTTTACGCTCATTTTGATCCATGTGATTGTTCTCTACGTTAATAGTGTCGTTTCCATCAATACACATGTACCTTTGTTAATAAATACACCATTCCACAGGTGAGTACATTTTATTGGGGCATTCTGTATCATCAAACAAAAATGCACAAAGTTGGCAGCTGCGTTCTGATTAACGATATATCAAAAGTTGTTTGATACAGCGTAATTTATTATGTATGTTAATTAAAGCATTCGCAACCCTCTTGCATTACGGGGGGCGTGCCTCCCTCAATAGCAAATTCCGGCTATAAGTCGATCGATCGATGTTTTTCCCGCCATTTCGCATGAATAATCACCTCACAACTTTTGTACCATTTGGTCTGAAACAGCCTGTATATAAATTATAATTTTTTGGTTTTTGTTTCGTTGGCGTAGATACCAACAAAAATATTTTGGCAGCACATCTCCAGTTTTATTGTTCAAGCAATTATTAGATGCCAGAAATGTAGTAAATTTTTTATTTTTGTTTATTTGCCGATATTGTTACATGCAATACATGATAATCTATTATTCGGGCTAAGAAAAAAATTAAATTAAAGAATGTAATAGTGTAACTGTTGAGCAGAGGGGAGGGGGGGCCATCACCGCATATTTGAACATATTCACGTCACGTTTGAGAGTGAATTAAGATTGACGTCTTGTTGACGCGTGAACTGTGTTACAGGAAGGGGCCGCGGTGGCTGAGCGATTAGCACGCTTGCCTCCCACCAAGGCGAACCGGGATCAAGACTCGGCCGGGTCACCGGACTTTCGCAAGTGGGAATCGTGCCAGACGATGCCGTTGGTCGGCGGGTCTTCTCGGGGGTCTCCCATTTCCCCCGCCGCTCCATATTCATTTCAATTGCCCTCATCGGCTCTCAAGACCTCGCTGATAAGAGCCCCCAAATTTATTCACTCACTGTGTTACAGAATATTTAAAAAAAAACACGATTTTTAAGTAAATTACTAAACATGTTATGTATTTTCCGTATGAAACGTAAAATAACTCACCCATTAGAAAACAAAGGGAAAATATCAAGGAATACATTTATTAGTGCTGAAGGCAGTATTAGAAATTAGGCAGCTTCCGACATCTGGTTTGCAAATGTAATATGCATGTTTGAATTGGTATAGGCCAGTGCATTCAACTTTGCTATTGATTTCACTCATTTCCTACCAAGAAAATTATGTTCCCCATAGCAGCGAGAAAGCATTCCATGTCAGTGTCTGGTGCGTAGAGGTAATGGAGTACTTAATACGTATGCCAGTAATCCCACTATTATCGTTAATACTTTCGTGCACGTAACACTCGTGTATAAGCTGTTCACGGTAAAGTGAGCAGTTTTGAGACCCTAGTTACTTTTTCCTTTCAGTTATTTTTTATTCTTTAACCACCTTTTAAAATAAATATTGCCATGTAAGTAATAAACATACTGTGTATATTCCACCACTCTCTAAAGTTAACGTGTAAGGCTAATATAAAATAAATTTATTGAGTATGTTTCAAAATGAGAGGGCTTTCAAAAGTGCTCACTTTACCGTGAATAGCCTACAGAGACGTGGATGATCTGCCTTGAATTACTATTGCTGCGAGTGGTGGTCTGTCGTCGCATCTCCTTCAGGTCGAAACAAACAATACGCTGTCGTAGCATTGTTTTTGTCCCGATGAAAATTTGTGGCATCCTTATTTGTGAAAATTGAGTAGTGGGCAGGGTTTGCGATAACCTTTTTTTTTATTGTAGTTCCGTGACATGCTAACTATAGCGATATCGATAGAAATATTTCAGTTGTCACGATATCGCCGTTATTGCTTATTTCCCAAACATCGTGAATGAGTGAGTGGAGACATTTGGACGGCTCGTAACGTTGGGGGTTTTGAGAGCCGATGAGGGTGATTGAGGCGAGTATGGAGCAGCGCCAAACGGGAGATCCCCGAGAAAACCCGCTGATCAACGGCATCGTCCGGCATGATTCCCCGGCTGGGGCTTAAACCCGGATCAATTAGGTGGGAGGCGAGCCGGCTAACCGCTCAGCCACCGTGGCTTCCGCAAACATAGTGGTATGAAATGTATCATACTCGTTAGCACTCTATCGCAGTTGCGATATTACATAAATAGTATCTTCATATTGCATAGCTCACGTAGAGGGATGGGTTTGGTAAGTGTTGTTCGCTTACTTGATGACAAGTGTACGGGTCTCCGGAGCGTACTATAGTTGAGTCCTTTGAGAGAGATGTGGATGATTCAAGATAAGAGTGTGGGCGTATTTGTAATGATCAGCAAGTGCATAAAATGCTCAGGTGCAATAGTTTTGTGTTGGGATTCGAGTCTTTGCTGATGTGTGTCCTCCCAAGACGCTGCTCCAAGAACGAAGTATTTGTACCCAGACAAGGGATATGAACTACCCAGTTCCAATGCTGTGGCCATGGGAGCCGGAGCTGGGGAGTGAAACATGCAGCAGTTCTGAAGAGGGTGAGATGAATTAGTGAAATAAAGACATATTTGTCTCTTCCCAATTGCTGCCGCTCGCTGGCGTTTGTTTGCGAGCGAGACTCAGGGTGTTGAATTTTACCATATTAAACACTCTAGAAGTCCTTCTGAGTTAAAAAGTCCTAGTGGGAAACACGAAGGAACAGTCTTTTTCCAAATAATTATCATATGAGATGCAAAATGAAGAGTCTTGGTTTTTAATTCAAAGTTTCTGTCAGTTATACTAGGTGTGAAAAGTTCTTTTTAATATTCTAATAGGTTACATAATGATACACAACTGTAGTATGATGCTTTCTCGACATGTTGGGAAACAGAGAATACATGAATAAGCACGGTAAAACAATAACATACTTTTATTATTAATATAAATTTTGACACTGTCCCGAGATAGTCATTTACTTAAAACACTGTTAATTCTGAGCACGTGGGAAACATTAAATATACGAAGGAACATTTCAGACAGTCTCTTTTCATTCAAATACATTTCTTTTCAATAATAGATATATTACGAGGTCCTGTAGAATGAAACTTAACTTTCACGAAATCGTAGTTTACTCTCATGTTTAATAATAGTATTCGCGTGAGCTGTGTAGTGCGAGCCGATGGAGTTAAAGACCTATGATAAATCATTTACTGACCTACTGGGAAACTTAAGATAGTACACACGATTGAAAACTAAGACATTTTTGAGTTTTAATTATTGTTTACGTATATTACAACTTTTTTATAATTTCAAACTTAAAAAAAAAGGATATGTAGGTTGCAATACACGAGTGAGTGGGAATTAAGTAACATACTCGTACAATATATGAAAGAACTATAAACGAATCACATAATTAATAAAATAGTTTGTTTTGCACATGGCGATGTAGCGAGCAGGCCTAAGCAGTTGCCTGGGGCGTGCCAGGGAGAGAGCAATGAGGGTGAATGAGCTCTGTGGCCAGCAATCTCCTTGCATGACGTATCAGTTCAGCGGGGTACATACGAGAGCTGTTGCCTATCTGGAGTATGCTTGCAAGCTACACAAGTACTGTAATATACATTAGTTTGCACCTAATATTTAAATTTCAACACGGAAGAACATTTCAGACAGTTTCTAGGGGACATGGGATGAAACTAAACCTTACTGTAAATACAAATATTGAGAAGAAATATACCAAAGTATAGGAAGAATATCGCCAGTCATGTGCCACGAGTCGGTTGGTTAACGTATTCAGCACGTTATACTTTAGTAGTCAGCACGTTAGACAAGTATTTCATTTCAAAGTCTAGTACGTTTTTATTCTTAAAAATATTTGTTATCAAACACTCAAGTATCAAAAGCTCATTTTTAAGGAAATATAAAACTACGTAATAGATTCCTTGTACCATGGTTGGCGAGGGATTACTTTATACCTAATTATACAGAACATGCATAACTGGACATTTGCCCTAATATAGGAAAGTACATACTTTTTGGGATTGTGTGAGCAGTTGTAGCAGGAGATGTACTTAGCATTCAGTGTTAGTAGGAACGTACTTTGTAAGCTTCGAGTTGAATTTTCCCTATATTAAACACTCCAGAGTTAAATTCATAGAGGGAATATGTGAAACAGTCTTTACTCAAATGAAAAGTCTTGTGAGTCAGAGTTTCCAAACACAAGGTGGAAAATAAAATAGACTTTACTGAAATCTTATACTTTACTGAAAATACATTTTATAAAATAACAAGTGTTCGGCTGCCGTGGTGGTTGGGCTGGCCTAGGGTTGTATGCTCTCCATATACACAAACTGAGTTCAGTCTGCAGACGGGAGTGGTGAGATGCAGACATACAATTAGTGTGTACTTATCGTGTAATTAATATTGATAAATACTCTGGGTAACTCATTTGTAAATAATCTATTATTTATTAGGCAGTAAAATCTAATTACCTCCGACGGGGTTTTAACCAAGACTATTTCTATTTAGGTACTTGTTTTAACTGGTAAATGTACTTAGTGTAGGTAATTATTCAGTACATCATTTTCTCATTACTTGATTTGTAGCAAGGAGGTGACTAGCGTGGCGCAGGTTGGCTGGCGACTTCGCTTGGTTGGTAACGCACGGGCAAGAGGTGCATGACCTGCAGGATAGCTGGTTGGGATTTAAAATTAATGACAAATACAATCTCAGTTCTGTTGCGAACGGACATGTCATTAGCTATAGAGTGTAGGCACTTAATGTTTGTTTAATTGTTTCGGTGTTTGTTTAGTTGTTAATTAGTGTCTTGGAATATATTCAATGTTTCGGTACTTGTTGATTGATTTGTTTAATTGTCTCGGTGCTTTGAGATTGATTTGTTTAATTGTCTCGGTGCTTTGAGATTGATTTATTTAACTGCCTCCATGCTTGTGACTGATTTATTCGTGGGAATTATTCAAATGGTGTATTTGTTTCAGTAAAAATTCGTTATTATTCAAACACTGAATTTGTAATGGTCATTTATAACACAATTCCGAGCTCAACCACTCGACGACCTACGATCAGATATGCTGCTCCCGACCTAGCATCACAGCTGAGTTGTCCGGCAGACAGCGAGCCGGCAGGGGCTCGCTGTCTACATCACAGCTTATCCCTTGGTAGCCAGCGACGAGGTAGGATCTCTGCTGCTACTGACCCTTCCCTCTCCCTCACTCACCATCACTGCTCATTCCCTAGTGAGACAGCAACCATGCAGGACCTCTGCCGACCCGACCCCCTCACCCTTCCCATCAACCTCCATAACATCTCAGCTGCTCGGCGACTTCCGTACAGTTAACACCCCTGCCGCTCTTCCGCCTCCCCTCACCCTACTACAAAGCTCATTCCCTTGTCAGACATCAACCAGGCAAAAGCTCTGCCGCTCCCGAAACCTTACCTTATCTATCGCCTTTACCACCAACATAGCTCATTCCCTCGGCAGGCACTTAACAAGCACCATATAAACATTGTACTTATGCCTTTCTTCCTCCAAGACCCAGCCAAAAACAGCACACCTCGTAGGGGAAAGGAGAGGTGCCCATATATGCTGCTGCTCCCAGCCCTCAGAGCTTATCATACACCAGACTCCGAAGAGGCAACATCTATTCTTTCACCACTTAACCTTTCCCTGACTTAACCCTTTGCTCGCCAAACATAACCTCAAGTAACCCTTTCAATAAATTTAGCCCATTCAATAAATTTAACCCTTTCAATGAAATGTAATCTCTTTCGACAATATTTAACCCTTTTTCGACAATATTGAACCCTTTACCTACACTCAATCGAGGTAATTAATGCAGGTGCGATTAAACAATTAACCCTGTTGGGCACCAAATGGCACTTAGGCCACTCTTGCTCCTTATTGCAAAACGCCCCTACTCCGCCTACTACTTTAATTAAATAGGACAACAGGATCGAAAACTTCCGTTTTGTGACAAGTATATTTATTTCGCTCATAAATTCATTCCTTTTTTCAGCAAAATAAGCATGTTTATGAAATCTCAATGCGAAACGCAATTATACTGTTACTAGTAAACAGTAATAGTGTCCGTGAATAATTTTTAAGAAATAAATTCAATGGCAAACTCTCCTGTAAGAAAATTTTAGTTCGAAACCCGAGTAGAACAAAGCTTACCGACGTCGACCTAGTCTCAGGCGATAAGAGCGGCCGGATATTTATATAGTTCATTCACGGTTACTTACAACTTCCTTGCTACAATGCTACTTCCAGGAAATCCCTATGCCTCATGCTAAAAAAGTTTAACCGAGTCTGGAAAACTACACCAAACGATCAATGCACCACATTCGTGTGAACCAAATGAATTATTAATTTGCAAAACAACTATTTATTACTAGGCATTAACAACATACCCATTTTATCGTAGTTTTTATTCATATTTATTATAAATCAAATATTAAGATTTATAGACAAAAGTGCAATTTAACAAAAAAAAAAAAGGCACCTTTGCGTTAACACAAGAATAAACAAGTATAAAACACTTGTGAAAGTGGCACATTAAGTAAATAACCAAACACGTCATACACGGGGAGGTTTTTCAAAGGTTTGATCGAGAAAGTGTGAAGTAAGCGTGCATGGAGCAGGTTCACGTGGCCAGGATACGAAGGCTGGCCCAGCAGTTGAACTGAACGTGTCCCTCGCGTGCACAGCGCCGCTGACTCCACACTGGGCCATGGCAGGCAAACAAGGCCGCTATAAACAAACACGTCATACACGGGGAGGTTTTTCAAAGGTTTAATCGAGAAAGTGTGAAGTAAGCGTGCATGGAGCAGGTTCACGTGGCCAGGATACGAAGGCTGGCCCAGCAGTTGAACTGAACGTGTCCCTCGCGTGCACAGCGCCACTGACTCCATACTGGGCCATGGCAGGCAAACAAGGCCGCTATAAACAAGTGCTGCCGCCTTCAACGCCCCCCCCCCCCCCAGAGCTCAATCCGCATACAACCCAGGCCGGGTCACTCCCACATTTCCGTATGTGTGAATCGTGCCGGACGATGCCACTGGTCGGCGGGTTTTCTCGGGGATCTTCCGTTTCTCCCGCCCCTGCTTTCCGGCGCTGCTACACTCTCGCCTCATTTAATCCTCATAGGCTCTCAGGACCTCGTTGTTAAGAGCCGCCCAAACATTTCACCTCATATAAATAACGTGCTACCGTATTCCAGAATATTGAAACTAAGACTGACAAGAAGTTACTGATATGACTAATGAGCCTACTTTCCTCAACGTAGGTGCAATTAATTTTTAAACAAGTTCTTAAAAACAGAGTTGATAGGTAAGACTAGACTTATCTTTGGAAGCAATAACGTTGGAAGCGAAACGATAAACTTATGCAACAGTAGTGAGACAATTATAAATACACACGTGCCTTATCCGGGATTTGAACCCAGAAAACCTCGTACTATAAGCTAGCATGCAATGCATAGCATTACTGAGGTCGGAATCGGAGCATTAACTTCGGATTTTATCAGTCTAATGTTTTGAATGATAGGGTTTACTAACCTAAAATAAAAACAGAGCCGTCATTACGAAATTTAGGTGAGTGAGCCACTTAAAAAATGTAAGTTTACATGGCCTTCTGTAGCATTTATGGGGTGCACAATTTGGTACATCTTGGTTGAAAAGTCCACAGTAACATTTGGTGGGAATCGGTTGAGTACTATGTGGCGATCTTCATAAATGGACGACAAAAAGTAATGAAGTAGAACATTCGATGATGAACACTGTTAATATACAAAGTTAAGTTAAAATAGATTACATAGTTTCGTAAATATAGCACACAAAACTAAAACAATTTTATAAACGTCATTTTTAAAATAAGTGTACCATACCTAAGATACATACAGATATTAATATTGCCTACCACAGAACTCCGTCACAAAATTTTGTAAAAATGGGTTGATGGTTTCCAGAGATACGAGATTAAAAAAAAAAAAACCTTGTTTATTCGTGTGTCGCTATTCTACAAAATGGAGGATAAAATAGTGCATCATGTAGATGTAGATTCAGTTGATGATAGTTATATATACTGCAATAATACATAGTTAAGTTGGAATTGATTACATGGTACCTTTTTAAAAAGGGCCTGACAAGCTTAAAACGTATCACTTTATCTGCCTCAGTACTACTTGTTTGCCACATTTGTTTGGAAACGGTTAATTTTTTACCAAGCTATGACATAACTTAATTTATTCGTATGGCGCTACCTTCTAAAATGGCCAATAAAAGTGGTTATGTATTGATTTATACGATGCTTGTAATAGATACTTTCAGTATACACAATTTGGTCGAAATTGGTTGAATGGTATGGTAGATATACGAAATAAACCTAAAATATCTGTATGGCCGCCATTTTGAAAATAAGTACCTAATCAAGTTCAATCACTCGCGTTTACTTGGCTTATCACAGTATTACTAACCTATCAAACTGTGTGAGAATAGGTTAAATAGTTTTCGAGATATAACGTAAAATATTTCATTATTTGGTGCTTTTTTCCAAAATGGTGGACCAACAATAATAATCATCTCAAAAATTAATGTTCACTTGATTCTCTACCAGCATACAGAATTTGATTTCGATAGTTTGAATAGTTACCGAGATATGATATCACCCAAATTTAAACATGGCCACCATTTTTAACGTAAGTGTATGGCGAGGTTGGACATTACAAAAGTTACACGTCCTTACTAAGTATTATGTGTGTACCAAGTTTAATGAAATTCGGTTGACGCGTTCAAAAATTGAAAGGGGGAACATACACACACACATGCGCACAGGCACACACGCTAAAAACACAAACATACACACACAGCCAGGAAAGTGATCTCATCAGCCTTTCTTCTCTTCGGAAAGTAAGGCAATAATTATGTAGACCGATTATTCGTCTTCTGCAAATGTACCTAACATGCATGACCAATGACCAATGTGTTTGTTAATATCTTTATTTTCAAATGACAAGCACCATAATATTAATAAAATACTTTTACCAATTAAACTGTAATCAAAGTGCATTGCAATTTAGTTGGGAGGAAGTATAAAAATATCTCAAACTTGTTTACTAAACTTTGGTCTAACCTCAAACCCACGCCACGCTCTACTTCATTGTTAGTCCATGACTGAAACTCCTAAGTTTTCTCGCGGGCAAGCCTCCTCGTGTCTATTCAACACAAATCTCGCTTCCTTTATGATCTCACCGACCGAACATGGCTGCCAACGGCTGCTAAGAAAAATCTAGGGTGCCGATTAAAGATCAGTACCCGAAGATGCGCTGGTTGCTGAGCTTATCAGTCTATTTTGATTACGACTACTGGGTGTACAAATTGCTACACTCACCTGGAAACAGTTAAACCCTACATTTTCGGAATGAAATAACATAACTTCGGTTTGTATGATAAATCAAAGTAACCAGATTCGCGTATCTTACGCTCAAGTGCTCGCTAAATGTCATGTTCCGGGGATTAAAAAGGATTTAGGATTTGAATACTACGAATCCCTCTTCTTAAATATGACGTGTGTTGTGTGTCATATATATATATATATATATTATATATATATATATATATATATATATATATATATATATATATATATATATATATATATCACACGAGATGATTCGCAATTAGACCGACAAACTTCGGGAGCTTTTACTTTTTCATGAAGAATCACCTCCCGAAGTTTGTCGGTCTAATTGAGAATCATCATGTATATATTCTCTGGCAATGTTTTAGTTATATAATTTAGTATGCCCATTCACTTATTTAATAGCATTCCTGTGGCACTTCTTCCATCAACGTCGTTTACAAACTGGCAAGCAGAAAGATAAACAAACGCCATTCAAAACTGCGCATATTACTTAATAATAGACCCAAATTACAGTAAATAACGTTCGAAACAGAAACCTGGTCGACGTTGTGGGGCCGCGGTGGGGTAATTGGTTAGACTACTCGCCTCCCACTTAGGCGAACCGGATTCTATTCCCGGTGGGGTCGCTCCCGGATTTCCGAATGTGGGACTCGTGCCGGACGATGGCGCTGGTAGGTGGGTTTTTTTCGGGGATCTCCCGTTTCCCCCTCCCTTTCACCCCGGCGTTGCTCCCTACTCACCTCACTTCACCCTCATCGGCTCTCAAGACCTCGATGTTAAGAGCCGCCGGAATCTCTTCATTCACTCATAAGGTTTGACCGGTGCTTCCTAGGGGCATAAGCAGTTAAGAGTGTTTGTACACACAAAAATTCCACCCATCCTCCCATATGCTATACGCTCCTAGTAAACATTTTGCCCCCTTCAAAATAAAATTCCAGTCAGCAGTAAACTCTGATCGGAATGGAGAATCAGGAATAAATTTAGCCTTCAAATCACTCTGACCGGACAAACAGGACTGCAGTGAGGCGATGCAGGCCGCAGTCCAGACGCCAAGGTGGACTGGACTGGGGAGTAGGATCATGTAGAATCTGGCGCGAAAGTTTATTCTGAACTCCCGACTGGAGCTTAATTAAAACATACAAGGAACTGTAAACCAAACTTAATTGTTGCTATTCACAACGTCCATGTATTTCTTGCATGCTAGAAATACATTTTGACTGATGAAGATAGTCGTCGATATAAATCTGTGCCTTGGAAATCAACTTTTTATTTAACTGAAACTACGCATTTCGTACGTGTGTTCTGTGGTTCTCGCTATTACCGAAATAGTCCTGTTATCTTTTTTCATTCCTGCTTCATTCTGCCTTCGTTTTGGTTTACAGTTCAGTTTGGGTTTGGAACTTAACAGTCTAACTGACGCACAGCATTTGACTGTATTACAATGTACTAGATTGCGTAAAAGCTTGTGCAAGGGTCGCCGTAGTAGCTGTTATACCAGCTGCTATGAGAATAATCATGGTGTTTCATTCAAGTGTAGTAATAATACTTAATTTATTTTTAAAGTTCCGTGTAGGCTGTTCACGGTAAAGTGAGCACTTTTTAAGGCCCTCGCAACAGGCATTAATCACTAATAAATATATCTTATCTCAGTCTCAGGGATTAAATTCTGAGGGTGGTGAAATGTATACACTGCGTTTATTCGTCACATTGCAATGTTTATATTAAAAGGCAGCAGGAAGATGGCAATACGATGAAAGGAAAAATTAAGAAGGGCCTTAAAAAGGGCTCACTTTATCGTGAACAGCCTATACCAGCTTTCGTACTTGGCCAATCACACTGCAGTTACAGAACCTTAGGGCTCTCCCCGTGTCTTCTACTTCAAACGCATTAATTACGAAGGCAAAGCGTATGGCTCAATTTTGATTAAGACTTCCCAAATCTAGATTCACAAAAAGAAATAAATATTTAAAATACGGCGATGTCAAAAAAACACTGACAATAAAAATTTTTAAAAACCTATATTATCTGGTGATTTTACATTATCATTTTAATATGTTGAAAGGACATCAATATGATTACAACTTTGGTAACCACTAATACTAATGAAGCAATATTACGATGTGCTAGTTTTCTCATACATGAATTACAGGCTATCAGTTATACGAATTCTATGCATATATGTAGCCCCATACGCTAACCTATGCACTCGCCAAATACGCCAGCTAATGTCGTGTAATGTGAATCTTTCATGCTGTAGTAGATATACCGGCTAGTACACCAGGCCTTATATAAGCCTGAACAATAGCAAGCACGGAAGCAGATATCGTGTAATATGGATTTCACAATTGGTTGGCGAAGACTACGAGATACTTTTGCATCAAGGATGTGAGGTGATCCAGTAGTGTACCTGGCTCTCGCTTTGGAGGCCAAGTGTTCGACCTAGATCATCTGCACTGATAACTTTTTCCAAATGTTTTTCTATCCTCATCCCAGGCAAAACTATACAAGTTTAAGTAAGCTGTTTGCCTTAATCTGCAGCACGAACATGCAATCTGAACTATCAGCATACAATTTTGTCCAAAATAGCGTAACATAAACTTTAAATTACGATTAACTACATTACTCGCCTCACACCCATAGGAAATGCTTACCTGGAGCTGTCATTATATAAGTTACAAAAATTTCCCTTCATTTTACAGAAAAGTGCTGGTTAAAATTTATCCAGAACACTCCGTAAACTCGCCGCAATATTGCGGACACGGTTTTCAAAACCAGACTTTCGTAAATTCCGCACAAATTTCCGTGATTTAATGTAACCTCATTTTAAATTTGCTGGCTTGTTTCCTGTATTTCCAGTTCCAAAAAGGAGATAACGAAATATAAAAAACATAAATATTCCTTATGCTGATATTTTAATGCCCCCCCCCCCTAAAAAAAAGACACAACGTTATACCACTTTACACATGAGCGAGAATTGAACCCGAGTAAAACATTTCAAAGATTACAAGAATAACCACTGACCTACAAGCTCCTTACAATAACTTATGATACAACTTTGGTATTCGTAATGTAGTACCTCAAGTGATTTTTTTCCATCTACTATCAACATGTTTGTGTACTTTAAATGTTGCTTATTCTTAAAATACGTCTTACAGCCCATTTTGATGTTTGAAGGAATGCTGGGATAGGTCTAGGTGGCGTGGATAATGCCGTACCTGCGGGGGTAGGTCTAGGTGGCGTGGATAGTGCCGTAGTAACTGCCGCACAAACGATAATTGCCTGGTTACATTGGCGAAGAAAGCTTAGTGCTAACTCGACATTGCACGTACCCGAAACCTACAGCTATAGGAAATGCAGACACTTTCCGTATTTTGTATTTACGGAGTTTATCTCCGTTTTTTTCGTCATTGCGGATAGCATTTCCGAAAATTTACTGTACATTTCCGTAAAAATGTCGGTAATTATATGGAAAATTCTAACAATGTATACGAAGTAGTTCGCCCTTCGCCGTTTTCACAGCATCTACAGTACTAAGTTTACATATGTAGATGTCTAAAGGTATTTTCTTGCATTCCTTCTGCGACATGGCGAACAGTTCGGTAACAGTTTTGCGGCGATGTGATCTGGCTATCAACCGGAGCTGTAGTACATCCCAGAGATTCTCAGTTGGATTCCGATCAGGGCTTTGGGGCGTTCATTCGATCTCATTCACTGGCAGGTCGTCGAACCGCTTGGTTATAGCCTGCGTTTTATGTACGGGTGAACTGTTATGTGGAAAATAAATACGACCAACAACAAACTGTAGCCACAAGACGGGTAGCGCAAAACTGTCCAATATTACCTGATAGGCTGTGGCATTCATGGTTCGAGGAACTAAACCAAGTGAAGAGAGACCAAACTACAACAGTAGGCCCACGCCATAATGCATTCTACGCCAAATTTCACAGTAGGAACAATGCTCTCCAGTACTATCGCTCTCCTGGCATTCGCCAAGTCCACACACGTCCATTGGAATGTGATGACGGGTAACGTGATTCGCCAAGTCCACACGACGCTCTTTCATTGTTGCAGAGTACACAAGCGACGTATTTTGTACCACTATGGTCGGCGGTGATGATCCGTCTACTGATCACAGGTTTGTGTGCTGCAGATACAAACACCTCTCGACCAAGTGCTGGCTTCACTTCTAGATGCCAATCGAAACTCTGAGGCTAAGGTTTCCGAAGCTTGCCGATTTAACTTCACCACACGAAGAAGGTATCGACGGTCCCTACGTCAACTTTCTTGGTTTCCCTAGCCGAAGTTGTTTTACGACTCCCTGGCTCTGTCATTTCACCACTTTATTACTCGCTGTTGAAGGTGCTATCTGAATCATGTCAGACATCTCACGAATGGAATGACCGAATCGGTGAGCACCGATGGTCATAAACATTTCGATTACTGCAACTAGTAAACACTTCTATCTACATTTTGCTATGTCCTTTCCAGGGCGACCCAAAGGGGCATACCACCAGCCCAAAATTCGCAAAGTCAACAGACTACAGAGTAACCCAAAATATTAATTTTTCTAGCATATAAAACTACATAAAGAAAACATGGGGTATTTTCCAAAGGCACTACTTTTAATATGTTCAAAACATCATTAAGAACTTGATACTTTTGATTGGGTGAATCGACAAAGAATATAATATTAAATAACCTTCATAAATTATGCTGAATTAGCTGTAAAGATACCATTATCATACCATGGCATACAATCTAAAATACAATATAATACTAATACATAATTTGGCTGTTCCCATAAAATACAATAAAAATATTGACAGCCCTCGCTTTCTATTAAATGCAATTTCAGATTGTTTTGCAACTGTTCAAATTTATTACAAGTTCTCGAATTATCTTAATTTGACTTTGCCAATACATTAAAAGTATCTTTATATTGTCACACTTCGAGAACAAAGTTTTATGGGGTCTAAAAACATCGAATATATAAAATCAGGACTTCGTTAAATTTAATAATCACGACTTTCCCTTTAAAAACAGTTTTAATTCCCCATGGCTTACATGCAAATTTCACAAAACGTGTGACCATTTGCCTGTTTCCCTTTAGAGAAATTATTTGTTTCCTTGGCTGAATATACTTACAACAGCCATTTCCAAACAATTTAATTTATGAAATATTTTACTAATAATTCTGCACAAATTCAGTAGCAATTTGCTCTTTGCCATTTAGTTAATTTATCCATAATTTCGGCTGCAAGAATGACAAACATTTTTTGCTTTAATCAGCAGTCTTAGAAAAATTCTATCCAGCTTGTCCAGCAGTTTACCACTACTAACTGTCTACTAAGGGGCATCTTGACGTCATGGGTCATTACAAATATCAATATGAGTACTTAACTCGATGACGAGGACCAGAAGTCGATTCTTGAAAAGCAAGCGAAACTCCCAGCTATTTATATCCAAAAAATCCCCTCCACAACTCGGGGTACCACAAGTCTTAACCAACAGGATTAACTTGTGTTGTTCTATAATGTTCTTTAATGTTAATTTCTTATGTAAAATATGCCTTCCGAAGCGCTGATGTACGTGTGTTTAGCGCTGCATGTCGTTTAATCCGCACGCCACCATGCCTAACAAGCGATGCTAGCGCATGCCGTGGTGATCGCTGGAACTACAGCAGGCAGTCACGCTCAGTCTATGAGTGCCTCGTGGCGGGGCTGGCACGAGTGTCGTGACGATACATGACCTTCGATAATGTTCAAGCAGCTGTCTACCGCGTCGTAGCCTGCCTTGCTTGAAATCTAGAGAACTTCAAGTGTATGCAGAAATATAAGGCAGGAAGAATATTCTTCACGCACACATCACACGTACATTCTTGTGGGATTTTGAAAAGAAATTCTCGCCATGTTGAAAGTGTGTAGTTGTTCGGGCAGGCCCGGAATACAGATTACATCAGCCAGTCGGGCAGGGCGGTGGGAATGAGACGCCTCGTGTCAATATCTATATGCTTTATATAAGCTCACAACATGCTTGTGTGACGTATGAGGTATCCGTCTACCTTCATTTCAGCGGAGTGTCCGGTCATTAACGGTGATTCAGTGTATTATTACGTTCCTGCCTTTTACAACTACCAAATAACAAGTAGTAAAATTAAGTACAAAACTATTAAAGAACTCGTAAAGTGTAAATTTTCTATAATCAGAAATTCTCAATAATTAATCAAACTGAAATTATGACACGGGAACGAATTATTTCTGCACAAGGAGCGGAGCCGATCCTTAAACTTCCGAATTCCTTACAAAATGATTGACGGCCCCAATCCAGAAAATTAAGGTGTAACGATTACTATTAAATCTTGATGTTGATTCAGTCCTCGATAGGAGATGAATGACGAACCTGTGCTCTTGCACACAAACACTCGCGACAGCCTACACTTCGCGCCATATATCTGTCATCAGAGAGAGAGAGAGAGAGAGAGAGAGAGAGAGATCGGAGGAGGAGTAGGTAACCTGAGAAAACAGCGCCGAATTATTCATACTCAATTATTTGAAAATATTGACATTCAATAAATTTGGTACTGCGAAAGAAAATTAGTTGCCAAAGGACAAAATATGTATGATATAACTGTAAACGTTTGCAGTGCTAATAGCAAAACTAAACCTAAGTGTTGTATTCTCGTCGACGGTCGTGTATGGCTTTAAAAATCTCAAGTGGCGTGAGCGAAAATTGATGAGCACGGACAATGTTAGCAATTATGCGGCATGTTGCATCTGCAATCAGCTCGATAGCTCGCGCGCCTTGCTGGACACCGGCAGAACGGACTGTGGACAGGCTAGGCTAGGCTAGGGCGTCGTCTTGACAGCCGACGCGGGTGAAGCGACGTGAGTATGGAGCAACACCGGAATGCAAGCGTGGTGGGAAAACCCGCACGCCGGTAATAACCGATTCGCCTCGTGGTGAGAGGACAGCGCACTAACCGCTACACGATCAAGGAACATTATGTTAGGGGGGGAGGCACAGGCCGGGCGGGGTGTTCCAGGAACACAGGCTGGTGTTTGTCCCCGCAGTGTCACTCCCGATATAGCCCGGCAACCCGACACCAGCGACAGTCCCGCTACAACCAAGCCAGCGCGTCGCCATGCAAGCCCTCCCTCAAACACTACACACACTCACACTCACATACAGATATCCAATCATGACCGGGTGCACCAACATCGTCCTCGATCCGAGATCCAATGATCCTAGTTCCAAACCAGGATCCAGTTTGATCATGGTTCCAATATAAAAGTGTTGCACCAACGAAATTTCATAATTCTGGATCCCCGATTCATATAACTTGGTTCCAAAGTGAGAGATCTATATTAGGTATGAGTAGTATAAAAATGGGCATTCTGACACACAAGACATCAGGTGGTGGAACCATGGGTCCTAATTAACATAATTTCAGGCGTCAGGATATGGAGCCAGGACTGCCGAATTTCACTTTTTTCCCCATATTCCCATCCAAAACATTCCAATTTCGCGTACAAAAACGTCACTTTCCCTTTTTCCCCTCAAAGCATCCCTAATTTCCCTCTCTGCACCAGTGGCCATCTTGGCAGCCAGTACCAGAAAGTGCATTTGCTCAACTTAGTGCATTGTGGCTGGGGTTTGCCCAATGCGGCTGAAACTGTCAGAGCTCTCAAATTCGGAACTTCTCATTTCCTGGCGGCCATCTTGGTATCCCCGACCTATGTCTACCCAGGACAATTGACGACCAGCAGAAAATGTCGATCGCTTTGGTGGCCAGCCCCTCGCCGATGGCGGCAGTAGGGCATCAAGACATCGCGAACGATCGGATCTCGTGTAACACAGCACTCACCTTAAGTCTGTGTGTGTGCATAGCACTTATAAGCATAGTAGGCTATAATTTCCGAACTGTTTAAGTTATAGTTGTAAAATCATAAAATAGCCATCAACCATGACTAGGAGAATTATCACGGAGTCAAGTATGCACAATATAAACTTATAAGTATAGTTGGTTATAGCTTCCGAACCGTTCAAGTTACAGTTGTCAAATTCATAACATAGGAATCCACCATGACTAGGAGAAGGATCGCGTGGTCGAATATGCCCCATGTCAACCTAAAAGAATAGGTGGGTGTAATTGGCGAACCACTTAAGTTATAGTTGTCAGTCATATCACAGACATCCACCACGACTAGGAGAGGGGTCGCTAGGACAAGTATGCCATATCTCAGTGTATAATCATAGGTAGGTGTTATTTTAGAACCATTTGAGTTATAGTTGGCAATTTAATAACACAAGCATCATCCTCGACTAAGAGAAGGGTCGCAGGGACAGGTATGCCCATGCTAACTTATAAGCATAGTTGACTGTAATTTCTGCACCATTTTAATTATAGTGGCCAAATTCATAATATAGACATCAACCACAATTGTGATAGATGACTAAGTTACATGCATTTGGGATACAACTACCAAAAAAATCAATATATGCATAACTTTCCAACAACAAGAAGGGATGAGCGGACATATGTTGGCCTGCATGTCTCCACGTTCTTACATCTGTCTCTCTCCTGTCCCCTCGGTGCCATCGCCTGGCCACGCACACACTTCCTCGAGCGCTCCTACCATCGGCATTATGAACAGTGACCTTCCATTCGTCCCTGCGGTCTCTTTCTATCCCTTGTACTCCACCATTCTCCAGCCTACATTACTCCTGATCTTACATCCTCAAGCACTTGTCACCACCCGGCCAATAACTCACTATTCACCAACCTCCCCGAGCACTCGTGTAACAGTATACTTACTTCCAGACGGTTGGTCAATACCCTGGCTTTGCAACCGTGAGCTGTGTACCAAGTCATCAATGTATGTATGTACATATGTAATGAGATGTCACTTGTAATGAATAAACAGCTATCGCTAGACAGGCGAGTCCCCGCTCATACAAAAACACATATTAGAAGAATAAGCTTCCTATTATGAAAACAAAGTATCCCTACTTTGACAGGTGTAGCACTGAATACACATAGGCCACGAGTGCATCTCACCTTCGACGTCATCAACTTCGTCGAGAATGCGATGTCGCAGGAAGCAGAGACCACGATGAGCAGTCCTGCCTTTCCGTGCACGATAGATAACGACCAAGTACTACTTCTCCACCACCTCAGCCTTGTCATTGTACTTACCGGTATACTACTGAATGGCGGATCGCTCCGAGTGCTTTCTCACATCGTCTGCTAGAATACAAAAAAGGAAAAAAACCTACCAAACCGTATGTATGTGTTGCACAAGCATATAAAATTCGACAAAAGCCATGTAATCCAATAACTAATACAAATTGTCATGTTGTCCGAGTATTCTAAGGTGACTGATATAATCTCTGGTTCCAATAATGGGGGGGGGGGCATGGGTTCGAATCCCCACACCTGACACTTTTTTTTTGTTTCTGTACCCTACTCGAATAAATATGTTATTATAGGCTTGATTCCCGTTGAGAGCACATGCAGACATTCGTCAGTCCCACTGCCCATGAAGAGACTAGCATGACAGTCATACTCTGTCTCTGACCTGCACTCATATACCGAAGTAGGTAATAATAACAGGGAGGTTCAGGGAGGGGTCACCCTGCACTGTAATACGAGCCACACACACACATTCACACCATGACAACCCAAGACAAAAACCTAGTAAGGAGGTATTGCAAGACACACACACCAACTATCCATGTACCCTGCTCTTAGACGATGCAGAGCAGAGGTTTTATCCTAATGAGTGTAACTGTTTCAGGAGACCTGCATGGCACAAGCACTTATCATCATCATGAACTCTTTGGAAGGAATGACTGCCCTGCCTTTCTGTACACAATACATTACCAATCACCTGTTTACCAACAGACAATCGCTTGTTGGAGGGAAGCAAGACCCCACTACCATCCATACATGGTAGATACCAACCAAGTACTGCATCTCCACTACCTCATCATGTCAACGTAATTACTGGTATACTATTGAAAGGAAACAATTCATGTGCCGTGAACTAAGCTCAAGGTATTGTAGGTTCGATTCTTGTAAAGAGAGGTAATACAAGTCGATATAAAAGCAGCCATGCCTACAACAGTGTTAGTAATTACAGGCAGTCGGCCCCGACCTGCACTCACATACCAAGCCCATCACACACACACACAACCACAAACCGTTGATACCAAGCAAAGGAAAAGTTTATTTGTACCTTAACTGGTGTAGCAGTGAATACCTGTAAGTCACGAATGCATCTTGTCGATATGACCCCACTGCAAGTGGAAACAACAATGACAGTCCTACCTCTCCATGCATGGTAGAACCGACCAAGTACTGCATCCCACACCACCACCTCCCCTTGTCAACGTGCTTATCTGTATATTATTGAAAGGAAACAATGCACGTACCCTGAGCCATCCTCGAGGTTCGATTCCCATAGAGAGTGGTAATACAAGATGTCATGAAAGCTACCATTGCATATACCTTAATAGAAGGTGGGTGCAATGGCCCCACTGCTAAAACATCAACACGAAGGAAGTTACTGCCATGATCATCCCACACAATAAAAGATAGTCATATGCATTTCTCTGTATGCGTTCTTCAGTAGTCCGCTAGAGTACACAAAAGGAAAAATACCTAACAACCCGCACATGCATATTGCACAAGCGGTGGCTAGACAAGACCATACTAAGTATGTATTTCAACAAAAGCACGCAATCCATCACTAATACAAATCGTCAGTTTGGACAAGCAGCCTAAGATGCCTGAGTTAAGCACTGGTTCCAGTAAAAGAGAGTTTGGGTTCAAATGCCTGCACCTGGCACATTTATTTTCTGTACCCTACTCGAATAAATAAGGTATCACAGGTTCGATTCCTGTTGAGAATGCATGCTGATGACATGCCTACAGACAATTATTTGTCGTCGTTCCCATTCTCCATGAAGGCGGAGCAATCGCTTGAAGACAATACCAACCACCGAATGTGTGCCATCGGGTACGACTACATGTGAAACTTCGATGATCGATAAACACCAACAACAACAGCAGTTGTTATGTGGTAAACAATGCAATTACTGCAACAAGCCTTCTGTAAAACATTGCAATGCACGTAGTCATGAACAGAGAGTATGTGCAAAGGCAACTACCACTAGAACTACACTACTATGTGATATGTGGGGTGCAGCATTCAGTAGAGGAGATACTCTCCGTCAAAATGGTACGTGTAAAGATAATGTACCTTTGCTTGGCACTAGACAGCATACATTGTCGCACGACAAGGCTAACCTTCCTGCTGATTCGACATGTAAATTAATATATGTTCGAGCGCCCATAACATTATGTGGGCCTTCATGATCTTCCAAACCAGCATGATAAGAATGAACTATGAGTGGTGCAGAGCATGAACCAGACAGTCCATCAGGAGGTGTAAATATTAGACCTGCACTGCTAACATGTGAAGTGAAAACCAAAGATGCTAACCAGGAGCAGTACGATAGTTTTTAGTATAGGGTTGGCCAGATCAGTTGTCATCTAGACTTCGAAGAGTGAACATCGGCTGTGGATAACGTGGTCTTATACATCGATATGACAGGAAAGTTATTTGTGTTGCTTCTGTAAAAAGATATTTTCTAACAAAATCATCTAGACAGCATGAAGTTAGGTGTTATCAAAATGTGGGTCATATTATGTTTGGATGTGAAAAGTGTAGATCTCAAATTACTCGCCAAAGCGACTTGAAAAGACATCTTACAATGTGTAAGGCCCATCTTTTTCTACAGATATTACCAGCTCAATGGGTCCACCTGAGAGCAGCTCTTTGGATTCGCCACAACACCCATGCAAGTATTGTAACCAGACATTTACATGTGCATACGATGCAAGGATACATGCACAAAGTTTATGTAAGAAGAACACCATCCGCATGTCGCATCGATGTGGTAAGTATCGAAGAATGATTGTGTTTGTTGATTTAAAAAGCCATTTGAAACTGTGTAAGTCACAACCATTTAAATAGACATTTAAAACTTTGTAACAGAAAGCATATGGGGACTGCTGATGATGGTGTTGCTCTCAAGCTGATACTAATTGTACCCTCATCAGGGTGCCATGACATTGTGGTATAAAACAGGTCAGAATAGGCCAGTCAGCTCAAGTGCTGTTCAGACCTCGAAGAGAAAGTAGATCGGCTGCGGGTAACATATTCGTATTCGATGATGGAACAGGAAAGTTATTTGTGCTGCTACTGTAAGAAGGCCTTTTTTACAATAACCAGCTGCAGAGAACATGAAACCAGTTCTCAATATCAGAATCCAGACCATACTATGTTCGCATGTGAACAGTGTGAATAGCAGTTCGTCCAATATGGCAACTTGAAACATCTTGCAACCTGTATGGGTCGCATTGCACCGCCTGCCAGGCAAAGATCAGGAAATAAACATGCAGGTTATTCTACAAATGTCTAAGCTAGTTCTTTGCTCCTGCCAAGACATTCATGCAACTATGACAAGACATTTATAAGTGCATATGATGCTTGGAAACACAAAAACAGTACTTGTGTGAGGAACGCCATTTGCAGGGCATATCAATGTGATAAGTGTCGATGAATGTATGTACAAGACGGGGATTTAAGCAGTCATTTGAAACTTTGTAAAGGAACGACCAATTATAAACAACTTAATGATTATTCACCATCCATGAAGCTTAATGATAATGGCTTTTTTCTGAAGCGATCTGCATTCAGGGAAATATTGAAAGATTTGGTTGCACCAAATATGTCAACTCCACTACACAATGTTTGCTCTTTCCTGAAAAGTATGAGCACTAATATAATAAACCAACTTATCGATGAGGTAGAACAAAATGGTCCTGTCAAATATAATATGTGGCTGGACTGTAGCTATACAAAACCAGAGCCTCATGACGATGAATATTGTACCAGAACCTTCAAGACTTGGTTGTAGCTATATCGCATCCATCTGCAGCAGAAGATGCAATTGTTGATAGTATACACAATTAATGTCAAGAGGAAGGAGAAATGGTGGCCGAGGGTTTGGGTTGGACCTTGGCTTCGGTAAATTCTCTAGAGCTGAGAATAAGTGGGTACAGTCCAATTTGTAAATAGACACATACCGATGTTCCCGCACTACGGAGAAGAAGACGACAACATAGCTTCGTCTTCAGCCGTTAGAAAGGGAGGTATAAATTACTCAATCAACAGTCATTCACACACAGTTGCTAAACTGACTTGTATGACATCAGTACTGCAAGGAGTCATCTGTAAGGAGGCAGCATCGAAGAGTCAATTGTGAGGAGTCAGCACTATGTAGTAGTAGTACATGTGTGTTTGTGTTCACACATATTCATGAAGAGGATGCAATCGAGTACAACTACATGTGAAACTTCCCTGATCGATCATCAATTACATGGTAAACAATGCAGTTACTGTGACAAGTTCTTCAGTAAAAGTTGCAATGCTCATCATCATGAACAGAGCAACTGTACAAAGGCACCGACTTCTAGAATACACATGTGATATATGTGGTATGACATTTGGTAGAGGTGATAATCTAAAGAGACATACTGGTACATGTAATGGTACTGTACCTTCGCTTGACACAAGAAGGCATGACAAGTTGAGTATTCCTGCTGATTCGTCATGTACACTAACATTACTTCGAGCACCCATATCATTACATGGACCTGCATGGTGCTCCAAATAAGTGTGTGAAGAAGGACCTACAAGTGTTTCAGAACATGAAACATACAGATCATCAGGAGTTGTGATAAACACTCCTGCACAGCTAACATGTTAAGTGAAAAACAAAGAAGATGCTACTCAGGATGATGAGAACGACACTGTGATCTCCAAGTCTGCCGAGAACGATAATGTGACTGCCAAGTATGCTCTGAGAACAACAATGTTACCTACAAGTCTTCTGGTGATGACATACCGACATCTGCAAAGTGAAAGTGTGTTGCTGAGACCTTCTGCAATGTGACCAAGTCTGCTGGTGATGGTGTGTCGGCATCTGCAAAATGAGCACGTGTTGCTGAGACCTACTCAACTCGGAAGAAGAGCATAGATGCAGTTATGTATAATGTAACCGCAAAGTATGATGAAAATGGTAATTTGACCTCCAAGTCTGCTGAGATCGACCATGTGACCAAGTCTGCTGGTGATGTTGACGTGCCGACTACTGCAAAGCGAATGTATTTTGCTGAGACCTACTCAACATGGAAGAACATAGATGCAGTCATGTATCGTAACCCTTCTGCGGAGAGTGGCGCAAAGTCTGACTACTCGGAAAACCCCAATGACCTAGTTGACACACTACGATGTTTGGTTTCATTGCAGAGAGGTGAATAACTGGCTGTCATCAGAGAGATAAATTCTATTATTGACGAACTCAGAGCAGGATGCTTTATTGAATGATATATGTGTGTGTGTGTGTGTGTGTGTGTGTGTGATTTGGTTATGTCTACAATAAATACAAACATCAACAAAATATATTAGTATTTTTTTCTTGTTTTAATTCCTACCATCTAAGAAATGAACCTACCGCTATGTGGTAGGTCTTCGAACCGCTAGAACAAGCGATGCCTCCACCTTCATGAAGAATGGGGCCGACAAACGATTGCCTGCAGGCATCATCAGCATGCATTCTCAACGGGAATCGAACCTGCGATACCTTATTTATTCAAGCAGGGTACAAAAAATGCCAGGAGCAAGGATTTCAACCTGCACTCCCTTTTACTGGAACCAGTACTTAATTCAGGTGTCTTAGGTCGCTTGGCCAACCTGACAATTTGTATTAGTGATGGATTTACATGGCTTTTGTCGCATGACATAGATGTATGGTCTTGTCTAGTAATCGCTTGTGCAATATGCATGTGCGGGTTGGTAGGTATTTTTCCTTTCGTGCACTCTAGCAGACTACTGGAGAACGCACACAGAGCAATGCATATGACTATCTCTAATTCTCTAATTGTGTGCGATGAGCTTTGTACACGAGTGCAGGTCGGGGACTGTCTGTTACAATGGCGGTTACTCTCTTTGTGTTGTCATTTTAGTAGCGGGGCCCTTGCTCCCACTTTCGATTAAGGTATATGCAATGGTAGCTTTTATTACATATTGTATTATCACTCTCTATGGGAATCAAACCTCGAGGATGGTTGAGGGTACATACATTGTTTTCTTTCAATAGTATACCAATAAGAACATCGACAAGGGGAGGTGGTGGTGGGAATGCAGTACTTGGTCGGTATCTACTGTGAATGGAGTGGTGGAACTGCCATTGTGATCTCTGCATACAGTGGGGTCATGTCGACAGTGAGATGCGTCTGTGGTCTATGGGTATTCACTGCTACACCAATTAAGGAATAAATTTACCTCTCCTCTGCATGGCATTAGCGGTTCGTGGTTGTGTGTGATGGGCTTGGTATGCAAGTGCAGGTCGGGGCTGACTGTCTATAATTGCTAACATTTTGTAGACATGGTGGATTTTATGTCGACTTGTATTGCCACTCTCTATGAGAATCGAAACTATGCAACCTCGAGGTTGGTTCAGGGCACATGCATTTTTGCTTTCAATAGTATACCAGTAATTACATTGACATGAGGAGATGGTGGAGATGCAGTACCTGGTCGGCATCTACCACGTATGAATGGTAGAGGGGCCTTACTTCGCTCCAATGTGGGTTTGTCTGCTGGCAAATATGTAATCGGTAATGTATTGTGTACGGAAAGGCAGGGTTGTCATTGCTTCCAGCGAGTTCACAACAATTATATGTGCTAGCATCCTGCAGGTCTCCTGAAACAGTTACACTCATTAAGGTAAAACCTCTGCTCTGCATCTTCTATGAGCAGGGTATATAGGCAGTTGGTGTGTGTGTATTGCGATACTTCCTTATTTGGTTCGAGTCTCGGGTTGTCATGGTGTATGTGCTTGTATTACAGAGCAGGGAGACCCCTCCCTGAAACGCCCTTTTTTTTGTTATTATTACCTGCTTCGGTACATGAGTGCAGGTCAGAGACAGAGTATGACTGTCATGCTAATCTCTTCATGGGAACTTGGACCGACGAATGTCTGCATGTGTTCTCAACGGGAATCAAACCTATAATATCATATTTACTCGAGTAGGGTAAAGAAACAAAAAAAAAATGTGTCAGGGTGTGGGGATTAGAACCCATGGTCTCCTTTAACTGGAACCAGAGCTTATATCAGATGCCTTAGGACGCTCGGCCAACCTGACAATTTGTATTAGTGATGGGATTACATGGCTTTTGTCGAATGTCACATGCTTGTGCAATATGCATGCATGGGTTGACAGGCATTTTTTTCCTTTCATTCACTCTAGCAGACGATATGAGAAAATACTGAGAGAAATACACCTTTCAACAGTATACCAGAAATTACAATGAGAAGGGGGAGATGGTTGGGATGTAGTATTTGGTCTCTATCTACCATGCACAAAAAAGCAGGACTGCTCACTGTGGTCTCCACTTCCAGCAAGGTCACATTATCGATGACGACGACGATGACAGTGAGATGCTCTCGTGGCATACATGTATTCACTGCTACACCTTATAAGGTAGGGGATACTTCATTTTTGTAATATATGAAACTTATCGTTCTATAATGTGTTTTTGTATGTGCGGGGACTCTGCTGTCTAGCGATGACTGTGTATTCATTGCAAGTGATATCTCGTTACTAACATACATACATACACTGACGACTCGGTACACGGTTCATGGTTGCAAGACCGGTGGTACTGACAGACTGTGTGGAATTAAGTAAGTACGCTGTTACATGAGTGCTTGGGGGGGGGGGGTCGGTGCACAGCGAGGAGTCGCTGGCTGGGCGGTGGCGAATGCTCTAGAGGATGTTGTATGATTAGGGCTGATGTTAGCTGGTGCAGCGGTAGGACAGGGTATAGAAAGAGTGCGAGGATGAGTGGAAGGTCGTTGTTCATGGCGCCAAGGGGGAGGGGGATATTCGAGGAATGGTGTGTGTGTTGGGGGGGGGGGGCAGGTGGTGTCACTGAGGGGACAGGAGAGACAAGGTGAGTAAGAATGTGTAGATATGTAGGCCGACGTATGTCCACATGTCCCTTCTCGTCGTCAGGAGGTTTTGCAAGTATTATGATTTTTGAGGTAGTTGTATCTCAAATGTTTCATAACTTACAGTCATCTATCACAGTCGTGGTTGGTGTCTATATAATGAATTTGGCAATTATAACTCAAATGGTTAGGAAATTACAGCCAACTATGCTTATAAGTTAGCATGGGGCATACTTGTCCCTGCGGCCCTCTCCTAGTCGTGGTGGATGTCTATGTTACGAATTTCCATCTATACCTCAAATGGATAGGACATTACACCTACCTATGCTTATACACTGACATATGGCATACTTGACTCTGCGACCCTTCTCATAGTCGAGGATGTTGCCTATGTTATGAAATTGCCAACTATACCTCAACCTGTTGGGAAATTACACCCAACTATGCTTATACACTGAGATATGGCACACTTGTCCTTGCGACCCCTCTTGTAGTCATGGTGGATGTCTATGATATGAGTTTGACAGCTATAACTTAAAAGGGTCGCCATTACACCCACCTATGCTTATAGGTTGACATGGGGCACATTTGTCCCAGCGACCCTTCTCCTAGTGGTGGTGGATGCCTATGTTATGAATTTGGAAACTAACTTAAACGGTTCGGAAATTATAGCCAACTGTGCTTATAATTGTTATGCACACACACACACAAAATTAAAGCAGGTTGCTCTATTACACGAGATCCGATCGTTCGCGACACCTTGATACCCACGACCACCGCCAGCGAGGCGCTGGTCACCAAAATGGTTGACATCCTCTACTGTTCGTCGATTGTCCTGGGTAGACATAGGTCAGCGATACCAAGATGGCCGCCAGTAATGAGATGCTCCGACAGTTTCAGCCGCATTGAGCAAACCTCGGCCACAATGTGCTACATTGAGCAAATGCACTTTCTGGCACTGACTACCAAGATGGCCGCTGGCAGGAGAGAAATTAGGGACATTTTGAGGGAAAATGGAAATATTTATGTTTTTGTATGCGAAATCGGACGTTTGGGGAGGGGGAAAAAAAGGGGGGGGGGGAAATTCAAAAACTCACGCACACTCTTTGTGGCAAATATTTTGTTAAACGCCGTTCACGATAAAGTGAGCACTTTTGAAATCAACCTTACAAAAAAGTTACGGTCCCTTCCTGCATATATTTCAACGGACGCACTGAGTGGCACGCGTCCAGTAGAGTTGGTAACGATGGATGGAAAGTAGTTCCATATCTTAACGTTGAATAAAAAGTGTTAGATAACCATTTCTGATAACTGAAATTGTTTCTTTCGTATTCTGTTTATTTTTTAATGTGCCGAAGTGTAAAAATGAGCAGATTCGCAAGATATTTTCTTTTGTAATAATTTCACAGTTGCACTTGACCGACGCATGAATAAAGTGACGAGGCACATAGCAGTGTTAATCTTGCATTAGGCGGAAGAATACACAAAGTGCATACAAGTAGATCTTAAGCAGGGCTTTCAACATTCCTCATTTTACCGTGAACAGCCTATAACCGACTGCGCCGATAGGAATTAGTTACTCCAACTTTGAACATCCATGATGAGATCGCGTGACGGATAGAATGTTCCAATCTACAAAGTTCATCTGAACTAAAGTGATATGGATTTTTTTTTTTGCTAAAAACCAGGTGCCTTTACTGGTAAAATATTTTTCCACCGCCCGATAATTGAATACTCCATCACTATGCTGTCGCCAAGCCTGATATGAGGTGTAAAGAAATGGCGGATTGTAACACCGGGGTTACGTGGAGAAATGAAAAATGTGACGAAAATATAATGGTAATTTTGTATTTTGGCCTGTTGTTTGGTCGCAGCTGCTCCGTGAATTAAACGTGCGACACTGCACATATGATGGCAAAACTTCATGCCGCCATCACTGCAGTTGAGGAGATGTTGAATAATGTGCAAGGTAATATTCTGAGGTGCGAGGCCGCATGACAGCGAATGGACGGTGGACTCTTTGAACGTCCGATGTCAATACTGCCCACACGACGGTGTTGTGGACCGCTAATTCAGCTCTTATGCTTGTACTGTGCAGTCGTGTGTGTATATGTGAAATGGCAGTACATGGTGTATCACACGTGGAACTTTACAGTTCATATTTACTTCACAACACAACACAACACAACACAACTGTGTAGCTGGTGCGGTGCCCATATTTTTGCGTCAAGAAATGAAAAGCTATCCGCTTGCCGTACAAACTTTTGGATGCAGTACAACGTAGAGCACTGCCACTTGAGTGACTATGTATTAGGGAGCTTGGGGGGAGGGGGGTTATGGGATAACCCCTAGGAATTCTTTTAAAGACGTACCAACCTCCTAATGATGCATTTAAAACAATTTTATGATGGAATAAGTATCGCCAGTACAAAATCTATTTCCATTAGATACAACGTAGTTTTTACAGCTGGTAGTCGCCAGTGAATGTGCCTGAACATGCCTACTGACTCTGGCCTTTGGGGGATGAGTCATAGTCACCATAACGCCCCGTAGTTACGTCACTAGGTACTAGTTACATCTCACAGTCATTAGAACTTTGCGTGCTACTCGGTACATCAAACTGCAAAATGTCAACAAAAAAAAAGTATCGTTTGCCTCAATAAAAGCAACGAATTTCCGTACACTTGGTAGCACAGGCTTTGCCACGGAGACCGCAGATGATTTGACGTAGTTCCAGAGCGTGGCGCTAGATATCACTACCGTCTTGTAGATAAAATAGTCGCGTGTGTGCGAGGACACCTTACAAATTGTTAGGCCAATTCACACAATCATATATTTATTGAATTCAATTACTTGAATTATATTTATTGAACCAAAAATCACTTCATTTACTTCATTGAATTGCATCCCATAAGCTTTTAAGCCTCGACATAAAAATTTATCACAAACTTTTTAATGAAACCAGTTTAAAAATAGCAATAGTAAATTTTTAGAACTAGCTGCTACTCGTGCACGTCACGAAAATAATTGCTTTAAACACAATTAATTTTCTAAATTTTATTTTGTATTTTCGATTTTAAAAATATGTGTCATTTTGTAACATATCTACATATGCGGACACAACTCTATTATTATGAGATTGCATTCGAGGCCACGGATTCACGAGTAGGAGCCGGCAGGCAGCCATTTTGTGATGTAGTCCAGCGCAGTCTTGAAAGCCAGTGACCTTGACCAAAATTAACTTAATCACCACATTTCCAAAAATTTCTAAAAAATGTTTTATTAAAAAAATCAATAAAAATTATTTTAAAAATATGTAAAACTTCCTAGAAAAATCCAAAAACTCGCAAACAATTCATGAAAGTCAACGAGCATATTACGTTACTTACTACCATATTGGATTTTGGTTACCGTGACCTAGAATGACCATAAACCCAAAAAATACCCTAAATATAAAAAAAGAATATTTATAAAGGAATATTTAAAAATTTTAAATGCTCGAGCTGACAGTTGAGGAGGGGTTGGAACAGACCAGCCAACACGTCATCTCACCCAACAGTCATGTTGGACCCAGTCAGAGAGCGTATTATGTTACTGAATACTACCACCACTATGTTGGATGTCGCTAACCTTTGACCTTAACCCTTTACCTTAAAAAAATAAAAATTAAAAAAAATCGAAAATTAATGAAAGAATTGTTTATCAATATTTACATAAATCATCTTCGCGTTCAGCACTGAAATCGCAATGAGCACTGCAATCGCAATCAGCTCCGCAATATTTAATTAATGTTTTGTATGCAGTCAACTATCAATGCATTTTTATACTAAAGTCTTTATCATTATATATGCAGATATTTGCATTTATAGGCGAGTGCTCACAGCACCCCTTTAAAGTTGTGAAGGATAAAAGGATACGACACACAAAAATACAGAAAAAAAACAATAATTTTATAATAACTAATTATTATTTTGTAATTACACTTTCAGAAGAAAGCAGTTCATCACAACATGCGATATGGCCTCCTCCTTTCAGTTCGCGTCACTTGTCGAAGGAAACTCGTTGGCGAAACGTGTGGGACCGTCAACGGAATCATCTTCAACATTATCACGATCGCCATTGTCATTATCATCAACACTGTCGCCATAGTCATTTTCAGCTATGCTGTCTTCATGATCGTCTTCACTTCCTGTTTCATCATAAATATCAAGTATACTTTTCTTTGTAGAAGGCGTATGTTAATCATCAATAATTAAAGTCGACTTCACTTGCTCGCCTAATAAGTGTACGTTCCAAAAATACCGATTCAATCATTCCGTCATTAGTATTAAATGTCTCATCATAATTGCCTGCGGTAACAGTACCCATCGATGTAGCAGGAGTTATTAACGACATCACTTGCTGGCTCCCAGTAGGTAGACGAACCCTTGCAGATCTCGGTTCTTTCAATGTATCGCCTTGTACAAACTGCATGCAGTCATTGTCGTAACGTTTCATCGCGCTAAAAGGACTCTTCGTACAGGCCGTTCTCTCACGCCGACGAGCATTTTGACCATAGGTGGAAACTCGATCGCAGAATCGAAACTGACGAAAACCAGGTAGCGATGTTGCAGGTCGCGGCTCCATGGTAGTTGAGGTCAAAGGCAGGCCTTCGTATACGCAATTCATCTTCGTTATATGATGAGAGATCGCTTCCAAATAATGTTCACTTCGCAGTGTCAGAATATCAACTGTCATTTTTATATATAAATGCAGTTCTTTTTACAGTAAGAGCCTAGCTTGTGCCCGCAAAAGGACTTACGCCATAAAAGTTATATGTAAAAAATATGGGAGCACTTTGGGAATACCAACATACTCGTTCGCCCCAGAAGGAAACACACATACAAATATGTATAGGTATATAAATAAGTACTATAAAATAGTTTTCAGTTAATTTTTAAATAATTATATCTTTATATATATAATTCTTCTGTGCGTGTGTATGTCACTGAACTCCTCCTAAACGGCTGGACCGATTTTGATGAAATTTTTTGTGTGTGTTCAAGTGGATTCGAGAATGGTTTAGATTCACAATTCGGTAAAGAGAGGGGGGAGAGAGGGGGGAGAGAGGGGGGAGAGAGGGGGGAGAGAGGGGGGAGAGAGGGGGGTGTGAGAAAGTGAGAGAGAGAGAGAGAGGGGGGAGAGATTTAAGACATATGTACAGGACAACGTCTGTCGGGTCCGCTAGTGTATATATATATATGAATATGGGAGTATAAATTATTTTTAATTCATTTTAATAATGGTAAAATCTATACAGTAACTTTATTTGCTAACCATGTCGAATTAATGGGGCTTAATTAATGATTACCATTTGAGAATCATTATAGACATGATAGCAGTACCACAAAATTAAATGAAATAATCTAAATATAGTTAAACAATATTATGTGGCCAAGCAAAGTCGCATTTTTAACAATTAATTTTAAACATAAAAATTACAAAAAAATAAAATAAATACAATATGGAGTCCAACTCTTCCCCTTAATGCAGCGGTGCCATCTACCTATGTGGGCAGGAACGCCGACATGTAGCAAATATTAAGGGTATTAAAAAAAATGAGGGCAATGGCTAAAAAAAAAAAAAAAAAAAGAAATTTTTCAAGCGCCATATTAAAAAAAAGTGGTGTGGCTTAGATGCAAAAAAAGGTGATAAATTTCTAACACTCGATGTATGTTCAATAAAATCAGGCAGACAATTACAGCAAGGAATATTATGAAGAATTTAAAGGGCTGAAATATTGCGGGTGCTGCCCGATATTCACCATCGCAGTCGGCACCTGTCTGTGGCTGCTTACAGCGCCGCACTGCGGCTTACGTGGACACTACTAGTACCTGACAGCTCACGAACAGAACATGGCAAGTTTCGTTGAATGCCGGTAAGCCGTGTGGTGTAGTCCGCCTTTGCTTTGAATTTCAATACAAGCGTTACTTTTCCCACAGTTGTGTATATTTTGAAAATAAATGCGTATTTCGAAGAACGGAACTAACAATAAAGTATGGAAATAAAACTGAACATAAACTGTCTACTTAAATAACAACTGCTTTAGTTCACGATGGTATTGCAAATTATGGAAAATGCGCCTGGGTAGTTTACGAAGTTATTGCAACTCCACGAACATTCCCGTCATTTTAGCATACTTAATGAGAGACAAACTACTTCATTGTTACCTGACTTATTTGGGCAAGTTTGCGACTTTTCTTTTTATCGTCGATGCAAACTTAGCCTTCGCAAACTAAACGGTCATAACAAGAACTGACGCGAAGCTGAAACGATGTCCTGTTTGGAATTACTAATGCTCTTAGCGACGTTTTAATCACCTTAAAATTAGCTCCTGCCTAGCACTTAATTTCGTTTTACTACTTAGTGTTCATCTTCTAAACAACTTACACTTCCTGTTGACGTTTCCCGCGGATAAACTGGTGGGCAGATCTGTTAACACAAGACACGTCACAAATACGACAATGAGTATTGGTACTAAGAGTACACTGATTTAAAGAAGTTTTCTAAATGCATTTTTTTTTTTTTTCGTGTTATATAATACTATCGCCTGAACATCTATGACGTGAATGAACATTGACATTTTGTTTCTACAATTGATACGCGTTTTGGACTCTTAAACAAACTGCTATCTGGTACTGAACCGTCAAAAACACTAAAGTCGACGCGGCATCATGAATATTAAATTTAGAAAATACATCGCAGAGTTGTTATAATGTTGACTGGCATTTGAATAAGATTAGGAATCGTACACTTTAAAGTACAACTTAAATGTTTTTCTACGAATTTTAAAAGTGGCCATCCAAAACTTTTCTGTCGAGCACTATTTTGCTTTCGGTCTGGAAATGAATAGTGTTTTTGTGATTATATTTTTTCGCAAGGTGGGCGATGTGCTATCTGTTTTGCAGGTACAACACAGCAACGGAGATGTCAATAACGAAAATACGAATTAAATACCGGACATTAAGTAAGTAACTCAGTATTAATTCTACCAAAAAAACTGTAACAGCACGCCAACTTTGTTCCGTAATATTACAAAAAAATAATAATAATAAAAATAATTAACTGCATATTTTAAAATGATAATACAAAAATTTCTTAAAAATAAATCGACAAATAAAAATAATCTTCACCGCATCTAAAGAAATTCCAGAGTAAAGTTATTGAAACAGCACTAACTCGGAATGTCACTACACTACACTAATAACTTATATTACTGACCATTAAAAAATTATATCTGGCTACAGTCCGATTATACACAAGAGGCTACACGGAAATGGTGAAACAGTACCTTCTCATTAACCGGATGCCAGCCAAACTCATATCTAACAAATACTGTTAGACATTTTATATTGATGTCCAATTCTGGGTAATTTTTGTTTATTATTTTCAATGATCGTCTTCTGACAAAATCTCTAATGCCAATTTTGCATCATGTTGCAATTCGAACGTCATATTTTTGTTAATTTTTTTCCTTTTTACTTTTTTTGTGCTATTTCTTCAAACGAAATTACGGGTTTTTCGAAGTAAGCTAACGCAATGCTCTTGTTTTAACTGGAAGGGGTAATACCGTCCCTGCGTCGTGATCTGGGGGCGGCACGAGTGATAATAAATGTGGGTACACAACCAAGATGCCCCGCGGGCATCTGCTGCCTGCCAACCGTCCCTCTTACACGGCGGAATGGGCGGGTTCTGTTTACTGGGAGCGCCACAACTGTTGTTTACGGATAGCGAGCTTAAATGCCGTGCTGAAAACATTAGTCTCCGTATAATCAGTCGCGCCTTTACCGGTGCGCGCCGGGCCGTCACTAATACCAGCTACCAGAAGCCGAGCCGGGCCGTGCCGTCGCGTCAGTCCCCCCCAAGCTCAGACAGGTACAGGCAGGCACAGGCAGACGGGCTCAGGCACAGGCAGGCGAGCGAGCTGCCAGCACTTGGAGGGGGGGGGGGCAGCTAACTGTGCAGATTCACATCAGAGTGAACATAACTGTACTACTGCCAAGTTGTAAAGAGTTATTACGAAAAAACATCTAATGCAAAATGTCGCTGGTAACTTGCGTGGCGAGGTCGCTAAGTTGACGTTACATTTAGACCACAATGTTCGTCATTCTATTTATGGACACGTCGTGGAAGCGTATGCCGTTTTTAGACGCAATTTAAAAATTGTTTCTCTTGTAAGCACCTCCTCCACTGCCCTTCTCGATCTCTTTCACAAGATACACGCGAGCAGGTGTTAAGGGTATTCGGAATGCAACATTTTTTATTGTACTGCCTGATTCACAACACAATTATGATATGATTCTAATGATTAATTCATATAATGAACTTTTAGTTTCTTATTTACAATAAAACCAAAAGTGGATTATTTGCATTTCTGGGACTTATTGTAGATGGATTTTGTAATACTACTGACCAACATGGACTACAATATCAAAACTACATAGGTGACGGTGACTCCAGTGTGTACACTCGCTTACAAGAGGAAGTTTCATACGGTCTTGCATAGTGAAAATAAAATGCGCAAACCATATGACAGGCGCTTTCAATGGCGGTTTACACAAACTTGCGGGAAATGTTGTTTATTCCCTCGACGGGAGAAGAGTTCTCACAGAGAATGTAAATAATATGTTCATTCAAAGAACTCTCCCAAATAAACTTCTCTGGGCGAACTTTATGCTACCCAAGTTGTAGTACTTCTATCTACAGTGTATTTCGTGTGAAATTATTGATAGTCACATCAGACGTAAATTGATACATAAGAGATCCCGAATACATTCTTGAGATGCAGTCTGCGAAAGAAGCCAAAACAGCGAAGAAAAAGTAAGGCATAGGATGAACTGTTCGCTTGTACGTCTAGAGGCTTACTAATAAAAGTTTTTACTCATGTGCAATAATTTCCTGCTGAATACATACAGTGATGAGGTATATTAGATTATATACACGGTAAAGTGAGTACTTTTGAAAGCCATCTCATTTGGAATTACAGTCAATAAATATATATTTTATTTTTACCTTAAACGTAAACTTCCGAGTGCGGTGGAATATATACACTGTGTTCATTACCTACATGGTAATATTTATTTAAAAAGATAGTTAAAGGATACGAAATATCCGAAATAAAAAAACTAACTAGGGCCTCAAAAGTGCTAACTTTACCGTGAACAGCCTATAACAAGAAAACAGTTGGTGTTCCAGCATTCCAGACTGCCAGTATTGAATAATGTTTGTAATAAAATTCTTAATATCAGGAATATTTCTTCAGTGTCATCCAATTAAATAAAAAAAGTTGTAAAAATTAATTTAACGAATTGCGTATATAGTCAGGACTATGAGAGAACAATTTTTCAACTTTATATTACAAGTTGATTATTTAAATATCGTTTTATAATTTATATAATTACAACTATCTTAATTAACTAGTGTACTACGTATGCTTTACATTATTTATTATTGCATTAAATCCAGTTCGCAATTGAGAAAAAAAGTGATTAGCTCTATATATGTTGACAGTTTTGTTGTGTGTTTACACGTGTTTGATAAATGTAATTGTAGACATCGTATTTTATACGTAAATATAACTATGGGACTGTTGTGGGCACTGATATACATTTTCTCTGCTACCTTGCCAGTTATGTATTGTATGATATATTGATTATTTTGTAAACAGAAAAACAATTCGTATATCCTGCTAACTTTGTAACTCTTGTCGCAGTTTCTTTCAACAGCCCTAAGCTTACCGTGTTCAATAGCACCCTGCTTTTATTTCCGCATTTTTGTTCCTAGAAATTTGTAAGTACATTTTTTGTTTCACTAATGATGTATCGCATTTTTTTGTAATAACTATTACAGTTTTATATTAAAATTTGATTGAAATATATTGTCGAAGGGAGAAGCGATTTTGTAACCATTACTCTCAACCCACTAGCCCGGACACCCATGTTCCCTCTCTTTTAACGGGCGGCCTGTTATCTGCCAGTTTTGATACTCATGCCTAATGAAGATAAAGGAAGGAGACAGCCGCGTCCAGGTAGGAGAGTGGTGTGAGCATGATTACTGCCATCATAGAGACTCCGCTTGCATGTCGCTAAAGGCTATTCACGATCAAATGAGCACTTTTTAAATCAACCTCAGAAAAAATACATAGCTCCTTCCTGCATATAATGGCCGTCCTGAATGGCATGCGGCTAATAAAGTTGGTAAAGATGGATGGAAAAGTAGTTCTTTATAACATCGAATAAAAAGTGTTAGGTAACAATTTCTGATAAATTAAATTATTTCTTTCGTTTCTTCTGTATTTTTTATATTTTTATGCATAGAAGTGTAAAAATGCGCAGATTTGTTGAATATTTACTTTTCTAACAATTTCACAGTTTCACTTGACCTACGCATGAATAAAGCGATGCGTCCCGTAACAATGTTAATATTACATAGATTGGAAGAATACACAACGTGCATGCAAGTACACTATCTAAAAAAAAAATTAATTGGGCACGTGTCCACAATGTTTGCTTGGTGGTTGTCACCCCGTTAGAATTTCGTAGGGCCACTTTTTGTGGCTATAACAGCAGCCACCTGTCTGGCATGCTCTCTACGAGTGTTTGCAGGAAATCCACGACTATTCGTCGCCAGTCCTCTTGCAACCTTTCCATGAGCAATGGATTTTGGCCGCGCCTGACGATCCCTCACCCAGCGATCTAATTCGTCCCAAAGATGTTCTATAGGGTTGAGGTCGGGGCTCTAGGCGGACCAGTCCAATCGGCAAACATTGTTGTCGGCGTACCACTGCATAGTAGCCCTTGAAACATGGACCTGGCATTGTCATCCTGGAAGTAACACGGGTCCATTCCGTAAAAACGCCACAATGTTGGGAGCATTTCATTATCCAGAATGTTACAAGAGGTCTCTGTGTTCATGCTACCACGGACAAACACCAGCGGTCCTACGCCGAAGGCCGTGAAACACAAGTCAACTGACGTACTGAATTACCTATCTTCACGGGTGCCCAATTACTTTTTGGTAGATAGTTTAGATCTTAAGCAGGGCTTCCAAAAGTGCTTATTCTACTGTGAACAGCATATACCGAAATAACAATCATGCCGGAGGAACGCAACTGAGCTGAGCAGAAATTACGATACGACTGGCTAGTTAGTTTCGACAACCTAGATGAGATGCCGGTATTCACCTCATAACATTTTTTGCTTGGTAATAGGAGGCAGACAAAAAATCGTGAACAGTGTAAAACGATGCGACACGTTGCTGTGTCGCATCGCGAGGTTCTTCTACGTCCGAGAAGCGTAATGTGAACACAGGTCGTGGTCAGTTAAGCCAGAACAGTACGTTCTGTTTTCCACCCGATATAACTGGAGCAGAACAAAAGCTTTGACAGTTAGTAAACAAAACCGTTAACGAATTAAATGACGCTCGAGGTGCGACTGGTGTTTATCTGGAAGAGCGAAAAGCGCTGTTAACTGCAACTTGAGCGCATCCTAGTTTCGACAGTAAAATACATTTTCGAAAGTATTTTAACGTAGCCGCCAGTTGTATAATCCTCAGCAACAGATACGAAATTCCCCAGGTAACTACAATCATTGGTTCACTTCCATTCTCTGTCGGGCAGTGTTAGAATTACGTTTTGTTTTTGATAACAATAACCATGCCTGTGAGTATACAAAAGTCACGACGTATGTCGTAGTTTTCCATTGCGAATTTAAAGCCTTGCATAAACCTGATAATAACGAACTGCGTAAATACGAGACTTTTTTTCTGAACAGCAAATACACACTGCGTATGAAAGGACAAATTGCCACAGACATAGGAAGTGGAGTTTGATACACCAATCAAAAAAGGATGTCCAGTTGTTCACTGTTACATAACTACAAGGCGTCACGACGTCAATAAAATGTTTCGACGGACTGAGGCATTTCCGCCAGTACGTGATAACAGAGACAGAAAGCTGTCTACGATATGGTGCACGTGTCCACGTCGTGATCGCCAATGAATATATATATGTGACCGGGGTCTCTTCCTAAACAATAAGAGCCCATCTGCTAACATATTTTTAAAAAACATTCATTACCTATGTACTGCGAATGTAGGAGCAGGACCGAAGCGCAGGTAGGTGCACATCGCCCTTAACTCCAGGAGCTCAATTCTGGTTGTAGTAGTTTGCGGTGACACCAAGCAATAGCTGGAGTGGTTGCAACCAGCAGTTGGTTTCTGCATGACCCGGAAGGGGGGAAGGGGGAGAGAAGGATGAATAATAAGTAAATGCTTTGGCCACGCTAATAATGGACAGACAGACAAAAAAAAAATGCACACAACCATCAGGTGCGAAGGTTCGTTTATAAGTGAACAGAAGCGTTGAAATGATTGCGCGCAACAACGAAAATTACTGTGTGCTTCGCCGGTAATAATCATGTGTTGTCGACTCCATAATGCAGGTCTGCTCTGTGGATGACAGTTACGTGGTAACGTATTTCTGTGCAATCGTTTTTGCCGCTCTTTCTTTCAAGACAGACCCCACGATCATTATGCATAAAAAACTAAAGTACTGATTTGTAAATTGTTAATGGTTTCGTTTACTTTTCAATATTTACTTATGACCGTACTCGGATAGCAAATGAAAAAATAAATATCATTCTAATTACAATTAAGGATTACAAAAATTTAGTAAATACACTCACTCTATGGGGTATATATGCCCGAAGGTACACTGCACAGACCAAACAGAAATTTAAGTTATAAAGTATTTAATAATCCCCAATAATTAGAGATAGTGGTTTTTTGCGGGAAAAGTTAACTGTTGGCTACGATTCAAAATACTGTACGCATGTCCGACAGTTTTCATTTTTTATTGGCTGTCGTGCATTTATGAAGTTACTGCATCTTTTCTATGGAGCAATGAGGATTCCAATACTATAAGGCAGAACGTTCGTGATTGGTCTGCAAACAACTTATCCGAATCAAAACCTTGTTTATCCAATCATGAAAGAATAAACTATTACCTTGCATAGATTTTCGTGGGGCGGGAACGAAACTGGTTGTACACGAATAATGAAGGATTATTACTCAATATGTCAAAACTATGAAAATATCGCTGAAAGTTATTTCCCTAATCCCCCACGTATTCGCGAAATTAACGTATAAATTACGTAATTGGAGAAGACGTGTAATAGCTGCAGGTGGGCAGAATCACTACGTTATGCATCATCGCGGAACACGGGCACAAGCTATATTACGACCAAGGACGCGCGGTGAACGAGGTGTTGGCTGTGATGGCTGTTGTTTCGAGTTGACTTTGATTGACTCTAAAAAAGATAAGTCTCGGCATTCATTCATAAATAGAGTGGTTTTTCTGTTCTTCCAGAAGGTTAATCCAAAATTAACACACCGTATACGCAAAAAGTATTCGTGTACTGATTCACGGCAACGAGGAACCTGTGGCGAATTATTATTTACTCTATTGTGATGAAGCACGAATAACACAATCCAGGGCTGAATTAAGACCTTTAGACGGTCTAAGAACTTACGATTTTGGTGACCCCATATAGTCTACATATCATTCAAGATGTAAACAATGAAACGCAAATTAAAACTGTGCACAAACGTACACAAGGGTGGAAAACATTGCTTATTTTTGTATCCTTCCTTTTTTTATTTCAAAGGAGTTTTCTCCCATTTTTTTCATTGCGAAGTCTTTTTTCAGATATTCAGAACTGACATCACGTAACACATATGCTGTTCTATAGGCCTACATAGTACAGATAAGGGATAGACATTTTCCTCAAATAAATATTTCTTACACCTTATATTTTTGTACAATTTGATGTTAAATACAAAATTCTTTTGTTGATGAAAAATTTACAACATAAACTAATGCCATGGGCTACTGCTTGACATAAATGTAATCACCAAATAACAGTTCATTGATTAAAAAAGACGTTAAAAATGCAAAAATATCTTTATATTAATATTTCTTTCCTCTATATGGTTTGTTATTTGGTGATTTACATATGTGTCACGCAGTAAGCCATAGGACTAGTTTACTTTGTAAATGTTATCATCTGTACAACTTGGTTAGTATTCGTTATTGTGGTTACAACGAAACGGAAGAATTTTGTATTTGACATCAAACTATTAAAAAAATATATAAGGTGTAACAGCTTTTTATTCAAGGAAAATATCACATACAATGCTTACAAGGTGAACAATGTTTACAAATATAAAATGATTGATGTTTTGGTCCAACAGACTTAGGGAAATTGCACAGAAGGCTCTACAAATGCGACTTTTCGCCATTTTCACAATTTTTTTTCTCTCTCTTGATTACTCCTAATATGCTTTAAAAAAAAACTGCACGGGCTCAGATGATTGGTTTTCATATTTTCTGGTAAAACGTCGTATCTACTTACTGAGTTACACGTAACTGCGCAAACAACGAATGTAAAGGAAATATGCTCGGGCCTACTAACTATAAAGCATTACTTATCCACTGGCAAATGGTAAGTATAAACTATAAATTCGCAGACACTAAAAACAACAATAAGTTGCAGTGCTTTCGGTTATTCCTAACTCATATTTAATTACTAGCTACCTACATGGCGTCGGTGATGTTTCATGCTCAAGTGTTATTATTTACAGACGTTTAGTGTATAAAATCTTCTGCGTATTTTGAGGATTATATATCAAGATATTTTTGACAATTTGCTGAAGTAGATAGGACATGGCGAGTTTGGAACATGAGTACTGGGTTCAGGATCCGGATCCGTCTGCCATCTTGGTAGGCACCGGCGGCAGCAATGTTGGTTGGTACTGACCGTCATCCTAGCATGCGTCACAGCCACCGACCGCCATCTCGGTATGGTCTAATTACTGACAGACTGAATGTGGCATTGGCACATAATGATGAGAATCTTAAAAGTGCTGAAAATTCCAAAGAACATACATTCGCTACCTCAATTTTCCCCCTCGCCAAGAAAATGGATATTTAAAACCATTGTAAGGACATATTGTATATCTGCAGCGAACACCCAGAAAGGATCGAAAATCGACTAAACCTATAAGAGAGAGCAACAGTAAACAGTAAAATAGCGCGAACCCTCCTAGTCACTTGGCCCTCCGGGTTTTCTATCTAGCTTAATCTTTATATTAAATTTCATTCTCCTATCATTATTAAATAAACATTTTACTTCGATTATCTTAAAATCCTCTCCACTGCCAAGGGAAGATAAGTGATTAAAGTTACATATAAAATTCATTAAAACACATTGAAATACTATTACTCAATATTTTAAAATGTTATTAAAATCATGGGCATCACAAACATGTTAAAATTTAAAACTTTAACATCAAAAACATCACATTCACATTAAAATACGATTATAATTTCAAATAATCTTGTTATATTCACTTTACTTGCAAATTCCCACGGGAGGGAGAAGTGACCATTAGGTTGTTAAATTTAACAGTTACCGCAGGAATCCATCGAGGAGGTTGTCACCCGACCCTTATTCTCCCTCCCGTTTTTATTTTACAATTCATATCACATTAATTGATCCATTCATGAAAACTCTAATGTACTCACAATTTCGACAATACATTTTTAAAACTTTAAAATCTTAAAACTATCAACAACACATAACAAACCATAGAATGAATTAGAAATAATTTTAATATATTTCTGGTCAAGACTGTTACCTATTCTGTTTTATTTCCCATCCCAAAAACAGGACTTTCATTGTTCCGTGCCAGCCTTATCAGCAAGTGTGGCACTACCGAAGCCCTTGCCTATAGTCCATTCCCGATTGGAAGCGACTTATGAAAATCAACATTTGAAAAAATACTCTAGGCATAACATGGCAACCTGTTTTTTCAATAACCTCACTGTGGTTAACTTTAGAGTAACGTATTATTGAATAAATGAAACTTTACCTTAATATCTTCTATAAAGTGTAATATCGATTTCTTTTTAATTATGAATTAACAACAGCGAGAGCAGCGACGTGTTGGCAATGGCCGGTAAGGAATAGTTCACAGTTAAAATATTATTTTGACCTAGTTTTTCAGTACACCATTAAATTAAACGGTGCATATTAAAATATTTCAATATTTAGGTAACCCCGATGGCAACACATCTCATTTTTACAGTTTAAAAAAACAGCGGAAAATACCGTGAGTAGGCCGTAATGGTAAGGTGTTTTATCGAGCGAGAAAGTTTACTGTCTGCTGAGTGAGGCTTGTCGCGCTCTCTCGCTCTCTCTTTGTCTCTTTACAACTGAAAAGAGATGTTTGAATACTTATTTAAATATATTTAGATATGATGGCGTGGCAGAAACAAAGTGAAGTTGGTAGACGTGGCGAGCCATGACATGGCGTGTTGCTTTTTTACCGAACGAAGCGTCAATTTTACTTACTCCGAAAAAATATTCAAATTACCACATCGCGTTTGTAGACGTTGTGTTTTTTAAACCTACCTAAGCAAGTTACAATGTGATAAATCTGTGTTTCCGCGGCAGTAATAAATATCCTGTTACATTGTGTTTCGTTAACAGCTGCTTGTGAAATAGCGTGGCGTGGCTGCGTAGTAAACGTTACGTGCGTGATTTCAAATATTTGATGTGAACTATTTATAAGCTTTAAATGTGAACTGTTTTTATGACGAAGTTATTTATTTACATCCACGTCTGTTTATTTATCGCAACGTTGTACCTTTGCACTGGGTGTTTTAAACACAGTCGTGTAACATGATTTACCACCAATCCCAACAAAATAACCAAGCCCAGCCCCAATAAATTTCAATAAACCTAATACACAGTAAGTAGCAATACATATAAATATGAGTGGAATAAAAGTTACGGTAGGCTTATTTGTGTGCATGTTCACCGCTAGATTTTAAGTTTCTGTAACAAAATATGAGCGACACGAGTTGCGTGCTTGATTTTAATGTCTCTTTTTCGTTGGACTCGTTATTCCTTCGTTATTCTAACTGAGGCCGTCCATTTAAAGAAATAACCCAACACATATCAATAACAAATAATTATACACTATCGTTCATTACCCCGCAGTTGTAACAGTGTTAAACACAGTCGCGGCAAAATATTAACGTGCATTACGTGTAATGTGCTATGTCGTGGAAAACAAATATGTTAAAGTAACATAACCGTAAGAACTATTGTCAATTCAGGAATTTTTAAAACGTCATAAAACTGACCTAAATAATGTTATAGGCCTAAACTGTGAATATTCGTACGAAATGGTTTTTGAAATAGAGCTACGACAGAATTCTTTGAAAAGCTGTGAACAATAAACAACACATTTTACAGGTATAAAAGTGGAAGTCACATTTCAATGTTTATGTTTAGGTGTAGCGAAAATATATGAACACATGTACACACACAATGGCATGTAAACATTGATTTTGACAGATGCTATATGGCAGTCACATGACAATGTTTGTTTACATTTGGCGGAAGGATACGAAACGGGCCTGTAAGTAGATATTTAGCAGGGCTCCGAGAAAGTTGTTTCCAGTGGGGAATGGACTATAGTTTTCTAGACTCCCGACTGGCATCATCTGACACGGCAATCAGTTACTTGTCCTGTTCTCCTTTATTTTCCTAATCTAAAAGGTCATCATTAACAGTCTTGACCACTTCATATACCTTCTTAAGATACTATTCTATTACTTCATATACTTCGATGATATATATTATATTTTTTCAGGGGCCAACTTTCTTCTTTATTCCTTAACTCTCTTAACTCCTCCCTTTATCTATAAAACATTTTACATACAAAATGTGGCATTGGTTCTTCCCTCCCCCATTACATTCACATCATCTATTTAATTAATTTTCTTTGAATAACTTTTTACTTGAATATGGTACTCATAATGCCGTTCATCACACCACAAAACTTCACTTTACTATTATACCATTCCTGAACATCTTTAATATAGTTTTTAATTCCATAATTACCTAGCATACTGTTCCATTCTTCTTTCCATTTTTTAACAGCTGCTTCATATAATTTCCTCTTCAATTCTCTTATACTAAATACTTCCCTTCAATCATTTCAACCCATCTTATTCGATCCTGCATTAAACCTCTATACCGTTGTCTATAGATTACATTTTCCTGTTCCATATTTTTAAGTTTATATACTATGTTTCTAATATCAAAGTTTTTTTTTAAATTATCGTTGCCGCATTCAAAGTTGTAGATGTCATATTATACAATTCTACTAAAATGTACCTCTGTAATGCTCTCAATTTTTCTTGATATATTTAATTTGTATTCTTATTTCTAAAAAAAAATAAAGCTATAGCATATACATTAAAATAATAATTTATATATAACTTTTATTTGAATGCTTAATAATTTGTGTATTTTAATACTTTATTTTTGATAATATTACATAGCGTTTTTAATTTCTCAGTAATATTATTAACATGTGGTACGAAAGTAAGTTTACTATCAATTACTGCACCTAAATACACTGTTTCTTTTATAATTTTCACGTTTCTACTATTATACATAACCCTAAACAGAGAGCAACAGTAACAATTTTATTCAGTGCGATGTCTGACACTGCTAGCAAACTGCATCGAAACTGCATAGTCAGTTCGCTCGAAGTAGCGAAGAGAGCTAGACTTTCGCACGACCTTATAAATTAAGAAATCTTTAAGCCCATTATTTGCCGTATAGATGTACTCAGCAGAGCGATGGAGCGTTCATAGTTGCGTAGACCGAAGTCGGCGATACTGCTGAGCCTACGAAGAGAGGAAAACCTGACATACAAACAGATCGGGATGAAGGATCGGATGTGGATTTGACACACAAGTAAAAGATGTGGAAGAAAGCCCTGAAATCTAATGCTCTGACTTACCTACGTTCGTACACATTTCGTAATAATGATGTGATGTACCGTGTATACCAGCAAAAAGATAAAAATAGCTCCTCGATGCTGATGAAATAGAGTTTCTAACAGGCGGGATAATCCAAGTAGGCGATTACAAGACACGTGGAATACCCGAGCTTTATGAACTTCTACTTCGCAAGGAGTCCAGGGAGTTTACAGAATCCGACCGGCTGAAATACAAGATGCTGCTCGAACTCTTACACGCGCTTTACCAAGATAATCGCAATCCCTGTGCTTATAAGTACGAAAATTACGAACAAAATCAACATTCTCGCAGAAATCAGTGACTTAGCACTGAAAAGTGGGGACAGTCTGAAGAAGATAGACTGTGACAAGAACATCGACTACATGTTTTGAGACGACCTAAATGAACTGGTGGATGGCAACGACTACTGGTCGCTTAGCAAAGGGTTGGAAATTACTCGCACACCAACGAAATTATATCCATCGTTGAAAAACTTAAGGTGGGAGGCTACATACGACCAGTCGGATGGGAACCGCCCACAAACTGCATGCGGCCACCAGGCGCAACTACCACAGTCGCAAGGGTACGACTTGTATGATGAACTACCTGTTTCAAGTCAACCTCGTCGAAATTATATTGTATGCTTGGGTCAACACGGACTGCAAATACATGTTGACGGTCATCATTGCGTACAGCAAATTCGCCTGGGCCAGGCCAGTCAAGTCGAAGAACGCACGTGGTGTCACCGAAGCCATGGTAGATGTGTTGTGCAAAGATCGCATACCAATTAATATGCAAACCGACCAGGGCAAAGAATTCTACAATGCAAAGTTCAAGGCCCTGAAGGAAAAGCGTAACATAAATCATTATTCCGTGTACAGTAGTCTCAACGAATGTATCATCGAGAGGTTAAACGAGACTCTGAAGGGCAAGATGTGGAAGCATTTGGCAGAGAATGGGAACTACAAACATGTGACTTGAGCTACTGCAGTAACTCGTCCACGAGTATAATTTTACTGTTCCTTCTACCCAATCATGAAGCCCGAAGATGGTTTGGACCATGTATGCCGTTCTGAAGAGGAAAGATCCATGCAAGCCTAAAGCTAAAATCGGCGACCTTGTGCACATCTCCAAGAATAAAGGCATCTTCGAGAAAGGGTTCACAGCGAATTGGAGCCCCGAAATGTTTCTTGTGCGACGTATACGCAACTATGCTCCGAGGTCCTACTATCTCGAAAATTTGAACAACAAACCCTTCCATGGTGGTTTCCACACCGAGGAGTTCCAGCCTACGAAGTTTTCAGGCATGTATTTGGTCTAGACGGTGCTGAAACTACATGACAGAAGGGTATATGTCAAGTGGTAGGGTTTCCCTGCCTGCTAAAATTCCTGGGTACATGAAGCGGACATCAAGAGGTGAACTCGCAGTGGAAGAGGTCGATGTAAATATAAAAATTTTATTCAAGGGCAAATGTATTTACTCATTTCATTGTAAATAAATTTCTCAAAGAAAACATTATGTGGTTTTTTTTTAATTTTAAGATATCAGTAAATAGGAAATACTTTGTGTTTGGGGTCGACAAAAAAGTTTGGAAATGGACGACATAGGAGCTCTGTAGTATTTGTTATATTAGGCCAAAGGGGGTGTTGGCCAAGGGTCAAGGTGAAAGGTCAAGGTCAATGCCAGGGGCCAAGGTCAGTGTCAAGGATCACTGGATTGATGGGGTTAGGGTTGTTGAGGGGTGTGGTGGTCGATGTTTTTATTAGATTTATTGAACAAATTTCTTGGGGTAATTCGGAGGGGGGGGGGGGCGAACATCCAACATGACTGCCCTGACTGCGACACCAACAAATATGGTAGACGGCACCGACCAATATGGCCACCGGCCACGCCTACCAAGATGGCGGCTTTGACGACTAAGATGGCGAACGGTGGTTGCGACGCTTACCAAAATGGCGGACTGCACTGACCAACATGGCCGCCGACCGCACCTACCAAAATGACGGACAGATACGGATCCGGAACCCAGTACCCATGTTCCAAACTCGCCACGTCTAACCATTAGGAACAATACCCCAACACATTTTTAAAAGTTGCGTTTTAGGATTTTAAATTGATGTAATATGGAAAGTCTTGAAAAGTTAATTAAAACTAGAATTTAATAGAACTAAATATTGAAGCCAATGGAATGTTGCTAAGCAATTTCTCTGAAATTGTTTACGGTTACTGAGCAAATTAAGTTTTACTATTTTATTCGATATTCATCATTAAATATAGAAAAATGAAAATACATGCGCATTTGGTACGAATTTCCGAAAATAAAATAAAATTCTAGTGACATGAAATATGATTATTGCAATCCAAACACCTTACCCACATTCCATTTTAAAATGTCTTTGCCGCAAGATATTGTGTGCATATTTTTATATTCCAGTTATTTTTTAAAAGTTAACATCATGTTTTAAAATTTTTTAACAGTGTAAAATTTTATAACATATTAAAAAGATGTAGAAAATACTTTTAGATACTAGCTTTTTTCGCTTGCCTATAGCAAGAACTGTGTTGTATGCCCAATCACATTTAAAAAAAAAATAGACTACTAATTGTACAAACATTATTTAAATAAAAATGAAAAGTTTACACAATAATTTGGGTATATCGTCAGTAGATGTAAAAGGGGAGTTCTGACATACCACAATTTTTAGAGTTATTTCATCTAGAACTACAACAAAAAACGCCGTGCAATAGATAGGAGTTTTTCAAAAATGAGTGTGCAGAATTTGACACAGAGTAAAACATGTGAAATTGTGCAAAAAAAAAAAACATACGAATTTATTGTTTTCAAGAAACGCTAATTTTGCAAGCGAGCAATCTAAATCAAGGAAATTTACGACAAAATCAAGTGAAATATTATGTTATTATTCATTATAGATAATATTCGAAGCTCTACTAACTTTTTAAAAACTTCTTTCTTCTCAAAATCATCACCTATTTCTCGAAGTACATATTTGTCGACAATGCTATCTAAGATTGATTGATGCTTGTAAGCTTTGTAAATTTGAATGAAATTTGCGAACTATAGTTTTAAGATCTTCAGATGCATTATCTGATATATAGGAAGGCTGTCTTGAACCACTGCCACCTTTAAAAATGTTAATCAAACTGCATGGAAACACAGGCATTTTTATTTATATAGACAAATTTTAATTAGAATTACAATTTTTTATTTGATCAAATAACTCATCTATATATCTCAAAACTCGTAAAAGTTTTAAATGTAACCTCTCAACTATGAGTCTAAAATATTGTATTAAAATATCGGAAGAATTTAATGATTCCTCCATTTAATAATATTAAAAATTTATAAATCCTCAGTAATTCTTTCTTTCAAATAATCGTAAGTACGATTTCTATTACTAATTAAAACAACATTACAAACTGTCCCCGCTTCTTCAGGACGTTTATTAAAAACAACACAAATTTTAATGTTTGTTTTTTCTTTAACTACAGTAGTCTTTCTATATGAACAAGCAATAACATATAAAGGTCCTCGCCCCCAAAATGAATAGTAATTAATATCACCATCAAAGTTTACAGTTTGTTTATAATAAAGTTCCTTATTTCTAAAGTAGGTACCTAGTTTCGTTTTTGAATTTCTAAAATCATTATAAGCAAGAGATTGTTTAAGATAAACACTGTTTTAAATGTCTAAGTTCCAGTTTTCTTTAGGAAAAATTTAATTTCTACTGTTTTAACATAAATTTTTCTCACATTACAATGATCAAAACTAGCGGCGTGTTTATGCTGTTAAGCACGATTTTTTATATTAAATTGAAAACCTACCATTACAAAACCAGGCATATCAAATGGTAAATTATTAAACTGATCTTTTATATCAAAGTTAAAAACTTTTGTGTGTTTAAGAACTTCTTTTACTAAAAATTGCCAATAATAAAAATTAATAGGTATTTTAGGCTCTTTATATTTTTCTTTAATTGCAATGGCCATGTTCGATTCATATTCACCAATAGGTCACATAATTTCTAATTCTTCAATAAATATTTCATCAGGACCAGGACGACATTTCGAAACTTTATTACCTTTATCTAAAGTTTCATAAAGAACTTAACAGTTGTTATATGAATTCTAAAATAATAATAATAATTTTATAGCCACCTTGCCAATAAACTTCATTGTTATCACGAATAAAACCAAACAGATATCTAAGAAGATATATTATTTCATTTGTTTTAACACAAGAAACAGTTTTAACCTCTTTTGTTATATTAATAGAAACTAATTTATCTCGATATAGATTATCAACACCAGTAAATTCTAAATAATTTTGTTCACTTGGTGATCTTAATAAAGCATTCATCATTGTTGATGTTGTACCTGAATTACAAACAGCTTCAATAATATTTCCATGTTTTGAGATTTCTACTCTAGAAAACTGAAAAGGAAAAAAGTTGGAACAAACATCAATATTGTCTTCTGTGCCATTTTTTGCCTCATCTCCAACCCTATCTCTCACAGTAAACTAAATTGCTCATAAATATAAGCGTCAATTGGAAAAGAAAAGCCATCTGCTATAGGAATACCAGACTCAATTCTATAATTGTAAACATTCACAATCTCCCTATTTTGATTCATTTTGACGTAATATTCCTAGTAATTTAATTTATCATTTTAAAAACAGAAATGTTTATTACAATGATGATAGAATTCAGAATTTTAATTCAGTTATATGTGGACATCTATGTTTAATTGTTTTACATGTTTTTTCAAGAGGATTAAAGTTTAACGATATAATTTCTATCCTATTAAATGACATATATTTGGGAAACCATTAATCAAATCCTTAAATAAAATCCTTGATGTCAGTGCTTATGCATTAAAATCATATGTAGACTCACAATGGAATACAGGTGTTTCTGCTTTACAAAGTAAACTAAGCACTTGTTTTGATTATACAAAAATTTATGTTTCTTTTTGATCGTACAATTGTTAATATAAATGATCCCAGAGACAATAAAGATACGGTCAATAAATTATATTTCGATAAACAAATAGCTTATTATGCTTTAAAATAAGATATAAATATAAAATTCAGTAATACTATTGATGATTACATAAAACAAATACATAATGAAAAACAGGCACTAAAAAAAGGAAGTAGATTCAAAATACAATAGCATTGTTTCTGATTTTAAAACATAGGCAGAGTAAAAATAGTATATCATTGTTTCTGCTTTACAAGACCAAATAAGCAAAATTGTTGTTTATACAACAGAGTCTGTTTCTCTTCAAAATCGAAAAATTAATAATATGGCTGATCCTGTAGATGGAAGAGATGCTGTCAATAAATGATTTTTCGATACAGAAATAGCTAATAGATTACAAAATTTAAACCAATCAGTCTTGTACTAATGTGATACACATGTTAACACAAAAGTTGAGAAATTTAAGGACGAAAAATCACATACATTTTATTTATCCGCAGAGTGGAATAAAACTAATAATAATTTTCACTTACATAATAAAATATTCTTTATTTTTTTATGGATTGTAATGTTTATAAAATAATTACTCTTAATCCCAATTTACCTGACGATAATGTGACTGTTATTAAGGGAACTCAAAAAATATATTACGGTAAGCCTTTTGATGTTAACATAGGTGATATTTTAACTTTTAAAATAAAAAAAACTAAAATATCTGAATATGATGATGGTTTGATGACTACAATAGCAATATTTGTGAAATATAAAGATTAACTATTTCTGTTATCTACTGTAGTGACTGCCGCATGATCTTCCAGCAACAGGAGGAAGCATATCTGCACAGTTTTCCTTGTCGGCGATCACATCGACCTCTGTCCATGACAGGAAGTGTTATCATGATTGTAGTGCTATCTCTACTCGCTGCAACGAACTCGCCATGAGGCACTGTATTGATAACATACTTCAAGCTCGCCACATCTTGCCTCATGGGGACTTTTAATTGTTGCCTTGCTCGCTCAACCACTATGGCTGTGGTAAGTGTGTTTGTCTTGAAACTCAAAGGTCGTGGGTTCGAAACCCTGGTCGGATAGGATAATTTAATAGTGTGAAAAGGTGCCCACACTTAAATTATCACCAGACATTCAAAATTTGAGCAAAAAAAAATTTCATTGCTCTTGCCCATATATTCTATACGTGGGTATTGATGCAAATAAAAATGGTGCCCTCAAAATCCCAGCAAAAATGCTCTCCTTACTATACTTGTCGTATGACAGATGTATAAGCTGCTGTGTTCTCCATATGATGTAAGGTGTCAGCATAATATGGGTAAGGGGGACCACACAATATATTTAAAAAATAAATAATAAATAGGCTAGCTGGTCGTGAAGAGAGGGGTTTCCACAATGGAGTTTTGTTGGTACTAAATTATGCTGGAAAAATAAAAAATTCAGTCACTGGCATTAGCATTAACTTGCTCATAAACTCAATTAAATAAGGGTCCCTGGCATTGACATTAAGTTGCTCGTAAACCCTTTTGTATATTTTTTAAATAAAATAAAGCTCTGTAAACTAATAATGAATGAATGATGAAACAACTATGAATGCATGTTATAAACATTAAATGAGCATTAAAACATGTTTTTATGTTGTTTGAAAAATTAATTACATAAAAATTTTTTAATTTACAAAACATCTGTTATTATAATCCAAGAGTTATGGGAGTTGAAAGTTAAATATTTATGAATATTATTTAATATCATTTTTAATTTTCCATTCCCTTTATAAAAAGGACATTAATAAAAATATTTATTACTACTCGCCAATTTCACTTGCGCATAATCTCACATATAAAAAATGGAGTCAATTCTAGACGTAAACAACAAACTTATTTACAATGGTAAACAAGTTTCTGTGTTTATTGATAAGAATAAACCTTGGTTTAAAGCCAATTATAGTGCTGAAATAATAGAATACAGTAATGTTCAACAGGCTGTAAGAAATAACATTGATGTTGAAGATAGGGCATTGTTTAAAAATATGAAGGGGGTGCTATGCAGGAGCACCCTACCATATAATGAAAAAAAAAAAGTTTTTATCAATGAATCGGGGTTTTATTCTTTGGTTTTATTATCTAAAAAAAGGGAGCTAGAAAGTTAAAAAAAATTGGTTACTCACGAAGTTTTACCATCCAATAAAAAACTTTATGAATATAAGATTAAAAAAGACATAAGGCAACTATACAAAGGCCAAATAAAGCATTAAAAATACATAAATAAAATGATAAAAAATTAAGTTCACCATTTAGATGATACAGTTCAAATGACTGTAGAGCTATTAACTCCCAGAAATGACGAAATCAGAGAAATTACCCCACATGTTATACCACAAACACAAAATCAAGATTTACGGCCAAATTCCATTCTTTTAAAATTATTTGATGGTAATTTCTCATTTGATTATTATGTCATTAGAACTCAATGAAAAAATTTATAACAAGTTTGTATAGAATTAGATATATGCATCCAAATCGCATAAAAATATTGAGATTTGAATATACTCCAAATTGTATAAATTTATACCAAAGAATGAAAGAATCAATGAAATTTCCCATTAAGTGTTATCATAACTATTTTAATATTGTTGGAAATAATTATGTGTAGCAACTATTGATTAACGATATTAATACTCTAAGTCGAATAGAGTAAGAAACTAATTTTTAATTTAATATTCAAATTTACAAAACATCTGTTTTATTAATCCAATAGTTATGTGAATCATCAAAACCTAACCATTTACATAAATTTTATCGCCATTTGTTTTTACGATTGTTTCAACCAAATATTCATCAGGATAGTTGGTTTTCATAATTTCAAATTCAGAAAAGTTGCCTTTTATTTTCCCCCATAACATCTTTCAGTTTGTAAGTGGGTACATCAAAATTTAAAACCTCAAAAATAGTAAACAATTCTGTTGTCCAACTCACGCGGACAATATCACCAACTTTGTATTTCGGTTTAGTAATAATGTCTACAAAATTTTTTTACATAAAAATTTTGTTTGTTTTTCTCATTGACTTCAATTGGTTTATATAAATGGTATTGTCCTGTGTGTTGTATTCTTTTTTGCATGCGTTCTTTAAATATTTTATTATAAAATTCTAAGCCATTATTGCTTTGAATATTACGTGATTTTACTTTAATTGATATAGATTCCAAAGCAATTCCTACATTCTGCGCTGTTATCTTTAATTGGTATAGCCAATGCATATGTTGAGAAAACATCAATTATTATCATAACATATTCGTATCCATTATTTATATGTGATATGCCTTTTAAATTTCCAGTATCCATCTCAACTAGATCGATTTGCCATAAATCGTCAATACCGTATGAAATAACTTTTCTTCTAGGAAAATTTTTTTGTGCTCTCTCGTATTGGACAAAATATTTTTTTTAGTTGATTTATTAGAATTACATATTGAACATTTACTTTTTTGAACTAATCACCTTTTTTTTTTTTTTTTTTTTTTTTTTTTTGTATTTTGAGTTTTTATATTATTATTTTTAGTGACCTTCTTACAATTCAAGCACCAAGTGTTCTCCATTTAATAGTATATAAAAAAATATTCTCATATACAATTCGCAAGAGAAAGAGAGAGTTAAAATATAAAATCCTTTATTTGATTTTGATACTTCCTGTTGTCCATTTTTCTACTCATATCACTTGTTAAAAAACCATAATCATTGTCCCAGCATTTCGAACAAATCTCATAAATTTATCATATGGCATGTTTCCCAACCGACAACCTCATTAAAGATGTGTATCAAGTTTGTGTTATCTTGTCTGAATTTACATAGAAAATTTGCATTGTCTCTCGCAAGCTGCTTTGGAATTCTCGAATATGTTTGAGCCAAATAAAAAACATCAATGTTTTTATGTCTCCCCATAGTGAAATATTAACAACCTATGTCTTGATTGTCTAAAATAATGTAATCAAATACGATTAGAGATTTGTCTTCACATTTATTTAAAGGGACCATTTCCTCAGTATTATTTTAAAAAGTATGTCATTTTTAACATTTAATTTTTTAAATGCAATTTATTAAAATTTAACCATCCTAAATTATAAATAAAATTGGTCATTAAATTGTTTTTTTTTTTTTTTTTTTCAATAATTGCTTGGGACTACTATTATTCCTCTAATATCAGGTAATAATTCGCCATTCTTTTTATGCTTAATGTTTTTTTTTTCAGAAATCAAAACACGACACCACAATTAACTCTTCGCATCATAGGCTGCTTTGGCTGCCGCTTTTCATTTAATAAGATAATTTTTTGTATTAAATGGATAATAAAGTATTGAAGTTAACAAATGATAATTCCATATTCAAGAAGAAGCTTCATTATGTTATAATTCATCAAGATAAATCAATCAAATTGGTTAGTTTTTATGCGACATTTTTGACTCCAAATATAGATAATAATACTATAACAACCATTGAACACATGCATCCTAATGTTGATAAAAATTAAGTTACAACTATTCCTCGAGGTCAGTATGATATCGAATCGTTAAAAGAAACTATAAATTCAATTGATCCATTTTCAACTAACATAGAATTAACAGCAGACAATGTGAAAAATAGAATATATGTTAAATATAAATTTGATATTAAACTTGTTGACCGAACATCTGATATTCTTGGTTTTGAAAGAAATTTAAGTACTGAAAAAGACAAAAGTACTGTAGGCACTAAATTATCTAATTTTATTACGTTTAAGACAATAAGTGTGCACTGTAATTTAGCATATGATATGTTTATAGAATATGATGGATCTAACCATTTGGAGACTAGTATTATAGCAAGTTTGCCACCAAAAACTATGTTTAGCTTTGGAGAGTATAAAATTTATGTAACTGCATATCCGATTTTTTAAAATAAAATTAACAATGAGCAATTAAATTATATTGTTTTAGAACTTAGAGATGAAAATGGCAAACTAATTGATTTTGATAGCACTGATATTGATGTTGTTTTAGAAACTAAAGAAGTCTAAAACATAAATATTATACATTTCATAACAATGTGGCACTGCTTCTATTTTTTTTGTCTAGTATAATTATCTTATCATTAGGGCTTAGTGCTATTTTATTAACTTCCACTGTGTGTATTTCATGTTTTCGCTTCTTATTAGATTCATTGTTCTGTAATGCATTTTTTCATTAAAAAAGCGAATCTTATAGTCTTCAAATGCTATTCTCTTATTAACTACACATACTTTCACACATTTCGATTTTTTGTTTTCTTTTTCCCCAAACTTTTAAACATACATTTTTGCTCTTAAACCAACAAATTCGATCTTTATTTTACCATTACATTCGTCTTTCATTTTCCCTAAAACTTTCTTGTTAATTTGGGGTATGTTATAGATATTGTTGTTTCGATAATCATTTATATCAAATTTATCTAATATTGTCTTCGTATCTTCATAAACATCCACTGTTTATATATGTATATAGCTGTTGGTGTCTTGATAACATAAGTCAATGTTATCACCATATTTTGGTTTCATCACATAATAATGAAAGTCGTACATTAGCTCTTTCGATATGTATAAAATTGACATGCCCACATAAATTGGCTTATTAAATTTTACATTTGTTTTATACATATGTATAACTGCAAGATTCTCATTAAATATAGTACTTTTCTTGAAATTTACTTTTGCTAATCATTTTTCACATTTTTCTGCATTTCATAGCAGTTTTATATCTACTTCGTTACTAATATTTTCCTTAGTTTTGCCAAACGCCGAATTATTTATCAGTTTGTAAAAATCTTTTTCGAAGTAGTTTTTGGCATTAGTTCTCATTGATGTATTCAAATCTATATACTTCAACCAACTGGACTGATCAAATGCCAATATTGTATGTATTTTAGTAAGTTTTAATCCATTCTTCAAGCATTGTTTTAAATTATGATAGTGACTTACATACTTTTCTTTTTTATGTAAAGTTGTTAGTAATTTGGATTGATTTTTTTAGAATTGTTTAATTTTCAGGACAAAAATTTAGATCTTTATGTAAATTATGTAGTTCTTGTGGATATTGTAAATCAACTTATAATATATAACCATACTCAGTATCACCCTACAAATCCAATGTTTTTGCATTCCAGTAATCTAAATAATTTAATGTATTATAAACCCAGTCGAAACCTCCATAGGTATGGTAAATATCGAGACATTGCCATACATAAAGATTATTTGTATCGAGATATGCTAAATAATTTGATTCTTGATTATGATTAAAATGTTCTAAATATTTATTATTGGCTTTAACATATGATTTACAGAATTGTGAAGTTCCACCTCTGTAATTCCTGTTTCTATCATTAAAATCATGTCATAATCATGCAATAAATCTAGTGGTTGTTTGGTAATTTTAAGCATTGCTTCCCACGATAAACCTGGGGCAGCAAGATAATTTTTGGATCTAAATTGTATACTTATAGGTTTTGACTTGGCCGGGAACTCTTTGTATAATGAGATTGTTGATTTCATTGACAGTGTCGTTCCTAGGCGACTTTCACTGGTTGTGTTCCAGAGCAATAGTATCGCCTAGGAACGACACTGTCAATGAAATCAACAATCTCATTATACAAAGAGTTCCCGGCCAAGTCAAAACCTATAAGTCGATTGACACAGTCACCAATGTTGACGATGTCGTCCACTTTCCTCAAGATTTTCTAAATTCGCTTAATCCTTCTGGCTTGCCACCTGACGAACTATAATTAAAAGTCGGTACTCCTATCATGCTTTTAAGGAATATAAGCCCTCCTAACATGTGTAATGGCACAAGATTGCTCATTAAAGACTTGAAAGAAAATTTGATTGTCGCGACCATCCTCACCGGTCCAGCAGCCGGCCAGCTGGCAAACATCCCGAGGATTCCCATGATTCCCACGGATTTGCCGATATCTTTCAAACGGTTGCAATTTCCCGTAAAAAACATCGTTCGCGATTACTATTAGTAAGTCCTAGGGTCAGACTTTCTCTTTGGTTGGAATCGACCTACGAAAAGAGTGTTTTTCCCATGGCCAACTATATGTTGGTTTATCACGAGTTGGAAGTCCCGAGAAACAGTACATTTTGCTACCAAACAATAACAGGACGTCAAACATTGTCTACAGAGAATGTCTTAGCCAATAACATATTAAATACTTCTATCTCAGATAAATTGCATTGTAATATAATGTATATTAACATGAAAAATTATACAAAAGTAAAAAAATATCAAATAAAAATAGCAAAAAAACTTTAAATTATAAATTATTTAATTATAATGTGCTTTTTCTAATGCTTTAGGAGAGTTTACCCAACCTAATTAACGCCGGGTTAAGCAGTTTTTTTATCTTAATTGCACCCGTGCGAAGCCGGGGCGGGTCGCTAGTACGTAATAATAACGACTTGACATGACCAAAGTGGCGATCACTGGGGCCGTACGCACGCAGCACTAGACAGCCAGTTGGTAAAGGCTGTTCACGATAAAGTGAGCACTTTTTAAACCAACCTTCGAAAAAATCACAGATCCTACCTGCATGTATTTTAACGGGCGCATTGAGTGACGTGCACCCAGTAAAGTTGGTAACGATGGAGTTAAAGTATTGCCATATCTCAACGTCGAATAAAAGATGATAGGTAACCACTTGTGATAGCATATATTATTTCTTTCACTTTTTGATTTTTTCCATGCATGGAAGTGTAAAAAAAGGGGAAGAAATTAGTAAAATATTTTCTTTAGTGATTATTTCACTGTTTCACTTGACCGACGCATGAATAAAGTGATGAGGCCCATGGCAATGTTAATTTTACACAAGCCGGAAGAATACACCAACGTGCATATAAGTAGATGTTATGGGGAATGGTGCACGAAAATCGTATTTTGAAATAAGTTTTGTCACAATTTGTTTTAAAGGGGATTTTTCGAAATTTTTTGTTCCGACAAGACGTAAATATCAATTTCGTACAACTTATCACATGGTTAAAAATTCTCTGCGTTCGTTATCCTCGGAGCTCTGATTGAAGATTTAAAAAAAAAAATTTCATTCTTCCATCAGTGCCCCGAGAATAACGAAGGCAGTGAAAATCTAACGAGGTAAAAGGGTGTTTGAAAATTATTATTTACGTCTTGCCGAACCAGAAATTTCGATAAACCCTTTGGAAAACGACTGCTATCGAAACTCGGGTAAATATACTGATTTTATGCATAATTACCTTTAAGGAGGGTATTCCAAAAATGACCACTTTACCGTGAACAGCGTATAGCGGCGTTCCTGCATGCGAAGTGGCACTTAACCTGACTCGACACGTGCGCGCCAGTTGAGGCCTTGCGAATGTCGTAAAATGGCTCAAGGTCAGCAGGCGGCGGGTGTGAAGTTCTGGGCGGGTAAACGTGTACCTCGCGGAGCGGCTAGCCACCTTGACCCGCAGAATCCCCCCCCCCCCCCCCCCAATCAAGGCCAACGCCCTTCCCGGAGGCTCGCTGACGTCGTCTCCTTGAGATGCACGCGGGAGCAACAAGGGTGACATTGCTACGCGCGTCAGGTGCGCAGTCGCCCCTAAGGCCAGGCTTCACCATACATGGCATTGTGACATTTTATAAATAATAAAAAAAAGTGCATTTAAAATTTAAAAATTTGAATTTGAATGGTCTACATTTGTAGATGCGTTCAATCTTAAACATAAAAAAAAAAAAAAACTTAGTTGAAAATACTATCACAAGAAACGACAGAGAGATCTTTGTCCGAATTTAGCCTTTGATTCCCTATACGGCCATGCATGGCGAACCTTGCCTTAAGGGGCCGCCTCCCTAGTTGCCACGTGGCTCTTACTGCAACAATTTGTGTATATTCCAAATTTAAAAAAATACGGAATATTTTAATGTAAACATTTATTCAGGACCGAAATCATAGACGATATTTTGTTGCCAATTTATAAATTCGGTTATTGAAGCATACAAGTAGTCGTCGGGACGTGTCAAAGTGAGCAAACATCGCTTTAAGTATGGCCAGCCAGCCAGCCTCCTCTGTCCAAGGTGCTTGCCATACAAGCGACACACGTGCGTTTAAACTTGAGCGCAAAGTTATCTTTGTATTGCGCCTACCTACGCGAGACTTAAAACGGTGATTCTCTATCACTTCATTGTAGAGAAGTTCAGTGGAGGATCCTATCGTAGTTGTGTTCGTGTCCGAGTACTATATTTCAAGATACAGCAGTCTCAAAAATAGTTCCAACGACGTTATCTTGAGGGTACCACTACAAAACTACTGACTTTTAAATCTGCCTGAAAGCATTTCAGATGGCTAACCCTCAAAATCGCTATCCGATTCTATATCCAGTGCTCTTTCAGAAATAGAAATAGATATTTGCTCAATTCTCTGATAATAGAGGGTGAGTTTGCTGCTGGTGATTTGTTTCCTGGATGCAAATTGTGTATTTTAAATAATCAATCGTAATATAATAATATAAAAGTGTAAATGTATATTTTTGTATGTCCTTAAATTGTTTTGAGTTGTTAAGTATTGATTCAGAAAATAGCCTACCACCAAACCGAGTTGTCCCCTTTAAACGCAGTATTGCCTGCTACAGTGCAACTATTGTATAGGCTATTCACGGTAAAGTGTGCACTCTGGAAAGCTTCCTTATTTGGAATAATAGTCAATAAATATATATTATTTTAGCCTCAGACGTTAACTTCAGAGTACGGTGGAATATAAACTCTGTTTTTATTAATTATTTAAAAAGATAGATAAGTGATAAAAAAATTTCTGAAAGGAAAAAGTAACTACCCATGTAGTAAACAACAAGCAGTTGACAGTTGGCCAACTGTTGTTATTGGTGGAAAACGTTGGCATTTATGACTGTCAGCATTTCTTATATGTTTGACAATTAGATCATATAACCAAAAAATGACAGTACCTATTTCTTGTATAATCGTGAAATGGGCAAATGCTCTCACAATGATTGTTAGATTTCAACAAGAAGATGATAAATAAAATGCGAATTGTTACTCACTGCTGGGAAAATATTAGTAGCAAGTTAATGTGCTATTGACGGCACGGAACAGCCGAATTAGGGCTGTTTCCGAATTCGCCTGAAGTACATACTTGTGCGTACCTATCCCCAGAAGTGACGTCTTAAGTGCTGTCCGAACTGCAAGTGAAGTATGCACGTATACAAGTAAATTAAGTTGTATACTTCTCGCATACTTGCGGAATATGTGTCGCCATTTTGAGAAGCAATTTGTAGGTTACAATTGATTTCCGATATAATTATTTGATTAAAAGTTAATAGGGCAACATTACTACTTCGTAAACATAGAATTTTGAACTGAATAATACTTATCGTAAGTTTCACCTTAAAAATAGGTCTAAGCAATAAATTCGTATTAGGCCTATGTTCCTAACCTACAGAAGCTAAGATAAAAAAAAAGCAAACCAAACTACACTTACATACAATAATGCAAGACAATAAATGTTAATGTAAATCAAATAAAAATATTATTTAATACTTTATTCAACCGTTAAAACCTTCGACAATTATGAAATGCTTAGTCGGAACACATGAACATTTAAAGAGGTTAGCTGGCTAATAAGAGGCACCGAAGACAATAAGACTGCCTGTCCGAATTCATCAAGCTTATTGCCATGGGAAAGTGAAGTATGCAAGGATGCAAGTACGCAGATATATAACTGAGTTCGGACACGACTCTGCTATCCGGCTACACGTCATATTCACAAGTTCAACTACGTCTCTGTTGAAGACTGCTTAACTGCAAATTAGAAAGACTGAGGATGGATTGCAGTGAGAGAATTATCGGCTACGCTCTAACAATTGAAAGACAGGCCTCAGTTAGTGGAGTGCTACCGACTGACGTTTGTTATTTTAAGGCTCTGAATTGACGAATCAGTAGACTGCATCAAAAACCAAATGTTTCGAACTTCACTTCGTTGCATTACATCTTTTACTAAACTTAAGCTTCTATACATTTAAGTATATTTACTTGTCAAACGACTGTGTAAAACACTTAATGAGGTTAACAAGAAAGCAATTTAAAGTACGTTCTATGCAAAATATTCATTTGAAATATCCTGAATTCAATCGTTTCGTGCCGATATCCAACACACTAACTCTTAACCACTGGAGCAGACAATTACTACACAGTACACGGCGAGTGCAGTTTTGAAGGCGTGAGCTATAGGGAAAAAATGATAGTTCAGAAATAACTTAAGAGAGTGAAGCTCAGAGGAGACCTCAAATAAGCATTCGCAGGCGTGTTCTATCTCATCCCAAACTAATCGATATACTTGAACACAATTTTTACAGGGAATGTACAAAAATGTATATCCGTGTATGGATGTTTTGATATTTTCAATTGGAGGCCAATGGGGAAAAAAAAAAATCGTGTCAGTTTTGAACACACTTTCTGTGAGACAATCAAGAAAATAGAACGATACAATCAAAGCTAGATATGTTGGCTACAGTTTGCTGTAATAAAAAAAATGGTGTCGCCGCTTTGAATTTTGCGTAAACGGAACACAACGAAAGCCATTTTCAGTGTCTTTGCTGGCAAGCTGCTGGGGCCACCTGCACGACGCGTGCATAGGGACGTAAAGAGTGGAGGAAGGAAAAAAACTCTCCGTTATTTCTCACATCTAAAAGGAGAAAAAGCAATGGTGCAGCACTTATGAAGTACTTCGAGGAAATATAGACATTTACATACTTATTCTACAGTGGAAATAACCTTGCACGTAGACGTATAAACCTACTCTATAAATAATTATATTAATACGTTATATGATTGCAAATTACATTTTCTCAGAAATGCAAAGTAGATTGACAATAAAAAAGAATGCTATTCAGTGGAACCAGAGCAATGCAGTTCACAGCAATGCATCTACAGTGAAACAGCTGTGCAGGATGGACTTTTAAGTTCTTATGTTCAAGTTTCTAATACAATTTTAATAAATTTATAATATCTACCCAGCTTCACAAGAGTAGTATGATTTTTTTTATCTGTAATGTTGTATAGGGGGTTTCACATTGAAGAAGAAAATGCGGGGAGCTGAAATTTTTCGGTGGCGTGGGTAGTACTACGTTTTCACCGACATACATGCGAAGTAATAAACCAACAGTAACCAACGATGGGTACTGCTCACTCCCTTCAGTACACACATATCTCACAACCCTTTCAAACCGGTGAAATTTTATACACTCCAAAGCGATTTATATAGCCCGCAATCTCGTAACCAAAGGTTTTCAGCCTTTGCTTAAAATAACACTGTTCTACAAACTGAACTGTAAATTCGAATCAGTGGGAAACCTCTGATTCGCAGTGAAAATGGCTCCACTTAGAATCAGTGAAATTTGTCACATCACTAATTCTATCAGCGTAATTTTTCCACTGACATAATCAGTGTCTTTTTTCCCCACTGATTCTCAGTGGAGCCATTTTCACTGTGAACCAGTGGTTTCCCACTGATACGAATTTAGAGTGTGTGATGAATTGTAGCAGCAAACTCCGAAAGTTCTTAGGCCGGCATTCCAGAACGTATTAATAAAGTACACTATCGACCAAAAAGTAATTGGGCACCCGTGAAGATAGGTAATTCAGTGCGTCAGTTGACTTGTGTGGCCGCCATACGCTGCAGGCCGGTGTAGAACCAGTTGACAAGGAGATGGCACGAGTTACAGAGCTATCGGACTTCGATAAGGGCGTGATTGTGAGCTACCATCTCAATGGGCTGTCTAGCAGGGCGATTGCACGGAAGGTAAACAGGCCCAAATCAACGGTCGCATTCGCCCTGCGTAAGTGGAAGGTCGATGGGCATTGTGCCAATGTTGCACGTTTTGGGCGACCTCCAATCTTGACCGACAGAAATCACAGAACCGTGAAACTGTCAAAAATAGGGCACAACTCATGGCTACCATCCGACAGAGGCCCACCGACTTAGATATTTCGGAAGAGCAGCTGCACATAAGCCCCATACCACGACAAGCAATAAAGCTCGGCGACTCAGGTGGTGTTTGGACCGTCGTAACTGGACACTGGAGCAGTGGAAATCGGTTCTGTGGAGTGATGAGTAGAGGTTTAGATTATTCCGGTCCGATGGGCGTGTATGGGTGTGGCGTCTACCCGGGGAACGGCTTCTACCGGAGTGTATAGTGCCAACTAAGAAATTCGGTGGTGGTGGAGTGATGGTATGGGGCTGTTTCACGGCCTTCGGCGTAGGACCGCTGGTGTTTGTCCGTGGTAGCATGAACACAGAGACCTCTTGTAACATTCTGGATAATGAAATGCTCCCAACATTGTGGCGTTTTTACGGAATGGACCCGTGTTACTTCCAGGATGATAATGCAAGGTGCCATGTTTCAAAGGTTACTATGCAGTGGTACGCCGACAACAATGTTCGCCGATTGGACTGGCCCGCCCAGAGCCCCGACCTCAACCCTACAGAACATCTTTCGGACGAATTAGATAGCCGGGTGAGGGTTCGTCAGGCGCGGCCAAAATCCATTGCTCAACCCATGGAATGGTTGTAAGAAGAATGGCGACGAATAGCCGTGGATGTCCTGCAAACACTCGTAGAGAGCATGCCAGACAGGGTGGCTGCTGTTATAGCCGCAAGAGGTGGCCATACGAGATTCTAACGGGGTGACAACCACCGAGCAATCACATTGTGGGCAGGTGCCCAATTACTTTTTGGTCGATAGTGTATTTCGTGCAGCATAGGTCGTACCCAAGCCTAATCTGTAGTCCACAGCGTAAATATGCAATCTTACCGTAGGCAAAGGCCGAACCCTTGCTTATTTGTGACCTACTGCGCGACATGGTATGAACGGAACGTATTAATTGTTATAATCATATTAGACAGAAAATTAAAACTTTAAGAAGCTAAAATTGTATTTTAGTACATAGTTTATGCTAGTACAAGTACTCCGTAATATTCTAAACATGCCTGGAAGAAGTAATATTTAGAAATTTAGCAAAAACAAATTTTATAAATGTGCTGAAGGTATCTTGTTTCTGTCTCCGATATCTGGAAGTCACGGTACATCCACGGCGATACAGACTCTATCCTTTTATGTTTCAATGGTTGTTGTTCCTTTAATTTTTATTTTTTTATTTCTTTAAAAAGTATACATGATTGTCACATGTTAAAAGTCTAGGGATATGCGCATTTGAGCCTGTGTCCGAAATTTATTTGCTATGTACGTAATTACAACAAAATCATGTAAATTACACAGTTTTATACAGTAAAATGGTCTAAGGTGCGGGCGCAAAACTATGCGACAGTAATGTCGCGGGTTAGAATCTTGTTCGGGATGAAAATGTTTAACAATTATAGTATTATATAATTAAATATACTTTTTACAAAATATTAATTATTTTCCTTTGTGCCCGTTAACGTTCACGATAATTAAGGTTTTCTCCCACAAAATTAAACTACTAGTAGGGAGTAGGCCTACCTACAGCAATACCAGAAATATTTACGTTTGTATTTATGCCCGATTAGAATACCAGTTATGCATCAAGATGTGGGTAATTTAAAAGAAAGTCTTTTGTTGTGCCTTTGCCAACGTAAATTCAAAGTAGACGAAGTGTTGCTGAAAGAAAATAGTCCTTATCACTATCAGATACAAGCCCAACTACACATCACTGGCAAAAGTAGGTACATATTCGCAGTGTATACTTCCAAATGGATAGCACTTATATCAGTGTACAAGGACAACTTATGGTTAAGAAAAATGGAAACCAAGCTCAATAGGTAAGTGGTGTTCGCTACATTTTCAAGTAAATAATAGTAGCAATAAGCTTATCAATATAATATAATCCTTGCTCTCTAGACTTTGAAAAATGAATCTAAACTTACACGTAAAAAATTACAGTGGATAATTTTATTTATGTAAGTGTAAAAAGGAACTACATTACGTGAAATTTTATATAGTGTTCTTAGGAATTCAAAGAAGACTACAAGTCATAGGTTAGACACACAAGTTTTCGGTAATAGCAGTTATTTGTTTTCAACAGTTCCGAAATATTTTTATAACTTTTTGTAACTGCCAAGTTAAAGAATGGAGTAAAACACAACTTGAAAAATTGTAAAACTCTACATGTGTAGTATTTAAATAAACATGACGAAGTTGCAAAAGAGCTTATACTAATGGTAAAATTACGTGGGAAAATAGTTAAACATGTACGGGAAGTGAACCTGCTAATTTAAATTTGAACTATTGACAAAGAGACATACTCTTTCAGCAAATAACTGCGATATTTGTGTGAGATTTCTTGTAATGGAGAAACAAATACACAAATATTACACTTCATCAACTGCTACAGCAATAGCTATTTTACACCTTTGAATGCAGAGTCAGTAGCACAGAGTACATTATATTTTCTACTTTTCAGGACAGGTGTTCTTGAACGCAGAGTAAAAAAAACATTATTGAAATCTGTAGGTGAAAACACATCGACTACGGTGGAGATTCTGCTAGCACATACATTTATCTTAAATTACGCTATTTTTTACAGTGTATTTCGTTTACTTTCTTCATGATACCTCCAAAAACACCCTAATCTAAGTAAGTTTACTTCAAATAAAACATCGAAGACTCCGCTTTTAAGTCGACATACGAGAAGAGTAACACAATAAATAAAGTTTGTAGAAAAAATAATACGCTTGTCCGTGGACTACTTTGGTGCCATATAGGATGTATAATCTGTATTACAGTTCCATTCATGACCGTTGCAACACTCTGAAATCAGAACGTTTCAGAAGAAAGTATTACATGATTCTTACGTATTTCATCTGAAGTATGCACTTACATTAAAAAAAATTAACACAGTTGACATAACATGTTCCTGTAACAAATTGACTTGTGTATGTGGCAGGACTACTCAATGAGCTGATATACACATGCAATAAAATTTGCACAAGTTTTGCAACCCTACAGTCTCAGTTATACTCATATGAAGCGTGTTAATGACGTGAGCCTATATATAAACTTCGCGTAATCCCAACTACGTGACCTGCCAGATACTATGATAAATACTGATATTTATATGCTTAGCGGTATGGTTAGGTATTTGCAACCTATTACTTTTATTTTGTACTTATGCTAGTTACTTATTGGTATATGAGTTAAACATTTACAAACCTGCAGCATTTCAGGTGTTTCTATTTGCAATTTCATAACCTTCATTGATTTTTACTGAAATACCGACAAAATGGAAAGCAACGGCAATGCCGTTTGCGGTAGAGTAAATTATGAATGTCTTTCCTGCCGCCTGAATCTCACTTAATTCGATAAAGAAAATGCAGTTTGTACAATCATTACACGGGTAGGGTAACATCCTTTGGTACTAGTAATGAAATGAATTTATTACACCTACAGTTGTGATTATGTCTCTTCCTTGTGATACAAAATTGCTAATCTCATAATCAATCAATAACTTGTAATACTTATCCTTATGGTTTCTTTTCAGGTTCTATGAAGAATATAAATAATTGCCCCGATGTATGGACGGCGTTTGCTGAAAAACGACACACGGGATCCAACGTACATTCGAGAAGCAATTGCTTCATAAACAAAACTGAAGAATAAGCACAGCATTTCCATTGGGTCATACTCATCGAGCATATTTTGTGAATATTACTGTGTTTAGTAAAGAGTTTTCGTGTACAACCAAAATGTGTTTCTCTGTATTATTTCGGGGCCACGGTAACTGAGCGATTAGCACGCCCGCCTCCAACCAAGGTGAACCGAGCCCAATCCCCGGCCGGGTCACCGGATTTTCGCAAGTGGGAATCGTGCCGGACGATGCCGTTGGTCGGTCGGCGTGTTTTCTCCCGTTTCCCCCGCCCCTATATTCCGGCGCCGCACCATATTCACTTAATCACCCTCATCGGCTCTCAAGACCTCGCTGTTAAGAGCCGTCAAAATCTGTTCACTTCATTTCTGTATTATTTCCTTAACGTTATTTCGGATCGTGACTGAAATTAACAAAGCCTTTATGCAATGTTAAGTGCCAAATAATGTTATTTACTATGGTTCTTGGGTTAGTTATTTGTACTATGGAAATATTGTGCTAGTTTATGAACACACACACCTGGCTAACTTCATGATTTGTGAAGTTACTGTCTTCCTCTTGGAAATATTTGGAAATATATATCCCCTACTTCAGCATCCACCATTATATTAACTGATAGGAAGTTTACCATCGTACTTACAACTCTACCCGCCTCTCTTACAAAATAATTAATTAAAGAAAATATGTCATGGTGATTTTACTTCTTTTGTTACTTTTTCTTGGTCTAGGAGAAATTTACTTTAATCAGTGTAGTTGTACATTAGTTTGAAGAAAGAAATTTTAGTAATGCTAAGGAAACAATGTGCTTTAAGTTTTTTTCTCGTAATTTTGTATCAGTATTTTATATAATAAGAAATATATGTGTTTGATTAAAATTTAACACCTAATTGTCAACTTTTATTGTGCGAATTTTGTGTTCTTGATTATTTTTTTATTGCTTGGAGAATATATATATATATATATATATATATATATATATATATATATATATATATATATATATATATATATATATATAATAGACCTGCATATTACGTAAGTTGTACATACACCTACCTGTTTTGAAAACCACCTTACTAATACAATTTTTGAAATATTATGTGTGCATCAACACGGTTGTGGTTCTGGACATTGGCACTCGGTGCGGTAAATAAGATAATTAAAAATGTCATTGGAAATCGAAACACACAGAAAAAGCGATGGAATTTTCAGAATACAGTAATTCAATTTCCCCATCCCGCAGTAGCTTACAACCTACTATTACATTTAATGTATTTCATAATTTCTAAATAAATTTTATACATTTCCGAATTTCGTCAGCAAACTTCACCGTAAATGGTTTACAAACCACTCTAACGCGATCGTATTGCAAGCAGGAAGTGGTCATCTTAGTTATTCAGTTCATCTTCATACTGTCGAGGCAGCTATGACACCTAAGAGTGCAGACCAACACGCTTAGCCACACGCCACTGTCTTTTTTTAAATCCCTTATTTTGAAGGTCACGTAGATAGCATGGTCATTAGAGACTATGAGGGGAGAAGTGGAACCCATCTCCATCATGACCTGAAGTAATTTTGGAAAACCATGGGAAACCTAAATCAGGATTGCAAGACAGGGGATAGAATCTGGTAATTTTCCACCTCTCATCAGTGGTAAGGTCGTACCTTATTAGTTTCGTAGCACCACGTGTTAATTATTTTGCCACGCTCCGAAATTTTGATTTACTTTATAAAACCTCGAATTTTGAACTTTTTCTTGTGAATAAACAAGCATGCATATATATATATTATATATAATATAGATACACACGAGTATATATAAAACCATTGTCACTTTAGTGCTAACCGACGAGCCTCGCAGTGCCTTCTTTATACGAGTTGCTAGGAGCTGTTTCCTTCCGCCGCGCCAACTCTCCACTCCAAGGCACGACCCTTCCACCACGGCTATAGAATGCGAGTGCTAAAAGGGGTGGAGGGGAAACTATCACCCGCTCCCCCACCATTACAGCTACGACTGGTTACGTCATTACTGACTGCCGCGTCACTGCAGCTAGCTCCGCCCCTCACGTAAAGACACGCCCCTTGGGCCGCTCAGACACGTGGAGCAGATGCCTCATCTCAAGGCTGCTCTAGCTTCACACTTCTCTTAAAGTGCAAGTGGGCAGTTCAACGCGGTGCTGGGTTGTGTACTTAAAATTTTTGCTTAACAAAGCGAAGTTATGACGTGAACTCCGTGTCTGAAAACATACAATTAACCTTTCGGCGTAACAAGAATGTAATTTTAACATTATCTTTTATTTTTGTAAAACTGCCTTAATCAATTATAAAAAAAAAAAACCACTGCCCCGAAACTTGAATCTAAAATTCTAGAGTGTAATTACTATTGTATGTTAAACAGCTAAAATACTGTTTAATTATAAGTTGACATAGGCTGTTCACGGTAAATTGAGCACTTTTTAAGGCCTTGTAAATTTTTCCTTACATCCAATTTACATCTTCCTGCTGCTTTTTAATATGAACCTTGCAGCGTGACTAATAAACACAGTGAATATATTTCACCACCCTAATGCCCGAGGCTGCAATAAGATCTACTTTTTAGGGGTTAATGCCTGTTGGGAGGGCCTTAAAAAGTGCTCACTTTACCGTGAACAGCCTATAGTAAACAAGGACAGACTAAAGCGAGGATGCACATTTTCAAAGTGCCCGTGCACGCTGTTGATAAGGATCAAGAGATAAGTGGGTCAGTAGGTGAGCAGCATGCGGTTCTGTAAGGCGAGCACTTGTGTAGTTGTTGCATGCATCTCGGCAGAGAGGTTCGCACGCAGGCCTCCAGATAGCGCCGGCGCCAAGCAACTACTGCGCACGCTGGCAGCTAGTCGGCGCCGGCGCCACTTTTCACAAGCCGGCGTCGCGTCGTAGTTTCCCCCCCCCCTCCCCCAATTTCTTTACAGCCGCGCCGGGTCACGTCACTTCAACTACCGTGACTATACTCCAGTCGTAATTACTTCCAACTTCGCTCAACCCTTACATGCTAAAGATCTACTTCCAGGATAGTCCTCCGCCTTATGTTACCAAACCTTAGAAAAATTCGTCAGAGAGCTAACGCACCGCACTCGTGCGCATTCACTGTAAAGGCTGTTCACGATAAAGTGACGTGTTGAAGGGGAAAAAGGAAATTCCAAGACCAGCGGTATCGTCCGGCACGATTCCCACATGTGAAAATCCGAGAGCGACCCGGCCGGGGATTGAACCAGGTTCGTCTTGGTGGGAAGCGAGTAGTCTAACCAGTTGTTGCAAACCAAAAATATGATACGTACTGTACTTTAGTCGACACAATACATGTGTCGCTGTCACAGCCAATGAGCTATAGGTTTTGAGTTCGGCTACAGTTACATGAACCAATTACAACCTAGACGAGTAAGAAGGTTTGCGAATCGTTTACCAACAGGTGATATCATTGGTTACTGAGCTTCGCAGTGATCAGCGCAGGCCAACAATTAAAATTACATACACGTGCGTCATGTACACAACTGTATAAACTAGGTTAGAATGGGTTAAGAATATTGTGGCAATCAGTTTACAGCGGTGCAACTAACACAGCTCAAACAATAGCAGTGGTGTTACAGTAACTACCTGATAGTAGATATGCAAGTGTCCTATTTGATTGATGATTTGCAGTCCCTCAAGTACAAAACAACATATACAGTATGTAGTTGAACTTTTCATGTCGAAGGATTGGAACCTCCTTTAAAATCAACTTGTTAAAAGCGAACGTGTCCACAGCAAAGATATACGTTACAGACACTGCTTGTCAAGGGTTCCTGTCATCTGCAATGGAAAGCCCGTTGTCATGGCCGGGCGATGAATATAATTGTAATTTATTCAAACTGAAAACAACTAGGAGATGGATACGACCATCTGAATGAACTGTGTTTTTGGTGTACATACGAATAAATCGTGGGTGACAGAGGGATATCCCGAAGGTCAACATGCGAGCAGTTATTTGGCTCGCTATAACTGCAGTGTAGAATACACCGTTAATAACACACGACATGTAGCTACTGAATATCGTGTGCAGCCCCGCAAACGTGGCTAGGAAACGCTCGGCATATCGGCCGTATTCGAGTGTCCAGGATAGCCGAGAAGTAGGAATCCAATAACATCCGTGAACGATAAGAAACTGGTGAAAGTAGAGAGAGTGTTCAAAGAAGAAAGACGTTTATCGATTCGTAAACTGTCGGCTAAACTGATGCTGCTGGGCAGTGGCGTAGCGTAGTGGGGGCGGCAGGGGCGGCAAAATTTCACAATAAATAATAATAATATCTTGAAAATATTTGAACCATTTCATAATTTTTGTCGCACCTACGATTCGGACCGATTGAAATGAGCACGGAATTTTTCATTACTTATTCTGTAACGAAATCGGGGAATCCCCTTTCTTTAAATGAATGTATAATAATGACATATTGCTCATTGTAGCGATTGGCAACACCGTCTGTACTGACTTGCAGGGATCCCCCGTATTTTATTTTGTGCTTGGATTGTTTATAACTAATATTCAGCGAGAATGACTTCTATCATATAAAGAATAGTGTTCAATATTGTATAATAACACCTGCAAATTAGGTTACAGTACGGGTAACTTTTTTCGGCACATTAGAACGTTGCTATTCATTTTTTTTCCATGTCCACACATCGTTGGGAAGTTCTGATAGCAGCTACAGGCAAAAGTTTAAAAAGGGTTCAATACACGCGGTGGAGTGCAAGAGGCGATGCCGTAAAAATGACATGGCATCATTACAAAGACATTCTCGTCACTTTGGAAAAACTGACAGAGACAGGTGAAAGCTTAAACACAAGAAAAGATGCAGGGACTTTGCTAGTTACGATGCAGTCATTTTCCTTTCTTTGTTTCTTGGGCCTCTGCAACCGGTGTTACATGAAGTGAATGATGCACAAAAATATTTACAAACAAAGGGACTTGACATAAGACTGTGCGCTCAGAAAGTAAATGCTTTGCAGATGGTACTGATAGAGAAACGAGAAGAATGGGCAGATGGCGCTGTAAGTTATGCAAAAAATATGAGTGAAGAACTTGGCATTTCCATGGAACCTAAGAGGCGCATAACAAGAAGGAACATTTTTGATGACGGAACCAGAGATGCTAACTTGTCTTGTGAAAATGAGTTGAGACGGAAGCTGTTTTCTTCGTTAGATAGAATCATTGTAGAAATTCGTGAGCGTTTTCAGCAGCTACAGAATTTGGCGGATAAGTTTGCTTATCTAACGCCGGCTATATTGCTAGATTCGGACGACACTAAATGTAATATAGACTACGCATCTGCCGAAATTGACGAGCAGGACTTCAAGCTGGAACGACTTCGACTGCGGACTTTCATTGCTGCCACAGGCAACGAAAATAAATTAATTAATGCGGACTCACTTGAATTATTAACATTTATTGTGAAATCCAAGCTGGAAGATACTCTGCCCAATATTATAATAATGCTCCGAATATTCTTCACAATTGCCATAAGCAATGCCAGCTGTGAGATAAGTTTTTCAAAATTGAAATTGATCAAAAATTATTTAAGATCAACAATGAGTACTTTAAGGCTAACCAATCTGGCTATCTTGTCTATTGAGCAAGCGGTGTGTGATGCTATAGACATTGATAGTGCAATAAAATACTTTGCTCTTAAAAATAGTAGACGAATAAAGTTTTAGTTAAAGACAGAAGTTTTGTTTTTTAATTCTAACAAGTATATTATTTTTCAATAAAAATGTAAATATTAACAGTATCGTTCTAGTTCTAATTGGAAGTCGATTTGCGTTTTATATTCAATTCGCTAATAACTTAATCTTGTCGATCGTCAAGGTATAATCATAAATGTTCTATACCTGTTATATCAATGTAAGTGGCATACGTGTAAGAATTTTTGTAATAAATGTGATTATTATATTGTAAAACATATATATATATATGACTTTTTTATTTGTAACTTGTACAATACACAATAATGATGACTGTTCTTGCCGAAAAGTTCTTTAGAATTACTGTATATTGTAGTCTTTTAAATTGAAATACGTAAATAAGATGGCGGCAAAATTTTCTTCCGCCCCGGGCGGCTGACACCCACGCTACGCCACTGCTGCTGGGCGCCCATTTTCAGTTGATCCTGCACAATGTTTCCATCACTCGAATGCGGCCAATCTGGTGCATCATCATACGCTTGTTTGACGTTTCCAAACACTTCCGCGCTAACTTGAAGGAACCGCGGACAGACTACAGCGAACTTTTCTCTACGTGAATGTAAGTATTGACATGGCAAGGGATGTTGTGTAGCAAGGGCTCGCGGGTTCGCGTCAAGGAGGCTGTCCATTTTTTTAAAACTAAAGTCCATTGGATAGGACGGGAATGTATTGCGTCTCAGGGCTAACCCCTTACGCCTACAAGGAAATGAAATCATGCTAGGAGACATGCATCCCGGCAAAGAGGGATTGGGTAGCCATGGCCAGGATTCAGGCAAACGACTACCTCCGTAAGTGTACTTACAGCTAAGCCATAACTAAGAAGAGAATGGAGAAAAAACCCCGCAGACACACCGTAAAAACCCAGTCGACATAATAGAATTCAAAATTATTCATGCATTAAACAGAAATGGCACAGGAGACAGAGTGTGTGTGGTACATGCTCGTGTTAGTAGAGATTAAAAAGCTAGCAGAGAGGGGCCGGAACTTTATTTTGAGGCTATGGTTACAGCCACGGCCGCTGGAGTGTGTCAGCCGCACGAAGTGCAGGCTATATGATCCGTTCGCGTTTACTTCCGAGTCTAGAAAATTACAACAAAGGGACAACGCACCGGGGATTACCAACAGGCCTATATTCTCACTATATTTATTAATGTCAATTGTAAATGAAATATTATAATCTATGGATAATATATAAGTAAAAGTTTGATATACCCAAAAATAAGATACTTTTATGTCAACACAAGTAAAATACTTCCATGAATCATTACATATTTAGGTAACAAATAAATAACCCCAAGCATGACGCATGGGGTTATTTTTCAAAGGTTTTATTCAGCAAGTGTGAAGAAATCATGAATAGTCTACGCATAGCGGGAAGATGCCAAGTGAATACATGGCAGACGATTCCCGTCTTAAACCTGCACTACTTTTACCGGATATTTTTTGTTTTATTTATTTCTTCCTAATTCAAAGGATTTGTTGAAAAATGCGTCAGTAGAAGCTTAGCTAATTGCCTTATCCATCATTATGGATAAGGCAATATTAATGCTACATATAGCATATTTATGCGACAACTGACTTAATAAAACATTATTTTCATTAATTCATTCTCACCTTTCAATGAAAATCAGGGAACTACTATTAACAAATAGGTAAAAAAAATTCGAACAGAACTATGAAATGTAATGTTTTTATAGCGAAACATTTTCAGTAATGACCTTGACTCTTCTGTTATGACACTGAAACGAATAATTTATTTACAGGTGGTACAGCCTCTTTACCGCGGTACTTACTAACTTGAGCGGATGGTTACAAGCGGCATATGTGCCCGGCATAAAGCGAAATTCAATGCTGACGTCACAAAGACGCAGCATGTTAAGTGTGCCGTAATTCTTGAAATGAACTCTTCTTTCCCTCAACACAGCCGACTCATAACCCGTATTTTACGACGAGCGCACAGGAAATGGCGACTGGAGTAACAAAAAGGGAAACACGGTGCGGTGCGACTATGGAGGCCTCTTTCGCCGCACCAACAAAACGACGAATTCAGTCACCAGTGGGCCCACTGGGAAGGAGGGCTAGAGCGCAATTTATGTGAAAAATGTGCAAGACAAAATTTTAAAATATATATTAGGTACATTTGTGAGCTTTTCATACTTTCCCTTTGAATTAAACTATTCGAAAGACTACTTTTAAGAGGAGTGGGTATGTACTGAAAAATTTTATGTTTGCGCGAATACGCGTATCTCGGTAAATAAATGGTTTTTAAATACGACTTCTAGGCAAAAAAATTAAGCAATTACAAACATTATGTCCTCTATATTTTTAGTTTTATCTTATCAAGTGCATTCACGGAGGGAAAAATCGTGAAAATGGTTCAATATCGCTCTCTTAAAGCTTGCCTATGCAGTTTCTGTAAGAGGTAAGAGGAAAGTATGACGATAAGGAACTAGTTTAATCTGAAATCTTACATCGCGCGTAGGAGTCGCACTGTCACACATATAATTAGCACAGCAGAGTGTCACGACGGAAACACTGCACGCCTTGCACGTAGGAGCGATGGGGCGCTAGCGGCGCGAGTTACTGTCGCCCGTATAGCTCCCTCGCTTCTTCGCCTTGAACGCGCAGCCACAAATTGCTATTAGAAAAAACTTGGTTTATTAGTTTAGCATTTCAATTACTTGTTTGGTGAGGCGCACGAGGCCGGCTAAACAATAAGATACAACATATTAGGTATTATCTAACATTGTCTATGTTAATTGCTATAAAAAAATCCTGGCTCGAAAAAAGAAGCATTTTTCGTTCGAACAACTACTCCGACAGTGAAATCAGAGAATTGTTTACTGATTGACAATGGCAGTTGTAACCAGCCTGTTTACCACGCCACGAAATTTTTACTGATGTAAATGAAGATATATATATATATATATCATCTGACAGTGACAATTATATCATCTGACAGTGACTTTTTAAATGACATTCCCTCTTCCTACTCCAACTAACTAATCCATAGTGAAGTCATTCAAATTTTAATCTTCTTATATGGATCTAGGTCATATACATGTAAATTAACTCATTTTAGTTGCTTCATAATTTATAATATGCATGAATGTTTAATGAATATAACAAGGTGTTGCTGATATTTTGTTTCTGGAAACTATGATAGGAATCTGTTCATAACTCAATGTTCCTTCCTTAGTTTTCGAGTAAATATTTTATTTAGAAACCAATATTATGATGATCGTTGTCTGTGTGTGTGTCATATATATATATAATATATATATGAGTTAATGACTCATTAAGATAATGTCAGATTGCCCAAGTGATCACTTATTGAGTTTTTAAATAACATTAACTAATCCATACGGTTATGTTGAATTTAACCAATTTATTATTGTTAAGGATTGTGTTTAGTAACTCATACCGTTGTCTATACTTATTAAAAAATAATCATCATCCTTTGTTTCAACCAATGTCTCATCTATTGACTACATTTGTATGTGAAATGTTTGAACCACTCTGATGCAAATACTGTAAGGATATTTGATTTGAGTGAGTGTTATTACGATTCTATCATTTTATTGAACTCATTATTATTATATCATCATTAACATTCTTAGATAAATAAGTTGTTTATGTTTAACTAGATATTTTCTGTTCGGTGTTGTTTAGGGTTTGAGTAGTCGCTCCCGAACTCAATACTAACCATTAGTGGCTTGATAGTATCTTCAATTATTTCTCATATTTTATTGGGAATTGGTGGGGGGGGGGGGGGTGATATTTAGCTAGATATTAGTCCCTACTCTGACATATATATATATAATAAGAAATAACAGTTCCATCAGTAAAATGGTAAAGAAAGCTATTTCAACGAAAGTAAAAAAATTCAATAAGAATAGATGGAAACAGACTACGAAAAAAAAAAAAAAAAAAAAAAAAAAAAAAAAAAAAAAAAAAAAAAAAAAAAAACGATGGAGCCGTAAAATAAATTACTTATGCGAAGAAAACTTAGAACAAATAAAAATATATAGTTAATCTAAACACCTGAATATTCGACCAAAATTTAATTCAACCACGAGTAAACTAAGACCTGAAGGGAGAACAACATTATAGTCATCTAGAGGTCACCAAGATTTTACAGCAGAAAAAAATAATAATCTGTAATAATTCTTGAACGTACGTATGTTTCTCGTCTTGCCAGCTAGTCTCTGTTTAAGATTTCACGACAGTGAGATGGCTGCTGCGGCAATGTAGCGGCGTGATACCGTCGGGAGGGCACAGTGAGGGGATGGATTACGTCGGGAGGGCACAGTCACGAGAATGGATTACGTCGGAAAGGCACAGTGACGGAATGGATTACGTCGGAAAGGCACAGTGACGGAATGGATTACGTCGGAAAGGCACAGTACGGAATGATTACTCGGAAAGGCACGTGACGGAATGGATTACGTCGGAAAGGCACAGTGACGGAATGGATTACGTCGGAAGCACGTGACGGAATGGATTACGTCGGAAAGGCACAGTGACGGAATGGATTACGTCGGAAAGGCACAGTGACGGAATGGATTACGTCGGAAAGGCACAGTGACGGGAATGGATTACGTCGGAGGCACAGTGACGGAGGTTTATCGGAGGCACGTGGGCGGGATGGTTTACGTCGGGAGGACACAGTGACGGGATGGTTTAGTTCGGGAGGGCACGTGACGGGATGGTTTACGTCGGGAGGGACAGTGACGGGATGGTTTACGTCGGGAGGGCACAGTGACGGGATGGATTACGTCGGGAGTGCACAGTGACGGGATGGTTTATAGTCGGGAGGGACAGAGTGACGGGAAAGGTTACTCGGAGAGGCACAGTGACGGGATGGTTTAATCGGAGGACACAGTGACGGGATGGTTTACATCGGAGGACACAGTGACGGGATGGTTTACATCGGGAAGGAACAGTGACGGGACGGTTTACATCGAGAGGACACAGTGACGGGATGGTTTACATCGGGAGGCAAAGTGACGGGGTGGTTTACATCGGGAGGGCACAGTGACGGGATGGTTTACGTGGGACGGCAAAGTGACGGATGGTTTACGTCGGGAGGGACACGTGAAGGGATGGTTTACGTCAGGGAGGTCCAGTGACGGATGGTTTACGTCGGGAGGACACAGTGACAGGATGGTTTCGTCGGGAGGCACCGTGACGGATGGTTTACGTGGGAGGCAGTGACGGACGGATTACATCGGGAAAGGCACCCGTGACGGGATGTTTACGTTGGGAGGCAGATTGACGGGATGGATTACATCGGGAAGGCACAGGACGGATGGTTTACATGGGAGGCACAGGCGGGAATGGATTACATGGGGAGGGCACAGCAGACTAGGAATGGTTTACGTCGGAAGGGACAGCGATGGAATGGTTTACATCGGGAAGACAGTGATGGAATGGTTTACTGGGAGGTACAGTGACGGGATGGTTTACTCGGAGGGCACAGTGACGGGATGGTTATGTTGGAATGGCACAGTGATGGATGGTTACACAGGCAGCTGAACACCGGAGGACCGAAATTCCGTGGAGATAGCTAACCGATCCAAAAGAAGAAATCACGAAGACCTACAGAACTCGTGTTTTAATTAGACTATTCATTATGTCGTACCCACGGAAAAAATTATAAAGTAAAGAAGTATAGAGTAGAAATAGTTACAACGCAATTATAAAAACTATATAAACTATAATAATCTCAATATTGTCATAATACTTGAGTATCCTGTATTTTATATTGGTGATTGAATTATTTACTAGTATTGAGAATTTTTTAAAACAATGTTCAAAATTCTGAATATTAGGGAGGGCAATCTGTAATGAGTTCTTACTACAGACCTCTGTCCATGTTTAATAAGTTTATATGTTCCTATATGTAAAATAACACAAGGAATTTTATATTATAATTAATTAAAATTAATATGGAATACTTATGATTCAGAATTAAAGGATAACCTACATTAAATGCTATGCATGTTAGTAATTTAGCATCTTTAATCCCCGTTATACTTAGAGTAAAGTGTTTTTATTTTCTTGTTCTGTTTTAATATGCTTGGTGTAATTCTTTTATTGATTTATGGCATACGAAAGTTTTTGTAAAAAAATTTCTGAAGTGTTCAGAACATACGATTTTGTATTAACTGGATATTTATAGGGATATATTAAGATATTTAATGCAAATCTTTAATCAATATGATTTATAGTAGAATACGTGACTACTACATTAACTATTATAGTATAATGGATTGGTTTTACATCAAAAACGCTTTCATATATGAAACTTATGGTAATGTTGAAAATTTTTATTAATATTCTGAGAACCCAAAGTCAGATCAAAAGTAATGCAATTTTAAGTAATTCGCACTGATTGTTCTTTAATGCCCAGTGGAATCCCGAGAGTTTAATTCATTGTACAAGAGCCGGAGAATTTAACAAGAGATTGTGGAATCTGATTACTAGAATTGAGTATAGATAAAGATATTCAAGTCTTCATTACGTATGAGGGTTACTAATTTTCTGATGATACTTAAAATATTCAAAGGTTCTCATTCATCTAGTATGTTAGAGTAGTATTACAATTTTATGTCTAGATTAATTTTTTGTGTGTACCAATTAGTGATGAATGACTAGAAAGTACAATATTTCAATTATTTAAATGTACGACATATATATTTCTATCTGTTGCAGGAAACTGTTGTGTGTATGCAATATAGTCTATTTTTATATAAGTGGGGTAAAATCTCACAGACAATGTGAACAACCTACACACTATGTAAACAGTTGACGCTCTCGTTTGTACAGTGTTGCATCAGCTGATGAATTGCTGAGGGGTCCATGTTGTTAAGTTGGCGATTTTGATGATGGCTTTGGAAGAAAATAGTACTCAGATATAAAAGTTGTAATTTAAAATCTTAATCATACTTACAACATTTGAGATTTAAGTTATGTTTTTAAAGCAATATAAAATTTTCTTGGCTAATAGTGACTGGACTTTAAAGACATGTTCATCAATTATAACAGAGTATGTTGACACGTACGAACAGTAAATGTTTCCAGCCAATGGCTAGCCATGTTTATGATTCCAGTTCCTAGCCCGGTGAAAGCCGTTGTGCGTGCGTCTTTTTATCTTCGTGTCTATTATACGAATATTTTGTTGGTGTTGTCGGAATATTTAATATGTAGTTTATAATTTTTTATTTGCTTTCTTTAAGCCTTGTTGGTTGTAGTAACTGTTGCAATGCGTTTTCTTTAGTGAAGTGTAATATTAATCAGCACTTGTTTTAACGCTTCGTAAAACTGCTGGCTCGTGCCGCCATTTTCCTTGCCACCGTCCGCACTGAACTGGCACGAATATAATTTACGTAAGTTTGAGTTGGTTGGTTTCAGGAAACGTGAGCAGTGTTGGTTTTACTGGATGATTTTACGTGATTTTAGTGAAGCAAACTTGCAAGGATTGCCACAGAAAAACACGCGTTCAAGAGGCTGTCAATTATACAAACAGTAAGTTTGCGTGTTTTGTAAATAATGTATCTGTGAATAGTTAATATAATTTCTGAAATGCACGTGACCCGAAAAAGCCGCACTTTCAATACTTTTGCAGTGTGTAAATAATATATGTTTATGTGACTATATCGTAAATTCACCGAGTGTAAGGTTAACTTCAGCCAAAGTGTGTGTGTGTGTGTGTGTGTGTGTGTGTGTGTGTGTGTGTGTGTGTGTGTGTATTGCTGAATCTGTACGAATACGAACGACGTAGATATGGCGTTTTGTTTTTTCATTAAAGTTAAAAAATTTTAAGTTGCAATAACTTGGATTTTATTTCAATGCGAGTAAAACGTTCTATTTCATCAAAACAATATGCAAATCAAGATGCCGCACACTCGTAAGAACATCAAAACAATGGCGTCTCACGAAAGACGTTAAACTAAAGACCCAACACCCCTCCTCCCTCGTAACACTGTTTCCTTTTTCCCTCGAAATAAAATAAACAGAACCCCAAAAATTTTAACTCGGTAATTACAAAAATAAAACCGTTTGTAATGCCAACCTATTCATAATATCCTACAATGATTACTGGACAGAAATTAGCTAATGTTAGTCTTTCAGTGCCTGTCACGAGAGACACGAGGAAAGGGGAAACAATGTGCATTGGAATCAAAAATTTGTTTACAAACATCTTTTCCTTCAGTGACAAAACAGCTGTAGAGGAAGGATACATTGTGGCCGTGCTACTTTTATAGAACTGTCAAAATTTACCCCACTAACATGACATAGTCTATACAAGTATACTGAATACACATTATGCCCAAACTGTCTCGGTGTCACTGTATTTCATCATTTTCCATCATATGTGTTAATATTATTGGGCACACATTGAGTAAACTGAAATCCTGTTCCTTCTTTTTATTTACATACAACACAATTTATTACATTATATATATAAACTTTACCACATATACAATACACTTTCTGTTTTCCTTTTTCCGCATCTCCCTGAAAATCCTGCTAGCGTCAGGAACGTCGCCTGTTGACTGGCGACATACCGCCCTCCTAGGCAAACCTGCCAGCACGTGGCAACATCGCCTGATGACTGGAGACATGGCACGCTCTCCGACAATCCTGCCAGCGTCTGGGAACGTCGCCTGGCGAAATGCCATGCTCCCCGAAATACCTTCCAGCATCTGACAACGCCGCCTGGCGACTGGCGAAATGCCGCACTCCCCTGCAAGCCTGACAGCGTCTGGCAATGTCGCTTGGCGACATACCGAGCTCCCCGACAATCCTGCCAGCATTTGGCAACGTCGCCTGGCGAACTAGTGACATGCCATGCTCCCCGATAATCCTTTCAGCATCTAGCAACGCCGCCTGGCGACTGGCGACATGCCGCGCTCCCCGACAATCCTACCAGCGTCTGAGAACGTCGCCTGGCGATTGGCAAAATGGCGTGTCATTGATCATTCTCGCGGCGGGCTCGTGCAGATGACTTCCAGGTCATGAGTTCTCGCTCCTACATGTCTGGTTTTATGTGGCATGCGAATACAAGTATGTTTGTGAAAAAACATAAATATCGAGGAGCTAGAGATAAGAGTGCGAAATTAAGAAGGTCGTGGCACTACACAGCATTTTAAAAAAACCTGACAAATTACATTTCCCAGTAATTTTGTTTTATCAAAGGTTGGACTCGCCTGTGAATGTGCATGTGCGTGATGACATGACGAAGCCGGCCCGCCATGTTGTGGCGCCAAAAACATTGGAAACTTCACTTGTCAAAATGAAGATGCAACTATTGTATCAGAGCATGTTAATATTTAGTCTGAAAGATTAGCTTCATTAGTTATTTGTTTACAAACTTTCACATTTTACATGCATTAAATACAAAAACCTGCCTCAACATTGTCAGTTTTTAGAATGTCACCTTATGGCGACGGACTAAAATGCAGCTTCAATGATGTCTTTGTTTTCTACACTCTGTTTAGTCCTCGCGAAGGCGCCAACCCAGTTTCGCTACATGATTTCATTGGCTCCCGCGACACGCTCGAGCAGCTCTGTTGCAGGCTCGCTCTGGGCGAGACGTGGAAACACAAGAACAACGAAAGTAAAGTAAAAGAAATAAATAACGACTAAACGACCGTATTAAAGCTCCGTGAAAACATGATTCACGTCAAGGATAGTTGCAAGGCCAAACTCTTGGCTGACGGGCGATGCCCAGTATTCTAAACGAAGCAGCAAAATATGAGGAGTGGCTAATTGAAAAACCGGCACAATTTACCACCTGTCTTTACTGACATAACAGCTATCCCGGTAGACGTATCACAACTTAGATTACTCACTTATTACAATCTTTAAACAACAGCAAAACCCTAGAACCGCACATCGAAGGACTGTGTGAATTCTCGGACCGTCAACAACGACCAGTTGACACAGAAAATCCTTCATTTCCTGACCAAAATTTTGCAAGTAACTCGGAGCGCCTTATTTATGACCTACAAAGTTTCCGAAGCCATTATTGTAGTTCCTCGCATCAAATACTTTGAAACTGAATGAGCAATTCTGCCTGCGAACCAGCTGAAATACCTTAGAGACCAGCACTTTTTGCAGTGGCCGAATCGCTGACACAACAGTACATTTCACAGATTTGTACCGAGCAACACTACCCCAGGTACTAATTACGAGTATTACTCTAATTCACCATACTAATCGACCAAGATTTCACAGGCAGAAGGGGCCGCGGTGGTGTAGTGGTTAGACTGCTCTCCTCCCACCTAGGCTAACCGGGTTCGAATTCCGGCGGTGTCACTCCCGGATTTTCGCATGTGGGAATCGTGCTGGACGATGCCGCTGGTCGGCGGTTATCTCCTGTTTACCCCGCCCTTCCATTCCGGCGCCGCTCCATCCTCACCTCACTTCACCCTCATCGGCTCTCAAGACCTCGATGTTAAGAGCCGCCCAGATCTCTCCAGAGAGTGAAGCCATTAATTAATCTGGCCAGTACACACGCACACACTCCGCCAAGGAATGAGAGCACCGGATACGACACAACACAGGTAACAACAATGAACAGCTGCGACTCGCTCGGTTTGCTGGCACGGATGTCCCTTGCACACTGCGAGTATGTTAATAACAGAGGCGGGGATGCAAAGTGCAACCTGCAGTTGTAGAGAAAGAGCGGAAGACACCCGGAAAAGATTCCGATGTAAGGGCTGACACGCATGAAACATGTGGAAGCTCATTGGCGCCACTGTTGTTGGTTCGCGGTAAAGAACACATTTGAAAAATATATTTAGTTTCTTTTTTCAGCACATACTCTAAAAAATTTTTGTAAGTTTTACTGAGAAATTCTTTGTAATTTTACAAATGCTTGTAACAGTAGGCCTACAAAGATTTCTCTTGTAAAACTAAAAGGTCTGTGTTTGTAATAGACCTTAGGAAAGTTTGTACTATACTGAGCCGTATCCACGAGTTTCAGCAAAATGGCGGACACTCAACAATGTCAAACCGCATAAAGCTGTTTGTGCAAAAACTATTAGTGATGTAAAGTGTAAATGCGTGAAAATAGAAATGTATTGCGAATTTGAATTACGCAAAACATTTAGAACTCAATCATAATAAAACGAAAATTTCAATAAATCGTGACCGTATTGTCTAACAGAACTCTTACATCGACTTTTAATACCCCGTTGTTAAGAGTCGTTCAGATCTCTTAACTCAACAATTGAACAATTAAACTGAAATACATGTACCTATTATTCTTAACCGTATAACTACGATATTATTTTGTATATAGTACTTGCACTTAAATTTACAGTAAAAATAAGAGTTAATATTGTAAGTCAAGTTGGTCTTATGGTTAAAGTTGCGGGCTAGTAAAACATGGGGTTTGAGTTCTAATCCCCGTACCGGCGAGGTGTAATTTCCTTTTGTAAATTATATTTTGAATTTTTTTTTTTTGTTCTCTGTTACTAATTCATCACATTTAATTTTTAGAAGGAAAAATAAAATGTGATTTTATGTAGACTTTTCAATCATGTCAGTTTTAATACAAGGCTATCATTTGTAATATTACAAACAAATGTTTTAACAAAAAAAAAAAAAAAAAAAAAAAAATCTTTGTAGTTTTACAAGGATTTTTTTTTGCAAAAGTACAGAATTTTTTTTTAGAGTACACTGTGTGATATTCCGCCATACATAATCATGAGAGACCTGCAAAATTCGCGTTATTATCATTACTATTTAGCAGCAGACTGAACTCGCAAGGTACTGTGCATCTGACCGACTTGTGCCATAGGCCGGCCGGCAGAACATCTGACACGCCTCGCCGGAACCTTGAGCCAATAATGTCACTTAACTGGCGGACCGGCCAATCTTCGCTAACGAAGTAGACAGACAGGTGACTCCGCCGAAAGGTTAGCGGCCAATAAAACACACTCACTGTTCTCACTTACGTACAACGCAGTGGAGTTAAAATCGCGAACATTTTTTGAGCCAACATATCTTCTGTAACACACTAACTAGTTTATTCTTCCATGATTGGATGAACAAGGTTTTGACTCGGCTAATTTTTTTGCAGACCAATCACGAACGTGCTGCCTTATATCGGAATCCTCATTGGTCATATAAAGAGAGGTAACGACAGCCAATGAGGAAAGAATGCTATCGGAAATGTGTACAGTATGCTTCAGGTTCGTGAATGATATTGCCAGAGTAGGAATGATATATTTAAAACCAATATCAGAAGTGATTATGTATTTACTACAAAATAGTGAAATACACGTTACCGAAACTAGCCACCAAAACCAATTTAGATCAACTTTCAAGTTTTCTGACACAACATATTGTGTCGAATAAACATATAAGCTTTTAACCATCAATCTTGGAAATAAAATAAGACAGACGAACTTATTCTCCCTGGGATAACTGCTTCAGTATTCATAAATAAAAAGCAAACGAAGAACACAGAAAATGACAACCATGTATTCTAACTTTTGTTACACCGTGAATAATAATTATAAACAAAGCACAATCAGCAGGCAGTCGATGACCGTCGAATACCGTCTCCAAACGAATACCGTCTCCGGTGTCCCGGCCGGGGATTGAACCTGGTTCGCCTTGGCTCATTAGATATATTTGCTCATTAAATATGTTATATGATATTCACGGTAAAATTAGCACTTTTTAAAGCCCTCCTAAATATTTCCTTTCAGTCAATTTCAATCTTTCTGTCACTTTTTACTATAAACTTTGCCATGTGACCAATAAATACAGTGTATACATTTCACAACTCTCAAAATTTAAATTCCGAAGCTACAATAAGATATATTTACTAGTAATTAATGCCTGTTTGGAGGGCCTTAAGAAGTGTTCACTTTGCCATTAACAGTCTATATAAAACTTTCAGACGCGAATGTAGCATTCTACATAAAATAACATTTACAGAAATTCTGCGAAATAGCAAAAAATGAATAAATTTAAATTGAATTCATATTTTAATGAAAGCATAATTCAGGCAATTCCGCGGTATTTAAAATTAAAATAAAGAGTGGAAATCACTCTTACGTAATTTTTTACTTAAATATAATTTATTGCAGTGTGTTCTGAAACTATCTATTCACTGACGAATTACTGATAACTGTTCTCCATTCCCTTAACGATTGAGTACAAGAGATTTCGATGCTGGCGTCGTGGCGTTACCCCAGAAGGCAGGCGCCAACGAGTGAAAGGAGCTCTCTCCGCTCGGGAACCCGCAACCCGCCACGCAGTGATCCCGGTGTGGCCTAACCACCAGGCGCTTACAACACTCGCAAGCCTCCAAGGCACGCCACATGCAGTCAAACTAGTTTCCCGGGGGCAAATAGTCCTAAATCTCGTTTTGCTGCGGGTAAAACTTAATTATATGCTCAATAAAAGACAGAGAAAAACCTATAAGCCACAGATGAAGTTGTAAATCACGACAGGCATTTCATTGTAACGTGAGCACTTCTAAAAGACCTGCTTAAGATTTACTTTTCTCCTCGTTTTATATCCTTCCGCTTTATGTACAATTATTACATTGCCGTGAACCTTCTCACTTTATTCATGCGTCAGTGAGATGAAAACATGGAATTGTTAGTAACATAAATGTATTATTAATATTCCTATTTTCACTCTAATGCGTGCTAAGAAAGAAACACGAACACAAGTTGGCCGCCTACACATTATACTCGCAGTGCCAACATAACAGAGAGCTTGCATGTCAGTGTGCACGATAGCATCTATGCAGTTAAGGAACAGTATTTTTTTTTCTGAGGTTGATTTCAAAAGTGCTCACTTTACCGTGAACAGCCTACATCAGAAATGCGTTATAACAATGCATTAAAGAACATACGATATACCAACGCATCTCGGTGAAAAAAGCAGTTTCGGTATTCATTTACTCTGATTCTGTCGTCCTTTATTACGTTTAGGAAGTGACAACGTAAAATGGGCCCTCATCCCCTTCTTATCTTTTATGCCATTGCTGCCAGCATAAATAAACAATGCCAAAGACAATGGCTGGCTGGTCGGTTCACAGTATACCTGCTGTCGAAAATAGTTTAGACGGAATTTTTATAAGTTTCATTTTAAACTTAAATATAGTAATTTAATTTTCGTAACAAATTGCATCCTTTCATATTCTGCAATATTAATATGCATATATCTAATATAATAGTTGGCAGGCACGCATCTTAAATATAGATAATTAAGTGCCGCTAACGTTATTTTTTTGGTCGCATTTTCCCAAGTCGCTTCGTTTATGATAAAATATACATAGATTCGTGATACTATGAAGTGCGGTGCTGTGCGCTATTCCGGGAGAATTAATATGCTATTCGTGATTGAAAACTTGGAATAGTAATAATAATAACAACAATGCGCAGAGTTGGGGTGGACGTAATATTCGCCGTATGAGGCTGTAGAGGCGTGACCGTCCATACTGAACGTGAAAGGGCACGAACCTCCAACTCGTAACTGCGACGGAACTCAAGGGCAAAGAAAAAAATGGGGGGGGGGGGGGGGTGAATTCACATACGAAAAACGTAACGTGTCAAAATAGTTAAAACACTTGAAACAAATTCAAGTAAACCAGCGATTAACTTTTACTTTTAAGTTAGTTGACAAGCAAGTCTTGGTAAACTTACAACTTATTCGTATCTTCATTTGCACGCTAACGCAATGTACTTTATTGGGTTCAAATTAAAGTAGTGTGTATTCTTTCAACTTTAACACCATTAGTAGTCAAACAACCGAAGCTAGCTATGAAATATCTAATAATTTATTCCATGCACACTTGGATCAATATGTATCGTAATATTTTTTATGTCCAATTTTACATATTATTAAATACTAACAGAAACAGTGTTCCGTAGATATCAGTGACCTTTACACTTTTAAAATATCTAGATTAAAGCATTTTGCGCCATATTAAAAAACACTGATTAAAACATACCCCCGGTTGCTATAAACTATTAGTGGTTAAAATTTTCCAGTGGTTATGTGAAACTGGCATTAGGAGGAAAGCCGCTGCATTTTTATGTAAATATTTACTACGCTATTGTCTGTGACATAAGCAAACATGGCAAGTTTATATCGTGTTACCAGGATACTGGTACTCAAACATGTGACAGAAGAATATATCATATGCATTAGTTTAAAGTCGCCGGGATGACTCTCAACATAAACATTTTGAAAGCTGATGAAGGTAAAACGAATATGGAGCAGCCCCGGGAATACTAGAGAGGGGAAAGCGAGAGATCCCCGAGAAAACCCGCCGATCAGCGGCACTGTCCGGCACGATTCCCACGTATGAAAATACCGGTTCGCCTTGGCGGGAGTTGAAATGACAGGAAATTTGTATTTTGTAAACGAAGGCCTAGTTCCAGACGTCATTGGTAGAACGGGGAGGAGGGAGTGGCCTAACGGCGTAGACCCGCCTCTTAGTCGCACTTAGTGTTTGTACAAAGTCAGCTAATGGCTGTCATCACGCAATTCGCGCTGTCATCACGCAATTCGCGCTCTCATCACGGGTCAAGCCGCCTACTGATGGGAGTTTCCCCGCCGACACGACACAACGCGACTGTTGTAGGCACACCACAAACACACAGCTCACTTGCCAGTTTTAGCACAGCCACGCCAGGATTACCTCGCTTCGAAGTACAGCCAACACGGCAGGTAACACTTCCATGGATACAGTCTTTATTACGACCATCCTTATTAAAGGCTGTTCACGATCAACGTTTAGAAACTGTTACTGCGCCTACGGGAATATATTTTATCTGTCATGGTGACTGGCATGCATCCAGTGAAGTTGATAGCGACAGAGAGAAAGTAGTTGCACGTTTCAAAGTTGAATAAAAACTCTTACATGCTGGAACAGCTTCTCTTGATTTCTGATTTTTTTTTACGCGCATAAATGTAAAAATTAGCGAATTTGTAAAAAAAATAAATGAAAACTTTTCTAATAATTTCACAGTTTTGCTTGACCGACGCATGAACAAAGTTGAGGCCCACGGAAATGTTAATTTTGCATATGACGGAAGAATACGCAATGTGCATACAAGTAGATCTTAAGCAGGGCTTTCAAAACTACTCAGTTTACCGTGAACAACCTTTAAGCACAGTAGGCCTACGCTAGCAACCAAACTGATTTATAAGTGTGAAAGGATACTTTGTAGAAGTTCACGTGGCATGGTGCTGCGGACACTGAAACAAAGGTTTGTTTGCTCCAGCTAACAAAATACTTGTTTGTGTATGGCCAAATATAAAAACTTTGAGTTGGGGCAATAAAATTGGACTGTCAACAAAATAGTTGAATCAACTGCACATACTCGCTCGGCCACTCATTTTATTGCCTTCGATCGAAAATACAGCTCCAGAATTTATTTGTAATTTTTTTGTTACAAATGGGCTAGTAATGGTGTTTGTTAGTGCAGTTATTGATGCTTAATAACGGTATCAAGACACCAATACACCTACTTCAACAGATAAACTAAAAATTAAAGCTGGTAAACTTGAAATATTTATTCACTTACGTTGTCTAGTACTCGACTTGTATGTACTTAAAACATTCCAATTGCGTTAGTAATAACTTGAGCTGAGATTGTTCAGACCCTCGTATTTCCAACTCCCTTGCCATTACCGAAACTGTCTCATGTAGGTACATAGAGTAAAAGAAATCTTTGGTAGCATCAACCAAATCTTAAGAGTTTGGGGCAACGTAATAAGGACAACAAAATAATTTGGTTTCAACAACAAACTATACAAACAGTTAATTTGGTTGCGCCAAACAGACTTTGTTTTACTAAACAAAACCATTTCTCAGTGTGCTGGTATACAAGTGAAACGTTATCCCTGATCATGGCAGTGACATTCACAATAATCCACTAAAAATTGCACTTTATTAAGCAAATATGACAGTTAACGAAACATTTTGAAATTCTTTCTGAATAGTTCAGAATGTTATTTCTAAAGCATGGTTGTAAATAAATAAAACATCTCAACTATACAAATACTGTTACAGGACATGTTTTAGAATTAACTTCGTCAAATTTAATTTAACCTGAAAAATAAAATGAAATTAATGGAAATTAAATGTTTCTGCATTACTGTGCAAGTCGATGAGGTACAATTGGTTAGTTGCAGTGCTATTTATATAACACAGGAAATAATTTGACAGTATCCAACAGTTTTAAAATGAATTGTTTAGGTCAGTATATAGAAATACGATATGTTGTAGACTTGCATTTACAGCATGACATTCTTCAAGTGGTTTTTCAATATTTTCTTTATCTATTTTAAACCTCTCCAACTTTGATGGTATTTCATTTTCAGATTGTAGCACCCAATAAGATGATTTGTTTCAAAATACACATCTAGGCTGAAAAAAAAAAAAAAAAAACAACTACAAGGTAACATAACAAAATAACTTTAAATACTAAAATAAAAATTATTTCGCAAATGCGGCACAATAAATTTTTCCAAGTTACATTATAGCCAGTATATGCTACACTCTACATGTAAATCGATGATTTCAATCAGTAGAATAGTTTCGCTGGCTCTTCAGTTGCTGAGCTGCTGTTATCTACTGGCAGAGTCAGTGAACTGCCAGAATGGCACGACTCAACAGGAATCTGCAAAACTACTGTACTCAGTGAATACCAACTCTATCTATTTTAGAGTGTAGGGGTGGACTGTTGGCGAGGGCCCGGGTTCCGAGGTTCGATACCGAGTGTCGACAAGGCAAACTAACTTCACATTTCCTTGTCCGTGAGGTCGGTGCTGCTTGAAACAACGTAGTTACAGACGACGACTCTCATTATGTCCGTACTTCAGCTGTACGGGCTGAGGTAACACCTCACTATCTCACACTAGGTTAGTAGTCCACTTTTCAAGTTCAAAACAAATGCTTTTAATATATTTTATCTCTAGGCAAAAATTCTTCAGCTAAAATTACATTTTAAAAAACTGATGCGAATGTGGCCTTATGTCGAATGCACCATATACACCTGTCATTTATTTGACAAATGATAACTTAACATCAACATTACACAACAATATTCCCATGACAGTGCTGATTTACTATTTCCTAGTGTTTTGCAGCTACAAAATGGTCGTAAATGAAACATTATACAAACGACACAGTAATTTTGTGTCTACAGTGCAAAGTTTTAGCAGCAGCGAGGAATCCTAAGTCTGTGAAGAAGCAATTTTTTTACTACGCATGAGCGAATTTTTTTCTCGCCTTGAGGTTCTGTAAAGCATGACATGACCGGCAAAGAATGCAACGCGAAGAGTTGCACAACTGCGGTGGCGCGAGGTTCCATGTGCAAGCTCGCGTATAGCCACTTTAAAAATAAAGTAGCAATATTAAGGTCGTTCAAGAGTCAAACATTTATTTCTAGATTTCGATAATATTTTACGGCTTCGTGACATTGTGTCGCATGCAGTGAAGACTAGTTGTCACTACAACTAGACACGAAAAGAAAGCGGCACTAGATAGCTCGTTTCGCATATGCTCAGTCACTTGAAGTGTTAGTCTACATTATTTCTTAAGAAATGAAAGCTAGTCATCGATTGGGCTCCCTAACTTACCAACTAGAAGATTTTATGTAAAATGTCGATAATAGTAATTATATTAGATTAAGATTAAAATAGTTTATTTCGTATGGGGTTGAAATTCCACTCACTTCTGCGGTGATAATGAATTTATGTAACCGAAACCTTACAAATAAGATTAATGTTTAATTTTAGACAATTGCGTTTCTCGAACCTAACTTGTAATTCGTATACAGAACTACTGTGCGACAAAGTCAAGTGTAGTCCCGGGTGGAGGTGGTAAGAGCGCTAGTGTCGTGAGGTCGCCACGTGAGAGCGTGGGAGAGGTAGCCTATCAGTAGATAGGCAGGCAGGCCCTCCCCATACACTTCGTTCAAAATGCAGTCGGGAAAGACGCATGGTTTACTAAGCACAGTGTATATGATATTGTCTAATACAACTTACAAGAACCATTTTACTTCTTGATTAATAACTGAGAATGCAAGAAACATCACATCACTTCCTCCACTCCAGAAATGTTGTCATCAGAGGTGTGTGTCTTTAGTAACATCACCTGGACTGTTACTGTCGCTACGGCTGATGCTACTACTATGTAAGGTGCAACGAAACTTGAGGAATCTTCTCCTACATCAGTCCGTTATTTACCCAATAATCGTTTTATAGTTTTTTTTTTTTTTCATATGATCGCATTGTTTTTCTCAGTCTGCTGGTGAAATACTGTCTATTGCTGAATGAGTCAATTGCAGACTGTCCTAGTTCGCAACATTAGCATTTATGTTAGCAACGCGGGATTTTATCGTGATCCAGATATGCTTTATGGGGTTTAGATCACTATGGTATGGCGGTAATCGGATAATTGTGCGTTCTTGGGATGTAAACAGTTTATCAACAGTATTAAATGGGAGGTTGCTGATGTAACCGAACCTTTACAAGCAGCTTGGATTGTCTCTCGTCGACAGAGAAGATAATGCTGTTATTTAACAACCAATTTCTCATGTTGGTAGTAGTAAGGGACATAGTTGGAGGTTTGTTCTAACACACGCTATGGTATGGTGCATTATCAAGAATAATAATGTTTGGAGATGGAATGTTGGGAAGTGGTTGTGTTTCTCACCATTTCATGAAAGTGTTGCCATTCATTTCAGCATGATATACTCCGCTTTTAGTTTTGACTTTAAAAATTAACTTGTTTTCCTCGATGAAGCCCTACCTGTGAGAACAATAATTCATCGCTGGCCTGGATGGTTGTTTTTATACACCCCTGCTACTTCATCATACTGTCAACAATTGTTTAGAATATAATTACGACAATTCCATGTCTCATCGAGGTAGGCCTATATTACAGGTAATTTACTTTCGTCTTGGCAGTCAATTTCCTTTATTGCTCGTAGGTATTTCGCTCGCCACACGAAGATCTCATTTCTTTCCGTTAAGTATAACTGTTTATTTTTACATTTTTTGAACTTGAAACAAACTAATTTGATCTTAGCAAATTTTCCCTACTACCTCAGAAATCAATTAATTTTGCCAACACTGCCCACAAGTTTTTAGAGTAGGAATAGTTTTTGTCATCACATAAAACTCTTGCACTTTTCTTCGCGCCACTACAGCATCAAATGAATCGAACTGGCTGCTGATCCAACAAAGATAACAAATATTTATATTGCAAGTCACATTACGACATACAATGGCGGTAATACTTATAACTTGAAGGTAAATGAGCATGACACCAAATTGTATGGAAAACAACACAAGTTGCCACAAGATTAACACCACTTTACAACTGACGTGACTGTACGCACAAGTTATAGACAAAGCCGCTTGCTCGCTATTGGCTAGAGGGAGACGAGCCAAAGGCAGTGCAGAGAGGGGCTGCATGTGTGAGAGAGAAGGAGAACATTAGTTCACATTTTTCCTTGGGCTTCACTAAAATTTGTTGAGCTTTACTAAATACATTGTCGCAACCAGATAGCGCTAGACGTAATGCATGTTATATACTAATGTACATTTTTATTGTTCTCATATATAATGGTAAATTATATAAACGTACGCACATTGATTAAAAATATAGTAAGTTTTAATAAATGTCTAAATTAAAAAAAAAAAACACATTGCAGTAATAATATGTACATTACATCAGAATAATTATTTAATTGCATAGTATTTTTAACAAATCGTTACTCCAGCAAGAATTTTAACTCTCCTAGATTAGTACAAGTACTCATAAAACTATAATATTACTAAAATTTTAGTTATTGCCTTCCTCATAAATCCCTTAACAAACTCGTAAATATATTGTTCTATAAAATGTGTTAACAATATCCTAGACATGGCAATTCCATATATATATATATATATATATATATATATATATTTGAAAACTGGCAATATTTTAAGTTCTACGTGCATTTTCTCTTGACCCAAGCAAATGAATTTCATTTTTAAAAGGCGCAAGAATGAAATGAGTATTTATGGGCACAAGATATTTCCATTTTATTTCATACCAGAAGAAACACACAGCATAGTTTCAGCCGTTTCCTATTGGCTCAGATCAACTGAAGTCATTGAAGTCAGGTAAGATCGTATCTTCGTTTTGAGAAATCATCCTAACTAAACTTCGTTAAGTCGCACGAGGCTTAAATCTAAACTGGAGAGAGCATACAAAATCTAGTGACGCTTGGAATCTCCAGTACAGCAAGTGGACGTGCATTACTTCTAGCCGAGTCTGAGCATACATGTCAATAACTTGAGAAAAATACAAAAACATTTTAAAAACTACATTCATTATGTTATTGTGAGCGTAAATATGAGACTTAACAATTTCATTCCTATAAGTATAAAAAAGTTGTTTTTACAAAAAAGTTTACATTTAACTCAAGTGTTTCTAGAAAACGCTGGAGTATCACGTTGGAGATTTTTTTAAAATCCAAAACTTGATTAGACTGCGGTAACTGGTTTATTCTGGCTATTTCAAAAACTGAAGTTGAAATACGGACGAACAACATACACAACTACTAAGAAAATATTCTAATGGTATTCTGAAGACACGGACACATATCCTGAACTGTAGTTTTATGTAGTAATGCTTTTTATTTTTATTTTTTATTTGTTTAAAAAACTTATTATTTAAATTTTCTATAGTTCCATTTAGTTGTTCCAAAAATGTAACTATTCACAATTTTCATACTTTTTTTCCAGACTAGTATTTTATTATAAAAAATAAAAAGGTCGTATGCTAAAAATCTTAAAAATAATTCTCAATTCGTGAACACCCTTAAAAGGGGCTTACAGTAAAAGAAGCGAGGGTTTGGATGGTGTCCGAGATATGCAAACTCATGGCAAAATTAATTACCGGGCATTTCATCATTCTCCAGCTAATGCACTGATATTATTTATCGAATAAAGGAACTGTGTTTACAAAAAGACTTCTCCAAGCTACAATGTTTACGAGAACGTGTTCTCTTGCACCGTACGACGTAAGAACTACGTAAACATATCAGTAACACGCCTGCCCTTCCCTTCTCACAGAATGTCGTCACCTCCCAGTTTCCCGCGGGCTTCCTCTTTTATGTCTCTCGTATACCGCACGTCACATCACACATACGGCGCGACAAGCAAATTTCGTCCGCCATTGCGAGAAAACAAAATTACGCTGCAAGAGGTCGAGCTGGGTTTTACGTCCATCAGTTACGTACGCATACTACTGGGTTTCTACGTCCATCAGTCGGGTACACAGGCAGTAAGTTTCACAGCACTTTGAGACCGACTCGATGTTCAGAAATGTTGGCCATGATGACAGCAGTGCGAAGACCGTCTACATTCCGGCCTAATCGTCTCGCCATTGTGGATTCATTTCCAACATAAGACACATTGCAAGAGTTTGAATGAAATTTTTCTCACGAGACAGCGTACGGAACACGAGGGGGAAGGCCCCCCCCCCCCCTTCATAATTTTCTGTTAATTTTTTCAACTCTTTTTATATATCTTTCATCTCCGATTTCAAACCTTAAATCTATTTTTCTCTACATCCTATAGTAATTATGCAATTTGAATCTTCTGATTTTTGTACAAATGAAAATCTGAGCCCCAAACACTAAATTGTTTCACAAATATAATATTTCTTGTGTGGCTACACATGTCCTCGTCAAAGGAGTGATATGACATCGTTCGTAAGGCGTGCCTACGGAACCTATTTTGAAGTTCCCTTGGCGGTCAAAACAAGAAATAGGCTTAGTATATCGTGTGTCATAGTTGTGATGTAATGCTTCGCAATCGGACAAAAACGAAATTGAAAGGTCATTCCTTTTGGGGTTCTCATAGTTTGGAGAGAACCCAAGGACCATACAAGTAATTGCTATTCTCCTTAGTTAATACAAAATATGTCTGCAAAAAAAAATCATGCGATCTCTTATCCCAATGTTTCCTCAGCAACTTTACCTATCCCGGACAAATCCTTAATGGTTTTTTTTTTCCAAAATTGGTTCCGAAGACCCCTCGTCTGACACAAAACAGTTTATCAACGCCTGAGCAGTTAAACTAAACAGAACTGATTGACTTACAGCGTCATTTGTACCTTTCTAGAACAAGTTTAGCCTTCAGGCTGCACGAAAACATACTTTTATAGACTTCTTTTTAGAAGAGACTTATTTTACTGCTGCGATATCCTTGGTCTTCTCAGTGTAACCTCACGTAGACAAACAAAATGGCATTAAATATGGTAACCATCTTTTAAATGTTGAATAACAATTTCAAAAGTTAGTCCTTTCTCACCCAATTTTCTAAAGATATGCGTTTAAATGTCATTTAATATTTAACCCGTATTTTATAAGTTAAAAATTACTTTTAAGCATATTTTATTTGTCATTTTACGGTACCACATGTTGAAAGCAGTTTTGTACTTAGCTTTGGTCAAAAACATTTTGGAGCTTAAAAGAAAGGTCGGAAACACGAATCTTCAAAAAGCTTACAGAGAAAAACTCATTTCGAATTTAAAATTGGCACAACCAAGTTAGGTTAAAACAAATACGGATATCAATGCAAACAAATTAAGATTCCCAAAGAGATAAGCCTACGATGTAATGTAGGTTGCTGAGAACTTCCGTTAATCCAAAATAGCGGAGACTGGTCCTCTTAAGGCAACTATCTACCTTAAGCTTGGGCTGTATTGCAGGGTGTTTTTACGAACCCTTTCCGCATAACCCGGAACTGGTCTCGATTTCGGACTTTTCTCGTCTTGGGAAGATTGCCTTCTCTACGGCTTCAACGTCTTTCTCCCCGTCAACCTCTTTAAGGGTGCCTTGGCCTCTGAGGTTAGAAATATGACCTTCCTCTGTCCATTCGTTTGCTCTCAAAACAGAGGCCGCAGATACACAGAGCTTCTAACTATCAAACAAGGCACGGCTGCACTTTCCATCGTCGATGATCAGACCTTAAAAAGTTTTTTATTTTCTCCAGTATTTGGAAGACCAAGATATAAACGTTTACTCCTAAGTGCTGATACAAGAAACGACACACTTGAGAGGAGGAGTGAGGTGGTAACTTCAAGGTTTCACTCTCCTAAATAAGAAACACCACTTCGGAGCTCTCCGACACATAGCTGGAAACAAACCAATCAGGTACATACGAAACTAGTCTAATCTAGACTATTCACTGCTTGGCACACAGAGGCGCTGGAGCACTAGAAGCGCATGTCAGTGTAATTTCTTATCACTTCATCGCTTCTGTTTTTAGAACATCGGCGTCTTAACGGGCACAGACAACGAAGACTCTAATACAAACTTAGTATTCAAAGTTGGGTGACCAAAATACTCAAGAGCTTACAATTAAATAAGCTAAAAAAAAATTGATTTACTTACTGGAATGCAGTGGCGGATCCAGAGTTTTTCCCGGAGGGGGCACTCTAGGATTGACGTGTAGGTAGAAGTAATATTTATTTAAGTACTTAATTTTTATTAAATTTACACATAACCAGGCAACCAACTTTTATAATGCTAATGGAATTGCTGTAAAATAATGTGGGTTTAGTTTTAAAAACACAACACATTATGGGAAAAAAAGTTTTTAATGATACAAAATACATACACACATTGTCACACAAATCATACAACCTAATATTTACAACAACAACAACAACAAAAAAAAAAAAAAAAAAAAAAACCGTAGTGATTAAAATTATGTTTAGTGAACATCCCAGCAAGATAAAAGTTTACCTACACAATAAACTCCAGGGCAATCCTTAGTTTGCCCCCTTTAGCAAAACGTTATATAAATGTTGATATTGAAAAAGTTATTGAACGGTGGACAAATAACATACACAGGCCATTCAACCTTTCGTCTGCCATTTGCGTACGCAGCCACGATTTTACAAGTTGTAGGCTGCTGAAAGAGCTCTCTACACTTGCAACACTGACAGGCAAAGTGAAAAGAATTTCCAAAAAGCATAGAATGGTTGGAAATAAATCAGTGTCACACGAGTAAATCAAACCAAGCACAGTTTCTGGTAATGGGTGATATTTACCCTCCCTCTTCCACTTTTCCTTCCAAATGCACATTTCACCATCCAGAACAGTTGCCGCAGTTCGACCTCGAGATCGGATACAATCTTGAAGAAGAGGACTGTAACGATCAACAAGAGCACTAATCCTTGATTCGAAGTTACCTCCCTTCAATATGAAAGAAAAAAAAAAAAAAAAAAAGCGCGCAGGTCGTAACATTGTAACGCATTCTGTGAGAAGCGATGCTCCAGGTCAGTTTAGACGTTGCCCAACAATGGAATTTAAATAGATTTTCTGTAGTATTCCTCGGTGCTATTGCCGTCATAGTTTGCCCTATGCATGTCTTATAGCAAGGCGTGGAATTATGAGGTCAACTCCCAGCTGTGTAGCTGCACATGTAGCATCCTTATGCAGTACTGAAAAATATTTTTCGCTATCTTGTCGCAATGTATGCAGTGTAGCCAGTGCATTCTGTACAGCATCAGAGGCTCATTTTAGATCAAGTGAAGGGAACTGTAAGTGACGACTAAGTGGCAGAGTACGCTTAGGTACATCAATCAGGCTAATTAAGGTAAATATGAATTATGTGCTGCAAACACAGTTGGTATAAAGCACAGCCTTTTTTTGCAGACCCAGATTCAGACCACTCGCCGATTTCTGCCAAGGCTTCTACAATTTTTGGCAAGGCATTAAAAAAGAGGATTACAGCATCATGCCTTTCAACCCAGCGAGTTTCGCACAAGCGTACAAGTTGGGAGCCTACATGAGCTTTCAAGATGGTATTCCTCTTAGCAAACAGAGTGAAAAAAGCAATGATTTCTTTCATAATAGCTGTAGCATTCCTTACACTCTGAACCTTTGATGATTTCGAGATATAATTATTTAATGCACGATTGCAGCACGATACATGCTTCGCATTCGTAGCAACTTGAAGAATTTCTGTCAGAACACCAGTATTCTCGGAAGTCATAACTGCACAGTATGTTCTCAAACTTTATTTTCAAAGTAAGTCTTAAAAATAATTACATAAATAAATTTTAATCTAAAATAGTATACTTTTTTTTATCTCGGCAACTGTCACAGCATGTTGCTATTTCTACTACACGATATTACACTGACCACATTTATGAATGTGGCATAGACTTGCCGACACAAAGGAGCACCGTTATTATCACTTATCAGTAATATCCATGTGGCAGATGACTGGCGTTTCTGGTGGGGGGGGGGGACCTGCCAATAGTGCCCCCCCCCCGATCAGCCGCTGCTGCTGAAATGTAAGTTTTGACAAAGCACAATTATGTTCTGGAGAACATTTAGGGAATGGGTCACAGCATGAACGATTCGAGCCATGTCACATCCATTACTCACATTATTTGTAGAACAGCGTGGTATGTTTGCGAATTAATCCAGAAGGTAACACATGGTAGGTACTGATGGGAATAGACAGCGCTCTCAGCAGTCGCTCGTAACGGGAAGCTTTACAGGCACATAATAATAATTAAAATAGCTTTATCGTAGTATATCCAATTGCTTCGCCATAAAACCTGCACTTAGGACAATGATAACTTTTTTTATACACCGTTCTCTGACGTACATGGCAAGGAGATCGAACTAATCAACAGTTCGAGCCCAACCTCCACTAAGAAATGCTTTACGAGTATCAAATAGAATGGTTCAGGAATCCACTGTCGTCAGAAAGACCCACTGACTTTCAGCTTCATGTGCATGGCCGTACGTGGTAAAACGCACACTTTGTTTCCTGAATTCAAAGCTGTTAATTAACAATTAGTTACCAAGGTCGTAATGGTACGCCTTGTTTACTACGTTGTTACTAATACACGGAAATCTACGGAAGTCCGACTGGAAATACAACATCCACAGCGATTCTAGAGGCCCGACATTTCAAAAAAGTTATAATAAACTGGTGTCGTCGCGGATACAATGTAAGAGCTTCAAGAGCAGTGCAGCAAGGAGCAGTTACAGCTGCTATGGTTGCACTGGACTAGCGGTAGAGACTGCAAGACCACAATACCGCTTGATGAGAGCAGCAAGGGTAACTCTGCAGTTGCACTGGACTAGTGGTAGTGACTGCGAAACCGCAATACTGCATGATGAGAGCAGCAAGGGTAACTCTGCAGTTGCACTGGACTAGTGGTAGTGACTGCGAAACCGCAATACTGCATGATGAGAGAAGCAAGACTAACTATGCAGTTGCACTGGATTAGCAGTAGTGACTGCGAAACTGCAATACCGCATGATGAGAGCAGCAAGGGCAACTCTGCAAGAGTTGCACTGGACTAGCGGTAGTGATTGCGACAACACAATACTGCTTGATGAGAACAGTAAGGGTACCTCTGAAGCTGCACTAGACCAGTGGTAGTGACAGCGAAACCACAATAATCCTTGATGAGAGCAGCAAGGGTACTAATGCAGTTGCACTGGACTAGTAGTACTGACTGGGAGACCACAATAGTGTTTGATGAGAGCTGCAAGGGAAACTATACAGTTGCACTGGACTAGCAGTAGTGACTGCGAGACTGCAATACCACTTGTTGAGAGAAGCAAGGGAAACTATGCAGTTGCACTGGACTAGTGATACTGACTGCGAGACCACAATAGTGCTTGATGAGAGCAGCAAGGGTAACTATGCAGTAGCACTGGGCTAGTGGTAGTGACTGCGAGACCGCAATACCGCTTGATGAGAGCAGCAAGGGTAACTATGCAGTTGCACTAGACTAGCAGTACTGACTGCAAGACCACAATACCGCTTAATGGTACCAGCAAGGGTAACTATGCAGTTGCACTGGACTAGCAGTAGTGACTGCGAGACCGCAATACCACTTGTTGAGCGCAACAAGGGGAACTATGCCACAGCACTGGACTAGTGATACTGACTGCAAGACCACAATAGCACTTGATGAGAGCAGCTAGGGTAACTATGCAGTCGGAAAACAGTTGCATATCGCCTAACGATCTCAGGACTGCAGTCTGTGTGGACGTAATTTTTCGTAACATACTTACTTGATTACTTACTACACATATGAAAAGTGGTCAGTTCTGAGTACTAAACAGATATGACGAAACTGAATATACCATTAAATAACTTTTGAGGAGGAATAAAACATACAAGTTTACATAATTTGGTAAGTAGAACATTTTTCTTAAAATTCTCAAGCATACTTTCTTCTGTTATTGGTAACAGTATCACACAGCTCCATGCACGATATTGTATAAAGATAAAATCACTGCTGACGATGTGTTGAAGTAATTCTTATGCGAACTCGTTAGAAAAACATAACACAACTTATTACTTAAAGCTGTTAATAATAGAGATAAGTGCACCTGAAATTCATACACAAACTGATTTAATTTCAAAAAATGTTAGAGGCCGTAAGAGATAAGTTAAATTCATTGTTTTCATATTTTTTAAAAGAATAATTGTAAGAAAAGAGCTTCAAAGTTAGAAAAGGTGTGGCTCTTTACTGTCAACTAAGTAACCTGATAGGAAAGAATTTAATTTTCAAAATGAATAAGCAAATATTGACATTATTTCAGCTCTAAACTCAAGAAGACGCTGCCCTAGTCCAGTTGGAAATGCTGTCGCAGATTGTGTTGTCCACAAATCATGACTCTCATAGCGCAACAGCAGCAGTTCAAATATTCGCAGAGACGATTTGTACAGAGATGATTGAAGTATACTCTAAAAATAAACCTGTTGCAGAGGCACATTCAATAAAGACGACGTCTTGGTTGGGGGTTTGTGTGTGGTAAAAACGTTTTAACTTTTGTATAATACTGCTGCTGTATGTTGCACACTGTGGTAAAACTGTCAAAAAAGACAGTACTATATAGAGCTAAAATGAAGAGCAGTGAACTGTAATGTTTGTGTAGGTGCCAGAGTAACATCCTTTGTCGATTCTACTTCTTTACTGTGCTGTAAACTTCCCTAACAAACTAGTAATTTTTTCTCCATATAAAACGAGCGTCCTCTTGATATATTTTGATATACGAGAGTATGCTTCCTACAAATATAACTAATACTCACCTTACACATAACTGCTCACCTCCGTCAAACAAAGCCTTGTTTATCCACACTCTCTTCACATTTCTACGAGAAACAAGGTGTCCTTTTCTCTTTGAGAGCGGTTTTGGCCGTTTCCGCATCAATAATCCTATTTCCAGGTAAATATAAATTGCATAAATCCCTGCTGTCTTTACTGGTAACCCTTTGGCTTAAAACACAGAGACTTTCTCACTTATTACTTTGAGCTACGTGAGAACGAAGGGTAACATAACAGTTCACCATAAACACCTTCTGTGCTGGGCGATGCACTGCTTCAATGTTTCAACTTTAATCAGCAATAATTGAACCGGTTACGTCGTGTATGCCAGTTATTACCAGAGAAATGCTAAATGTGAAAAATATTGTGTTGCTGGGCGTGGTCCTAATGTAAATGTCACATAACCATTTTCTATTTTAAAAGCTTATATTTAACTTCATTTGTATGTATGTGGGTGTGTTTAATGCAAATTTTGCAAGTCAATTTTAAACCACTTCTTGTAATCCAAGTGAGCTGAAATCTTGCATTCATGAGTTATTTCCGATGACAATACAATATGAAGGTACCACTGAGCTGATCTGATGATGGAATCGCTTACTGAAATAGTGAGAAGAAATGTAACTAAGCGTAGTAAGAACAAGGCCTTGCAGGTCAACAGGTGCCGCATTCGACTACAGTATTTAGATGGTAGTTGGAGAACAAAGCAGTGGATACGTTGCTCGGTTTGCACATGAGACAATTAGTATTTGTGCATTTCCAACCCTAACACATTGCTTTAATATATAATTTAAAATTATAATTTCAAACAAGTTGTAATATGTGAACAGTCGTTACAGGAGATCTAGTTCGCGTGGCGCACACTTTGAATAGTAGCAGGAATGGACTTCGCAAGCTCGTGAGTTGAATTTGCTCTATTTCAGCCAGATCGCAAACCCTTCCGAATTAAAGTCAAAGTGGAACACAGCCATTATATGAAAGGAACATATCAGAAGTGGAACACAGCCATTATATGAAAGGAACATATCAGACAGTCCTTATATATACTGGCAACCCACCATCGCTTCACTCAGGTTTTATGGAGTTATTGAAATACATACCTATATATGCGACTAACCATGACTACCTACAGATACCTGTGACTATCTGCGACATCCTGTGGAGTACTTGCGACTACCTGAGACTACCCATAACTGCCGACGACTACCTGTGACTACACACGACTACCTGCAACTACCTGAAACTACCTGCGACTAACTTCCTGCAACTACCTGTGACAACTTGCGACAACCTGCTACTACCCGTGACTAACCATGACTTCATGCGACTACCTGCGACAACCTGCAACAACTTGCGATATTTTCTAGTACCAATAATTTAACTTTAATGGTTTTGATAGAACATGCTTAGAAAGCAGCCAAGTAAATCATTTTTCTCCGACCTGGTTTACAAATTTTAAAATTTCTCAAGCATCTTTTTTGTATTAAACATAGCTTGTGTCCATTTGGAAGAATGTAGTTTTCCAACAGTAAAATAATTATAAGAATTGGCCCAGTAGTTTCCGAGATTAGCTATTACATATACACAAATAAACAAACCCATATTACCTATTTATAATATTAGTATAGATACAATAAGACAAGACGTGAAATTACCTTATACTTAACTGAAATTCTGGGAAAGATGATTGAACATATGAATCAGTCTTTATATAATATGGTGTAAAATGAAGAGCCTTGTAATTCACACAGTTACGCTATGTGTGAAATAATGTAAGATGAGACATAAATTTAACTTGCACAAAGACATACTTAAGTGAAATTGTCGGGATACTAATGAACATACGAAACAGTCTTTATTCAAATAGTATGACGTAAAATTAACTGTAGGGCTAACATGTTACTGAAATTGGCGGGAAACACAAATTAACATATGAAACAGCCTTTATTCAAATATTACGACATTAAATTAACTGTAGGGCTAACATGATACTGAAATTGGCAGTAAACAAGATTTAACATATGCAAAAGATTTAACATGGGTAAAAGTCGTTATTCACAAAATAATACTTTACTAACATAGTATAAGTATACAATTGTACATACGTTTGATAGTGTATCAGAGGGCAACTTGCACCACTTGCTGAGCTGAGAGCCAGCCAAGCACGAACGAAAACGCATTAGAACGAAACGGAGTCGGTGTAGATGCTTCGCACTGGCTGCCTGCGGAATGCATGACCAGCAGGGTTTTATAGTAAAATTTTAGACACGAACTGAGTCCAGGCGGCAGTGTTACAATCTCCATACGACGTCGCAAGCTATATAGTGATAGTAGATGTTGCTCTGAGTTGTGCATGGGCACTAAGCATTGCTATACCATGGCTAATGTAATATAGTTTTTCACAATATTTTAACACGTGGGAATAGACTTTGCTTATACAAAGTGGAAAATAAACAGTCTTATGAATCAGAGTTTCCAACTACTGTGTGGGACAACATGATTTAACAGACATTTTATATAATAAAATTAATTTTACTGAAAACCCACACACTTCATTTAATAAAATAACAGGTGTTGGGACCATTGGACTGGCGGTGGCAGTTGGGCTGCCGGTGATGGTTGACCCTGAGCGGCAGTTAGGCTGGGGGATATACCTAATGACTAACGCAAACAGTTCAGTCTGCAGTCGAGTGTGATATGGAGCGGATGTGCAATTGGGGTCCAGGTATTTGTGCAAATAGTAGTTATTATTCTCTTAGTACTTATTGATTTCAATTGTTTCATTAATTATTGTCTTGGTGCACTGTTGTTGTTCATTACGAATACTTGTAATTACTCATTGCTCGATTTTAACAGACATTCGCTCGATTTGTAACAGTCGAAATTAAATTCATTATTTTTTCAGAAACTAGATTTTAACTGTTCTTTAATACATTAAATGTAAGATTTCCAATGGACATTTGCTAGATTTTTAATGGTAAAAATTAAATTCGTTATTTTTTAAAATTCATTAAATATTAGATTTGTAACGATCATTTACATGATACATAACAGAAAAAAAAAATTTGTTATTTTTCCTGCATTTGCAATTTTTTTTTATTTGTCGAATGTCAGATTTGTAATGGTCATTTCTCCAATTGCACAATCTCGATCTCATCCGCTCGTTGATCTTCGAACAGGCAGTACCTATGCTGCTGCTCCCAACCTTAGAGCTTAGTTTTCATTCAGACTCCAAAGAAGCAAAACCTATGCCGATGCTTCCCCCTCCCCGTACTCACCATCACAGCTCAGTCCCTCGTCAGACTCCGACCATGCAACACTTCTGCTGCTCCTCCACCCCTCACCTTCCATCAGACCTCATCGTATGCTAGACACCAAACGGTCAACAGCTACGCTGCTCCCGACCTCCATAGCTCAATCGTCTGCCAGACTCCAAAGAAGCAACATCTATTCTCCCCAAATGCCTCTTGTGCCATTCTTGCTTCAACAACCAATGACCAATCCCATCATACCTCCAGAGTAGGAGGGGAAACTAGGGGTAACATCAACAGCCAATCACAGCATAGTTCAGTGGAGGGAAGAGGTTGGAGGAGGGTAAGTACGAGGGGCGGGGGTGGCACCAGTTATTAGTGTACTACCCTCCAAAAAGGGGTAGCACCAGTTTGTGTTCTCGCCCTTCCATCCCTTCCTCAGGTTATTCTTACGGGCACTCAGGCCACTCTTGCACCTTGATTGTCGGACCATCCAGCTCTCTTACTCAAGAAACCATACACTCCTAAAAAAATAATATATTAGAATTAATCAAACTATTTAATCAGTTTGCATTGTCTTACACGTGTACTTATTAAAATAATTTAATAAACATATACTTTAAGTATCGTGCAAATTACCAACCAACAAATACCAAAATATTAAGCTTGTCTAAAACATTGGCAAACGAATCACCTTTTCACTACACATGTTAAAAAAAGTTACGTGGCAAACATGCGTATCAAGTTATCTATGACATAACTACGCAATAGCATATGTTGGATTTTCATTTAACTTTTTAATTCATTAATGAATATTTAAAACTTATAAGACGATGGAGAGAAGTTTCATGTTCCCATGATATTTTCTGAATTATCATTCATTCCGTAATTTAATGTTTAATTTATTACTGTAACGACTTAAATGTTACATTAAAATAATTCTTTTAGTAAGCCCACCAAATCCGAAATATCCAACTTGTGGGGGGAAAAAAAACCCTTACACATGTCAGTGAATATTCCACTGCAGAGTTTCTTAAAGCCTAACTTTCAATTTTGAATGTGATATGAACGGGGTAGTATACACTCCATTCTCGCAATGAAAATGTATGACCAGAAATAAAAAATCAAAACTAGACATGGCATGGACGACTACTTGAGGGTTTCAAATTAGACAATGTTTGATTACGGTTACAGATGTGACACTAATCATGTAAGAAAAATAAGTGGGTTTAGAAATAACTGTTAAAATGTTCCCTATGTCACGACTAGCTTGGTTTTTAAAAATTAACCCTGAAAATTAAGTTAATGAGGAAAACACGTAAATCCAAGATAGCAAGGATATGCCCCTCTTAAAAGTGTTTTTTTTTTCATTCACGTGAATTCACGTGTACTCCCGGTTAATGGGAATATCATCAGAAGCATAGGCATTCTTGGGAAGTGCGGCGCAAAATCACAAGCGAAACACAATTCCCACGACAGTGGTCCCGGATCGAAATTACCACTTCGCAAATAGGAGCAAAGCAATCTAATCTCATTACATATTGGTCACATGAAAAAATATAGCTTCGCAACGGTGGAACTATGTTAAAATCGAACAGAGCAAACGATGGTGAACGGCACCTAAAATAAAAGTAAACATACTAATCCACAAGAGCCGGTTGCGCGAAGGGCAAAGCCCGGGAATGTAACTGACCCCGAGGACAAATACGAAAATATCTTCCGGAAACAGCAGTGAATTTTTTCTGCGACTCAGAGACTTGCGTCAATCTGTCATTGAAAACAAAACTACTTGTGTGCTAGGGTGTAACCAATATGAGGAGCTTTATCTCTTCTAACTTAGTTCCGTCTACTGCCAGTATGACGCAATTCTCTCTAATTACCAGACAGACTTATCTGACAGATTACATCAAGTAAATACGTAAATAACCCATTTTCAGTTTTACTCTTATGTTGGCTACTATAGGCTGTTCACGGTAAAGTGAGCAATTTGAGGCCCTAGTTACTTTTTTTCAGCCGTTTTTTTTCCTTTAACCGCCTTTTTAAAATAAATATTGTCATGCAAGTAACAAATACAGCGCGCATGTTTCGCCACTCCAAGAAGTTAACGTCTAAGGCTACAATAAAATATATTTATTAACAATTATTCCAAATGAGAGGACTTTCAAAAGTGCTCACTTTATCGTGAACAGCCAAGGCTGTTCATGATAAAGTGTGCACTTTTGAAATCAACTTCAGAAAAAAGTCATTGTCCCTACGTGCATATATTTCAACGGGCGCCCTGAGTGAAATGTGCCTAGTAAAGTTGGTACGATGGATGGGAAGTAGTTCCGTACCTTAACGTGGAATAAAAAGTGCTGGGTAACAATGCTCTGATAACCTAAATTATTTGTTTCGATTTCGGTTTTTTTTTTAATGCACTGAAGTATAAAAAATGAACAGATTTGTAAACTATTTTATTTTCCAATAATTTCACAGTTTCACCTAACCGAGCATGAATAAAGTGATGAGGCCCATGGCAATGTTAATTTTACATAAGACGGAAAATTCACAACGGGCATACAAGTAGATCTAAAGCAGGGCTTTCGAAAGTGCTAATTTTACCGTGAACAGCCTATACCCTCACTCACTTGAAGTTCACCCAGAATAACAAGCTGACCTCACTAACAATCTTAGTTCACAGAACACCTGCAAGCCATGTGCGTTGTTATAACTTAAATGTTAAACAATATCATTCAAAATACGCTAGGAACCATTAAATAACGATAAAAATACATGACAAATGCGTTAACATTTTTCTTTTGTTATAAATCGTATGTATCGTTGGCCAACACCAGAGTGCGCGGGTAGTTTGTCATAACACAAATGTTTAAGTATTTTCTTTAAATTACACTTATAACAACAGCAACAAACACAGCAACAAACTAACTATATTAAAAATAGCCAGAAATCATTAGATTATTTTTTTAATGGGTTTTACAAACTACAGATTGTATATCGAAGACTACGCCTATAAGCTCACGCTTGTCATTTTGTCATCTACACCATTAATTGTGATTTCAAATTATAAATAAAATCATACCTGATAATCATCGAAAACTGTTACACGTGTCTTTATTGAATATGGGGACCTTCCCTTAGTTTATGCGAAAATAATGCAATTTACGGCAGCTTCTAATGCGAATACTCCCGGATCACAGCTAAGTTACTGCAAAGTTATGCTATACACAAGAGCAATAGCGGTAATGGCAATAACAGTTAAAAACGAGGTGAAACGAGTCTGGATAATTGTAGAAATTATTGGAATATTGTAGAATTGTTGGGCTCGTGTTCTACTGGAGATCGCCTGGAAGTCGATGTCCCTCGAGATCAAGGTTACGTACATTCATCATGTCCAACGACTGAGGTCAAGGTGGCCAAAATCCAAGATGGACGCTACTACTTCGTCCCTCGTTGAGAACCTGTGTTCTCGTACCTACTACAGTATTATACCGATCCTACAGTTACGAGCCAGCTTAGCGAAGCTGTAGGAATTAAAGTGGTATTTGGTAAGTGTTTTCTGGGACTCTTACACCAGTGGCGGCTGGTGACTTTTGAAACTGGGAGGGCTGTAGTGATCCTAACTCATATCATTACAAATATCATTTTTTAAATAGGCACAGTGATAAATATATTGCGTACGACAGGCTTAAGTAAGTGTAGTTTATGTAGCTAAATACAAAAAATAAGTGTGGTTGTTTGAAGAAAAATGTACCATCACCCGATTTGTAATGGTCAACATACTGTGGCCGCTGGTTCATATCTAATCACTACCACAGGTATGTTATTGTTTCAAGTTTGTTTAGGTTATATGCCTTCCAACCAGTACCTACATGGTGTGGTACATTACACGAGACGACGAGAGATTACATAATAATACCAATTCTACCATACTAATGATGATAATAAATTTAATATACTAAAACAAATATTTTTAAAACCAAATACTAATTTACATGGTCTACAGTACATACAAAATTCATGCCAAATTTAAATTAGAGGATGAAAGTGACATATCTTAATTAATGTATCTGTAAAAAAAAAAATCCATTCGTCAACCTGTACGTGCTATCTAACTGGCAATGTACATTCACCTTACCAAGCAATGGAAATTTTGTGGCATTTTTTAATATGTTGCGAACATGATTTATGTCTTTTAACTTTGTGTCCCAAATGTTTTAAATATTTTAACCCATTGACAGCCCACGCAAGATCATTAGGTTTCATTAGCAAAAAAAATTAAACAAAACAACACATTTCCAAATTCACACCCGCATAGCCAGTCCGCGAAATTGTATGTACTTACGTCGAATTTTTTGTATACGAACCATTTACTACCTTGGCTTTGTTATTGAATTATATTTAACTGTGGCCTTGCTGGTCCCAGATTCTGTAGCTCTAGTTTATTCTCGTCATTGAAAATCTTTGTCGTAATAAGGTTTAAAATGCTACTCGCCGAATTAACAATTATTTACAAGTTTACACAACACGACATTAACAACAATTAAACCCTGCTTCTAACCGATGCTCATGGCTCATTATTAATTAACAACAAACATATTCAGAGTATTACACACTATATTTGAAGCTCACGCGAGTTTGAACGATATTTATAAATAAAAAATATTCGAAATAAATACAAGCATTGTTAAGAAATGTGTTTAACAACATCAAAAGATTAAAGCGCGAAAGTGTGCTTACAAAACATGTAGTTTTGGTAGCTTTGTCAAGTTCCAGGAAACCATTTTTTTTTTTGTTTGCGCAGGGGCACGCCCAGCTCTCTCCGACTTACAGCATGCGATTGGCTGAAAAGGGACGAACCCCTGAAGTCTTCCATCCCTCCCGTAGCACCCCTAGTTATATGTTACGGTCATTTCTCTCTACTAGTTCTACCCACTTCGGGGCGAGGAATCTGCCGCCCCACCACTCGACATTTCCAAAAACATTTCTTTCGTGACAAGAGTCTCGTCCATCTCAAAAACATTGGCTGCGAAATAACCTCCGTATTCGCACACAATATTATTTACTGAGTAGCAGATAAGTAGAGGTATGCGTTCTGAGATTTTATTAGGAGGGCTGTCCCCCCCCCCCCCCCGCAGCCCTATCTCAGCAGCCGTCACTGTCCTACATGCAAGTAGTATGCCGTGAACATTAATGTTTCAGCGAAGTTCAAATACCGATATGAGTTTTAAAATATTTGAGTGACATTTTTACATTGATTACTTAATGTTTTCGTGCTTCAACACTACTTTAATAAAGACACGAGCAAATAAAAATGTATAGGTATGACTGCAACGACAGAGAATCCTGTGTCCGAGACTCGAATACGTAAATAGATATTATTAAATTTCATCAAATTCATACAAAATCTAGTAGATTCTGTGGAGGGTATAGTAAGTAGTATCTAAGAGTGCGTAACTGCGAAGAAAACTTCATCATAACAGAATAAATAAAGTGGAATAATTTTGTTCTCACAAAAGAAAACCACTGAAAGGAAAGAAAGAAAGAAACCCATCAAAATTTTATTTAAATCAAAACCAGAATGGAGAAAGATGGCTGTGCCTACTTCACCTTCTTACGTCATCTTATCTTCGTTTTTTATAGCAAAATATCAGTTCTTGTATGAAAGAAGATGAATTCACGAAAAAGACCTTCGTTCCGTCAGCGGAGAGTGAAGTGGAGAGATCTGGACGGCTCTTAACATCGCGGTCTTGAGACCCAATGAGGGAGCAACGAGGTATGGAGCGGCACCGGAATGTAAGGGCGGGGGAAACGGGAGATCCCTGAGAAAATCCGCGTACCAACGACATCTTCCAGCAGGATTCCCGCTTCGAAATCCGGGAGTGGACCCGCCGGGAATTGAACCCGGTTCGCCGAGGTGGGAGGCAAGTAGTCTAACCACTACTCCACCGCGGCCCCTCGTTCCGTTAGTGAACGTGGTATGTTTAGTGGTGTGTGTGTGTTGTGTGAGGGAGGGAGATATGGAGAGTGTGAGACTATGAATACGTTTGCGTGTTTATTACCGTTAACTGCAGCACACACGATGTAATGATGGGCACTAGCGTGAACCTGCCTTTAAACAACACACTTGCTGGACACTTCGTAGGTAGACGCTGCTGTATTCAGGCAATTTGCAAACATCCGCGGCGAAAGAATGCTAACAGGACTCTAACCCCCGAGGACATATCAATACGGGCCTACGGGAACAAAACAAGCTATCAGCAGTTTCGCCACAAAGCGGAAGGCAAAAACTAGCACAATTTCATATTACAGAATGATTAATAAAAGCACACAGCAGACGGGAAAAGCTGTCAGTCTGCAGCCAGCCACCGAGACAAGAAGTTGGTGCCCTGGACGCAGCGTCACCGTGCACAACCAGCCTACGGCGACGGCTCAACAGAAGGTGAGCGTGCTGAATGGATATTTATACTAAACTGAATATGTGTCACTTAACTAAATATCCGTACAGAGGTACAGAAAATTTAATTATAACGTTGTAAATCGTATATAATTCCAAACATTACCATTATGAAAGTATGTGCAATTAGGCATAATCTTTATTTACTATAGTAACACTTTATTTTCAAATAGTATGGTAATTATGAGGAATTTATTAATGTTCGGACTTTATGAGATTTAATGTGTTTGCTCTATTTTGCATTCTTTCAGTTTAATATGGGTAAATTATTAATTTAATTTGACAGTTATGTTGTATGTAAATTAAGTTTGCTACTGGTATAGCTGTTAAGGTTTTGTTTACACACCAGAGAGGTATGTTCTGGTTGTGTTTAATAGTTTTTTTTTTCTCTTAGAGAAGGAGAACTGCTAACTTTTGTTTATCTAATATCAGGAGACACTAGTTAGACAATCAATAGTTGTAATTTAAAAATAATAACGTTGCAGATGTTAAGGTTACAGTTGGAGCTTAACAAACGATGGAGATAGAAGGTTATGATTTGACGCTGGGTTTTGTAAGGTCAATGACGATGATTCAACTAGAAACTGATTAGTAATTTAGTCGAAACACGAGTTTGCAACGTATATAGAAGCGAGAAAATGAAGTATAAGAGAAGAGCTACAAGAGAATAGTACTGACTACAGCTGCGGAGGAGCATTAGAGTTCGACTCCAGGGAGCAGTTCTCGCCACTTACGCCTTTCCGTAGAAATCAGATAAGTCGAAGTAGAGTTCTAACAGTGCGCAGCTTTTGACACCAACGAATTAACCTGCAAGTAAGGGCAGATATTTTGTGTTGAATGACTGGCTGGTGTCGGGATATAAATCTACATTTAAATTTTCAATTATGCCTGTTATTAGTTTGTTTTTATCTTCCTAGTTGTAGCAGCTAACATACAACCTTAATGTTGGTCATGCAATCAATGTTCAACTTATCATTCACTAACAGCACCCTCGACCACTTCGCTGGGCATCTATTTATTATTCTATATACATAATTAATAATAGCATTAATAGGTTTTATTATTATATGTTTTATTACACAACTTTAAATTTACATTTTAAAAGTAATTAAAATTTTTCTCTTTAATTACAACTTAAAAGTAAGAAAATAAATTGTAACATATTATTTTAAATAGCAACCACCTGCGACTTAGTTCGTTATTTTTTGTCATAGGTTTTATTAAATCTACATTAACAATACAGGGAGGTATAATACTCAAATTAAAACTTCGTTTTTTCGTAAATAGGAAATATGAACCATTCATTCCAAAGTATTTTTTATAGGTTTTATTAAATTTACATTACCGAAACGTCGGGGATATTTATTAGAACAGATCCCGTTTTTCATACATGGTGACGTTAGATTTTTTTCCCACATGGGCCATGTACCATATCAAACAATGCTGGGTCATTTTCCCTATCGGGTAGTTCAGCAAATATAATATTGTCAATTTCGTCAGGTTGTATTTTTCTTTCTAGCCAGAATAACGTACGACAGTGTGGTGAACCCCGTTTTTGCCACACAACACTTAGCATATGACATCTGACTTTTCCAAAAATTTCTTCTTTTGTGATTTAATACAATTTACAGAACTTACTTCTCTCTCGCTATACAATTTAAAGGACGTCTCCCTGACTTTACAATTTAAAGCACTTATTCCTCCCTGACTGTACAATTTAAAGAACTTACTTCTCCCTGGTCATACAATTTACAGCTCTTAACTCTCCCTGGCCGTACAATTTATAGCACTCATTTCTCCCTGGCCATACAATATAAAGCACTTACTTCTCCCTGGCTGTACAATTTAAAGTACTTACTCCTCCCTAGCTGTACAATTTAAAGAACTTACTTCTCCCTGGTCGTACATTTTACAGCACTTACCTCTCCCTGACCGTACAATTTATAGCACTTCTCCCTGGCTGTACAATTTAAAGCAATTACTTTCTCTAGCTGCACAATTAAAAGCACTTACTTCTCCCTGGCAGTAGAATTATTTTTCGCGGTTAATTAGGCTGGCCATGAAGAAGGTGTGTTTTTATTCTATGTAGTCCAGTTGTGCTAGACGCATGCCATCTGTATAGTCAGACACATCTGTGCATTGGTGATACGGACGTACTCGTGAAGAATCATACAAAACTATATCATGTAAATACTACTATTTCAGCGTCTAAAATGCCTTCTTACTCTTGCTTAACAACTGCCATTCACATCTGTCTTAAGTACACCAAGAAGTGGCACTGATTCATTCAAATTGCTGCAATAACCTCGATAAAAAAATAATATAAATACGAAATGACAATGTAAAATGATGGCTATTAGTTAACAACCATAACCTCATAAAATTAAACTACTATGTTTAAATTATAAAACATAGAATAATAACTAAATGTAACTGAGATCAGCTTTCAAACCTTACAAAGCAGTTTACGTGTGCGAAACGTGCATATATTTTTAGATCATAAAGTATTTACACATAATGAAAGCGTATTGCAATTTGTCGTTGTTGTAGAAAAAATATATGAAACACAGTCAAAATGTCAAAATAGAGCAATTGGTGGAGTGTTGGTTTCGTCACGTTGAGGTCATCGTGCTCACAAGGCACGGGTTCCAGTCTTCAATTTATTTTCTTCGCAGGTAATTTAAAAAAAAAAAAAAATTTAAGTAAAATTATTTTACATCGGAATGTTGTTTTAAAGCAAAACATACCAGAAAATCACTAACACAAGTGTTAACATTAGATTAAACACAAAATTTGTTTTGTCGTAAAATAAACACCGCCTCAATGTTAACAGTAAAGTAAGTAGGTAGCGTTGTTGAAAAATTACTTAATATTGCTCCACCCTCGCAACAAAAGGAGCAACAACTAGGCTTATTGCTCGTCCACATTGCAACAAAGAGGTACCATAGAAGCTCTGGATATAGGCTGTCAAAAGCTGATAAAAAAAAATATGTGGCGTGTCGTAGTCTCAGCCTCGTATATATATATATATATATATATATATATATATATATATATATATATATATACATACATATATATATAATATTTGCTTAGTTAAATTTAGTTATAAAATATGGTCACGAACTGACCGAACCTCAAAATTGCCATTTATTATAAATGTTAGTAGTTATGTAAAAATGTTTCTTTTGAAAAACAAAACATAAATTACTGTTCTTAAGACGAAACTAAATGGCTAGGTAAATGAAAAGAAAGAGAAAATATTTTTAACAGAAAAATATACAGCCCTATTAATCTGAAAATTGCGCACACAAGAGCATCACCAGAAATAGGACATTAGTAATTTAAAAAAAATACTGGATAAAGAATACATTAGACAGGCATACAAGCTAAGAAATAGTTCCCAAATATACCACACCAGTAAATACGTATAGTGAGAAAGAGCGTGTGGTATCCGCAGTACAGTTCCTACATTTGCGCTGTTAAACATTCCTATATTTGCAGCCTGGTATATGGTAGTATTTCCATACAATGTATAAGTTAAAAATTTCCATTGCAGTTTACGAAGTTTACAAGAAAATTTTTTTTAGTGTATATGTGCTTGTATCTTTTATTTTTACGGGTGGGTACCCAGCCTGAGAGATCAAGGGTAAATTTAGTTGCACACAGCTTAAATGTTAAAACTATATAACAATCATTTTTTTCTTGATAATAATAATTTACGATTAGTTAACTGTTCTTTTTAGAGTTGCCGAAATGAAAAAGATGCGAGAGTCCAGTCCAGAACATGCCGACTATTTATTCATCATGCCAGATCAAGAAAAAAGCAGAGAAAGAAAGAAAAAGGTAACCTTTCCTGGAAAATTCTCGTGCAGCCGAGAAACATCGAAAATGCCACGGCGAATACGCCATCCCGGGATATCACAGCTCAGCTCACGTCAGTGTGCCGGTAAGTAAAGCTACATGGGAGCCCCTACTGGAACCGCTATACAAAGTTAAATAACAAATAATTTATATACTTAACCCCAAAATAAAATATTACCACACAAGCGCAGAACAATTTTATATATTCTATACAGCGCAGCTTGCTCTTGCTCTGGACCTGATCGTTTCGCGCGGCGAACATTCTATAGAAATTTAAGTGATCGCAGAAAAGTATACCTTGTACAACATATAGATAAATGTGACAAATACGTTTGTTATAGCTACAAGTATAAACGATAAACTAATAAACAAACACTTCATGTTTCAAATATGGTAATATATAAAACTGCACACATTCTTGAAGTATAACGTGACAGAATAGTAACGTTTTCGATGTAACAAAACATTAGCGATTAAAAAATAAACATTGATTTGACAAGTGTTTAGTTTCATATTATTTGCTACAGAAAAAAAAAAACATTAATTGGTCAAGACTAGGGCACGTTGCTCCAACAAAGCTGGGAAACTGCCCAGATTATTCCCGAAATCGAAAAATGGAAATTTCCCAAAGAAAGAACACAAACTGATGTCAACAACTGTAGTACATTATTACATTTACATTAATAACATTAGTTACTGACGGCTCACAGATAACCAAAAATTACTCTACTTGTAACATTAATACTGTTGGCACAACTATAGAGTTTTATCGGTGTGTCCTCTTTATGCATTACTGTATAGGACATGTCCTATACATGGAATTTGTGCACAGCAAAATAACTTAATGAACTTGATCGCAATTCACGTGTCTCTCAAACACGTCAGCGCACCATCCAATGCGGCAGATTATCCTCGCACAACTGACTGATAAAACTGGGAGTAGGTTACTCTCTTTCACTGAGTAGCACTCAACGTACAGTAGACATCTCTTGATGTCTACCAACATGTTACACAAGCCTAGTAGCTAAACTTGAAAGCAATATTGACGGTGGTTAAACAAACGTACGTGTGTTGGTGTCAACCAACCTCAATGCAACTACAACTGCCAAAATTATTGAGGTAAATCAGCGATGACAGAATGTAAGCACTTACAGAGAGCTCCTAATTTCCTGTGACGCCAACAGACGCTCACAGTCAAGAACAGTAACGTCACTACCATACGAAGACATAATAACTAATGTTCCGTAGGACTGTCGTATAGCAAGAATTAGCAGGCCATAAATACTCTCCATTCATGCAGTCTCAATATGTAATCATTTTTCGTTCTTGGTGGCTTTTGCCTTCCCTTCGGAATAGCATTGCAATGCGACACTTTCTTGTGGGTGTACTCATTTTTTTAAATTATAAGCGTGGAACTTTTCTGGGAACTTTACCGATACAAGAATATACGAGTATGTTTGTATCCATTATGTTATAAGCTATTCACGGTAAAATGAGCACTTTTGAAAGGCCTGCTTAAGATCTACTTGTATGCATGTTGTGTATTATCCCGCCTTATGTAAGATTAACATTGTCAAGGGCCTCGTCGCTTTATCCATGCGTCGGTCAAGTGAAACTGTAGAAAACTAAATATTTAACAAATCTGCTAATTTTTTCACTTCGATGCATTAAAAAACACAGAAAACGAAAGAAATAATTTAAGTGATCATGAATGGTTGCCTAACACTTTTCAGTCGACGTTAAGGCACGGAACTACTTCCCAGCCATCGTTACCAACTTTAGTGGGGGCATGTCACTCAGAGTGCCCGTTATGCAAGTAGGGGCAGTGAATTTTTTCTAAGGTAGATATCAAAAGTGCTCACTTTATCCCGAACAGCGTTTAAACAGATGTATTGCGTCAACTGGAAAATTGTGCATCGAAAGTGGCAGCAAAAGAACTGCCGATTACAACAGTACAAATCTTTACTCAGAGAAAAAGTAAGCAGCTTTGATTTTTTTTTGTCAGATATGCTTGAAAGAAGCCCGCTTAGCAGTCGCGACGGAGGCCGCTACTGGCCATGTTTACACGAAGCAAGCTAGCAGAGGCGCGAGAGTGATGACAACGTAGAAGTTTATCCTCTGCATCTACATTTCTTGGAAAAGAGTTTTGCGAGAGAAAAAACTTGCATGCTGAGAATACTGGCGGGTTTTACCATGGTTAAAATAAGATACTACCCCCTACAAAATATAGCCTTCACTAGCTCGACAGACGCAAGGAAGCTGCGAAGCAAGTTGACAGGGTAATATTACAGTATACATGTGGCCGGGAGCACCTAACAGACTGGCCTGCCACCAAGCACTCCTGGGTTCGATCCCACGCAGACTAATACCCGGTTGCACCAACATCTTCCCCTATCCGAGATCGAATGATCCTAGCTCCGAACAAGGATCCAGTTTGATCTTGGTTCCAAAGTAAAAGTGTTGCAACAACGAAATTTCATGATTTTGGATCTCCGATTCGTCGATTTTGGTTCCTAAGTGAGAGATCGATATTAAGTAAGAGACAAATTTTTCTATTGGTTCGTAATACATGATGTCATGGAAGTAGGCGTATTTTTCACTATAGATAGAACTAGATGTGCGATGTTTTATCTCTTTTAAGTGAATTTTTGTTCTACGAATTTTACTGAATAATATTCAATTGCATATAATGTTGTTTTAATTTCCCAAGAAAATAATCGAACGTAGTTCTATCTGTTGGCGTATTTTGCAACTACATTTGTCGACGACGGCAGCTGATCTCGGATCGAGATTTCGAACCGCCAATTTCGGCGGTTCGAAATTAACTTCATCATGATCTCCAGTCCAGCTCTGAACTGGAATGGTGCAACAGTTTTCTGTGTCGATCTAAGATCCGATCTTGGATCGAGTTTCGAACCACGATGGTGCAACCGGGCATAAGGCACGCGGGCAATGAGGCGAACATGGCTCCTGGCAGAAAGCGTTATTCCAGTAACCCCCCCCCCCCCCCTCAAGATCAGCGTTGCTTCCCCAGCCACGCAATATACCATCGCCGTATCAGGTTCGTAAGTCCGTATATAATGAGTTTTACCTCCGGTCTAGAACGAGCCCTTCAGAATTCGCCATATGACGAAGACACACTTGTAAACCTCGTGTGCCATGATGAAAGTTCCCTGGCAAGATTCAATGCAAACATGCTTGGCTGCTGGTACACACTATTCTGTGCAATTTCCAGTGGAAAGTTTCCTACAATGTGGACATTTTTGGCAATCTGAGAGAGAGTTGAGTTGAGTTTCGAGCGGCTCTAAAAAAAAAAAACGAGGTCTTGAGAGCCGATAAGCGTGAAGTGAGGTGAGTATGGAGCAGCGACGGAATGCAAGGGTGGGGGAAAACGGAAGATCCCCGAAAATACCCGCCGAACAGCGGCATCGTCCGGCGCGATTCTCACTTGCAAAAATCCGGGGTGACCCGGCCAGGAATGAGAGAAAAAGAGGGAAAGAGAAAGAGAGATTGAAAAAGATAAAGAGAAAGAGAGAGGGCGAGGTGGTAGAGCACTTTCAGTGACGGCAGTTGTCATTTAGTTTATTGTATTCCGAGAAAAAGAGAGATTAAGCAAGATCGAAGCACATAATAAATATAAACCGCGAAAATGTGGTTTATTGCCACTATAAACGTATAATGTGGAAATTACAGCAAACGTCCTTGTTTTTATAATACATAAAGTTTTTAACAATCTTTCAGGGCTACAAAATACCATTTATGGCATGCGTGATATCTTGACAGACCAATAATTTGGCGGTAAATTTGTACCCAACTGCCGCTTTACAGCCCCCAACCTTAAAGCATGATTAATAAATAACTCTATTTATAAACTGTTCAGGGTAAAATGAGCACTTTTGAAAGCACTGCTTAAGATCTACTTGTATACGTGTTGTGTATTCTTCTGCCTTATGAAAAATTAACATTGGCAAGGGCCTTATCACTTTATTCATGCGTCGATCAAGCAAAACTGTGGAATTATTAGAAAAGTAAATATTTTTACAAACATGCTCGTTTTTATGCTTCGATACATAAAAAAACAGAAAGCGAAAAAAAAAAAAATTAAGTTATCCCAAATAGTCACCTAACACTTTTATTCGACGTTAAGATATGGAACTACTTTCCATTCTTCGTTACCAACTTTACGGTGTGCATATCACTCAGTTCGCCCGTTAAAATACATGCAGACAGGAGCAGTGACTTTTTAGTAAGGTTGATTTCCAAAGTGCTCACTTTATCGTGAACAGCCTTTAGTCAGATGGCACAAAGTTTCCCCAGCTGGTACGGAATTATCTTGTACCACTCCGACCTCTTTAGGGGCGTGGTTTTCCTTTACGTATGTGAAGATAATGGTGACTCGTTTATTAACTGTCATAAAACGAGTATTTCTAAAGTGCTGCAACAAATTTCCAGCGCCGCGGCAGTGAGAGACAAGGCGTTTTCACATCACAGTCGACAATGAGGACGAGTGTTGCAGTCAGCTCAGCTCAGTGTAGCCAAGTCACAATCGTCAATTGAAGCTAAATGTGTAACGAAATATAGCCGAAAAATAGCTCAACAGTGTCACTCAGAAAGATAAAAAAATAAGCTAAAAATAAATATTTTTTAGGACCATCCAGTATATTAATAACTTGAACACATGTTCACTGAATATAGGGTTCGTTCACTGAATAAACTATCACTAAAAAAGATTATTTAATTCGCTGTGAAAATTGCATGATGACAACTGACCTAAACATCCCGTCAATTTATCTGTTCCTCCTCCCTCAACATCTCAGAAACTGCACTGTTGACTGAAGATTAAAGAAATAGACACAGTTTGCGAGCAGTAGGCACAGTTTTGGTTCCATTCACATAGTGGACACAGTGATGGAGTTTGAAGAATAGCGATACTTATTGTTTCATTTAATTCCAAAATGCACATGTAGGATTGCATTCAATATTTACCGGGCTAAACACTTGCTCAATGCCAGCATTTGTATTATGATAGTCTTAGTACAGTAAATGCCAATGATGCATATTTATGGAAATGATTACATTTCTATGTTTATTTACTTCGTCCTAAAATAAACTACACTTCCCACTCTTGGTAAGTAATAATCCTCCAACTAGTCACCAATGAATCAATTACTGAGTATTTCAAAATATCTCTCCCACAGGCTGGGCTTAGTCTCGTCGTCGACGAGGTCATTAGAGACATCTCAAGTCGCTGAGACAAACATGATGTAGGCTGTTCACGGTAAAGTGAGCACTTTTTAAGGTCCTTTCAACAGGCACTAACCACTAATAAATAGATTTTATTGCCGCCCCAGACGTTATCTTTTGGGAGTGGTGAAATATATACACTGTGTTTATTATTAGTCTGACGACGATGTTTATATTAAAAAGTGACAGGAAGATAGAATCTGATGATTTATTATCCAGACAATAATGTGCTGGAGAAACGTGACCATAGTTCAACTAATTTTTTGGCAAATTTTATGCACCTTTGGGCAAAGGACATTGTTGAATGCAGGTTAGATGTTAATATTTATCTAACATCTTAATTTATAAATCCACTGCGCCCAAAGTTACCGCCGTGTATTTGTACACTCTCCTCACACGTATTCAAGCCTCAGTTTGTATCGCAAATTTTTAAACAAGGTTATTCATATTTTTATTTACTTAGAACGACAACAATTTTTAACCCTGTTGCAGAATTTTGTTAACTACGGAATTTAACTGGAGGGATTGGAGGTCATCTTTTAGCTTCGGACGTCTGGCAAATTATTGCTGCGGATATCAACTGGAGAGAAAATACCCACAATTACGTCCTGAAAGAAAATTTATGAATGAGGTTCGTATGTGAGCATGGGGAGACTTAACGCAAGGAATTTTACTGGCGTTCTGTGGAAATGGGCTTGGAAAAAAAAAACGTGAAAAGCCTTCAAAAACACATACACTGTAGCCGCGAGAAACATTTAAAACCAAAGCAGATTCTCGCTACCACGATACGGGAAGAACGAGAAGAGAATAAATAGTTAAATAAATAAAAATAGCATTGAAAGCCATTTAAATATCACAAACTATACAAACAAGGAAAAGTAGAGGGCATGAAAAAAAATCAATAGTGATGGCGTAATAACACAATACATAAAATGAAAAAAGGAAACTGACGATACCATAAAGGACTAAGAAAGGAGGTGAAATTCGAAATTGGCTATAAAATGAAGGAAGATAAAAACATACGTCAATAGTAGGATATAGCCGACTTCGGCGCAAGGGCGTGGTGCGTAGGAGCCGGCCGGCCGCAATGCGAAGTCACTCGACTACCACATTGGAAGCCGGTGACCTTCACATTGATCTTTGACCCTGACCAGGTACCTTTGACCTTGAAATAAAAAAATAAAACAAATCCAAAACAATTCAAAAATAAGAAATCCCAAAAAATTCTAAAATATATTTTTTCAAAATTATTAAAAAATTACTAAAGACTTTTAAAATATTATTTTTAATTTATGGTGCCCCGGCGGCCATTTTTCCCTAGAATTTTTTCTTTTCCCTCTAAATTTCCCCCTAAAATATTCTCTAAAATTGCAATAAAAAAGTTATAAAAAGTTTATTTAAAAAACATTTCTGGAGGTTACTTCAGCACCACGCCCAGCAGACGACTGACCTCCTCACCCCCACACCCATCACCTACACACATTATATCGTATGCCGCCATCAAGGTTGTTTCGTCTGTCATCTGTTTATACATTGCTGGAGGCCACCATATTAGTTTTTTCGTTTGTTATTTGTTTATAAATTGATGGAGTTTGTCTCTCTCGTTCGACTGCCACGTTCGTTCGACTGCCACATTGGATTTCATATGTTTTCATCACCTAGGTGGTGCAAGTTTATTAATTCACCCACAAGACGACAACCATATATTTTTTTTAAAATATTGGTGGTGCTATTTGTGTCCTCCATAATGGATTCTATTTTCAACACATAGGTGGCATAAATTTCTCGATCCCGCCTGCTATCGGCCTGTACCGAATGGCGACATTGACCATTCCTGCAAAGTATGTTACCTGACATATTTATTTTATTTTCTTAAATGCGAGTATTTTTATTTATAATAATTAAATAAATTACAGCATATTTTTACACAAATTTATTGTACACATAATTAAATATACAGGTTTATTAATTACATTCTTTGGTGTTCACTGCTTCAGTGACCCAGGAATTGAAGCAGGCAGGGAAACCTCACCATTTGACATACACCCTTATGTTACATCGTTGCAGCACCTCCTCGACCAAATACACATCTGGAAACTTTGTAGGCTGGATTTACTTTGCCTAGAAACCACCATGGATGGGAACATGATTCAGATCCTCGAGAAAGTAGGTCCTAGGAGCATAGTTGCATAAACGTTGCACACGAAAGAGTTCAGGGCTAAAATTCGCAGTGAACCCTTTATCTAAGATGCCCTTCTGTTTGGAGAAGCGCGCCAGGTCACCAACCTTAGCTTCAGGCTTGCATGGGTCCCTCATTTTCACGTTAGTGTACAAGGTTCGAAGTAGGGAGTTATTTCTCATGTCTTCGGGCTTCATGCAAGGGGTAGAATGAACAGTATAATTGTACTCGCGGACAAGTTTTGGCAGTAGTGTCAGCCACTTGCAGCTCCCATTCGAGCGAAATGCCTCCACATTTTTCCCTTCAGAGTCCTGTTGAACCTCTCGACGATAGAAGCTTTCAGATTGCTGTATGTGGAATAATGATTTATGTTATGTCTCTTTATCAGGGCCTTGAACTTTGCATTTTAGAATTTCTTGCCCTGGTCAGTTTGTAAATTAGTCAGGATGCATCCTTCGAAAAATACGTTAGCCATGGCGTCAGTGTTATCATGTGCATTATTCGACATGACAGGCCTGGCCCACGCGAATTTTCTATATGCTTCGATGACTGTCAACATGTATTTGTAAGCTTTGTTGACCCGAGCATATGGTATCATCTCGACGAGGTCGGCTTGAAATATATCGTTTATCCCACATATCACGACCTTGCAGCAGCGGTAGTTGCATCTCGCAGATGCATGCAGTTAAATTGAGATTCCCAATCGACTCGTTCTACGTAGCCTCCCTCCTCAAGTTTCTCGACAGTTGAAATTATCTCATTAGTATTGGAGTAATTTACAACGCTTCACAAAGTGAGCAGTAGCTGCAGCCTATCGACCAGCTCGTTCAGGTCGTCCCAGATTATGTAGTCGGTGTTCTTGCCATTGTTTATCTTGTTCAGACCTTCGCCACTTTTTAGTACTAGATCACTGAAGGTCTGCGAGAATGTCGATTTTTTCATGATCTTTGTCCTATAAACACCTGTCTCGGGATCATTATCTTGGTAAAGTCTTGTATTCCAACAGGTCGGATTATGTAAACTCCCTGGACTCCTTGTGAAATAGAAGTTCTTATTGCCCGGGAATTCCACATGTCTTGAGATCGCCAACTCGGATGATCCCACTTGGCAGAAACTATTTCATCAGCACCAAGGAACCATTTATCGTTATGCCTGTATACACTTTATGTAGTATCATTATTGCGAGATGTGTATCATCGTAGGTACCGGTGAACCAGAGCATTGAGTTTGAATACTCTCTTCTGTACTTTTTTCTTGTGTGGCAAATCTGCATCCGATCCATTGTCCCAATCTGTCTGTACATCATGTTTTCGCTTCTTCAAAGGCTCAGAAGTATAGTCGATTTTGGTCTTCATGGCTACGGGTGCTCCATCACTCTGAGTACATAAAGAAAACAAATAATGGGCTTAAATTTTTTTTTTTTCATTGATAAGGTCGCGTGAAATTTTGGCTCTCTTGGCGAGCAAATACTTCGAGCGAGCAGACTGACTCGTCCGATGTAAGTCTCTGGTAATGTCAGACATAGCACTGAACAACATTTTTTACTGTTTCTCTCTTTTAAAGGTATAGTTTTGGGTCTCTGCAAAAATGCCTTCGATCTTGCCCAGGCATTTGCTGCAGACATCCAATATGTCCCTGCTGTAATTTTGAATAACTGTTTTCGTGGCGAGTTGGGAAACCGAGGCAGTGGATGTAAATTTCATATTATATCCTTCCGGATTTTTCAGATTCTCTTCCATTTGTGCACATGTCACATTCAATCTGTCAATAATTTGCTTTTGCACTAATCACATGCTTGTTCATGGCCACCAAACATCGGGCTATTTCTGTCTTCACACGTTCCATATTCGCCCCAAGCTCGGACAGGTAGTTCTGAAAGAATGTGTTTCGTTCGGCCAACATACGGAGCAGTTATGAAATGATACCATTACCAGTTTTAAGGACGAACTGTTTAGTAGCAGCATCCTCAGATCGTTGGGTTTCGTCAAAATTCCGATTTATTCTTCCACCAGTATCACAAGTTACATCGTTTCTTGGTACAAGACAACCTCCATCTTCACCTTTGTGAAGGCATAGCTTAAGGCTACTTTGCCCGAATTTCGATACGCTGTAACTCATTCTCGACGGTCGGCGATTACATGATCGAATCCATATCTGTACGTCCCATTATATAGGGGCCAGTTCTTAACAATAGTCAAAAGTCCATATTTATCTTTCCAGTACAAGGCACACAGACTCTTGAAATCAGGTAGCATCATGTCCATATTGACTTGATCATCATGAAAATGTCGCGAATTCATATCATCCATGTGAAATAGCAACAACATGTTTACATTGTCGCAAAGCATCTGTTTGGGTACATGCGAAAAAATCTGGCCGAGATACACGCAGTCCACGTTCGCGTGTCGTCCCATGCTAAAGTATTCTTGAATACAAGTTTGTTTCTCACTGGCAATGCCATCGAAGACAAATATCGAATTTGGCAGTGCTTCGATCGGTGGCACAACGGCTTCATTATCACTGCAACGAAATAACCCATGCCTTCCACGATTATGAATATAGGCATACGTTTTCGAACTGAAGCTCGTTCTCTTCTTCCAACAGGCTCAGTAGGATGCATGTTTTACGGCAATTTGATGGTCCCGCAATGATGCACCTCACTGTATTAGTAAATAGTCTTCCATGTCGCAATTCGTGGGAAATATCTTCATCTTAAGCATGAATGCGAATGGGTAGAATAACATCATGCTTGATAACATGTATGTTACCACTACTAACCTGCGGAGCAGACTGCGGAGTGTACAGAGATTGCACAGAATCAGAGCTGCAAATTTTTGAATGTCTCTTCAAAATATCACTCAGAGTACACTGCCTCTGGCTGATTATGCATTCAAAAGTCACACTCGAACTTTTCATTCTGCAAGTTGTTATGTCATGTCGTAAATTCTGCAAAGCTGTAAATGTTTTACCACAGAAGTGACAAAGCAGATGCATCATTGGCATTTTACGTCCATACGTTTCAAGTGATACTGAAACGAAAATGTATAAAAGGAGCATATACTTTTTTCAGACAGTTCACCGCGATGCCTCGATGAAGTAAGACTTTAGCTGGCACCAGGATCGTCGATACGCTGATCAACAATCTACCGTTCGAGCTGCACATTCCACAATACAGGTTCTGTGGGCAGATAACCAAGTTAGCTAATAGACTGTCATGCAAAGAGATGGGCATAAACACACTGGATGAGGCATGCAAGCAGCACAACATCGCATATTCCCAGCACAATGATCTGGAAAACAACCAGACACCAGGCAGACGAAATACTTGCACAGAAGACCGACGAAATAAGAAAATCACCAGACACCAGACTCGGAAAAAATTGCAGTGTGGGGTGCATCCAATGTGAATGGCAAGGTGAAGATGGGTATGGGTAGTAATAGTAAGATAAAGGCACAAGTGAGACGAGAAGTGGCGACAAAAGGAAGAAAAGGATACATTACCGAGAAAGCATCTAACGGTGGGTTTTTTCCACTGCTTTTGCCTGCACTTGGGACCCTCGGGGACCTAATCGGAGCCACGAGTGGTACTGTCCAAGCTGTCAACACAGCATCGAACGAATGCAAGTAGTTGTCCGAGGAACAAACAACACAATGCCAATAAGGAAGCTATTGCCATGGGTAAAAAAAAAAAAGGCGGCTACCTAAGGCCATACCCAGTAGAAGGCGGAAGTGTGCAAAAGCGACGCTGCAGGAAGAGGCAATAATGAAATCTCTACCGAAACGACCACTCACAAATGTGGATTTGGAACTGTTTGCACGCAAATTGAAAATACCCTATTTTAGAGGAGTGTTTATGAGATACAATTTGCCCCCTAAACACAAGAGAAAAGAATGCACTACAATTAATCTGGACATGGCAGCCAGGTCCGGTATGCACTGGGTAACATACATAAAAAAGGATAAACATGCAGACTATGACAGTTTTGGGAATTTATGTCTTCCACCCGAACTGCGATGGTACCTGAAATGTAACAAACTAATTCACAATTACGAAATGGAGCAGCTGCCTAACACGTGAAACTGTGGACATTCGTGTATTCGCTTCCTGGTTCGCTCGTACAACTGTCAGTCATATAGATAACACTTACCTTGACAGGCCAGAGTCCCAAGCTGAATGTGGTACATTTTCCACCACTCGACCTGGATGGAGAATGGAGCACAGACATCGTCGATTTTCAAACCTACATTGCGATACCGAATATCGACGAAAACAACTGCAAGCTGTACCTCATTAAAAGTGGTAATGTTTAATATGAAGTGTCGCTGCCCATAGCCTCTTATGAAATAGACGACATTGCAAGGTACACCGAAGATTCGCTTTTTCCCAACACATAATTCGAACTACATGGGAATCCCAATAATCTGAAGAGTGTTATCAGATGCAGCAAATATATCGACTTTACGAAACTGGATACTATCGGACCGATGCTGTGGCTCGAGCCACACATATAAGAAGCTGGCAAAACACATGTGTCGTCAAAGCCTGTAAACATCTTGTCGGCCAACATGATACGAATAAACTGCAACTTGGCAAGCGACACATAACTCAATGGCAAGCCGAATAACACACTGCAGGAATTTTCGCCTGGGGTCCCACCAGGTTTTAAACTGATCGTAGAACCGCAAAGTATAATTTACGTTCCGGTTATCGCGACGAGAGTATACGAGGTGGTCGTGTCAGTCGTCGACCAGCACAGAGAGTTGGCGAAATTTCGAAACAAATAAATCACCATTTTTCCTGCATTTGAAACGATGGGAATAAGATTAACACCGACCACGATCAATAACAGAAAGTGTCGTGCAAAACCTGCAATCAGTATGTCACAGGTATCAAGGAGGTAACACGTGCTAGAGAGATTATCCACTGCAGTCTCAGCTTCAAAGTAAATCGCCATGGAAGATTACCTAAACATTGAAGAACCGGCGTTTTTCGAAGAGAGTACAACGAAGGCGGAACTTCATGTGTATAAGCCTTTCCTGATTGGACTACACACACTACCATCGGAAGTTCGGATAGTGGTCCTACACCAAGATATCTGCTCTCTTCCATATCCTGTCTTCCCTGCGAATTAGGGTGACTCTAAATAAAGAAGATGGATCCAACCTGGCATCCAAGAAAATAACGAGCAATGTAATTCTTCACTTGTTGATCGAATCACGTATTTTCTCAACAGTGTCGAGGTGGTCCAGTCGCGAGATGCAGGCATAACATCAACGATCAAATATTACCTTTCACTCATGCCGAATGAGCTGTCTACAGCCAAGATGACAGGCTGGAGGATCGAAGATGACTGCAGTGTTCCTATATACCCTGGAGGCAAGTTCGAAGTGTGCATCCCACTCTCCATGCTATTCGGATTTGCCGAAGACTACAAACGAATAACTTCAATTAAAAGCAGGAAATGATGCTGCTCCTAGCCAAAACACACATGGACACCGTCGTGGGTACGAGAGAAAACCTGGAGACAGTGGAACTGAAACAACAATCTATGGAATGGATGCCGCTTCATGTGCAGTTGAGCACTGCCAAACGCACTAAAATGTTGAAGAATGTGGAGGATGATAAACGCATCGATATAGCTTTCAGGTCGTGGAATCTCGAGACATACCCCAGATTGCCAGCAAGCCAGGGCATCAACTGGATGGTGAAGTCCAGCTCTGCTTCTGAGATATCGAGATAAGACTTTTCACGCAATAATTCGAATAGGGAGCTATTGTCTGTTATTCTTAAAAGTGTAACAGTTTTTGTGTTATTGTTCAACAAACTGCCCAGTTGCACCAGCGTTCACAACTTCACACTCTGTACATTAACTGTTTAGCGGACAGTTAATGCATTCTGCATAAAGTACATTTAATCTAACACAAAATATGTTAGCATCAATTTGATGGCTACTTAACATTGTGCAAACTATCCACAAAGAAATAATATAAGCAATAGCTTCAATAATAAAAAATATAAGTAGGCGTGTAAAATATTAAGTCGAACGGTCGAAATGAGAAATTGACAAATGTACATCCGCGTAGAACATTTCGGGTTATCCTTACACTCGGCAGTAGCTCATACGTGGCCGTAACTTAAAAAATAAAAACCAGTAGAATGGCAGACGTGATATTAAATTATAAAATGACAATAAAGTACCAAACCAATGAGAGCACTGGTGATGTCTGAACGAAAATACCGAGCACAAGTGACATACTAACACACATTCATATTCCACTTAGGCTAAAATTTGGATATCTTTGTAAGAGGAATACAGATAACAAACAAGATTTTGAAAAGTTGTTACTACTGTGTAGTACACTTAGCGAGGTGTCAACAAAAACTGCACGAAATTGTGCAACAAACAGAGATTGTGCATAACCAACTACAACTACGCGCTCTAAATACAAACTAAGTGCGTAACTTATTTAGTCTTTAGGAAACAATATTATACTTTGCTACTGGCTGCACACGAAAAGGCTACAAACACCTTGAGAGGAGGAACTGTGTAGTTTATATCTCCTTCCCAAGTCCTGCGACTAGTGACAGCCCAGCGCCGTGCACATAGGCAACCTGGGCTTCACCTAGGCCATGCTGTAGGGCTGAATTACCATTCACGGTTAGCCCTAAATCCAACTTATATGAAGCTCAGCTTACGTTCTACTTCCAAGATATTCCTCTGCCTCGTGCATACAAAGCTTAACCGAGTTTACAATATTACACCAAAGAGACAGCGCACTGTATTCCTAGGCCCTCGCTTTAATAAAAATATCTCATACGAACTATATCTTATTAGGTATTACCAACACACATATTTCCATTCCTGTTTTTATTCACGTTAATTATAAATTAAAACTTATCAAATATAATTAAAAGTTACATTTATACAAAAACAAGGTACTTTTATGTTAACGAAATTATAAAACGGTTGTGACGCCGATTTTGAAAACAACTAAGTCCCTCGTACACGGGGTGATTTTTAAAATGTTTGGTTCAAAAAAATGTGATGAAACCGCAAATAGACTATATACACTGTAAAAAAAAATGTGTAATTTTACACGAATGTACGTGGCAGCACAATCTCCGCACATGTTAGCCCAGCATGCTAACCATAACTCTACTGCGTATTCTTATGTTCAGATATATTCGAACTTTAATTATTAACAAACACTAATATAATATAAATTACACCAGTTATTCCATAGACTTAAAATTTACCACGCGAAAAAATAAGTCTTTAAAACGATGCAGATAAAAAAATACCGTCGTTGAGAGAAATCTTACTATAAGAGTCACGATATTAACCCAAAAAATTGCTTTTATTTTAATCTGTCGCAGTATGCATATCACCTGGATGGTATTAATCTGTTTTGAAATGCAGTTGCCAGTTATGAATATTTTAGTGATGTGAAATAAAAAAAGACCTTCAATATTAATCTTCGATAGGTGGCTGCAAATTTTTTTTCAAACGGTTCATTTTAATTATATGCAGTCATACATTGAAAACATTACATATGTCAAAGTCACACCGAATACTGTATTTGCAGCATTTTGCCATAGGTATTTCCATTCCATCACTATATATTCACAAATAATCTACTCGTTGTATCATATTATTTATAATTATATTAGGCAAACACACATATATACATATACGTGTGTGTGTAGTTTGAAGAAGCTATCTGAGAACAGTGGGAGCTATAAAAATTCCCATAATAAGCCAAATTGCACCAGCAATTGTCAATCAATGTACCACCCCACAGCCATCAAATGGTCTGTAGATGGCTACCCATACTTTTACCAACAATAAGTATAGGTTATGTGCGGTCATTGCTGGAATACAGTTGGTAATCTACACTCAACCATCTGTTTCATTTCCATCAACATTCCATAAGTGGGCCATAAATGGCATGCCAAGTGTCCTGTTGCTAGCAGTCAGCCATTATAGGGCCGTTAGTGTATACCCATAAATATTCAGTGTCAGCAGTAAAACCACAGTCGGCCGACTGTGGCTTGCTACATGGGTATAGTCCGTTCACGGTAAAGTGAGCACTTTTTGAAGCTGTTTCGTAAGACATAATAACTAATAAATACATTTCATTGTGGCTTCGGACTTTTCGTTTTGGACATGCTGAATGTATACAACGTGCTTATTACTCACATGCCAGGGTTTACACGAACAAGTGTTGGAAGGATATAAATTTGTTAAAAGAAAAAAGTAAGTAGTGCTTCAAAAGTGCTCACTTTACCGTGAACGGCCTATAGCTTATAGTACAAGGTTATCTGGGTTCGAGTCTTGGGTGAAGAACGAGTGCATTTAGTCTCACTATTGTTACATATGTTTCGGATTTCATCTCTAATGTTACTGCAGTCAACGAAACGTCAAGGCCTACCTAACATCTAGGCTTTTAAGAATTTCATTAAATATCAATAGCTCCCATGTAGAGGAAAGTAGGTTCATTAGGTATATCAGCATCTTCTTGTTACACGTAAGTTTAAGTTAGTTTATCACGTAAACCGTCCCCAGATCAGCCTTCCAGCACAAAGGCAAAGCCGCTAATAAGCAAGCGGAGAAATTAGTTCTCTTAATCATGTGTTTCGTTCACAAAAACTTGTCCATCGATATAAACTTGGTAGAAGTTATCTGAAACTTATATGTAGTCCATAGTCATCTCTTAGTCTGGGTATGCGTCTGTGTATTGACACGGTAGCGATTGTGTACACGCTAAAGAGAAGAGCACACTACACTCGGGGCAGGCTGGGCTGCCTACCTACATATAGCCGCGCGCTGATAACACAGGTCTCTGACCCCTCATACAGCTATACAGCTACCGCCCCTCCTCCACCCTGGAAAAAGGGGGGGGGGGGGGGATCAACAAAGCCGTGGGTAATTCATACTCCCTGTTGTGCTGCTAGGCTAATACACACAGCAAGATGGCCGATTGCCGCTCCTACCCTCCCGTCAATACGTATAGAACACTTTCCAACTCTCACTGGCCGTCTTTTCACGTGACTTCCTGCGACGGCAGATACTCCATTCTTAAGGCGTTTTTTCGCGCACTAGCGGCTCCCCCTCCCTAGTACCACATACCTACACGTGACGTGTTAAGAACGTGAGATATCGAAGTGAAACCTTCTTCGTCATCTTAAACTTTCCGGCACATACTTATATACAAATGCCCTGCGGAGTTTCGTTTAACACGTCAAGTGCTATTTCATTTTAAGTGTTTTCATACGAAAGATTTAACGTGTTTATTTATTCGCGTAGTTGCAAAAAACACGAAAAATTTACTGCACATATACAGATAACTCACATTGAGGCGATTTCCTATGCAAAATTAAGTAGAAAACATACGACCAATGTCCTACAGAAATGCGCAAGGGAGGTAGGTAGGCGCCCTTGAAAATCAGTATTTTTATTTTAAATGGCTTTAATTCAAAGTAATAAACCATAGTTTTCAGTTAATATTGTCATGAATGGAGATTTGGCATCTTCGAACGGTTGTTAGCAATATCATCCTTATTCACCAAGAAAATAGGGGATGCCATGCAGTAGCCCAACAAATGTATGTAACCCAATATAGGATGTTTACCGCTCTTAATGACATCATACTCGTGTTTCTTTGCTGTAACTGTCAGGAGAACAGTTATCGAGGAAACAAAGTTTGTTAGGGTACAGTTGACTGCCTTCCAGGTGCAATTAAACGTTAAGCTGGAGATGTGAATTCTCTCACATAAGGTCAATTTTGCACATCATATTCACTGTAAAAAGATACGTTCCATGCTTTCTGTAGAAAAAATAAAGGCATTTACTTGCTTCTCTTTTGTTTACACTTACATAATCTTGCTTTGATTCAGAGGGAAGGTTATAGATATGTTTAATGTTATTAAATTTCCTTTTTATATATTTTTTTGTTTTACGGCTATATTCATTTTTTATAGCAAATAAAATTTTCTTGAGTTTGTTTTGTTTATAGTAAATAAATGTTACTGCACACCAAAGAAAAGGGTTAATATTGGTCTTAAAACTTCCCTTTCGTTCGTTATAGTTTTTAGTACCTAACGAAACTTTATAAATACCACGCTACCAAACAACAAATTCCTTAGGTCATCACAATGGTTTAACGTTCCAAACACAGTACCTTTAATAATCACACAGGAAACTGTTAAATACTGTAGCCACAATACAAGGTTATTATTACTATCGATATATAGATCAAACGAAAATTTTGTTTGTGGCAGACCTACTTTGTGCTTCCGTGTGACGTCATCAAAGATGACGGTTGGCTAGTTCCCCTGTCCCCACCCCCAATTCCCGGCTCCAAAACACAGTATTTCCAACTAGTGTAGTTATTAACTACGAAGTATATCCGTGTGTTGTACATCATAATAAGCTACTAATGTATTTAATATATTTTTAATGCGTTAATTAGTTACCTGCTTTACTCAAAGTGGGGTTGACATGTGTCATCAAAGTGGGGTCCTCCTATTTGACATGTCATTCGATTTTCTATATTATATATATGTATATATATATATATACACACACACACGCGCGTGCGTTTCGCCTGTTGAAGAGCTCACATAGCCGACACTTCCATGTTGTAACGATATTCTTATTTTAAAGTCTTTTTCAGAGGTGGTGGGTGGGTGGTAGGTGCCTGGATTAATACCAACAGCAGACACGCGTTATGAAAAATAATCACCTAGCATAATAAAACAAAAATAATAGTTTTTAATGATTATTTTGTAATAAACACGCTTCATTGAAGTAGTTAATAATCACGTTGTGTTCAATGCTTAATAAAATGGCTAATTTAGGGTAGCATTTAGAGTATGTTTACAGCTTGCATTATTCTTGAGAGGTTCTAGAACGAAGTTTTAAATTTGTTTAATTAGAACCTACTTGACTAACATCATTTAGTTGCCGAATACTGTTTCGGTAAAATAATTAAATATAGGCTACCTGTGCTGTTTGTGTTAGCTCTGTCTCTTAAATATTTACGTTACCTCAAAACATGACCAACAGAATAGAATAAATATTGCACAGGTAGTGCAAAAACGGATTAAATATTTCTAATCGTTTTAGTAAGTTATTAAATCAGCAGCTAAAATATATGTAGGTCAAATCAGCATGTTTGAGATACAAAACACACTTAAGTTTTGACTCAAAACCGATCCGTTCCATGAAAATGATTAATTCTGGTGGTAAAATGTCTATGTTAATGTTTCCACAGGCACTTACTTCAAATAACGCGATTGTAAGCCCTATCTACTGTCAGCCCCCTGGAAGAGCTCGTCTTAGCACATGTGTCTTCTTCTCTATCGCTACTTGGCGACACACCAAACGTCAACATGGCCAGCTTGCCAGCCAGCCGTCGCAGAAGCCGAGAGCTACAAGCAGCTTCGTCACTTTCTTCCTTTCGAAAAGTAAACTAAACCTGGCGAATGCTTTGCACGTCTTACCGGTATTACAACATTTAACTCTGTAATTTTTAACTTGCAACAGATTCTAAAGTATACAAATCGTGTCACAGCAAAATATTTCAGTGTAAACCATGATGAACTAAAGCTTTTCTCCTTTTGTTAGGTAACCTCTGCATGTACTTATTATTTTTACGTTTAACGAATTGAAGAACTTAACATTGTTTCATTGACGTTAAAGTGCAAAACAATAAAATTTAATAATAATATTGCTAGTCACTAAATTTTTGGTGTATTCGCTATTCTGCTAGTGTAGGGCTTTTTCTGCTGATCCGCGATAATTTGCTTTTACACAGATTGGTGACGAGACGATAACATTTGTATCCTCTAAGTAGTGCAAGGGAATATGCACTTGGAAATGAAAATAATTAAGACACATGTCATCGAAAGTATGCTATCAAGAGTAGCCTGACTTTTTATACACAAATTACACAGGAGCAAAAATGATTATCGCAATTTTCCTAATAAGATTTATTTACTTATTTCCGATATGCTAGATTTCTCCTGTTTCGTTCATGTCGTCCGCCGAGAGTAACAGCTCTTTCTGCTACTTTCTGCTATTTCTTTGTGAGTGAAAAATATCAATTGCTCTCAGATATAGGCCGTTCGCAGTAAAGTCAGCACTTTTTGAAGCTGTTTCATCAGACATAATAACCAATAAATACATTTCATTGTGGCCTCGGACTTCTGGTTTTGGGTATGGTGAATGGTTTATTACTCACATGGCAGGGTTTACATTATCAAGTGGTGGAAGGATATAAATTACTTGAAAGAAAAAAGTAACTAGGGCTTCAAAAGTGCCCACTTTATCGTGAACTGCCCATAACAGAAATAGTATCCACCCTAACAAACCTAATAACGTGCACCAATTGTACTCCTGACTTCTTGTTCCTCATTATTCTTACTTACTATGCTTCAGGTGATTTATTATTCTAACATTTTCATGAAACACATTTTAATACATACAAATTAGTTAAGCCACTAATTTTTTAGTGCACTGGTTGGTAAGTTCGTTTGTAAGTATACTATTACTAATGTTTTGTTAATATAAAAATATAATTTCAACAAATGATAAAATATTAATTACAAAACGTGCTATTTTACTGGTGTTACCAAAATCAGTTAACTACAGCCATTAGTTAATTTAAGATAAATGAAAAAAAAATAGAAAGTGCACTAGTAAAGTAAGACTTTTACTTACAAATTTACTGAATCTACGAGATGAGATCATGGGCCAAGAAGTAAACGTTGGCTGTTATTAATCCATATTTATATTTAAAATGTAAATGCCCGTTTCACTTATTCATTCCTGTGACTCGTGAAAAACCAGTAATTGTAATTACATACTTACAAAATAACTGCAGATAACAATCGCGAGCTGGTGTTCGTGCACAGATTTGAAGTTTGAAATTAAGAAATCTTGCCAATTTTTGTGTTTAGTAAAATAAATTTTAATTAGTTTGAAATTTTTTTTAACGTGGCAGTATTTTCCGAAACAGTTGCATCGAATTTGTTTTGTTCGAAACGGTTGTCTTTAAAAATGATGCATTGAGAAAGAACATTGAGTCGCCATTCAAAGTGCGGTGGCTATAGGCTTTTGTAGGTTGGGCAGGGCCCTTTTGGCTATCGCTCACCCGGAGCTTAACTCGAGTCAGCGGATGTTTGAAATAAACATACAGGTTTTTCTGAAGCTACCATGTTTACCTACGAAAAGAAACATATTATATACGAGGACGGAATCGTACTTTCAGAATATCATGCATGATATAAAAATTATTTCGGAGCTATTTACGTCGATAAAGCTGTTTTTTAGACCGCTGTATTTGAAAAACATACTTCCCGGATACGAGCAGAGCTGTAACACTGGTCAACAACATTTTTGTATCCTTTATAATAACAGCCAAATTTGATCAATTTTGTGCTGCTGATTACGAATATAGCAATAAAAATGAAATATTAGCTCTAGTTTATATGATACACAGCATAAAATGTAAATGACAAGATATTAGGGAATTTTGTGCAACTTGAGCTGGAAAGTGGAGTTCTTCCATTTTAGCCGACTAATGTTGGAATGTCATCTGGGACGCTCCAGAGGTACCTAGCTTACAAACGGCAAGCATAAGAAAACGCACCCCAACAGACGCTTAAACTGCCAAGCCTAACTCAGAATATGTAGATAAACTTTATACATATACTAGCGAGTACCCGGCATGCGTTGCAATGCCACCCAAAGAAAGAAAGTGTGTGTGTTTTAAATCTGTTTATTGAAGTGCTTTTGGATACACAATACTTTTTGTTTAGGTTAAATGTCAATCAATAATCAAATCCCTGATCTGTTCCCGTAGATTGTAGATCTGAAACGGGACAAATTGTCATATTTTGATTAGGTACGTCATCTTCATTCATCATCTGTCTTTTGTAAGACAATAGCTAGAATAAACTCATTTGTTGCAACGATTCACGCGCCACCTATTGTAAAATGGTTGTACTAAACGCAAGCGGATAAATGGTATATATACATAGATACACTCATTTGTTGAAACGACTCACGCGCCACCTACTATTGTAAAATGGTTTTACCAACTCATAAACCTTCGCGGGTGTGCGCACAACAACTTACCAAAGTTTCATCGCAATCGGATGAATGGTATAGGAACGCACACGGGATAAACAAAGAAACATATATATATATATATATATATATATATATATATATATATATATATAACACATATATACATATGTACACGCATATATATGACAGAAACACATGGAAATGAAAAATATTTGATAGTAAAGAGTCATGCGAAATTAAAAATTTTACCAACACGTTACTTATTAATTTAATTTAAATTCAACTGAAATTTTGCATTTCTGATATTATAACAAGAAAGCTGTATTTCGTAAACTAGAGCAAAGTAATATTTTTTCCTAGTTATATATAATCTTCTTACACGTAAATACATGTAAAATTTCGAAAATAATTTAGGATACTTTTTCCTGTTTAAAATTGGTTGGCCAGTGTAATAGAAGCCTGCATTGAACTTCAGTACAGACTTTCCACCAATAAAATGATACGGTCACTGCTTGAAGTCCTGTAAATACACGCAATATGACGAAAACACTAAACGTCAATTCAAAGCCTTATGCATAGTGGCGATAGTGCAGTTGATGCACGTTTTAGTGAGCCACGAACACAAAAAATATCCCCAGACAGGCGACAGCCTTACATGAACACTTTCAAAAGTCCTGCTTAGTCTCCTTCTTTGACTGTTTCCCCCTCCACCTGCAATTATCAATGACACCAGCTCTTAACGACTCATATGCATCGACCAAGCGACACTGTAAAATTCCTACAAAATGCAAACATTTTACAACTATACCAAATCTTACCATAATTTACACAGAACACAAAGACATAAGACTGTCATTCTTTGCCTACATTGCTGTAACTAACACTTCTGTCGTGTTTACGTTAAAATGTTTTCTGTTTCAAACAGGAGATCTTTCTTTTCAAATATCAGTTTTAAAAAAGTTTATTTAGCTGAGTCTAGAATGTAACCAAAGAACTTACGAACATGGAAAACGTAATTTAATATCACGTCAGTCATTCTACTGGTTTTTATTTTTTAAGCTTACGGCCACGTATGAGCTACTGCTGAATGCAAGGATAACCCGGAATATTCTACGCGGATGTACACTTGTCAATTTCCCATTTCGATCGTGCGACTTAATATTTTACACACCTACTTAAATTCTTTATTACTGGCGATATTGCTTATATTATGGCTTTGTGGGCAGTTTGAACAATGTTAAGTAGCCATCAAATTAATGGTAACATATTTTGTGTTAGATTAAATGTACTTTATGAAGAATGCATTAACTGCCAACTAAACAGTTAATGTACAGAGTGTGAAGTTGTGAACACTGGTGCAACTGGGCAGTTTGTCGAACAATAACACAAAAACTGTTATCACACCTTTTAGAACTTGCATCGCTTCTAGAGTTAACAGTATAAAATAAGTCAGTAACACTCGAGCTAACAGACGTGCGCTATAGTTCGCGGTTTATTCACACTTTTTTAAATCAACCTTTGAAAAACCAGACAGCGTATGACATGTCTGATTGTCTCTTAAATGTCACGAGTCACAAGCGTTTGATATTTCTCTCGAGATAAATATATAATTTTTATAAATTGAAATTTTATTTATATATTATATATAAATAATATTTATAATATTGACACTGGAATAAAAACAGGGAGAAAATAGGCGTGTCAGCAATACCTCGTGGAAAATATATTTCATACAAAATATTATACCAACGATTGCATACAAACTCGGTGTGTTGTTCCTTTTCTAGACTATGTTAAGCTTCGTGTGCATGGGGCAGAGGAATATTCTGGAAGTACAATTTTAGCAGGACAAAATTCTAAACTGAGATGTCCTCCGAAGCTCGAGGTTTTCTCTGGTTACACTCTCGCTCGCGATGCACTGGCCAGCCCCTGTCTTCGCGAACGTGGTTAACAGTATTGCTATAGGCTGTTCACGATAAAGTAAGCACTTTTGAAATCAACCTTAGGAAAAAATCACTGCCCCTGCCTGCATATATTATAACTGACGCACTGAGTTATATGCGCCCAGTAAAGTTGGTAACGATGGATGGAAAATAGTTCCATATCTTAACATCGAATAAAAGGAATTAGGTAACCATTTGGGATAACCTAAAATTAATGCATTCACTTTCTGTTTTTTTAATGCATCGAAGTGTAAAAATGAGCAGATTGTTTTCTCTTAATAATTTCACAGTTTCACTTGACTGACACATGAATAAAGCCATGAGGCCCATGGCTATGTTAATTCTACATAAGGCGGAGGAATACGCAACGTCTATTCGAGTAGATCTTAAGCAGGGCTTTCAAAAGTGCTCATTTTACGGTGAGCAGACTATATTTAGTCGGGCGACACCGCACGCCGCGAGAAACTCGCAAGGGCTGTGGCGACTCGCGATTGGTCGGCAAGACCCATCACGTGACTAACCAGACCAACGTCAAGCGCTGTGGCCAAGCCCGTCAAGCGGGTCCACTTCCTGTCTTCGTTGCGGTGACTTTCATGAGGCACAAGACTCCACCTTGCAGAGCCTTCAGCTGCAGCTAACCCTCCCCACCCGTCTCATAATGCTGTAACTGCAGTTGCAATATCTCTCTGGCGATGACCTTGCCCGACATATATTGTCCGAAACAAATTCCTGAGACTTTTCCTAGCTTTAATTAATAATAAGTAAATGTTACATCTTTGCAACTGATCACACACACCCGACCACGCCAGATTTACTCATAATGGGACAGCCTGGGCCCTCAACTGCACATTTTAACACAAAATACATTATCTTAATACCATAATGATCTTGGTTTTTCTGATCAACATGAACGACAACCGAAGCTGTATGCCTAAATTTACGATCATTAGTAACGAAGGAATACTTGTGTGTAATTTTAACTCCGTCATGAATTGGCCGATTACAAGCTCCAATTTACTTCCTTGACATTTTCAGAAGGCCAAATTTTACTTTCTATAGTTCGATGTGATGGGGAAACAACTCGGTAACGAAACTAGCAGAGCTACTGGATTGTAACTCATTCAAGTCAAGGCGCAAAGTTCAGTTCCACATATGCGTAACAGAGGGAACACGAGGACTTTTCAATAGCACACACTTCGAAATACACCACAACTGTGAATTCTTCATAAGCTGGCTATGGACTGAGCGTGCCAGGAAGGGGGGTGGGGTGGGGGTTGAGAAAAATGCTTAGAGCGACATGGAGGGTCCCATGTGAAGGGGGAACCAGCAGCGCCGACTGGCCATCTGCGCCGTCCATCCATTGAGATGTCATCACCTGTGGCTGGTGCTGGCGGTGAAGAACCAGGGGGGGGGGGGGATGTCCACCTCAGCTCGGAGGAGGAGACCACGTACATACGTCCACCGCGCACAGGGTCCGGTAACTCACTGCTCTCCTCAGGCTCTGAGCAGTGTTGCCAGATGAGGGAAATTAAATTCTGATACTCTTCAAAAAATTCTGGTATTCTAATAAAAGCAAATCTCTCTCCCCCTCCCCCTTTTCCAAACCATTAGTATTGTAATTATGTTACAGTAATTTTAAATCCCAAATAAAATTACCATAATTTTCAAACATCACTTAATTTGATTTGGGATTTTGGATTGCTATTGGTTATATTTTATATATACATATATGCTTTTCCTAGGAAACACAGAAATTTCTAGTACTCATTTTACGAAATTAGTAATTCACTTTAAACACATTTAGTAGCAGACTGAAAAATACATAAATAATTTTTTTCAAGTTTTTAAAACAATATAGTCTGATTAATACTACATATGGCTACAAATTATACACAATATAAAATAGAATACGTTTATCCAGTTGTGACATACAACCTATTTTTTATTTTAGCTTATAAAATAATTAAAATTAACCGCTACTTGCGCAATACCAGTCAATTTAGCAATTTTTTGTGACCAACAATAATCTGGTGTATGTGCGTACCAGAATGAGAAAAATCTGGCACCTGGTACCAAGAGCGAAAATCTGGTACAGATACCATAATTCCGGTACGTCTGGTAACACTGCTCAGGGTTAGGACTGGATAGCGGCTCCACCACAGTAGAAGGGGGTAGGGGGTTGAAACGTGCAGGCGGATGCTGGTCAGCGAGTAGGGGACATCAAGAGGACAAACATCTCCCTTCTGCACACCTCCACCTTGGAAGCTCTATAGCGCTAAACGTTCGACGTCTTCCATTATGTCAGATTATTTCATTCGTTGCTTATTTAAGTTGTGTGTGTGTGTGTGTGTGTGGCTGCAACTTTTTTTCTTTTGCTGTCAGTGAATGCAAATGCGAGACGAGTAAATATAAACCTGTTGTTTTCTTTTCAAATATGCGGTTGAAAGACTTTTTACTTGTAGTGATTGATGTGACGCGAGATACTACAGCACGAAAAAATTTTAAGTCATTTTTGTTCCCATTATATATAAAGTGACTTCTGCGACATTATTGTACATGGTTGTACCTTTGGAATACCTGATCAATGCAACAAACTAACATAGTGTCTGTACAATACATTTCAATTCTTCCCACTGTCCTTTATTTTCCACCTTCCACTTACATTGTACATATACCTATGCAGCTATTTTTATATGCGCAAACATGGCAGATGTGTTGTATATTATAACATGATATTTATTTCTGCAAATACATCATTTACATTACGTTATACTATAAAGTATCGCGGTGCAGTTTGTTAGTAAAGTAAGTAAATTAATTAATAACCATGGTAAGTGTGGGATTTTTGAACTTTCAAATACTGGTAAAAATTTATTAAAAATATCATTAACCAATATTCGCAAAACATTTTTTGTTGGCATTTATTATGTAACAACACATCTTGCTAGCGCACTACCAATATTCTAAAACATCATTATGTCTTTATTTGGCAAAATTGCTGGACACTGGTTGGTCTACAATAAACCAACGTTTCACCAACGTAGGCCTGCGTGTACTAGTACATATAAACTCCAATACTAGATTGCCATAAAGCACTAAGTTTACCATGGGCTTTAACAATATATGTTCCACGTTTCTGAACTGTACGAAAAAGTTTTCCCAACCAGATGCAGGAGTAATTCTCCTACTCGGTTTCCTTGAGATCACTTTCACGTTGCGGTTCACAGTTGTATAGTAACCAGAATAAATGTCATGTAAGCAATCGTTGATATCCCAGTATAAAAGAGTTGCAACACAGATCTTCAAATGAAAATGTGCAAAAGTGAACTGGCCAGTACGATATATTGTAGCGCCTATACACTAAACTGACGACCTTGGAATATCGCGAGAACATAGTACAAACATAACACGTAGCGCCGCAGTTATATCACGTACAGGGTTGTTGGGGTCAGGAAGCTGGCCGGATAATAACTGGTAAACAGGCGGGCGTAGAAGGGGTGTGTTCGCTCAGAAGTACTAGGTCCACGCTGCCTTGGTACTGCGGAACCTCCATTGTCAGTGGACCTCGGGACTGCACGTAAAGCCCTGTGCTCATTCTTCCAATTGACGAGTGGTAACAGTCAAGCGACAGTGTGTTACCACTACACTTACAAGTGCATCTATTTACATTATTGCACCACACATATCACATGGTGGAGGTCGGTTTCTTAGCTATTTCATGTAGTTGTATACATCATACTCGATTTCACAGTGCTAATACCTCACTGCCAGCTCCTCACTGTCGACTTCACGATGTTGCCGCCGAACATTGGGTATCTCGTTCTCTTCTCACTAAGGTAGGAAGTTAATATAAAATTGCAAGTCTATGAGAGGGCATTGGCCACTCTCTTCGAACCATCACACATAGCGAGCACGCCTGTGAAACTACAATACTGGGGCTTCCTCTCAAATACCTAGTCTGTCAGCTGGCCGCCTCCTCGTGCATATCCGTCCGCCAGGAGGGACTCTTTCCTCCACTGACACACGGCCACTGGGTGTTGTGCCATACCACCTGTGTCACTATGGGGTCCGCCAGGCACCTCGCTTCCCATTCTTTGCACTTCTCACACAATTACACATTTGCAACAAAACCATATTTCTATGCAGCTTCGAGAATCTCCATAAAAAGTATTAAATCATTTCCACAAAGTTAAATGACAAGATGTTCCAAGATGAAAAGTTATTGCACGCAACTTTCAAATTTCAAATTCGGTGTTAAAGGTAAAAACATAGTCATAGATAATAGTTTTTTTTTTCTTTTCTTTCTAGCAAAAGGTCTTTGTTTACAGAACATATATCTACAGAGATACGCGAATGCGAACAAACAACGATTTTACAAAAAATGTTTCACTTCACACGCCTCTTAAGGGTCCTAGTATTGAAACGTTTTCTGTGAAATCGCTGTTTGCGCGTAAACACGTATCTCGGCTAATAAAAGAGAAAAGATAAAAAACAATTATCCGTGGTCCTATTTTTTTGCTTTTGTCATATTAAGTTTATTCTTGGAAAAAAAATCGTGAAAATGGTCAAATATCGCATTTTTTAAGCTTGCCTATGCAGTTTCCTTAAGCGGCAAGAGAAATGTACGAACATACGTAGGTTAATCTGTGGGCTTTCATTGCATTTAATAAAATCTCACTGTTACAGAACTGATTTGCACAGTACAGCGTTACGACGGAACACTGCACGCCATGCGCGTAGGAGCGATGAGGCGCTAGGCGTGCATGTAACTGTCGCCCGTATCGCTCCCTCACTTCTTGACCTTGGACGCAGAGCTACATAGACCCCTTAACAGTAGAAGGGGTTTATACAACGGAAAAACAAACACAAAGAAGTAAGTAGTAGGTTTCAAAAATTTAACTTGCGCAATATCGATCGAACCGCCCAAGTTCGACCAAAATATAAGTATTTTGCAATATATTTGAAATCGAAATAGACGCAGGTTTCAATTGATACTACTTTTAAAGACAGTGATTTTGAAAATAGGTCAACATAAATAAATCTTCAACGTTCGTTATTTGAAATCAAAAGTGTTCGTTTAAATGAATGCTAGTAGTAGGGCAATGAGAGTTCTGGCGCAGGAGCCAGGAGCAGGCTCGGTGGCTCTGGCCTTCATTTTATATTCCAGTGCAAGGGGATCCGGGATTCGCACCGGCCACTTTTTCTCTCAAAATCACTTGTTCTTACCCAAAAGTTGCTTCTGAAATTAATTATTTTACCCAAAATGGCTTCACAATTAAATTATTTTACCCAAAATTCACATATTTCCATAGAAAATTTCCCCCCTTTTTTTTTCAACTGCAAAAACGAACAGTAAAAATTGACATTCAGGAGGCTCTGGCCTCCATCTTGAATTTCCCATTTCTCTTTCAAAATCGCTTGTTTTACCCTGAAAGAAACCCTTCAGAAATCAATTATTTTACTCAAATTTCCTTTTTCCAACTCAAAATATCCCATTTTTTCTTTTAAAAAAAGCAGAAGCCACTCGTGTGCAAAATCAAGCTACTAAACTCCAATTTTCCAATCATTTGAAGAATTTGGTGGATTCCTTAATACTTCTAGGCCACACAATGACTTATATGAAAAGCCGGTAAAATTTAATTATTTTAAAAATATTCCTTTTAATTTAAATATATTTTTATAATAAAAAACTAAATGCGTAAGTATTGAGTGTTATACATCACCGGACCCGTCTTTCCAAGGCGCTTACGATCGTGATGTCATATCGATCATGTAACACCATTACAGGACCACCATGGTGGATTTAAGAGGCATGCCCCTACCTGCTGCCTGGCACCTCTTCCCACACAGCTCGCAAGTTCTTCAGTATGAATCGACAAGCTCGCGAGGAGCTCGGCTGACCGGCGTCGTCAAAACAATTGTTAAACGATCATAGATCTAGGAATCGACACATTTATAAACAAGTAGAATTATTTTATTCAAATTCATTTTATTAATCATTGGAAAAATACCGAAATATTAAAAAAAAACAATAAAATGAATCGAAAATGTATTTTTAATGTAAAATCGGTTAAAAAAATTAAAATTGTGTAAATTTTACACTTTGCCATGACAACTGGTAACATTAAAAAAAAGAAAAATATCATGGATGGACAAGATTCGAATCCACGGCCCCTCGGATAGGAGTCCAGTATGTTGACGATTGGACCACCAACATCACATCAAGGAGAGTGCTCGGATGTGGTATTAAAAGCCTTTCGTTACGTTCTGAATCATACGTACCTAAGCCCACGTAAAAGTTTTAATATTGATATTATTTAACAAGTCGTGTTGTAAGCAAACAAATATTTATAGTTTCGGGTGAATATAATTTGCGAACCTCTTAGGAGGCAGGTAATCTGGTGAAATTTTAATTTTTTAAAGTAGTGCTTAAATTGTATGTAGAGTACAGCGGAACTATGTGAAAGTCTGTAATCAACTTACTACATATCTGGCCTCCTCTCTGGAAGTCTAATTATTACACAATGTCGGTATTTGTTAATTATGCATTATCTCGAAGGCTTTGTAGGAATACAAGTAAGTTACTCGGATTTTTTTCAAATGTATGTTTATGTGACTAAATCAAGCGCCATCATATTTTCTATATCAGGAGAAGTAGGCAGGATACATCACTAGTGGGAAATTAAAGACTAGTTCATTTAAATTATATATATATATATATACACACACATATATATTTCAGACTACAAACATAAAAACAGAATCGTTACATTTTCCACATAATTCAAATAGTGTCTTTACAGCAGCATGCTCACTTTTCATGTAGTAAATATAATCTGCTTATATGCAGACAGTCTATGCTCAAGACAGTCTGTGCTAGCAAGCGTCCAACCAGAACCATTCTTCATGACAAATTTTCACAATTGCCACTGTAAAACTAAGCTTCCTAACTGGAACCCGGTTGCTTATATACTCGCAAGCAGGCAACTTAATATTCAATGTTCCACACACCATAACTCAAGTTTACTGAAACTATAGAGTTCAGAGCAACCGAAACGAAAACATCCCTGCCATCTGCTCTACCAACCAAGACCAAACGAAAATATACTCAGCGTTCATACATCTGATTTTCCAGATCGCTGTAACGACAATAGCATGAATGATGTTTGGCTATGTGACTCCACTTTTCAGCTACCATTACTACAAATAAGTATTACTTCCCTGGGACACTTACTTTAGTCACAATCATTAAATTCGTAACATTTAAACTGTCCAGAATCGGACCACATATGTATTGGTCATTTTGGTTGGTCTTGGGCCTCTCTATCATTTGCCTTTGTTTGGACGTCTATGCCCAGAGCATTCTGTATATATTCTCAATCATACAATTTAAAACTTCCTTCCACTACACTCACGTCCATCCTTTGAGATGGTGGTATGCTATCTGTTCGAAAAAATTACGTTCGATTTAGATTTTATTTCTGTCTTACTTATGTTGACATCTGTCCTCCAATTGGCTGTCCTCTGACCATGTCACATCTCTCCGCCAACCAGCGATGCCGAGACGAAAGACAACTAGTATATTTTTTTTGTGCATTTGTTTGATAAACCTTCAATGTCTAATACCCTCTAGGTAAGAAATGAAAAATAATCAAATTTAGAAAATTGAATATCGTCTAGAAACAAATGAAAGCTGACTTACACAAGATCTCTAGGTCAATACGTTATTAAAATAGCCACAGATTATACTGTATTCTATAATAAAACTTAATTTGTAAATTATATTAAATGACTTGGTTATACGCAAATACTCTGTAATCATATATAATTCTAACATCTGTAACTCATTGTAAATATAACACCTGAAAATCCGCAACGTTACAAACTAGACTTTTTACACCAAATCTACTAAATGATTTCGATCGAGAATCAGTGTTCTTATTACTAGTTGAAATTGAGATACCCCAAATTTTTTTGTACGACTTTTATTTAAACAATAAATTTTATATACAAAAATGGCGAATCAAAAATAATACCAACGAAAAAATGTTACACACATACCATACTTGTTTTCTAATAGGTACAAAATAGACCTCGCTTTGCTTTCAACAAGCAAATCTCAGCCAACTTTTTACTTTTATATATTTTACGGCAATTTAGAAGATTTTTTTTCGTCTTTTTCCATTTTATTTTCGACCACTTTATTTTTAAATTTCAGTTATTAAAACTTTACTTTTTTTTTTAACCCCAACTTCTTATTTTTGTTAATATCACTGTTATTTTATGTTAAATAAATGAAAGTTTAAAATTTTGTTTTAACCCCGACTTATTATTTTTGTTAATATCACTGTCATTTTATGTTAAATAAATGAAAGTTTTAAAAATTTTTAGATCCAAGCAAAATATTTTTGTAATGAATAGGAACCGACTAACAAAATATTTGTAATATTACCAAAAAATTAAATTATGCCGTTGTTACAAATATCAGAGATAAAATTCGACACGAGTAAGAAATTTAAGTGAATATTAACTAATTACCGAACCAATTTGCTATAGTATTATAATCGTCGAAATTACAGATATCTATACTACAAATAATAATTATAAAAAACACATAAATATTTTGGAATAAGAAAAGGCTTGTAGTAGTTTTAAAAATCTCTTCAACATCGATTCTCTGATTTTAATTTGGTAAAACATGTGGCATAATCTGAAATACCTATTTGTTAAATTCCAATGCATAGAGCATCACTGGATTAAAACCGTTTATAAAATAGAACTGCATTGATAAATAAAAAATACAAAAATTCAGACATCATTCCTTACAAAACGAAATGTGCAGATTTAAAATTGAACATGTTGGTTTCGTGATTTCAACATGCTTCCTTGGCCAGTAATGTCCCTAGACCTTTCACTGATCGAGAATAGGTTTGGGTCCAGACTGGACAGCAATTTCGGCCAGCCGCAACTACGGCGAATTTGGGGGGTTAGTACACCAGCTGTGGCAGGATCTCTCTCACAAGAACATCCGATGTATGTACGTCGCCATGCTGACCTTATCGCCACCTGTATCCGTGCTACGGGAGGTACAACACTAGACTAAGTACATCCTGGAAGTGTTGGTCCCCTGCTTTACATGCTTGGTGTGCCTCTACAATGTTTTGATGTTTTTTGTAAACATACTATACGTGTCCTGTGCCTGTACCCACTTACCCCTGCGTTCGCACCTGCAGGGTGATCAATTTTTTTGTTGCAAATGAGTGACGAATACCTAACTGGAGAAGTAAAAATTCGCTACAAGTAACTAAATTGTATTAATAAAAAGCGATTAATAGGCCTACAGTGTTTTCAATATTGCAATATAAGGATTAGAGTATCGCTCGCACCACTAGGATACGTAATAATTTACATAATGTTGTAACTTACATACCTTATACTGCAAAAAATATGTTATATAATTGTATTAAAATATTTAAAATCACTTTCAACATAAATTGCTTCCTAAAATTATTTTTACACGCATACCAAAATTAAAAAATAAAAATTTCAAGGCATTTATGCACAGAAATAACTCGTGAAACAGTTTACGTACACCAAACTTCAACTGCCGACTAGGACGCTACTCAACACTTGGCACGACATTAACCATGATGAATGGGCTTCGAATACTTGATCTCACGCCCAGGTATCATTATGTATGTTACGTAAACTACACGTTGCTAAAATGTTCGGACTGGCCGGGATTTGAATCCGCACCCATAATATGATGTCCAGAAAAGCGGTAGTAACATATCAGTGGAGCGCAAGAGGGGAGTAACTCCGTGCTGTGTTGCCACATTGTGCGCGAAAAATTTCATTGTACGACATTTTGCCACTGACATTTTCGTCTACAATTTTGCTCAGGATGCATATGGTGCGGTTCTAAAACGCGCGTTCCGAGGCACCTGTGTGTGTGTATTATTTAGTATGAGTATACAAGATGTTCGGAAACTACCTGTCGAAATTCAAACCTCAGAATCTGTGGGCGAACAGAAGCACGAAACTCTAGCCACAAAATGTTCGGAAAGGCCATTTAGTATGTTTAATTAAATTGAAGTTGAATTTCTGCAAACGACGCCAGCTGTTCCAAGCCGTATGTACCTGCGTGTTAAACAAGTTGCATGATGCTAAGGAGAACGGCGGTGGCGCGACATGTGGCCAGCGCCTGTACATAGGCAACCATATATTCTCTAGCTCACCTGCCACTGCGGCGACTTAGTGTGCCACGTGCAGCACCGCCCGTGGATCAGTTCGCCTTCGTGGAATGCAACTTGAGGTCACGTCGGTAAATACGACTGCGGACATCCAGCGTCGTTTACCGAAATTCAACTTTAATTTAAACATACTAAATGGCCTTTCCGAACATTATGTGACTGAGTTTCGTGTTTCTATTCGCCCACATATACTGTGGTTTAAATTTCGACAGGTAGTTTCCGAACATATTGTATATAAACTGTATATAGAGGATGCTCGGAAATACCCCTTACAAACTCCTAGGACTTGTAGAGGGGCATGAGTAGACGATATGTTGATCAGGAACCCAAGGTCCGGAAACGTACCGTTACCGTGCTACCACCATTTCAAATCAGGTGTTTTACTCGTCCACTTTGGCTGAGGGAAAAAGCAATGTCTCGAATATTCCTGTGATGGTATGCAAACGGGTAGGCAGTACATTAGTTCAGACAATCACCTGATGGCACGCGACGTCTAACCTGTCTCGAACCCCATTCACGCACCTTTGAGTCTCCGATTAACATGGTTGAGTACACGCTTGCGGAATACACAGACATGATCCTTGTGTATGGCGCAGCTGAAGGTAATGGAAGAGCAGCTCGTTGGCTGTATCAGGAGCGTTATCTACAACGGGTAACACCATCGTATACCCTTGTTGCCACAGTTACGCAACGGCTCCGAGAACAAGGTACCTTCACCGCCAACAGGAACAACTGTGGTGCTCCAAAGAGACGCCGCACTCCCGAATTTGAGCAGCTGTACTGCATCATGTTGAACAGAGCTCGTCAGCGAGTGCGCGAACAATTGCGCGTGCAATGGGTGTTGCTCCCAGCATAGTCTTGGAGGTTCTGCATGAGCAACAACTACATATTTACTACCTCCAAAGGTTACAGTCTTTGGGTCCAGCCGATGTTGCACCACGTGTTCACTTCTGCACGTGGTTCCTGCACCGCTGCAGCGACGATCCCGTTCTCACGTCGCGTTATGTTCACAGATGAATGTAAACTCAATAGGAACAGTATTCACGATTCTCGAAACAGCCATGTCTGGGCAGACGAAAACACTAATACCACACACGTCCAGGGATTCCAGCACCGATTTCCTATCAATGTGTGGGCAGGTGTTATGGACGGTCATGTGTAAAATACCTGATTTTAGATTGTTGTAGCACGGAAACGGTACGTTTCCGGGCATGGGTTCCTATTCAAAACATTGTCTATTCAGTCCGCTCCACGAATCCTACATTTTTATACGCCATGTAAAAATAGCATATTCCAACACCGGGGTCGCGTAGAGAACCGAAAACAAAGACGAATGTATACCAGTAATTTGAAGGAAAAAAAAAAAAGCCACAGATTTGGTCTCAGCGGACCCATGAAGAGTTTATGATCACGTGTGGAGCACCGCACCAGCTATACCATTGTGCTGTGATGAAGGTAGTAAGTTATGCACTGTGAAGTTCCACATGTGAGACACCATGCATTGACTCTACACTTTAATGCACACCACTCTACAGTACAAGCATAACAGCTAAACTAGCAGTTCACAACACCGTTGTGCGGGTAGTATTGACATCAGACGTTCAAAGAGTCCACCGTCCATTCGCTGTCATGCGGCCTCGCGGCTCAGAATATTACCTTGCACATTATTCAACATCTCATCTACTGCAGTGATGATGGCATGAAGTTTTGCTACCTTACCTGCAATTTTATTTGGTGACCACGTGCTATATTCATGGGGCCAATGTGACCAAATAATTTGCCATAATACAAGATGACCCGTATATTTTCTTCGCAGATATCACTTCTGTACGCAACCTTGGTGTTACAATCCACTATTTTTACACGCTGAGTATTGCACACACACTGCGTGCGCAGAACACACGCATACATTTTTATACGTTAACAAAAAAAATCTGTATCCAGCTTGGAATAAAGAAATAAGATATGAAATACAATGGCTTCTAGATTAACGTTAACACCTGCTAGGCAATGGTTGCCCTTTCTTTATACATTGATTTACAGCGTTAGTTTACGGCTAATGCAAAATTTCCTAACGGCTAAACTTTGTCGCACTGACTAATTTTCGAAGTGAAATTCGCAAAAATTATTCAAAATTACCAGGAAAGGACATTCTCGGGATACACAGAAGAAAGTAATATGAGTGGACTTGCAAATAGATTTTCTCTTACGAAATAATTCAGCACGAAGAGTACAATTCAATTTCATATCTTAAGTTACAAACACCACACAAACAATCCATCACTCATGCAGTAATGTATTATAATGATCTATTCTTAACATAAAGAGTGTGATACAGCTTGTCACCAGAGAGGAACATGGAATCAGGCACCATAGCATTGCTGGAGCCTTCACTGGACAATGCCAAGACTCAATGTTGCCGACTGGCATCAGGACTAACTGTTGCCATTACCAGATGTTTGGTTCTCCATTGCGTTCACTGAACGCCAGCATTTGGCCCCCTCCCCTTCCAGGCTTACTCACCTACACAAAAAAAAAAAACAACATGTAAGTTATCGAAAAAAAAAATAGCCTTAAATCTTAGACTACTTTGTTGCTAATACATGGTTTACTCTTAACTCGTTTTAAAGTTTAACTAACAAAATCACAGCAAATAGTTAAATCGTTTTTCCTCATTAATACCGCTTGGGTGCCAAAACAAATGTTGACAGCGATTAATGTAAAATATTTCAATGTCTTAACGTCTCATTAAAAGCGTGATGTTGGAATTGGTATCCACTGACACTGTTATCTTTACGAGTTTTATACAACTTGGAGTAAAAGTTTACGTTATATAAAAGACTTTTTATGTTTGTTTGTTACAAATTCACGTTAATGACATCGACATTGGATATAAGCCAACAAGTGTGTACACGTAACCGAAACATAAGCAATGGACAACCATTGAGCCAACAGAAAACCACATACAGTAACATTACATGTAAGACAAATGTTGTTTCCACGATATCCAGTTTTAATGAACATTTCAACACGATCTAAAACAAATTTTAACGATCGTAAATTAGTTACTTTCATATTAAAGTCGTAATAAAACTAAAGGAAGGTACAGGTAACAATAAAACGACTTTATCTTCAGGAGCCTGATAAATTGGACGCACTTCGTGTGCATGAAATCGATGTCGAACACGCATCGTATTAATGCATTATAAACCATTATAATGTATTAAATACATTAGTAAGATAAGCGTTCTCGGCGCTCTTTTCACTATGTTTTTGTACGACCTATTTAATGTGTCGAAGCCTCCATGTAATCGAAAAAAAAAAAAAAACAACTCCTTTGTTGTCATGCTCATTTTGCATTGTGTAAAGCATGACTTTTCCTTTCGCTTTGGACAATCTTATGTAAAGAAAAATTTGCTGTAATATAATTAACTGAACTGAAGAGCGCCTAGTTTCGACACTACTACAATGTGAACTTTAAAGTAGTGCCATCTGTGTTTACCTCTCTTTGTAACTTACTGTTAAGACTAAATATTTAAATCCAAGCTTTATTATTACATTTACAGAATTCCTGAAACAAGCATTGACTTACTTCAGTTCAGCTTTTATTTTCTCATGTGAAACTAAAAAAGAGAGTAAATAATGAGGTTATCTTTATTACGGTTACAAATGTAGTAAAGTTCAAACGATCGCGCCGCTTAGAGGGAGGGGAGGCAGTGTATGGGAGGGCTCTCGCTGCAGGAGGGAGCGGGAACCACATGACACTGCTGGCGTTATACACACCAAACTGATAACATCACTCTCTGCTACACCGCGCTGTGAAGTACCAAACTGCGCTCTGGCTACATCTCTTCGACAGGTAATACGCACGCACAAAGTAACTCTCACCTACCTGCACTCGACCGCTGTCGCTACTGAACTGAACAACCCACCCCTTCGTACAGCGGCAATGGACTCTCCCCTACTCGCCCGATGCGTTTTCCACTTCTGCATATATTTTCTCATTTCCATTTCACTATACAATAAATATTTCATGGGCAAAATATCGTTGACTTAAAAATATCTGTTAAGATATGCTCTAGTAGCCTCAGTTTTCAAATATTTGATCCTAAAATTAAGCAACAGTGGAAAAAAAAAAATAGTCCAAGATGTGAAAGATATTACCCATTTAAAAGGTAGTTCTTTCAATTACCTGATTTAAAAAAATTATATAACTTCACAGTGACTGCTCGCCATGTGCCATACTTGCTTCAGTGCGAAATGTGAATAGCTAGACACCGAGGAGGAAGACTTGGCAGCTCGGATCACGACCGCAATATTCGCGACACCATGACTGGATAGTGAATGAATTACTTAGTATTGCTCTACACTAAAATAGCAATTAATGTCTTGACGATATGGCGGTATGTAATCACAAAAATAATAGCTGTATCCAAAATAGAGATGTAAGTGAAAAAGATTGGAATAAATTTACTTAATGATTAATTTGCTAATGCCTGTAGAACTTTGGAAGTTTGATATCATAGGCGAGATGAAGTGAAGCTTCACATTGCATCATCTAAAGATTTAATTGCAGTAGAAGCTCGCTATCATTTCGATTGTTTGACATCATTGAGGAATATTACTAGAAATAAAGGTGCAGATCGACCAAAGGTAGCTGGCTGTTCAACTTCGTTTGAAAGTCTCTGTTATTTTATTGACTCAAACGAAGAATGCCAGCCAGCATTTCATGCAAGACATCAAAGAAGCAATGAGAGAGTTATCGGAAGCAATGACAATATTTATATTCTGACAGACATCTGAAAGAGATCAGCCGTATATTTGTTGCCCTAACTTAAAAAATAATGGTTGCATTTTCACTTCCAGGAATACTGTGGACAAATGTTTAACAGACAACTTGTACAGTGAGAGACGAAGTTATCTCGAAGAAGAAGAATAAATTTGAATAGTGGCCACTGCTGCTTCAAATATATTGGATGATGTACGAGCTAAGATATATTATATGATGAACTATTCTCCATTTTATGCAATGGAAGAGGATACTTGTAATTCTGTCCCAAAGTCACTTCAACATTTCATTGAAATTGTTACCAAAAAGGATAACAAAGTACCACGATCTCTCCACCAGAAACAGATTGTTATAAACCACAATATTATAGGGGCTTGCAGACATCGTTCTTTCTCGTCAAATGTCCACTTGGCTTTGGGCGCCCATTTGAATAGGAGGCATGGGTCAAAACACCTAAGACATTTTATTCCCTGGGATTATGTTCTTCACACAGTGAGACTAATACTTATTTAAACTGTGCAACAGTTTAAGCCCAATCTGTTACAGTAAAAAAAAAGTAACCATATACCAACAGCAACTTATAATACACCTACAGTATCAGGATTTAAAACAGTCTCGCTGAAAGAAATCACTGTTAAAGAAGAGGATTTAAATGAAGTAAAATAGGCATTGACATTTGACTTATTCTGGCCTACGGGTTACATTAACTCAGATAGTATTCTTCCATTCTGGAATGGATATTTGCAGTCTGCAACATGTCAAACTGGAAGTGTGGTTAACCATACAATTCCTTTCCCATTCAACAATCTCAGTCCCACTGATGGGACAACTCAGTATTCTGCTTTCAACTTCGCTGCGAAACAATGCAGTCAAACCAATCAGCCTTGTATAGTTACCTTTGACCAACCACTATACATTGTCAAGTGAAATTGTGTTATCGGCCGACAAAAATTAGTATTATAAGTCGTGTTGTCGTTACAATTGGTGGATTTAATTTACTTATGTCATTTCTTAGCTCAGAGAATGATTCATGCAACATCTTAACAACTGATAGCATTCATTCTAAAACTAAGTGCTTTGGTGTATAACTATTAAGTTACCACTTCTGAAGTGCTTTCTGATGAGGGACTGTTACTTTCTATAAAAAAAGTTCGAAAACAAGTTAAACAGCATGGTACATAGTAGTACAACAAAACTTTGTGTGATGCACCTCAGACAAATTCTTCTTTTGCTTCAATTCACAAGAGCAGAAAGCTGGAAATTGGACAATACATTTGGTAAAATAAAAAAAGTGATGCTTCTATTTCATTTTGCAAGGCACATACTATATGTAAATCAGCCCAGCTTTATCTACAACAGATGTAGGACGTAGAAAATAACATCAGCAGAACATTTCGTGACGATTTCATCGTCACTATTGTGATTTGGTCACAAAATGCGACGGTTGGCAACACCTTTTGGTGTGATTTAAGTAGTTGTAAAATGTGGTTTCTAGAGCAATACCATCTTGGATGACGTCGTACAGAACTTCCTGCTCTGCCATTCATGTTGTATGGCAGTCATCTTGTCAGCCAGTGCACTGGCGAACATATAGTCAGTCAGTACCCCGACGACCATTTTATTAGCTAGTACAACTTGTAACTTCATGCTTTTGCATTCTGCCTCGAATTTTCCTGATAGGTCATTCGTCTCCGATGGTGTCCATCTTGGATTTCACTTCTTGTTCTTGCATTCCGTCATCGAGGGTTTCCTCGGGGTCCTCCCAAGTTTTATTTTTTTCGTATTCTACATTTTGACTCACTTCCTCTTGTTCCTTCTTCCTCTCGTTCTCTCTCTTCCTCTCTTCCTACTTTCTATCATTCTTGAAGGGGTTTTCTCCTATTCCTTCCATCGTCCTCGTCCCTCTCATTTGACATCTGGTGGTGTCAGCCATCTTGTTTGATGTCGTTTTCTGGCCACCAGCAATCTGGCCATCTTGTTAGCCACCATCTTTTGGAGGTGGCCATATTTTTTTCGCCCATATTTGATTCTTACATCGACTGCTAGAGTGTGCTCGTGGCCATTTTTGATTCTCGCACTCGCCACCATAGTGAAGTTCCACTGGTGGCAGCTAGGAGCACTGGCAACCATTTTGTGTTCACTCATCGCCCGCCAGGAGCACAGCTAATTTATTTTACGTGAGAACTCAGAAAATGCTGGCGTCGTGCAGGTTTGTTTCATCGACCTTTAGATTGTCAGGCTGACGTGCTAAACACAAGACCACCATCGCATGTGGATCGATAGGAGTTGAAATAAGGCAGATACGAGAGTGTGCACTAGCCAGACAGATTTGTAATCGTAAAAAAAAACTATTCGTCTGGCACCCATCTTGTTTGTCGTCTGTTGGAGGCGTCCATCTTGATCTACACATAAGCATAGTTGACTGTGGATTTGGGCTGAGTACTGGATGACGTCACAGGCGAGAAGTTACCTATGTTTATTTATAAGCATAGCTGGCTGTGGGATTCAGGCTGAGGACAGTCCTCCCGCCATCTTGGATAACATCACAGACAGGAAATTACCTATGACTACTTATAAGCATAGTTGACTGTAATTTTCTAACCATTTAAGATATACAGACCTAATTCACAAAATATGCATTACCCCAGATGACAAGAAAAGTCCTAGGGTAAATATGTCCTGAGTCTACTTATAAGCATAGTTGACAGTAATTCCCAAACCATTTAAAATATAGTTGTCAAATTTGTAACATATACCACCAGAGATGACGAGAAGGGGTGTAGGGTCAAGTATTTCCTATGTCTACTTAAAAGCATATTTGAATGTAAGTTCCGAACTACATAAGATATAGTTGACAAATTCATAACATAGTCGTCATTCCCAACGGCGAGAGGGATCACAGGACCAAGTATATGCTGTCTACTTTCAAGCAAAGTTAGCTGTAATTTCTGAAGTGCTTAAGATATAGTTGTCAAATTCATAACATAGTCATCCCCAAGGATGAGAGATCCCACAGAACCAAGTATACTCTACTAGAGGATGGCCTGTGACATTTTTTTGTATTGTCACATGTTAAAAAATTTGGTTGTTATACGAAGACTGAAAAAAATATTGCACAGATATATGTAGGTAATAATGAAATTATGTGGAATTAACTCAAAATTGAAGCAACTGTGGTCCCATTTGATATATCTCTATCCACTTAACCACAGTGGCCCCACTTACCATAGCTCTATCCACTGAGCCACTAAGGCTCTGTTTGGAATCACTCTATCCACTGAGCCACTGTGGCCCCACTTAATTAACTCATCATTGAAGCAAGACATATAAAGTAAACAAAAATTATATTCTATTACCTTCATATCTTTATGCAATATTCTCTATGCATTAATACAAAACTTTCATAGGAAAAAGTAATTAAAAATTAGTTTTTAGGGTAAAGGTAATCATTGTGTAATCTGATCTTGATGAAATTGGAATTGACCTGTATTTCACCCAGAGGATTCGCTCTGCAAAATTTGAAGAACTTCGGTTGAGTTTCAAGGGAGTTAGAGGTATTAAAGACAGACAGAGATTGTCTACTTATATTGTAGGATGTGTGCTTATAAGCATCATTAGCTGTAATTTCCAAACTGCTTAAGATATAGTTGTCAAATTCATAACATAGTCATCACACCCGACGTCGAGAAGGGTCACAGGACCAAACATACCCTATGTCTACTTATTCGCAGTTCACAGTAAGTTCCGAACTACATACAATATAGTTCTCAAATTCATATGTATGAGTGGGATTCTCTCACTCCAACACTGCTGTAACTGATGGCAGTAAATTCTAAGCATTGTTCCCACGGTGTTCATACTCCATTCCACTGGATTGCTCTGTGGGTGTCTGACGGAAATGGTAGTCGGAACAATGTCTAACTGGACTAGCCCTCCCTACCAGACATCTCTAGTAAAGTGGCTTCCTTTGTCGGATAGAACACAAAGAGATTTTCCTACTTCTGCTATAAATAATTTTAATTTCGCAGCATTGTTTTTGCATTTGCTTGAAGCATCGGATATAGTTTTGTATATTTGGAGAAGAAATCCAACATTAAAAAAATATACTGGAATCATGCCTTAGACATGGACAGCGGACCGAATATATCCATAGACACTAACTGTAGAGGCCTTGGCAGTATGATAGGCTGTGGCTCACCTTGTAGGTTTTCGTTAGAAAGTTTTGCTTCCGGGCACAGGTCACACAAACGAGTCACTTCTCTAATGGTACCAAGCATATCTGGCCAGTACATTAGGCATTTCAGAGTTCTATAAAGTTTATTTGCTCCGACATGGCCTAAAGTAATATGAATCTTCTATACCACTTATGAGTTGATGGTTTTTGGTATTATGGATTTCCAAAGTTCCTCGAAGTTAGAACTGTAATCACTATGATAAAATAATATCTTGTCCTCAGATAAGCAGAAAAATCTATTAAATGGATTTTCTGGTGGCAATAACTCCAATTTATGGCGAATTTTCGGGCAAAACTTGTCCTGTTCTTGCAACATCGCTAGTGGTTTAACAGATCTCTCGGGCGTTTAATGGCCGAAGCATTTATACAAGCCACTACAAATTCCCTCATTCCCTTCGGTGGTCGTAAGAGATCTGGTTGATATCATCCGGAATTCTGCTTAAGTAGTCAGCAGCTTCGTTTTCCATTCCTTTAATATTCTGAACTTCAAGGTCATATTCCTGAAGTAGTAACAGCCATCGGGTTAAGCGATCACCAAATGCCTTCCCAGGTTTTAGGCAAGTCAAGGTTTGATGGTCAGTTAGGAGCTTGATATTTTTCCCTAACTATAGCCAACGTTTCCCTTTTGATAATGGTATAGTTCTTCTCTGCGTTGTTAAGGGTTCTACTTGTCATAGCCACTGTTTTTTCTGTTCCGTCATCGTCTACTTGTGCCAATTTTGCACCACAGGCGTATGCAGAGGCATCTGTGTACAAGAGGAATTCACAGAGTTATAGATAACATGTTCGTGGAGAAAAATTGCTTTGAGTTGATCGAAAGCTTCTTGATGTTCTGGATCCAATTTCCAAATCTGGTTCTTTTTCAGCAAGGTAAACAATGGTACAGCAATTTTAGATATGCGGTTGGAGTAGTTTCTATAAAACCCCAGTACTCCTAAAAAGGCTCTCAACTGAAGAGCATCTTGGGCTTAGGAAACTGTGTTATCGTTTAAAGTTTTTCTCGAGAAGCATGTAACATCTAAGCACCTTGTAAATTAGGCCACAGCATTACACAATCCGAATGGCATTACTGTGAACATGTATTGTTGATTACGAAACAAGAATGCTGTACATGGTTGTGAATCTGACGAATGCGGTACTTACCGGTAGGCCGCAGGTTATATCAAGAGTGGTCAAATATTTCACACCTTGATATAGACTAAGGATGTCTCTGGCAAAGTAATACTGATTCGTCATAACTGCAGATCTTATGTCCCGCTGTAGTCTGGTAATCAACATAATTACCAAAAGCACGCTTGCACGAACACAGCACTTCCCTCAGCAAATGCCAAACTTACCACTGACTATGCGCTTGTAAAGCTCACACACTAATATACGACTCGATTGTGCAGTGTATGTTTGGAAATGTAAAATTTTGCCCAACTTCAACTCTTCAGTTGTGAACAAATGTTTATATACAAATTTTTTACTACTTTTTGTATCACGGCCATATCCCAAATGTTGAAGAGATGTTCCAAAATAGGATGTGTGCAAAAGGCAGCATCACCTAGTCTTGTATGCAGGCGAGTAAGTAGTCTTCCACACCTGAATATTTAAAGGAAGCATTATCACCTACCCTTAAACACTTAATATGCCACGATAGCAGCTGAATGAATACTTGAAATCAACGTTTTATAAACATCCCTAGTTTAATCGAACTTATTTCAACATAAAACATAACGAAGAATTTAAATTTATGTTCATGGAGTATTATGAAAAGCCGATGAGGGAGAAGTGAGGTGAGTATGGAGCAGCGCTGGAATGCAAGGGCGGGGGAAACGGGAAATCCCCGCCTAAAATCGAACCCGGTTCGCCTAGGCGAGTAGTCTAGCCACTATACCACAGCCCCTTGTGGTCACAAATTTGGAGGAAAACTCAACGCAATAGAAACATTCTTATTTCTAACAATTTCATTGCGTCACCTGTTCGATGCCTGGATATGCATACATTTACCATGCCCAATTCAACATCATTTTGTACAAGAACTTTCTGAAGCATCCACTGTAGGCAGAAAGCATGTCTTTCAGAAATGCTCTAATGCTAGTGAATAAAGTGCTTCAAATAGCCTACGAGTGAGAAGGAAGCCTTAGCAATGAAATATAATTCGAGCTGTGCTTGGTTCATGCGCAGGCAACAATCTGCTCACAAAAACATCACGACGCATACCTGTTCGCGCAGTGGCCTTGGGCAGCGGAATTGAAATACAAACACACATGGAACTGCAAAAAACTCACCCAGCAAAAGGCGAGCACTTAAATGTTTCTTGCGCTTACACCCTTCACACGTCTGTTAATAAAGATGACATCAAACGGAATGCAAAGCCAGCGAGGACTGGAGACACCGCTTTGCTATGTATTAAAAGTGATGCTTAGTCGTTCACAAATGCAGTTACATAGATACAGTAGCTGAGGCACAATAAAGTAGATGCAAATAAACATGTTCTAAACCTTCGCGGTTTCACGCCACGGCCGCGGCCTTGGTAATGTTTGGAAAGTGATAACTTGTGACTGGCATACTTGGACCACTCACTGCATATGTGTTCAGCTTGACATCCACAAAATTAGCTATTTCTGTATCTTACCTGTTTGCACATGTACCGAGATCCATTGGCTGAGGTAGATCGGATTTTTCTATTCAACACTTGTCTTCCTGCCTCCCACAGCTACGGACATTTATGGAAATACCTTTATGCACGAATCCCAAACATACATATTTTATAACATTATTCTCCTGAAAAATCTAAATCGGATACAACCATTATGGGGGTGACCTGGCACTTTGTAATAACTCGCAAAAACACACATGAGAGAGTATTATTTTCTAGTGTCGATTCCTCTTCATATGATTATCAGTGAAATTGACTACTACACAGATGCTTGGAAAATACTCGATCAATATTTTTATTAAACATTTTACGAGTCTGTCGAGACAAAGAAAGCTTTGCGCGTATTTTTGCTCGAGAGAATATGCACATGTAGTTTAAAGTTGCCATTCCAACGTGGAGCATACTAACATCCAATATCTGCAACACATTTAGTCCATGCCACCTCAGTACACTAACAACAGATGTGCTGAACCGCTGCATTTCTGCACGCAATAATAATAATAATAAAACATCTTTATTTCTATGGCGAAGTTAAGGTATTATCACCTTCTCTTACACTTAACCACTTTGCATAATAAAACATAACACTTATTTTTTTTATAAAGAAAGAGAAATAAAACAATGACACAAAAACTTATCGTCTACTATAAACTTAGACAGAAACTTATATGAAATATATAAAAGCAACTTACATAAAATAAAATAAACCTTAATAACGAACTTACACGATAACACATACATTCATACACAAAACCATATACACACCTGACTTATATCCATATACATATAATTGTACTATTTATAAAATTAAGTTAAACTGAAAGATAACACCGACTAGCAAAAGTTCTAAAACTGAAATATATTTTAAGGATTAGCGAAGGACAGAAAATCACAGCATGCGGGAAACAGATTAAAAAAATTGATTAATGTAAGACATTAAAAATCATAATATAAAACGTCTAAAATTATCAGCTACCTAAAAATATACATAAAATAAGATATTAATACAACGTCTACTCGTATACACTCATCCACACACCTACATACATTAAAAATATATTTAACTAAATAAACAGTAACATAAGCACCAGAAAATTACTACATTCGCATGAAGTTGAAAGCAAATAAGTTACGGATATTATAAAAGAGGAACCTCCACAGTAAATATTTGGTTTGTTTATATCAAACCCACATTTCACATTCATTTAAATATTTATAGGATGACCAAGTTGTTACCATATATATTTTTTTAATTTAGTTATTGAAATTGTATCTCTGGTTTCCTGAGGAAAGCAATTCCAAAGTTTTGTTGCAGTGACCATACAATATGAAGCGAAAAATGAGTTGTGTTTTGGTACTAGAAGCTTTTGTTGATCGAAAGAACGAGTGTTTGATGTATTGGGCGGTAAGAACCGAGACAAAAGGTATCGAGGACATTTTGTTAAAAATAATTTCTTTAACAAGCAGATTTTGTGCAATGATCGTCGATTTTTTAAATCAAGCCATGAGAGAGTATGTCTGTATTTGGTGATATGGTCTTTCTTTTAAGATTAAAAGTCGTACACAGTCGTTTTGTATTCGCTGAAGTGTCTGAGCTAGAACTTCATGCTGACAATCTGGCGAAAAATAATACAAAAAATTTTATAAAACGTGAATGCCAAGTTCAAACATTTAATTACCAGCTAAACTAACACTATACCGCTATTGGTGGAACCTTATTTTTGTTTACTGCGTTTCATAATTTGTATTCCCTTTCTGCGAATAGCTTTGTTGGTTTCTGACAAAACCCTTTTCGGTTCTAACATCTAACTTAATTTTGTTCTCATTTTATTGTAACGAAGGGTACATAATTTTGGGTCGCCGTTAAGTTTTTTAAGTCACTATTACCATGACGCAATTCTTTATTTATATTTTCTAACGTAAATTAGTAATGCTCACTGTTTTCGCTAATTTTGCATATCTTTCATAATTTTTTAGGGACCGATTATTTTGTGTTTCCTTAAACTTTTATCTTCATAAAACTAATTTTGTTACAGCTGTTACCAGTTGTTATGTTAACGACTTAATTACGTATGCTTTTAAATAGTCTAGCATATTTTGTGAGTTTACTATATTTAAATAAGGTTTACTGCTGATCAATTTAGTTTTTTCTTTAAAACCATTTTCTCGATAAAAGTATTCGTCAGTGCTGTTGTCAGTTGTTATGTCAACAGTTAAAAGGTATAGGTCAAAATGTGTTATGTTTATTTGCAGCTTGCTATCTGAAATTGTTAACTAGCCCTATTGCTTACGTAATATTACGTTAGACAAAATATCATTTTGGCAATGAAGTAATTGTGAAATGTCACATATCGATTATGTTGGTGATTTTCTGAATCGACCCCTACTTGTGATGACTTCCGAGCACGCCCACTTCCGTCTTCTTCATCTCGTTCGTATGGCGCGACGTCTTGTAATTTTTCTGGCTTCGGTTTTTTTTCCAACTATAATATGGTAATTCATTCTTTTTGCCGCAACTGGTAAGTGATTTTTGTACTATTTATCGTTCGTCACCCTTTTTTTATGTTATTCGTGGGCGATAGTGCTTATTTGTGCTGTTAAACTGTGATTTAGTGGTACGCCCGCCTGGCCTAAGGATGAGGCCTTGAATCTTTGTTCATACAATCTTCTTGCTGAGGCGTGGCAACCCGTTTTGGGATTTCCACTAATGTTTCCTTGATGGAATAAGATCCAGTCACTGCAGAAACGGCCAGAGATGGTATGCATCCTCACGTCGTGACAGAGCAAGCAGTTACTATTCCTAGATGAACAGTGTGAAGCAGTACGTCTGCCAGAGGTCTTGTGGGGCCATTCTTATCTAACATAACTGGGTGCTGCGGCCGAAAATTAATGAAAACGATGGAGACAACACATTGATAGTTCATTAACTCTTATAACTGATCAAGAGTTGCATATATTCACATTGTCATCTACTAACACATTAGGTTTTTCTCTAACTCCACAAATAACTGATAACAAAAGAGGAATACATGGAGTAATATATATGGTGACCGTGCACTCTACGGAGTGTACACGACACTACACTGGGGTTGATGTAACGTACCATACCATGTTACAGAGAAACACTGTGCCAGGTGTACACCGACTCTACCCAGATGGCGATTTCTTTTACCAGTAGGACGGTACACTGCCACATTACCATCGAGACTTTACGGTCGCTCCTGGATGAAACATTTGTTGGGAGGTGGGAGGCCAACGTGGAAGTGTTGAGATTCCCAGATTTAACGCCGTTAGATTTTTATCTGCGGGGAACTCTGAAGAACACTGTGTACGCCACAAAGCCACAGCCACCGGATGTCATAAGAGATTAAGATAGTGGCCGACTGTGAATCTAACGTAGCTACTGTTTATCGTTCTGTTCTACAGTGTTGCAGATGATGTCTTGCTGTTGATGGCTGGCAGTGTCAAATACAAGCAGTCCCAAGAGCGTGTCTTTAAATATTTCTGTTATTCCCATTAAAAGAGCATAAACATTAGTTTGGGACATCTGGTAGATTATGTTGTCTTTGTTTGGAAGTCTCCCCACACAAAATTTTTCACATGAATAGCTGGAGATATGACACAAAAAATAAATATTTTTAATTTCTGTTTTTGTTCAGTTGTAAAACATTCCTGCGCCGACAGGAGGGAATATGGTTTACTATTTGCCTGCTTCACTTTTTTAAAATGTAGTTTTGAGACCAAAACGAAGTGTTTTCAAGTCTTAGGTGTTTACAAACACTAGAAACAAGCTGAGGAAGGATATCCAAAACCATAATGGATGTACAAATAAATGTGTTTTTGATATTGCAATCAAACCATTTTAAGCATCATGGACTTTCATCGGAGTGTCGAAATATTCGTGTTTAAGAACATCATTGAGCCTACTAATTACCTTCCATGTAGTTGAAGTAAGCAATATATCACTTTCTTTCCTTTAAAGAAATACTGATGAAGAGAGGTGTACGGATCTAAAGCCAGTATTCGTTCCAGACAACGTCGCAACGATGAGAAATGCGACACACAAAGTGACTGGGGCCGCGGTGGATGAGCAGTTAGCCTGCTCGTCAGACACCAACGCAAACCAGGTTCAATCCCCGGCCGGGTCACTGCCAGATTTTTGCAAGTGGGAATCGTGTGGGGGATGCCACTGCTCGGCCGGTTTTCTCGGGGATCTCCCGTTCCCCCCGCCCTTGCATTCCGGCGTTGTGCCATACATCGCTTCACCCTCATCGGCTCTCAAGACCTCGATGTTAAGAGCCGCCCAAATCTCTCCACTCACTTCAGTACTCTAAGCACAAGTGTTACAACCCTCATCTAAAACTGTGCTCTGCAGCAGCGGCAGAAACGTATAGTGTAACTCGGCCCTTACTCCGATACAACTCACACTTCGACATTATCCATATCACGGCCGGCTATCTTGTAACATGTGCGTCGCAATATGTAGGCAGCACAACGCTTCACGGCTCGTGTGGCGAGTGAAGGACGTTCTAAACACAGTGCGCGTGCTGATTTCTGACCATATATGTACACTAAATCTGAATCCGTGAGAATTTCTCTGTTTCAATCAGTCAAAAGTATCCGACTGATACAACTGTCACTTAAGCGAATTTAACTGATGAACCAGGGAAGAAATGCCATATTTCCTTCACTGATTGATTCAGTGACATTTCCCACTGTTTCGTCAGTCATTTTTTACACTGTTTTCTCAGCGGTTTATTTTTGACTGATGGATCTGTGAAACATCTGAGCAACTTGCTCCGTCTCTAATTATTTTTGACTGATGTATCAGTTAAATTGCGTGTAAAAATGGTCGTTAAACAACGTTATCAAATGAAGTAACAACGAATAAACGAATAAAACTAATACAAAATACTGTCTAAAATGTGTTTCGTCTTTCAAAATGCCATTTTACGAGGTAATATGAACACACGAAGAGAGTGCACTAATAGATACTATTCGTTTTAACAATCCTAACGGTACCAATCACACCAAACACGAAAAGTATGAGTACACAACTTAAAACTACACGATTTCGCAGCGGAATTATATCACATGCATTTTCCTCCCATAATTTCAACTTGGTATGAGCTCAGGGGTAGGGTGACCGACTTGTAGTCGGAGGGTCGCGGGTTCGCACCCCGGTGCCTCCGACGTGGCAGATGCTCAGTTCGATTGTCGCACTGGGAATTCGTCAACAAGTCGATCTCACTAGAGCTTCGTCAACGTCAAAAATGTCACAACAACGTCAAATGAAGGTTAAAAAAAAGGCTCAAATGGCAAGGCAACGGCCTAGAGTCGAAGAGTGCGCCAGTTCAATCACGGCCACCTGCGAAGTTTTTTTTTTTTTTTTAATTGCGGAAAAATGCACACTACTGTATAAATAGTAAACTATGGTAAATATGTTAATTTCATGTAATTATTTGCGTACATTCAATAAAAACAATATTTAATTCGCCACTGCAGTCGGCCATCACTAAGTCAATCAGTGAAATTTTTTCACTGATTCTAAGTGAAGCCATTTTCACTGATTATAGCAGTTTAATTTCACTGCGAATCAGTGGTTTCCCACTGATTCGAATTTAGAGTGTACAATGATAGCAATAAACAGTCATGTGTTTGCACTATGCCTAGGATAGCTGTCTGCGTGCCTCTGCATATTACCATCGACAATAATAGTTCGCAAGTTTCTTTTCTAAAAACCTTAAACAAGCTAGAACACCCAAGAATCCAATATGTCGGGGGCAAGTTCTCGTTAATGTGTTTCTATATCCGCCAGTACGGGGTAGTTGGTGTGAGCGAGGCGAACAATGAATGAACGATTAAAGGCGCCGACCATGCGTCGCTTCATGTACCATCACCTCTCTATGCTAGACAGTGAAATGGCGCGTAATTCGTTTCATAATGCACTAACTGTTGTACTTTTAACAACGATTATTAGCATCTTATTTGTGAACAACTGTAGGAAGATTCAACGCAGCAGTCGCATATCATATTTATGCATTTTTGCTGCTCGAAAAAATAATCCGTTTTCAGGTAAACTAGCGAACTTCATTCAATAAGACATTTCTAATAAGCATAAATATTCGAATGTTTACTTTACATATAGCGGAAATTAAAATTAAAAGAAAAGTAGATGTTACGCAGGGCATTCAGAAATGCTCAATTACCCGGACGAGCCTATGGTTAACTATACAAGGAACATGTTCCGTGGTTTCGCATGCAAATGCACATTTCCAACATGCTGCAACGCAACACTATTCCCAGACAGACGTCGTGTTACGCAAGCGAAATAAATAAGTAAGTACCTGCACACGCCACAAGACACAAAACAAGCAACGGTGACGGGAATAACCAGGTGAGCGACAAACACAGAACCCCGAGAAAACCCATATCGCCAACAGAGGATCTCGGCCAGGGAGCACCCGAGTAGAGAGTTGTAACTCAGTGGTCTAACGAGAGATCCTTATCCTATTAATTCATTTGCTAAAGCAAGCCTACGTAGGTCCCACAGTATTGTCAACGTTAGAACACAGAGTATACTACTACATTTTCTCACTTTGTTATGTTGGTGGCAATGTGGAAACCTCGCCAGCTGTATTTATTTATTTTATTGTGATCAGCACATGTTTTCCGGGCAATATTATTTATGCGTCACTTCTTCACAGTTACTTCTCACTACAAATACATTTGAGTGAATATATGTCTAAACTGTGACCATGAAGGTCACACACTACTGTACAACCAGCTTTATAAGTGTATTCATGAAAATACACGTGGCACGAATAAACAGGCATAAATGTCTCATACATAAAAGACTGTGCTACCAACATCAAAACCGAGCAAGGTTGCGCAGTGGTTAAACCTTGGACTAGCATTAGGTACGACCTGGGTTTGGGTTCGAATCCGGGTTCGGCCATCCTCATTTGTTTCCCATGTGTCCCAAGCGACTACTGGGATGGTTCCTTAATACAGGCCATGGCTGGCCTCTGCCTGTTCCTGCTTGTCTGAACAACTTGCTCCGTCTCTAACGACCTCGCTATCGACGAGACGTTAAGCCCTGCCCACCTTACCTAACCTTACCTTACCCCCCTCAATGCCACCCGCCTATCAACCTACCTTACCTACATACCTAACATTACATTACCTACCTTACCTAACCTAATCTTAGCTACCTAACATAACTTACCTTTACCTAACCTATCTTATCTTAGATTATCGTGCCTTATATTCCCTAACCTTAGCTTACATAATCTTATAGGCTATTCACGGTAAAGTGAGCTCTTTTGAAAGCCCTATAATTTGGAACAATAGTCAATAAACATATTTTATTTTACTCTTACACATTAACTTCCGAGTGCTGTGGAATATACACAGTGTGTTCATTAGTTATATAGCAATATTTATTTTAAAAAAGGTGGTTAAAGGATAAAAAATGGCTGAAAGAAAAAAAGCAACCCGGGCTTCAAAAGTTCTCACTTTATCGTGGACAGCCTACAGATTACATAAAATTAGCTTGCCTAACCTACCACCCACCATTAAAATTATATTATGCAAATAAAACATGTGCTTATACAATACCTAAAGAGAGACACTGCATAATTGTTTATTGCACATGTATGCTATAAGTACATACTGTAGTTTATATTTTGTTTAAATATGCAATAGTTTTTTTTTAATGTCGAAGCTGTAAGACCGTAGAACTTTTACTTTGGGTATCTTCGGAAAGGCCCTGTCGCACTGTGAAATTCGCCTTCAAATATATTTGACAATAAGATTTGAAAACTAAAAACGACCATAAATATTTTGCATTCAACAAATTGGATCAACTATTCTTGAATGTATTTGAAAGTACGAGTAGTGTATATTAGCCGGTTCGAGCACAGGGTTCAGGGATGCGATCCAGAATCCGTCCGCCATCTTGGTAGGCGCAGTCAGCAGCAATGTTGGTCGGTGCCGTCCGCCATATTGGTAGGCATCACAGTCAGGGTTCGATGCCATGTTATCGACAGTCACTTGTCTTACGCCAAAAATCGCTTCCAAAATTAATTATTTCGCCCAAAAATAACTTTTCTTTTCTCCTCAAAATTTTTCTTTTTCCCCAAGCCTCCTCAATTTCCAAACAAATTGTGAAAAGAGTGCTTGTTCTTCAATGTGGCTGAGATATCCCGAACATCAGCCACAATGAGGAATCTGAAAAGTCAATAAAATAAAATTATTATACACTTATTTTTTAATTTAAATGTATTTTTATTACTAAAAAATTTAAAGGCGCAAGTATTAGGTGTTGTATATCACCAAACTTGTCTTTTCAAGGTACTCACGACCATGATATATCGATTATGTAACCCACAGTCAGCACCACAGTATATTGAATTTAAGAGGTATGCCTCATTACTACACCTTACCAACACCCACCTTAATCCCTCACATCATAACCCCGCTCACCCTGCCACCCAGTCATAAAAATCGATCATAGCACATTTCATCATACCAATATTTTAAAATTTGTTTTTGTGTATTATGAATACCATTTTTTTTCATTATCTTATAACGATTGTATTACTGATTTAGTGCATACCATCAATCACGATAACCTCCAGAACTATTCTGAATAGGATATTTTGTTTACAAAAGTTTATAGTAAATTTACGATTGTCTGCATTTTTAGTACATTTAAAGGTAAGTGATGTATCACAGAGCTTGTGTCTTTTTTTCTGTTGGGTCTGTATCTTAAATCACAGCAGCAGAAGCGACACCGACATGCCACTGAAAGTTCCATAGATGATACAACTGAAAGTTCCATAAATGATACACTAGCGATCCCAGAAGGTTCGGCTGTCGTCATATCGGAAGGAGCAAGAACCATGGATAAAGATGTCTTCGTTGAAAGAGATGTTACTTCTGGTGATGAGGACCAGGTTCGTCGTTCATACTGGTCACAGCAGATTTTGGCAGTGGAGCCATATGACCGAAATCATTATCCATCACTCTGCCGATGGAGGCCACAGGAAATCTCCATTGCAGATCCGACACCGAGGGATCGATGAGGCCTGCAGTTTAACTTTGCATGATCTTACATGTTTACAGTAAGTATCATTGCGGTAGAAAAGCGACCAGCACCATAAGCACAAATATTTAATGTGGTTGGGCTTGTTCATACAGCCACGAATTCCATGGTGCTGTAAGGTGTGTTGATGCGAAAATACCTTGTCGCAGTAGTTGCAGAGATTAGTTTCCTCTGGTAGAGGTGCCACATCCGAAGAAGTCGATGGCACTGTCGGTGTCATGCCTGAAGTTGTCATTGGTGGTGCTGCTGCATGTGACCCATCCGAAGAACCCGATGGCGCCTCTGTGGGACCCACGACTGCTATTTGCATTATATTTATATAAGGTACCATCAAGTGCTGGGACGATCTGCCTCTCACCAAGGCCTCCATCAAACTAAGTTCCGTAACATAAACCAACCAACGTATATACACATGATGTAATGCAGATATTGTGGAGCACCATGACAGGTGATGGCTCATTCACTGTTGCACCTGGTGATGAGTTGAGTGCAGAATTCGATCTCGTCGTAGACACTGGCAATATGGGGGGTATAGGTACGAAACTATGTTACTGTTGTAAAACACACTGGCGATGGAGGTTGCAGCAGCCCAGATATAAACTTATTCCCAGCACTGTAGGCCCCTTAGAGGTGTAAACCATCACCAATAAATTGGCTTGTCACATGCCTACGCCCATTTGTGTATGTACACTTTGAGATATCATGAAATGTGTATATTTTCATGTGTTCTTAATCCATACCAAAGACAAATATATCAATTTATTGCTTATATGTTGAGTGGTACCAATCCACTCATTCTCTGCTGCAGATGATCTACCGAACTGAGTGTCGAGCCAGAACCCTTCATTGCAATTTCCTCTTCCTCGCAGCATTCCTAATTTATTCTGTTTTCAACACACTGTTCGATGCTGTGCGCAGTACAGCCAGGTACATTAGAGGTCATGAATGCCTTCCTTGCATGCTCATCATTGTATGGCTCTGGTTTACTATAGCTGCATTCCAGCCATATATTATATTTCACACGTCCGTATTTTTCCACCTCCTTTGTAAGTTGGTTTATTAAATTTTGTTTCATATATGCCAAAAATGTACAAACATCTTTCATCGAATCTGTCAGATTCGGAGCAACACAATCTTTTAGAAGACTCCTAAATGCAGATTGCTTCAGGAAAAATTAATTTTCATTCGGCTTCATCTCACACATTTTCATAGATTGCGATCAAGAATTGGCAGGTGTAGCATCTGACACACCAGTCGAAGTTGCATTGGGACCAACCTTTGCTGTGAACGACAACTAGGAAGGATGAACCGCTAGGCCTGCATAATAGGATGGTGCACCACATTCACACCATTTCACATAACTTCTCACACCGATATCCCACGCGGATGGTACTCCTTATGCATGCATTCTTTTCATGCCTTTGTGCTTTATTAGCATTTGCGAAAGTCTAGTCGCAGCAGCTGCATGGAAGTCCTGATGAAAGCAGCGAACTGCCAATGACATTCACAGTTTAAGTTTTCTGCTTCGAACATTTTTCAGTGCTTGTCGCGCCAGTTACCATATCTGTGCAGCTCAGATGCAATGGTGGCAGATAACGTTTAGTAGGAAGTGAAGGTAGACTGGTACAGGTTTCAAGATGTCTTTTCAGGTTTGTCACTTCGCCGACCAAACTGCGATTTGCATTTTTCACATGCAAAAGTAGCACGCTCCACATTCTGAATACAATTGACCTCATGTCGCCGAGCAATACTACTTTCAGAAAATTTCTTCTCGCATTAACGACACAAACATTATTCTGCAATACATTCCATCTTGGGTCCAGATGATGCTATCTTTTCACAGTCCAAATATCAACTGGACGATCCTGTCTCGATGTAGCCATACATATACACAAGCCGATGGATTAGTGCCCCCTAAGTAGGTAATTTAAAAAAGAATCAGTAAAAAAATATATATGATATATTATAAAGTGAGAGGCTTAACAGCAGATATGATTTCTAAAAGAAGGCAACAATAAATATACATCACCTCCAAGAATAAGTACGAGCTTTAAAAAACCACTAAATATAATGATCGAAAAGACAACCATTTAAACAAATAAAAGGGAAGGAGAACACAGCAAAGTGCACACACGACATGAAATCACATATGATTATGAAGAAATCCACCAAACATGTCATCATTAGAAGAAATTTCTGTAAAATAAGCACTGAAAAAAGCACACTAAACAAAAAAAAATCATGTTATAAATTTTGAATAAACGAAGCCAAGACAGTAACATCGACCTATCCTAATCCTGAGTCGTACCCTGTTTGGGAAGAAAATCACGGTATGCAAAAATAAAATTTCACTGGATATTTATATAAAAAAATACCAACACTTCTAAATACCAAGACAAATTCATATCACGAGTTCCCCGATTTGTTTTAAGCAGCTCGAGCACTGCTTTCACATTCCACTCATATACATACCAGCTCGTTATCAGTGAGAATTAAGCTTATGGAATAGTTACAGCACATATTCAAGACTTTACATGCACCATCATTTATATATTGTTTGCACCTGCTATTTGTGCAGTGCCCTAATACAATGCGACAACTATATATGGATAAAGACAAAATGGTGGAATAAAGGAACCGGAAATTTTTGTAAAGCAGGTACGCACCTTTTTTTCGGAAAAATATCGCACATCCCTGAAAATAATATACCACGATTAAAATAGATTAAGGCAGCAGCATGGAAGAGAATACAAGTCCCTCCCCTTTAATATCGAATACATATTTTTGAGTCCACGTGACCGATGGGTCTTCCGCATTTTGTTTCCGTTCGTCGGTGATATTTCCAAGCGACTAAAGCTACAAGGTAAGTTTCGTGGTCAGAATTTAATGGGGTAAAGATCATACCTTCAATTTGTCAGAAACATATTTATCATTCTCGGCCATTCATAGGACCATGGAAATACGTAAGTACATCTCTATCAGTAAAAAATATATCACCGATGCAGGTATCCAAACTGAGCTCGCATATTCCTTTCATAATATTACATGCACGAGCGACGATGTGTGTACTACCCAATCGTGTTCCGTTTCCCACCTCCAAATGTAAATCATCGTGTCTACGACATTAGTACATGTACTGTAACAGAGGTCAGAAACGCGAAACCCCAGTCCCTGGTATGCACACAAGAGACAGTGTAAGATGGGCTGCGAAACACATCGTGACGGCCACGAGGCACAATCATACCGAAATTCGTAATGCATACTGCGAAAGAAATTCAAGCACCCCAAACCTCAAATGAAAATAAGATTAACCCTCCGCCACTAATAGAAAACATCTCAACAAGATCTGGATAATGCGTGAACAGTAAACAAATTATGCCAATCCCGAAGAAAATATTTAAATATTTACAGTATGATGCATATATGGTGACGAATCCATTGTGAGATTCGGAATACCTGGCAGAAAAAAATCTCAGCTCATATCATGGATCCCCGATTCCTCAAAGATGAACAAACATCGGTAATGTTTCAGACAAGAACATTTCCATAGCCGTATGCACTGCAAATTTATCGAATAACTGCCCTACTCCACCAATTATTCGTCATAGCTCGACCAATCAATCGCTTTTGTGCGACACCCTCCACTACCTGCAGAGCCCACCACCCCCTTCATCATCCTCCCACTAACTCCCTTCATCGACAGCGCCCCCTGCAGTGCAGGTTGCTTCCATCGGCGTCACCTTCTCGCCTTAGAGTACACAGTTTATTTTTCGTCTGGAGTTTTAGAGGATGTTTGCGTGCTATTCCAGTGGACAGAAAATAATTTCGGCGATCGTCGCTTATGGGAAGCTACACTTGCTCACGGTCCTCGATATGAAAAAAGAACCAGCCTTCCTACCGAAAGAAGGGGTAGAGAGGGTACATAATCGATATATCACGATCGTATGTGCCTTAAAAAGACGAGTCCGGCGATATGTAACACCCAATATTACCACCTATAATTTTTTTATCATTAAAATATATTTGAATTTAAAATTTAAAAAATAATTATGTTTGAATAATGTTATTTTATTGACTCCTCAGATTCCTCGTTGTAACTTATGTTCGGGATACCTCGATCACAATGAGGAATCAGTCAGCCACATTAAGGAGCAAGCACTTTTTTCTAAATTTTTGGAAATGTACGAGTCTTTGGGGTGGTCGGCAAGGGGGAGGGGATTCTGATGGGAAAAAGTGATTTTTGGGAAAAAAATTAATTTCCGAAGTGATTTCTGGGGTAAAACAAGTGATTTCGTCGACAACATGGCATCGAGCCCTGGCTGTGACACCTACCAATAGGACAGACGTCACCGACCAACATGGTTGCTTCCCACGCCTACCAAGATGGCGGACTAAACTTTTGCCCGAACCGGCTAATATACACTACTAATGTGCCACACTGCCAAATTTTTTACAGGAAGCATCTAGTCTGAAATTTCATTTAAAATCATTTTCAAAGTAAGATACTGCTGTATTTCCAAGCAGCCGATTACACGAAGAAATTAAACGAATGTTGTGATTTATTTTTACATATTTATTAAAATTAAATTTTATTTATATGAGATATTTCCTGCACGATGCAATCTGATGCCTCCGAGTTCTTCATTCATTTCTAACAGGCAGTATTCATCCTCAGAGAGATTCTATATAAATTATTTTCAGAATCTTAATTCGTTTCCATGTGTGTTTGTCATTTTTAAGTTTTATTGTATCGTAAATTGCCATTTTGGTAATTTACCATTCTGATTGACTAAGCCCGTCAAACATCAAAGAAATCTTAGAACTGGTCCACTTGTTAACACGTTTGATGGAAACCGCCGACGGAAATACCGCCTTGATAACCTGGCGATCTTCTCATCCCCGTGATTCAACATGGTATGGCGGGGTTAGTACGTGAATGGCCGACCATCCAAGGAAAGCCCCGTAGCCGAAGGCGCACATCAAACACTAGGGAGATCCACTAGGGTCATCATAAGGTTAGGCATGGAGGTGAGGTCAGGTCGACCTAGTACTCCATACAACTTGGCCCACACTAGGACACAAGACGGGAAGCCATCCAACTTTTCCAGATAAATACGGCGGCAATAATGGCGTTTCTGTGGACCAGTGTTGCAAGGTAAGCTGGTGCTTGCTCAGTTCTGTACACACTCGACGCACGCAACAGGAACCAGTAACCAGAATGGAGCCAGAAGAAACTGAATGTACTGCGGCCACTCACGAGAGAGAAGCGAGGCACCCATTACACACATGATACTGCGTTTAACTGGCCGATGTGTAAACTATAGGCCGTTCACGGTAAAGTGAGCACTTTTTAAGGCCCTTTCAGAATGCATTAACTCCTAATAAATATATTTTAACGCAGCACCAGACGTTAACTTTTGAGAGTGGTGAAATATATGCACTGTGTCTATTAGTCATATTGAAATGTTTATATAAAAAAAGTGGCAGAAAGATAGAAATTAGTTGAAACGAAAATTTTTGTAGAGCTTTAAAAAGTGCTCACTTTACCGTGAACCGCCTATAGCAAACTATCACGTACAGCACAGAGTAAAACTCAGCTTACCTTGCAACAGTCCACTACACGCCGCTGCCGTGGACGTCACAATCACGGAACTATTTTTGACCAACCTTATTGGAAGTCTTGACGAAAAAATGTCACAGTGTGACGGGGGTTTAAGGGGAATGGTGCACGCAAACCGTATATTTATATAATTTTTGTCATAATTTATAATACAGCGGATTTTTTCAAAATTTTTGGCTCGTCAAGATGTAAATAACAATTTTGAGAACCTTCTTACATTCTTACAAATTTAGTGTGTTCGTTATTCTCGGAACACTGATCGAAGATAGGAAAACGTGTTTTCTTTTCTTCTATCAGTGCTCCGAGAATGACGACAGTGAATATCTAATAACGTAAAAGTGCGTTGAAAATTATTATTTGCGTCTTGTCGAGTCAAAAATTTCGATAAACCCCTTGGAAAAACAACTTATATCGAAAATCGGGTAAATATATTGCTTATTTGCACCATTCCCCTTACGGATTCGTTTTCCGTCGTCCAGTTACGGGCGAGGACTTGAGGTTGGTGTTGGCCGTGCAGTGCGAGGACACTGGGGTTGCGGGGTTAACTACGGCCCGCGGTCCGTCACTTGACTACCAAACTAGCCTCGCGACACACATCACTGCATCAGCTCTCCATTGAGGAGGCTGCACCACACACAGTCACCGCCCACTGTATAGTTGACGCACGGTATCCTCAGCCTTTTCTGAAGCCCTGGTAAAGTTATACTTCCAGGATATTCCTCCGCCTCGTGCAAACTAAGCTAAGGATGATTACACCAGAGGGACAACGCACCGGATTCGTGCGCACTCTGTTGTAACAGTATTTTGTATAACGACTATTTCTTACTAGGCGCTACCAACACACATGTTTTCTCGCTGTTTTTTATTCAAATTATTAAATGAAGCCATATAATTTATGGATGAAATATGAACGACATTTTAATTTAACAGAAAAAAAAGTAACTTTTATGTTAACACAAGTATAAAAAGTTTGTGATAAATGGCAACTGTTGGACACAACTAAGCCCGTCATACATGGGGATATTTTTTAAAGGTTTGAATAAAAAAGGCCGAAGAAACCGTGAATAGACCAGAATATCTGAGGCTACTCGCTATATTTACAACACCTTCCCCCAACCTCACCTCCTCCAGTCAAAGCACGTCGAGCAGAGAGATTCGCCCACCTACCCCCTGGCTGCCTGCAACTGCGAACTCTAAATAGGAAATTTCGCCCCAGCGAGTTAATTTTAAATATAGGCGTTTTAAACAAAATATATTCTTCTCGAATTCCTTAGGAGAAGATCCCTACAGCGGAGATGCTTCCATAACATGTATCGCCTGTTTGCAGGGAATTTTTAACATTAATATTTACAAAAAAAAAGTACGTTTTACCTATCTATACTGAAAATATACACTGTAAAATTTTTTGTAAATTTTATTAAGGAATTCTTTGTAATTTTACAAATGCTTGTAACAGTACAAATATTTCTCTTGTAAAACTACAAGGGCCGTGTTTGTAATAGACCTCAAGAAATGTTTGTAGTATACTAACTTCAAGAAATGTTTGTAGTATACTAACCCGTTTCCACGAGCTTCAGCAAAATGGCGGACAATCAACAACGTGCAAAGCTATGAGTGATGCAAAGTGTAGCTGCGTGCAAAAAGAAACGTATTGCAAGTTTGAATAACGTAAAACTCTTTAAACAACTCAAATAATCATAATGAAACGTGACCGTACTATTTATTAACTGTTAATGTTCCCTAGCTACACAGAACTACTAAACAGGCTCTCAATATCTCGTAGTTAGCAGCCGTCTAAATCTATTAACTCAACAACAGAACTCTGAAAAGTACATAAATGTACCTATTCTTCTTAACCTAATAACTTCATTAATATGTTGTAGGTAATTGTACTTATATTTACTGTAAAAATATTCTTAAATTTCGTTAGTAAAGTTGGTCTTGTGGTTAAAGCTGCCGGCTAATAATACAAGGGGTGTGAATTCTAGTCCCCGTGCTGGGAGAGTGTAATTTTTTTTTGTAAATTATATTCTGATTTTTTTTGTTATTCTGTGTTAAAAATTTATCGCATTTTTTCTAGAATAAAAAAATTATAATATTATACACTTCCCAATAATGTCAATTGCAATACAAAATTATTATTTCTAATATTACAAATAAATATTTTACAGAATTTACAAGAAAACTCTTTGCAGTTTTACAAATAATTTTCTTGGCAACTGGGTTTCGAAGGATTTTTCTTGTAAAAGTACAAAAAAAACTTTCTAGAGTGTACGCTCGTAGGGGCCTTCTAAAAAATCCGTGAAGAATACATTTTGTATGAAATGCCTATCTTTACAATGAACGCACTGAGGCGAAAATTCCTTAACATGGGATTTCATATTAAAATGTCACAGCTGCATGCAGCCAGAGGTTTGTTAGCTGTTTCAGAATTTGCTATAGGGAAATAAATGTTAATGAAATTCGGTTTTTTGGCATTTCCGTTAGAGATAGATAGGCACTAGGAACATTTTTGAGCAGAAAAATACGCGCCTCTTTGCTATTGGAGCCTCAACATTAATGTAGGCTAGTCTGTTTCCTGGGAAGATCATAAATCTTAACAATTAAATAAAAAATTACAGAAAAAAAATTATTAAAGTGTCCTCGGTAGAGAGATTGAGAGTGTCATTCCTCAAACGTCTTCAAAATTGGGTTCAAAAAACAGAATTTCATTAACATGTATTTTCCTGATACGAAATTCTCTACCAGGCAAACAGCCTTTACGTCTAGGTGAAGCGAGGTGAATACGGAGCAGCGCCGGAATGCAAGGACGGTGTAAACGGTTGGGGGGGGGGGGGTCCTCCAAGAAAACCTGTCGACCAGGGGCCTCGTCCGAGCAGGATCTCCACATGCGGAAATCCGGGGGCGACCCCGCCGGGAATCGAGCCCGGTTAGTATAGACGGGAGGCGAGTAGTCGAACCATTACACCACCGCGGCCCCGTTCAATGCACGTGACCGACTCAGCCTTACACCTAGCTTCGTACCACAAGATATCTTCTGAAAGTAACGCTTGAAATATATCTACATGTGGAGCCTTAAAATAGTTTCTAGTAATTTAGACGAAGGACGGAATGAAAACCTAACAGAAATGAACTAGAAATATAACAGTCAAAAGATGCACCTCAGCCAACCAAAAGAGAAGAGGACCTGGCAGGCTGAGGGAAAATGGGATGAGAGAGACAATAAACCGCCTACCAACGACAATGAAGAAGACCCTCTGAAAACTCTTTTACTAGTATTACACGTTCTTATTCATGCTTACACTTTTTTTTATTAATTCAGAGTTCTGATTAAAAATGTTACAAAAATAAAAACAAAATTTTGCGAAAAAACTGAAACGTGTGCGTTAATATGCGTTCGCAATTTAACCGATACTCCTCGCGATAAAATTGAGAGAATGGGCGGTTTTACTGGACTCGTAGGCAACGTGGTCATTATCACTTAATTCAATTACCTTAAGAAATTTTTTCAAAGAAAACCGCCGCTATATCTGCAAACAAAACATTAAAACAAGACAGCTAACAAAATGTGATAAAATAGACTAACAAAACAAACACGGATAAGAAAAATTACCACACAACATAATGCACAGATAAAAGAAATCAATGAAACAAGTTACGAAGCCTCACTGCACGTAAAAATGAGAGAATTGGAAAACTGTAAACTATGTACACAAAATGTAAACAGAAGACCTTGTTCAAGACGCAAGGTTGATACAAACCGTACAAAGTCATTTCTTATTGGTATATCTGTAAAGATCAGCGCATCAGCCCAGGAGGTAAGAATAGAAATGTCAACTGTACGACACAGAAACTACCTAAAACATCACCCGCCGTTAACTACTACTATTAACGTACTAAGTTACAAAGTTACTCTAACAGTGAACTATTTCCCTGTGGAGTCTTCGCAACATTCTGATATGATAGTTCGCTTTCCAAGCTACGCACTGGATGCTTGGACACAACATGTAAGTCTTCAGTATTTTAGCTGTAAACTAAACGAAATTATTGTTTCCCCCAATGCTGCTACGTAATGTAAGTAAACCTTGAAGGTGGGCCTATTATCAAGGTGTATTAACAGAACGTGATGGCTTTTCGCGTTAACATCTGGCCAGAAACAACACATTCTTGGCCTCGTACATGCACAAAAATGTTCAGTGTCACAGCACTGCTAGTAGCAGTAGACCAGCTTGCCTTGACCACACAAGCAACAACTGACATCTTGTGTAGAATATTAATTGGCGGCACGGTCATTAACAGAGAAGTAACGCGGTAATCCATTCTCTGCGCGGGAGGAGCCACCTCCTCCTCTTTCCCCCCCTTTTTCCACCCCTGAAATTACATATTAGCAGTGTGCCTGTAGGCGTACGGGTTCCAGCCAAAGATATTTTTGTAAAACTACAGACAAATTACAGTAATTATCACTACATATTAGTGTGAAATGTGTAAAACCAAAGCTGGATTTTAGAAAGTAAGTGTTGTAGACTAAGTTCATTATAAACACCAAGCTACATAAACAATGTTGTATGTTTCCTAAAATAAGAGGTTGTAAATATAAAACACTTCAGCTGCAGAGTTACAAGACGCCGGAAACTAAATTTCCAAAGAATCGTTTGTAACAAGTACATGAATGTTTTGCTGTGTGGTGCCTGCGGTTGGTTGAGTTGCAGCCTTCACAGATGCAGCTGTAGTACATCCAAGGTAACTTTTCTGAAGGCCTGCTGAAGTTCTACTTCCAGGATATTCCTCCGCCTCATTCAAGCAAGGCTTAACCGAGTCTAGAAAATTACAGCCAAGGTACACTGCACTGCATTCGTGCGCACTCGTTGCAATAATATTCTGCATAAGAACCATTTTCTTACCAGGCATTACCAATACACCTATTCTCACCCTGTTTTAAACGTATTGATTATAAACGAATTATTAACTCTTACATAAAATATATGTAACAGTTGCACAAAATAAAAAAATAAAAAGTACTTTTATGTTAACACAAATACGAAACGATTGACACACTAAATTTTCTTAGTAACCTGCCAAGGACGTAATACATGGCGTGATTTTTCAATGGTTTGCTTAAAAAAGTGTGAAGTAACCGCGAATAGACTATAGATCTCTGTCATCAGCGAATTTTTGTGTGACCAAGAAGTGGTCAAGATATGGTAATCAATGGGAACTATTTCAGGAGAATATGGCTGGAGAGGAAATGTTCTATAGTAAACTTCACTATAAGTTTGCGAAGTCTTGTTTGCGGCGATTTGTAGACGGATACTGACGTGCAACATTAGGGCACCGTCTATTGACCACTGTTGGATGATTGAAGTTAAGTTTGTGGCGAATTTCACACAGTTCAGTAAGTACTATAAAAATGGAAGTTCTGGATCAGGGGATTGGGGATGGGGGATGGGGACAAGGGGACTGACCAACCGCCAGCTTTGCTGACACCACGTGGGAAAAATTTCCCGTTTTTCCTTTATGCCCGCGGCGGCCATCTTGGATTCCGACCTCCTACTCTGTCATTATGCTGCGAGCATGGGGAGCGTGGGATTTTCGCTCTAGCCAAAGTGTTAGTATCATTCTCTGTCATTCCACCCCAACAGCCGTCATCGTGGATTCTCGACATCATGCTCTTGCATTTTGCCTCAATGTAGCATTTGACATAGTGTTCATAGGATGTTTCTCACAACGAATCCCAGTAAGGAAGCCCCACTGTAAAGGTTTTGTCTAATGCCTGCGGTAGCCATCTTGGACCCCAACCTCCTGCTCATGCATTTGACCTTCCCCGAACAATCTCATTCTTCCTTTTTCATCTTAGCCATAGTGCAAGCATCCCATCCTCACATTCCACCCCTTTGTTCACCATCTTGGATTCTCATACATTCTGACAACAGAGGTTTTCCCCGAGTGTTCACACCTATGAGTCCTTCCTAGCAAAATTTACTTTGCCTGAGTCCTCATAATGAAGCCTTCCCCACCACAAAGCCCCTTATATGAACAAAGTGCAGGAGCCAGGTTGACCAAGCATGGAGCATACATTTGCACGCACATCAGGGCCTGTAATTAACAGACTTTTGGATCGAGCTAGTTGCTACCTCTCACAATAATAAGTAGTGCCCAGCCCTCGCCGACACAAAAATTCAGAGGCCCAAATTGACTAGACTATCTGGCTCCAATTAGAATGGTGTGATATATCTAGAGACCGCAAAAACTGTGGTTCCCACCACCCACTCTCTATCCAAAACTGATGATCAGGTTCCCAGCAGGGCCACAAGTTCAATACTACTCCAATTAACTGGAATGAGTTTGCAGCCACCAATGTCACAAAAAACCACATGCTCCTAAATGCCTGAGTTGTTCGCTGGGACATTCCTTGCCTCTCCTTGAAGCCAAGACATATACTGAACAGATTGCCCCATAGTTGCTAGACAGAATAATAATTGAGAGGAAAGTAAGGAGAGTCGCCAGTAAAAAAAATAGTCGCCAGGTGGCCGAGAAGCAATCAAGTTCCCATGCACAGCTAAAATGCAATTACCATCCTAGCTGGACATCAGAAAGGCCTCTTCCCCAAATGATGGTAAGGGGAGATAATTATGGCAATCAAGCCAGAGGCCTTAGGCAAGGTAATATTCGAACGTAATACCTGTCAACCACGTCGCGAATTCGGGACCGCATGACGGTGCCACGAGTCAGAGAGTGGCAACAGGAGTGGGCAAAGTGAGCAACTGAACACATCGAGGCATAAATCATTCGGCCCAAAACCAGACGAAATTGTGACTTCAGGATCCAGTGACAGCCACATGCATGAAAATGTAAACAATCAGTGATGTTGCGGGCAAAAGCGCAACAAGGGCATTTGTGAAGTGGTACAAAACAAAACTGCCACTAACAGCATGCCATTACTGCGAAGCAGAAACCTTTCATTACCACAACCAATGTTCTAATAACCCCCCCCCCCCCCAACAAACATCAAGAACCCACATCCACTGAGCAGGGAAACGGGAAGCAAGGGTAAAGCAGACAGGCACATCTGTTACCCCAGTCCTATAATGCAGCATGGAGTTGACACCACAGCAGGCATTAATCAATCAGGTTAGTGGTAACAACATACAGTTCATCAGTATCCTTATGTTTGTTAATGGACAGCCATGTCACGTGCTCATCGATGCAGGAGCATCACACAATTTTTCTCAGCCTAGATTCGTAAAAAAGTGACATAACACCTACTAGTAACATGATTAGGCTCGCTACAGGTTAGCATAGCAGTGCAGCAATAGGACAAGCTACAGTCATTGTTAGTGTGTGTGATTTGGAGACGATAACAACTGAACTAATTACATCAGAAATTATGACTGATGTGATACGAGTGCCTTGGTCATCGGAGCAGAACACTACAGGAAAGCCTGCAGCAAGGCGTATTCATTTCGGAGCGAAGGAAATGGGGACAGTGTACAACATAGATAGGAGAGCAGCTGATAGGGTGCCTGGAATTTTGCTAGAGTAATTCAACCACAGTATACTGTAAGAATATCAAGCAGCCTTCCAGCACTTGTTAGATGAATGTAAAGAAGTTTTTGCGAAGCATAATGGATTATGTAGAACAATGGTAGCTGAAAATGAAATCTCCTTAATGCAAGAAGGGCCTATATGCTCTGCCCCGCGTAGCTATTTCCCTCACCAGGCCCGGATATTACATGACCAGAGCAAATAGATGCTAACAGATGGAATGATCGAGCCAACGTGGAGTAAGTTCAATTCCGCCATAACACTTTCACTGAAAAAGGACAGCAGGTGGCCATTCTGCTTGGATTTCTGCCTCCTCAATCAGGAAGTGTGCTGCCGCCATACAAAGTGTTAACAATGCGCTAGGTTCATTGAGCAAAGCAAAAGTACTGTCATCCCTCGATTTGTGCAACGGTTACTGGAAGGTCCCTGTCAGACAGGAGGACCATGAGAAAACCACCTTCTCAACTCCTAACAAGAGGCACTTCCAATTTTGTACCATCTGAAATGTGCCCCAACTACTTTACAATCCATGATGGTGCGAATACATGACAGCCTCGTCGGCGATTTTACGCTCTTGTACTTAAGACGACATGGTCGTGTGCTCGGAGAGCTGGTAAAAGCACATACATCACTTGTTCATGGCACTGGAAAGCCTAGCAATAAATTGACTTACATGGGCTGCCAGCAAGTGTCACATAGACCGGACTAGCCTATATTTCAAAGGGAATGTTGTCGAAGAGTCCGTAAATAAGCCGAACCCGGAGCAGTTAATCATCATTGACAAATACCAGCCACCGCGTACGTGTAAACAGCTGCACAAGTTTTTTGGCTTAATTAACTGGCTCAAGGAGCACATTGAAGGGTTCGCAGTAATAAACCAAGTAGCAAAGGTCAGTTGGCGCACTTGTGAAAATCCACGTGTACACGAGCGGCCCACTTACGGCTTCCATAATAAGTTAACAATCAGTCAACCACTGTAATGCACCCACAGTTGCTTGTGGCCCACATGATGCCTCTTGCAGTTGGCCACATCTGGGCCGCTGTTCATATAATGTTCATGTGGCAAAATACAATCTGCCCATAAGCGGCCTGCTTCTGCCTAACTAACTGTACCCCGAACATGTCAGCACCATCAGTGGGCCAAGTGTGGCAGCAGTGGCCCACTGGTTTTCTGCTTCTGGTCTGCTGGTAAACCACATATCGTTAGCCAACTGTCGGTAAACCACTTGTGGCCCAGCTATTGACCAATTGTGGCCCATGCATTTTCCAAACAAAAAAAATTGTGTCTAACCCAGACAAAATTGATGTATTTACCATATTCATGTGTGTCATCTTCAGCTTTATTTCACAATTGGTAAATTTCTTTGGAGAAACCTGGAATCGAACACACAAACCTTTCATCTACAGTCAAGTATGCTATCAACTACTCTACCACTGCCTTTCAAGCAAATCTGAATACTTACTTCACATACATAATACATTATTAACTTTGCTATATAGACAATGTTAGTATCACGAGTCAATACTGGGATTTGTGTGTTTTGTTTAAAAGACTAGTATTTTAGTTTCGGACTACCTTCAGGTAGAATTTAAAATGCATGATAATGAATTCTTTTTATGTGTTATACTTTGCAGGTTTCTAGTCTAAAAAATATTTTTTAATATTACTAGCAATGCCACGTGATAATTTTACTTCATATATACATGACATCATACAGTCGGTACTCCATAAATGGATCACAAGCCTGCTGATCACGTTTCCTCAGTGATAAGGAAGAGTTGGCATACCACAAAAGGTGGAAAGAATGCTGCAGATAAGTCCCCAGCAGTGAACAACAGTTGGCATGCCATAAATGGCCCATAATCATGATGCTAAATCTTCCCAACAGTGAGTAACAGTTAACATTTACTTTATCATCTGCTTGTGGGGCATTTGTTAAAATCTAACAATCGTCGTGAGAGCATTGGCCCACATTACGAGTATTTGTAAAATAGGTACTGTCACTTTTGTTTATATGACCTGATTGTCAACCATATAAGAAATGCTAACAGTCATAAATGTGAATGTTGTCAACATTGGCAACAGTTGGCCAACTGTTATCTGCTTGTTGTTTGCTACTTGGGGCGCACATGATGATGCCCGACTATCAAAAATGAACTGTTTTACTACGCGATGGCTTTATGTGCTAACATAATTTTATATTATGTGTTCTTTGACAAACATCACCCACACATTCTCTTCTTACTCTAAGATGCCTGTGGGTGCTTCACAGACATTTGCTTGTGCGCCACATATGAAATTCCATCACCCATTTTGTGATAAATGGCCCACTATTTCCCACATGATGATGCCCAACAATCAGAAATGAACCATTCTACCCCGCAAGGGCTTTATGCGCAAACATGATCTTATAATCATACTCGGTGGCATACATCAGCCACATATTATTTACATATTCTAAGATGCCTGTGGGTGTTTCACTAATGTTTGCGTGTAGGCCACATATGAAATTCTGTCAATCATTTTGTGATAAGTGGTCTGTAATTGGCCACATGATGATGCCCAACTATCAGCATTGAACCTGTCTACCACCTGAGGGTTTTATATGGAAAAATTATCTTATTTTCATATTCTTTGGTATACATCAAACACGTTTTCCACGTGTTCTAAGATACCAGTGGGTGATTCACTTGATGTTTGCTTGTGGGCCATACATTAAATTCTGTCAATCATTTTGTGTTTAATGGCCCACATCAAAAATACTTCCTCAGCAAATAGTCACTATTGTCCATGTGGTCTTATTGTGTACCACATAAGAAAACAGTCATGTTGGCGAACATGTACCACCTGTGCCAACAGTTGGATAACTGTTATCTGCTTGTTGTTTACTACTTGGGAACTCCACTAACTAATATGTTATCACCACAGCAACGGTTCGCGTGAACCAGAGGGGCCGAAACAGCATTCCAGGAAATCAAAGCTTGTTTCCGGGCGGATCTTGGCCAGGTAGGAGCCGACACGTCACCTCTACTTACAGACCAACATCAGTCAGAAGGGACTAGGTATGATCCTGTACCAGTGCACGGAGGGTAGTGAGCTGCAAGTTATCGATTTTGCGAGAGCAAAGTTAGGCAGAAAGAAAGGTGCTACAACTTAAATGAGCACAAGTGCTTGGCAGTCATCTGGGGAATTCAGAAGTATAGGACCTACTTGGAAAACCAAAGATTTACTTTGCACATGGATAACCACTGCTTTATGTGGTTACATAATATGCGAGAGGCTCGCAGAAAACTGACTTGGTGGACGTTTCTCATACAAGCATACTACTTCGTCATAAAGTATGTCCCCGGGAAGGAGAATCAACTGGTCGACACATTATCAAGAGCGCCCAGTACTGACATAATTGTGCATGATGAAACCGAGAGGGACGACATCCTGCCCCCAGACACACAAGAACTGCTAAGGGAAGCGAGTTTACAGCAAATGTGTATTGTGAACGGCAAGGGTCTAATATCTGACCTGTACCAGGAAGTAATAGACGCGCAAGCAAGGTGCACATTTATGTAAGCAGGGTGTGAATTTGTGCAAGTGCAGAAAGAGAAATGTGCAATGCAAAATAACGATCAGTAGGATGTAGTGGACAAATTATTAGAAACTTGCTCACCACAGGATAAAAATACATGGAGGCACTATGTACCATCAGAAAGCAGCAGGGAAAAGGTTTACACAAGCACATAACAGTACCGTAGTGGGACATCTGGGAGCCGAAAAAACAATCCGCAACATCAAGGAACATTTCTTCTGGCCCAGATTGTCGTGCTACGCACGAATGTATTTACAACAATGTGAAAAATGTAACAAGTTCAAGTCATGCAGAACCAATGGTGCGCAACAGCAACAACCACAATTACCTAATTGACCATCCGAGACAGTCAGCCTGGACCTGATGGGGCCCTATCTCAAATCTGCAGGTGGAAAACGCTTTATCTTAGCGGTGATTTAAATTTTTCCCGCTGAATCGAAGCTCATGCAGTAAGCAGTGCACGAGTTGGCAGTATAGTAAAAGCATTGCAGGGCAAACTTTCTTATGTTGGGGCTATCCTAGGGATTTGTTGACAGGCGTTGGAACCCAGTTTACTGGGAGAAAATGGCAGAAACTGTGCGCCTGGTGGGGAGTGCGACTTTCGAAAACAGCTGTATAGGATCCCTAGCAAACCCCAAGAAAGCTGCAATCAAGAGCTCAAGATGCAGCTGCAGCTCCATGTGGGGGGAGGGGGGCATCACAATATATGGGCGAAACATCTGCCAGCCGCTCTCTTCATCTCTGCCAGTGTGTCGATGCTGCCACTGGACGGCCTACAGCCAACGCCCTCTTGGGCCGTAACATCTGCCGCCCGGTAGAAAATGATTTCCCAAACACAAATGAAAGTAGCAAGACTGAAAGCAGTGGAGCAAGAAGGGAGAAACATCGAAGCCAATTCAGCAGGAGCAACGGTGGCTGCAGGAAACATATGCAGCACGATGGGTGCAGAAAACCACCCGGCCTCGACCAGCACTTAAACCTGGCCAGGTATACATGCATGCACATCCGCAGTCGGCTGCCTAGTGCAACTTCCGTGCCGGTGTGGCGCCAAAGTGGAGCGCGCCGCACAAGGTGGTCAAGAGCTTTCGGCTGACAACACATCTGGTGCGAGTGGGGAGGAGCATCGTCCAAGCCTACCACGACATCCGACTGTTGTTAGGAGACATCCCTGAATAAGTCGCACCTGGAGCCCCGACGCCCACACTGGCAATCCCCCTTCCGAGCTCAGCGAGTCAGATGCAAGGGTGGAGGGTGGTCCAGCACCTCCCTCAGAGGTGTCGCCAACAAAAACCCAAGTGCCACCAATGCCGGACACAACTGTGCCCTGCAGGGGTTGGGACGACGTGAGTCCTGAGTTGAGGAGCGATGTGATATCAGAAATCAACATCGACTCATCACCAGCAAGTGAAAAGCAGGTAGATCAGCAAGCAATGGAAACTGCACTTCAAGGGACCCACAATGGCGACGTCACTATCAAGCAGCCGGAGGCAGTCAGAGGAGTTGAAGGTGCAACTGCACCTATTCCAGGAGGGCTATTAGCAGGTTCTCACGGCCCGACAACTCTCGGCGCACTGGCGCCAGAAGGGGCGAGTCCGACTGTCGGCCCTGCAGTGTTCAACGGCATGGTGCTGGGAAGCACTGCCATGCTAGCACCTGGGTTACAACCAATGCTGGCACTTCTGGGAGGGACTTTGCCAGCCGACACTATGAGGCCTGCTGTTGTGACACCTACATTAGAGGGAGAGGCCAGCAGCAGTGGGCCGCATGCAAGAGTGGCATGGTCAGCCGTGGGATCACAACAATGTTGTCGGCCCTCCTCGACTGTTGCCTATCTGGGTCGCTCCCAGCGGCGACATGACTGCGACCACGAGAAGAGGAGCATGAGCAGCAGCAATGGTAACAGAAAGGGCAGTGAGTCGGCCGGCTCAAACTTCCTTCCCCGGTCACGATGGTGGCCACATCTGCCACCAACCTGCACGATGTGTGGGGACACCACAGCTTCCAGCATTCAGCAGGTTCGCAGAGAACAGCAGCAGTAGCAGTTTCAGCAGCATGGGAAGCAACACAAGAGTCCTTATGCGCTACTTCAATGTCGGCGGGGAAATTACAAGTGCATCTGCTGCACATGATTTGTGCAGCTGCAAATGGTCTCGCAAGAGGGAGGGGGCATTTTGATGCCAACCAAGTCCTTCTCCTTATAGACTGTTTGCCCACTGCACATTTGCCACACTACATCCTACAGTACAGCATGCATCCATGCTCTACATATGCCAATCTTAGTGCGACAATGAGTTTCGCAACCACGCATAGAGTGCAGAAGCAAAAAAAAAAGTGAGTGCAGTGCTACTAGTGCAGCGCATGGCCAAAGCAGCTGCAAGGAAGGATATGTCAAGGTATAAATAGGTCTTAATATAATAACACAATAGCTTTACGGCAGATGCCATCGAGTTCCTAATTACATGGACACGAGATACTCTAAATGACAGCCCTTTATGGTAATGCTTTTAAAGTGTTTATCCGTGAATGTTTGTTTTGTTTCACGTCACATGTTCGCCTCATCCCACATTTTTCTGCAAGAGTTCATGGGTCTTCTTATTAATTCTCAATATTTTATGATGATAAATTGGAAGTATAGTGTTTTTAAAAGTGTTCATATGCAAAGTGGGCCAGGAACTAGTCCCACATGATGTGCCTGTCTGCCAATGCCGGCCAGCATGTAGAGGGGTCGGTTGCTTCATGTTACAGCATCTCACATTGCCATACCTGGGTGGCACTCAAGCTTTGTTTTACCAACCATTTTAGTATGTAATAGTTAAGTCCTTTTTGAACCTTGTCTCTCACAGCTGCCCAGGACACCGCCCCTTATCTTCCACAGTGCTTGAATCGCCTGGGGAAGTTTACATTTTTCACTTAATAAGTTTTATGGCCTTCGCGACTTTTTATAGTGTTACCCCTCATCGGCGGGTTAAGCCGAACAATGTAAAGTTACTCCCTAAAGGAGTGTTGTAGTGAGATACCAAGTAAATTCCACAGTGATTTAACTCAAATGTTTATTCACTTTGCCTTCTAGCACTTAAGTATGCAGGCCGTCACCTTTTCCCACCAAAAGGATACAGTAACCATACATGTGCTTTTTGTGTCTTAAATGTTCTAAATGTGTTTTGTATCATTCATTGTTATGTTTTAGGGCGTGTGGACAGCCCGAATAGGTTACAGCGCAATACATGTGTAAATTATTTAATTCATTCAGAGAAGTACAGCAACATTGGAGTTACAACGTGGTCGTCGGCCGAACGACCCTTAGGACGAGGATCTGCTCTATGAAACTTCATGGTATCATAACCACAATGCCAGGCACCCCGGGTAACATCAACATATTCCACCATCCTTTAACCTGAAACCTCGCCACACTTAAAATCTCCTCTTTACTCATCCTCACAAAGCCTGACACCATAAACATCACGGGCATGTCGGCACACTTCAAGGGTGATATTAATGGGATGGAACAGTTTAATGGTAGTTTGCTGATGAATGATTAATTTGCCCCCTCCTAACTATAAATTATATTGACCCTTGGCGAATTTGACCACATATTTGTACATGTCGCATTTCACTTTTGATGACATCTGCATTTCATTCTTTGGGTGCAAAACCCGCTGCCAAATTCTTGAAATTTTTTGCACCTCCTATGGAAAAATGGGCGGCCTCCCTAGTAAAGAATGGCGTAACACAATGAAAATTACTTACTTATTTATAACGACTGAATGCAAATAGAGAGCCCCCAGAAACTTTAACTGAACACTGGTAATAACATTCCCATTGATTGATACCCCTTGGGGCCACTTAGCACTCCTGATTTGGCCAACAGGCCTGTTAACATGACACAGACTGAAGAAGTGTCGGGCAACGTGGTGCTGGCTGCCTGGCGCTCTCTCCAATTGCCTTTGCATCCAATGGCCATGGCTTCTGGGTAAACACCGTTTGAGGCCACCTAATTTATTACAAGAGTTACCTCTTGTACTAAATTTAAGTAAGGTGGCTCGTGGACCATGCATTGCATGTTGGCATGAAAAGTTTAGATGCCATTCTTGTCAATCTGCACCTACGCGATCATGACCTGATGTAAATTGGTCTGGTGTAGCTGGTGTAGTTTATGTGATTTTGGTGGTTCAAGCAGGCACGAGGCATAATGTGGACTTCTGGTTCTTGTCAAATGCCCCCTCTCTCTGGTGACCACTTGACCACACAGTCCTCCAAGTGACCTGCCATGCCATGAGGCACAACAGGATGCTGGAAGCTGCAGCTTGTTGCGGGCACATGTGTGGCAGCGGGGGTTGGTCCCTCCGCAAGCCATGCATGCCGGGCAGTGCAGGTGATAGTGCCGCTTGGAGCAGCATGATATTGGGGGGGGGGGTCGAGGCTCGTTCCCCTGCCGATTTGTCTCCACTGATAATGTTACTGGTATGTAGGCTTCGATGTCGCTGTTGTATAGGCGAGGGGGAAGGAGGGTGGCCTGTAATCAGGCTTGTGGAGCCTGATTTTCTTCCCCTGTCGCTTGTTCGGAGATCACCCAATGGGGTGTCATCCGTGATGAGCGGCCTTGGAGGCGCCGCAACATAGTCCAGTGGAGAGCTACCCTGTGGATTAATCTGACCCATAGTTGTCCCTGCTGACTCGCCTTTAGTGATGTCTTCTGAGGTTACCACCCCGATGCTCGATGTTGGGACGCTACAGACTGACCCATGTGGGTCTGCAGTTCCTGCTGTGTAGTTTGGCGGGATTTCCACTTCACTGTTTTCCTATTCGCACCCTGTACTCCTTGTGGGCATAGAGATGCTGGGTGTCGTAGTAGAAAGAGGTGTCGTAGTAGAAAGAGGTGTCGAAGGGCACTCCTGTCTGTGAGGACTTTATGTCCCTGTTTCGGTACTTGGTGCATTGACTGTTTGATTTTAGCTGCATTGGACGCCCTCTTGGTCGGGCATACCAGCGCTGGTTCCTGGCATGGCCAGGTGGAGGTTGTCATGATGAAATGCTATTCTCCGCCGGCTGCTTACCTTGACCAGGTATGCTGTATATCCCAGTGTCTTTATTAGTTGAAGGAGCCTGCTCCACTTTGGGGCAAACCCCACACAGTAATTATTTGCAGCACTACTCAATTTATGCTCCCAGACATGTACTAGTTGTCCAGGCTCCCGGATGTAACAAGGTGTCCGTGTTTGAGTTTTTTTTTTTTGGTGGGTGTGTTGTTGACTGCACCCACTGCAATATGTACCACTCCTGAAGTCTGCGGGCATTCTGCAGTTCTTTTTCTCTTCATTTGCAATGTCTGATTGCCTGATGTTGAATTCTCCAGGAAGGGGGAGCTCCCTTCCCTGGAGTATGGTGGCTGGTGATTGGCCTGTTGCCAGGTTCGCCCTTCGCCATACGGTGAATAAGGCCGCAGACAGATGTTCGGCCCAGGTAGTGTGGTTCTTTCCTACCTGCAGGTGAACTGTTGGATTGGACTGCGGGTGGTATATAGCAGTTGTATGATGCTGCATTATCCACATGGTGACAGTTCCCTCAAAGTTTTCCCGTGAAATGTGTCCCATTATGGAGTCTACAGCCTATGTGGATATCTCCATCGGGGGAAAACTTCAGTTCCCAGTACATGTGCGATATTATGTGTACTGGAAACTGGATATAACTCTGTACAGCATGAGAATGAATCACTGACTACCAAAATGAAGCATTTCCTGTTTGGGATATGTGGATAAGGTCCCATCAGGTCCAGCCAGGTGGACTCTAGCATCTCCCGAGGCCTATGTGGCTGTTGTGATACACTGTCGGCTCGACAACTCTTGTACAAATTACAAGTAACATCTTATGTGTCTGGTGATGCCAGAACAGTAAAACTGTCCACACACATTTCGTGTGGCCTGTGTGCCCATGAGTGGCCTGCAAACTGTGTGTTGTGCAGATAGCACAACAGTGCTCTTGTGCGCTCATAGGCACCATATTTTTCCTGGTTGACGCTGCCTTGTCTCGACGTGCATACCATTGATATGCCACCACTCCTGGTCACCTTCTATGATGGTGGTGACATGATGTTTCTGCGCATTGCTGTTGTGAACTTAGAATGTTAACCTGTAACTCATTTAACTTAAGTTCAGTTCCCACAGGTGCCTCGATATTGTTAAGAGTCCACACGGCCCTCGCCGGATGGTTAGCGAGGGCTGCGCTAGGGGTAAGTAGGTCGTCCCACTCATCTCTGTCCACCGCTGTTTCGCGAGGTGTGCGACCGCTCATCGGCCAGCTTATTCTCTGCCCTGGGAACATGTTCTACGAATTAGACGTAGGGTCTACTTGGCCGCACGACCCATCTAATCGTCGTGAATGATACCTTGTTATGAATTTGACAACTATATCTTAAAAATGGCTCGCAAATTATGGCCAAACTATGCTTATAAGTAGACATAGGGTCTACTTGGCCCTTCTACTCTTCGCGTCATCGTGGGTGATGCCTATGTTATGAATATGGTAGGTGTATCTCAAATGGTTCAGAAATTACAGCCAACTATGGTTATAAGTAGACATAGTATCTACTTGCGCCTGCAACCCCTCTAATCAAGGGGTCCTGAAAACAGCGATTAATACTGTGTAATATATGTATGTTTTTCGGGGGAAAAAAAATTTACCTAGAGTGTGTTCATTTTCAAAACTATGTCCACTCAGTCTATATATGCCCTGAGTCGTTAAAACTTTATTCTCGCTTTGTGTGCCTTGTGGGCTGTGCAGCTGCACTTCCCCTCTGTGTGGCGGATTGTTGTATAAGTAGCGCACGCACATTTTCTCTTGTGTGTCTTAGCAGTCGGCCGGATTCCGGCTGGACACATGGGCGCATGGGGCTTCGGGATAGGGACACACAACCACTATTTTGTCGGTCAGTGGCTTTGACACTTTGACACACAGCAGCCATTGGGCATGCTTCGAGACAGAGACAGAGACATACTGCGACCATTTTAACAGTGACTGGCTTTGGCATAGAATGATGAATTGGCCTCCAATTTTGCGATGGCAGGAACAGACTTATGGAGGGGGACAGTGGGTTTCGCGATAGGGACACACAGCCGCCATTTTGCCGCTTAGTGGCATAGGATGGTGCATTGACTGACGTGATGGGCAGTAGGGAACAGACTTGTGGAGGAGGAGGTGGTATGGAATGGTAGAGCAGGAAGTAGAAAGCTTCCAGACATTTTAAAAATTGCCAGCATCGGTGCACTGGCAGCCAACATAGCCGCCTGCTGCTACCCGTCATTTTGCTAGACAGAGCGATTTCCAAGATGGCTGACTGGATTGACAGAACAGGAAGTTCTGGTCCACGATGGTGGTGGCCAGTCGCAGCTGGCTGCCCCACCACCCACCATTTTGCTGGACAATGCGACTTCCAAGTTGGCGGACCAGATTGACAGAGCAGAAATTTCTGGTTCAAGATGGAGGCTGCGACTGGCCTACATGGACGCCTGCCACCGCCATCTTGCTAGACAGTGCGACTTCCAAGATGGCGTACCAGATTGCCAGAGCAGGAAGTTCTGGTCCAGCCACATTCTCCTCTTCATTGAGTCAAACACCACAATATGAGGTCGTAGAATGCAAGGGAATGAAGTCTAGGTGTGCGAAAACATGATTATTTCGCGAGATTTTGCCAGTTTCTGTAGTTATTTTGGCTGTTTTTGGTTTTTTCTTGGCGAAAAAACGTTTTTTATGCGAAAAATTGGGGAGATCCAAGATGGCGGCGTGTGTCCCTGTGCCAAAACGCAGCATTTCTAACTAGTGGCTTGGAATGACACAGTGTGAAATTCTTGTAAATGGTTGCACAATCTGGCTGACATTTGCACAATTTCTGCCAGATTCCTCCGGATTGTGTAAGAGCCAGCCCTATTGTGCAAACAACATTTTTTTGTGGGAAATTTTGCTGGTTTTGAAAGAAATTCGGGAAATTTTAATTATTTTTGAGGGGGGGGGGGAGGAATCAAAAGGGAAATACAAGATGGCTTCCGCAGCGCCTGGCTCCTGCGCCCCATGCCTCTGTCTTAGAACATCAATTTCCCTAATATAGGCTGTTCATGGTAAAATGAGCACTTTTAAAAGCACTGCTTTAGATCTACTTGTATACATGTTGTGTATTCCTCAGCCTTATATAAAATTAACACTGCTATGGTCATCACCTTATTCGTGCGTCAGTCAAAAGACAATGTGAAATTATTAAGAAAGTAAAAACTTTACAAATCTGCTCATTTCTACACTTCGGTGCATTAAAATAAAACGGAAAGCGAAATAAATAATTTAAGTTATGACAAGTGGTTACTTAACAGTTTTTATTCGACGTTAAAGAAATGGAACTACTTTCCATTCATCGTTACCAACTTTACTGGGCGAATATCACTCTGCACGCCCATTAAAATATATGCACGCAGGGGCAGTGACTTTTCTCTAAGGTTCATTTCTAAAGTGCTCACTTGATCGTGAACAGCTTTGACTCGCAATGTCTGCCACACATATGACGTATATAATGCGAGGCTGAGCCACAAATGAAGACAGGTGATGCATGGCCTGCGAGGCTGACAGCGGCAGGCAAGACTGCTGCGGGGAGACAATGACGCGCGGCCGTGTTTACACAAAAGTACATTATCTGCGGACACGTCTGATACTTGCGTGCGTGCGAGATAGCCGCCCATTGTCCTCGCAGTGCTGGCAGAGCTCGCCCGCCTCACAGCACAGAGCTCGCCCGCCTCGCAGCTCATTCAACACTCATCCAGTCTACGTCCTCGCCTTCCTTCCCACCAGACAATTACAGTGTTCGTGAATTACGCGTTAGACAGGCTCAAACTAATACTACTACTACGACCGCCCGCTCATAGAAAGGAAGCAGAAGGAAGGAGGGAAGGAAGGAAGTATGATGGAGGGAGGGAGGGAGGGAGGGAGGGAGGGAGGGAGGGAGGGAGGGAGGGAGGGAGAGGGAGGGAGGGGGAGGGAGGGAGGGAGAGAGAGAGAGACACACACACACACCAGGACTCGCGGCAGGAATTTTCCCCATGCGTCGTGTTGAATAATGACTGTTAACGATAAAATGAGCACTTTCGAAATCAAACTTATAAAAAAGTCACTGCTCCTATCTGCATTATTTTTAACGGGTGTTCTGAGTGCCGTGCGCCCAGTAAAGTTGGTAACGATGGAGGTAAAGTAGTTCCATGTTTCGACTTTGAATTAAAAGTGTTAGGCAACCATTTGTGATCACTTAAATTATTTATTTAGTTTTTTCTTTTTTAATGCATCGAAGTGTAAAAATGAGCACATTTGTGAAATAATAACTTTTCTAATTATTTCACAGTTTCACATGACCGACGTATGAATAAAGTGATGACGCCAATGGCAATGTTAATTTTACATAGGGCGGAAGAATACACAACGTACAGACAAGTAGATCTTAAGCAGGGTTTTCAAAAGTGCTCAGTTTATCGTGAATAGCCTATACTTGGCTTTCCTGGCTTGTTTATATTTTCAAAAAAGAAAATTCCCAAAGTACCCCTATTACCTAACTAGCTATTGACCTTACACAATATTACAGACGTAACGACTGAACTACGAACCCTTATTCACGTCACAATAATAATTTTGTCGTGACAGACGGTTGATGTACCCTCGCAACTAGGGAAGGTAGGATACATGAACCATTTGCCATGACACAGAAACTAGACCCGTCATTTGCCACTCCTCGACCCCTCTGCTCTGCTCGACCAATCAACAGCAAGAGAGGAAAGACGGGGTCTGAAGAAGCATGGCAACTGGTCTCACGTATACAACAAGCATTTGTATTACGCATCTTACAAGTCGAAGAAATTCGGAAAAAGTACATTTTATTCATACTTTGATTACAATGTAAAAGGAATATTTTTACTGTGACGAATGTTTTTGTGGTTACTTAAATTTTGTGCGAGGGTTAATATCTTGCTGGTTAACATTACGAAAATAGATACTGAATCATACTGAATATTTGACAACTTAACAAATGTGCATTATTAGTAACACCAAACTAAACTACGAACATTTTTCTTTCAAATAATGGTCAGCTTATTTTCCTTTTGGAATAGTTTACAATTTTGCCTCCCACTGCCAACTAAGATTAGCTTTCATAAAAAAAAACTATTCCAATCGAACATGTTATTCAGGAGTCAAAAAACACCTAGTTGAGAAAATTCAGTTTCGGGGTATGGAATACTGGCATTTCACTTACAACTTTCTTTGCATAAATAGCAACAGATCATGAAACAAGTGTTGTATGAAAAAATTAACAACATATATAATATCACTTTTCTGGTCATCTGCAGCAGCTGTTCTGATAGTTTATGATTAAATAAAATCCTAAATTACTTTGTAGGTACAACGCATTATTTTTTAATTTAATGAAATTTAGTATGTTTTAGATTGTCATTGTGATGGTAAAATGGACATTCATGCAATATATTCATAACTATTACACTACCGAAAAATTCTAAGGAGACGGAAATGTTATTCACACATGTTAACTGTAGTCATTCTCAGCACTACACACACTCCTGGTTATAGGGACATGTCGAAAGATCGATCCAGTACTGTATTCCATTTATACCTCCGCTACTAGCAATGGAGTAGGTACTTAACTCTTGTAAGGAACATATCCACTCGAAATATCATTCCGCGCAAAGAAGTTCAAGCACATTCGACCTGGAGGCGCAGTTAAACTAGGGCTATCGAGGGTGCAGAGTAGCGCACCAGACGACGGCCAGCTCAGTCTCACACATGCTCAATGAAAGACAGATTTGGTGATCGTCTGATAGGGGATTCGACTAACACCAACTTAATCATAATGTATTTGCTGTTCGCGGTAAAGTGAGCACTTTTTGAAGCCCTGTCATATGGAATAATAGTCAATAAATATTTTTTATTGTAGCCTTCGATGGTAACTTTCGAGTACGGTAAATTATAAGAGACTGTTTATTACTAATATGGCAGTATTTATTTTAAAAAGTGGCGGGAGAATAAAAATGGCTGATAAGAAAATAGTAACAAGGCCGTCAAAAGTACTCGCTACACGGTGAACAGCCAATGGGTTGTATAACACAAGCGCTATATGGATCGACTCCGCAGTAGTAGGGAAATGGCTAGTCTGGCACAAGGGCGTGGGGCGTATGAGCGCAGGAGCCGAGATGTTGTTACGCCACCGTCTACCATATTTTTTTTTACCCAAAAATTTTCTCTTTTCCTCCCTCAAAATTGACTAAATTTACCTAAACATTTCATTTTCCCCTAAAAAAATTTCCCCGTTTTCGTACAAAAAAAAAAAAAAAAAAAAAAAAGGATCCCCAGAAATTTCCAATTTCTTCCGGAGCGGGCGAGAGGGATCAGCGACCCAGGTGACAGGGATCAGTGACTCCGAGCCAGAAGAGCAGGATATATGATCTTAGATCCTTGACCTTAAAAATGCAAATATCCAAACTAAAATTTAAAAAAAAATCCTTATTTCACCCAATTTAAATAACTTAAGGGGGATTCTTTAAGCCCGATAGAACAGTGACGGCCATATTGGTATTATAGGCATACCCTATGCCAAATCGATACAAGGATCCAGGATCAGAATCACACCTAACCATCAACTATCTTGGTTGTCATCCATCTTGCATCCTTATTGTAAACAGATTATTTTGTTCCCTTGACCTTGAAAATTGGAAAAATTCTAAAAAATTCCAAAAAAATCCCAAAAAAGTTATTTAAAAAAATCACTCAAAATTTATTATTAAAATTTATTTAAAAATTACAAAAAATGTATTATTTAAAAAATGCTAATAATTATTTTAAAAATTTAATTTCCTGCGGTTCTGCCCCCTCCCCTCATCAAACAAATAATGCGGCTGGCATCCACCCCCTCGCCCATACCCAGTCAGCCATCTTGGCAGGCAACCAACATCTTGGTAGACATCACCTGTCCACCAACTTGGAAGCCAGTGCCCATTAGAAATTAAACTTTGACCTTTAACCTTAGACCTCATCCCCATCAACTTGAATGACCTTGAAAACAAAAACTCGAGAAGGGATGTGAGCCACTACCCCGAAGGGAATAAGACTCACTACAGGGAACAAGGGAAGAGGAGGTGACCATAAATCACGACAAACTGTAAGTACAAGCGATTACCCTAGATCGTCTCAATCGAAAGAAGGTTGAGACCTCTGGTAGTGATCAGTCACAAATCATACAATATATACTGAGTACAAAATATAATGTGGTGTCATGGAGCCTGAGGGTAGAGGCAGGTTTTGAGGAGCAGTAAAATAATTAGGATAGGTTTGAAGTTTTGGAATGGTAGAATTAGCTGGGTGCCAAGTGTCATCCAGGTACTGGTGATACCATGAAGTTCTGGTAGAGCTGACTCTTCTCACACAGTCGTTCAGGCCGACGACGAAGGCAGAATCCTACTGATGGTGATAACTCCTCATAAATATGTTTCCCTCGCTTGACATGCTGTGGACTACTCAGGCTGACCACACGCCCTTAAGATGCTTTTGTGCACACATTGAAGTTATATGAACACTCATGCATGACTAGTCACTTGCAAAAGGAACTATGTACTTTGGCGGGAATGGTGGGGGCCTGCAAAAATGCTTATTGCTTGCTATAATGATAATGTTAAAAACTTGAATGGCAAACTATATCCCCTGAAAGGGGAGCTTAGGAATACACCCTTATGGTGAATTGTGGTTGTAATTTAGTATTTCTTGTTTTCAGACATTTGTCGAAGTTAGGACAATTTGGTCAAGATGTACTTTAATGAGTATCGAAGAGGTGGAAGTTATTATCACCCCAAAACAGTGCACCGTAATATACTTGCAATTGAAAACGAAGTGGATAAGACTGATACATAATGGAGTTTACGAATTGTGGACACTGAAGAAAGTTATATTAAGTTGTCATTCCTATTTTGATTTGGACTTCAAGTGCCTGAAGGCAACCCGAATAAAAACACACGAGTTCCATCAACGTAGCTTTTACTAAGTTATCACTCTACACATTCCTCTTGGAAACTTACATGCAATTTCCGAACTTTACCCGCTGGCTATGTTACACTGCGCGAAGGCCGTACAATGGTTAGATGTGAAAACATATGTTTCCCCAGGCAATGCAAGCACCAGGGAAGGTGAGAGGCGGAATCCCAGGTGGAAAACGAAAATAGTTCCGATAAATGATACTATTGCATTGAAATTATTGGTAAAAAAAATAGGTGATGGCCACCCGGGCACACGAAACACTGTGTTACATGCCCAGCCTCTCAGAACTCTACACGACTACAGAATTTGCAACATGGTGTGCGTTTCGGCATTGGCAGGCAGGCGGACTGTGTGGAACTGCTCGCTACTTCAACACCTGCATAAAAAGCTCTCAGACGTACCGCATATGCTGGGTAACACATTGATAAATCACTCTTTATAGGATAACGTCAAATACACTACAAATAAGAGAGGGACTGACGTGAAAATGATAACATGTGAAAATGGTACACAACAGAAAACACTCAATTATACACTTGCAAAACTCTATGGCATTACTAGATTGCTTAAGAAAGCTTCTCTGGTGTAAATGTGACTTTACGTGACACAAAATTACTTTTAGCCCCTTTTAATAAATAAGCAAGCCCTATATGTGTTGGATGTATTAATGCGTGCTGTGGAGCACGTGGCCACTCAGCCAGTGACTCACTTATTGCACTGCCCTTTACAAATGTTCGTTTCTGGCACTCTTTTGCACCTGTACTAGACATTTTGTACGATGCACCAAGCGCACTGATGCACTGCTGTTTGTGAAGCTGGTGGTGGCACTGTCGAATGTGGTGGGGTGGGTAAATGGACTGGGAAGGGGGTAACACGGCCATGCATCAAATAGTAAATCAGCATTACAACAAACAATAACTTGTTTTATACATTACATTTCACAAAAAAATTATTAAAGACAGGTCTGTGGGGTTTAATTATACAGTATGTACATTGCTGCTAATTTATACAAAAACTGAAGACATTAACAAGAAACAGGCTCTTTTATACTGATACCTTCTGCCATCTATCGGCAGCCGTATAGTTCCATTGTTGTTTTCGAGCCGCTTGAGCTAAGTGACTTCATGTCTGTACACTAATTACACTTTAGGTAGACGAGGCCTCTGGGTGGCTCGTATCAGCACAACAATTCACCCCCTTACCTTTTGGCCTTATCTATCAGCTGAACACTCGCTGCACTTGTTCCGAGCCAGTATGTTGGGCTTCATTCCCAGTGCTGACTCAAACCTGGACCCTGCACTACACTGCACTGCACTTTTATGGGAGTGGTATCTAGCAGGTTCGGCGAGGTGGGATCTTGTTCGTAGTTGTTGATGGGGAGGTCCACCAGGGATCCCATCCTTCTGGCTGCAGTTGGTATTGTTGGTACATCTGCTTCCATCTGGGGCAACACTCTGCTGCTGATGGTCCGTTCTGGGGTTTGTACATTTTCTCTTGAGATGTGTTGGCATTAGTAAGGCTTCATAGTTTGCTTTCTGTAGTTCATGCTGTTGGGTTTTAATAGTTTTGCCCTGGCTAATATGCAGGGTATATACTTGCCCCTGCTTGTCGATCACTCTGTATGGTCCCTGCCATCTTGTAGCAAAGCCAGTGCAGAACTGAACATCATGAAAGGATAGAGGTGTGTTCACCAATATGCCTGATCTCCTATATTAAGTACTGGCCGGCTGACAACAGTTTGTTGTGCGCCTAGTGTCTGCTATTAAGTGTAGGTAATTAATGTGAAAGGTTGGTAGTGGTAAAAGGCCTACGAAGTAGTGGTGGACATGATGTGATGGGTATGTATGTGGTTCAACATGTGAATAAAGGACATTCAAATGAAATACTACATGGTGCAGTCGGTGAAACGTAACCTATTTGAAGATATTAGAAGACATTGCTGTATAGTTACATTACTCCTATCTCATTTTTACATTGTGCAGTAAGTCGAAGGTCGCGCCCACGAGTCGAGCTGTTTGAGTTAATGGCGACTGCTTTCATCCTCCCAGCCAAGCTGTCGCTAGTCGGCAACTTAGGGGGGAAACTAGAAGAAATTCCATCAAGTATTCGATGTCCATCTCGAAGCCTCGAATCTGAAGTCACAAAGTGAGTCCCACAAGATTGCGATCTTATTGAACGTTGTGGGAGAAGAGGCATTAGATGTTTACAACATGTTTATGTTTAGCGAAACAGAGACTCAAAAGAAAACATTAGCTATTGTTCTGGACAAGTTTAACAAGTATTGTAACCCAAAAAAGAACCCATTGCATTCACATTTTGTTTTATAACCATAAACAAAAGAAAGGTGAACATTTTGATGCATTCATAATTGATCTAAAAACATTGGTCCGCGATTGTGAATTCACAAATCCAAATTAAATGCTTTGTGACCGTACTGTTTTTGGCACACACGATCATGAGACACAAAAAAAAAAAAAAAAAAAGTAGATCTGAAAGAAACGAATCTTAAGTTTCGAACAGCTGAAATCACATCTGCACAGAAAAGCCAGGTAATGCAACCTGCACTAGAAGACACAAATATAGTTAACATTGATGAAACGAAGTTTAAGAGAAAAACTTCACACTGGTCTTCTAGTTCCCAGCATGCACAACAAACTGCCCTGGACTTAGAGTGTAAGTGGTGTGGTTACCAACACTCACGAGATCCACAAAAATGTCTGGCAAGAGGAAGGCCGTGTGCACTGTGTGGACAGCAGAATCACTTTGCAAAAGTTTGCAGGGCTCGATCAAATGGAAAGCATCGACAAGTGACTGAAGTCAAGATACATAAAGTTGAATTTTCCAAGCCCAACTAAGATGAAGAGGATTATTAGTACTTCCAAGTGACGAATTGCAAGGCAAGCACCAGTGTTCATTCCCTCAGTTGGACAGAAACTTTTCTATTAGAAAATGCAGTAAATGTTAAGTTCAAACTTGACTCGGGTGCATGTGTCAAAATTATTCCACTCAAAGTGTTTTCGCAGGTGCAACGTTTGTGTACAAACATCACTTTGCGACAAAAGAACATCTTGCTTGCTCCATAGAATAACTCGGAAATTAAAGTTCTGGATCATTGTGATTTACGCCTGTCTGTTAACAAAACTGTCTTGCGTGAAGCGTTTGTGGTAGTAGAACGAAGATAAGATGCCATGCCGATTTTAGGGTTAGAGACTTGTGAGAAGTTGGGTATTTTGCACAAGAATGGTGTTAGTGAAGTGCATCATCAGTCTAAAGAAGGCATTGTAGCTGCATACAAAGATGTGTTTTCTGGCATTGGGAAGTTCAAGAATGACTACAGGTTAAATGAAAGAAAAACTGTGTACCAACTTCCAATCCTCCACATAGGCATCCACTGGCAATCAAAGACAAGTTCAAAAATGAATTAGACAAACTGTGTCATTTAGACATCATATTTGAATGTGAAACACCCACAGGATGGGTAAACAGGTTAGTTATAGTTGAGAAACCAGATTGTTCTCTTGGGCTTTGCTTAGACCCACAAGACCTCAATGACGAAATTGTGAAAGAATACTTTGAAATACCCACAGTTAGAGACATTGTGGCCAAGTTCGGCAAAGCATGTTATTTCAGTGTTCTCGATCTCAAAGATTCATTCTGGCACATCAATTTAGATGAACAGAGTTCAAAATACTGTACCTTCTCTACTGTTTTGGTAGTTACCAGTTCAAAATTTTCCCTTTGGCCTGAACGTTTCTACAGAGGCATTTCAAAAAATACAATACCGAGCTATTTGGTGACGTGGATGGGGTTATGATCTATATCGATGATCTACTTATTTATGCAGATGACATTAAAACACATGACAAAATACTTTTAGAAGTGTTGGACAGGGCTAGGGCATGTAATGTCAAACTCAACTTAAATAAGTTTCAGTACAGACTGAAGGAAGTAAAATACTTGGGTCATACATTCAGAGAGGGTAGGGTACTTCCAGACTTTGACAAAATTATATCAAATGCAAACTAGACATGCAACGTTTTCTTGGCTTGCTTAATTATTTACAGGACTTTATTCCTCATTTCTCTGAAGTTACCAGTCCCCTTAGTAAGTTAGTAAAAAAAGATTCTGGGTTTGTATGGAATCCGAGCATCCATGGGGCATGTCTTGAAAATTTCAAGTTAGTACTAGCCAGTGTTACAAACATTTGATGAGTCGAAAGAAATTGTCAAGACAACCAGTAGCAAGGAAGGAATAGGCTGTGTTTTGTTACAGAATAACACACCAGTCTGTTATGCCTCAGTGTCTTTCGTAAGCAGAAGTTAATTACGGCCGGGTAGACAAAGAATTCATGGCTGTTCTATTTGCTTATAACATTTCCATCAGTATATCTATGGTCGTGAGCTGACCATCCAAATTGACCACCAGCCTTTGATTTCCCGCATGAAAAACGAAATTCATAAAATACCTTCAAAATGATTGCAAAGTATAAGGCTTAAGTTAAAGTCTGTACAAGGTAAAGCTAGTTTATGTGGCTCGCGCGCCGACGTGCAAGCTAATCACATCGCGAACTGTTGACTACATGCTACGCTGGCACAACTGCTGGCGTAAGTACCCTGTCAATTTAAACGCATTGTGATTACGCTGCATGCTGTACGCTGTGCAGAATAGCCTACTTACACTATGCTTGATTCTAAGATGAAACTGTACTATTGTATACAATTAATGCTACAGTACAATGCGCGAAATATAACAATGACTAAACAGTACAGTGAGAAAAATTAACAGAAAATTTATTAAGCCTATGCTGGCTGCTAAAGGGTGGAAAGGCTGATGCCTCCACCATTGTTCTGGTCCCTCAACCAGACCCTAAACCACTCTCATTTGACTATGCAAATACCTGGGGTACGAACTGGTAGATTTACAAATTATAATCTGTTAATATAAAACTCCATGTTTATTCTCAGCTTGTTTACAATTACATAGAATACAATAATGTCAAAATAACGAGTATGACTTGTAGCATCGTGCTTGATTGAAGCATCAGAACAGATTCTGCAAGCAAAATGAGAAATATTAAAGCTGAGATATTAAATTACTTTCTTAAATAAATGCTCATAATTCGCTGCACATAGCTTTCCCTAACTGATGACCTGCACTGGGAATGGTATTCATCAACCACTGAATTATATATCGACCACACACGAAACTCGTCCGTCGTGGGATGATCCAGGTGTCCTCGCAGCTGACTGGCTGACGTCCTCCATCGCCCAGTGTCTCCTGCTCACCGACTTGCAGACGTCATGTCCTGGAGTCCATCACGCCTGAGTATCGTACAGAGTTGGGGCTGACCCGGAACTGAACGTCCCTTTATAGTAGCCCATATGGCATCATTGTCACTCTGCAAAATTCCATGCCTTCCACTGTCAAAGCCAGAGCCATGGCCTCAACATCATGGCCGACATAAAGCACATTTACCGGGGTGCCAAGTGTTCCAGACCCAGGGGGTCACAACAGTATGTTCGAATGCCACAGTGAGTGATGCTTATGTTTCCCTAAATGAGGTGATACATTCGGTCAACATGTCGGATGATAAGAAAGCTATTTTTCAACAAGAGATTAAAAAAGGCTCACTCCTAGTAGAGTTGAACAAATTGTTCTCAAATGGTTGGCCAAATTCAAAGAAATTACTAGATTTTATTTTAAATTTAAGGATAATGTTGTAGTTGAAGATGGCCTAGTGTTTATGGGGGAAAGGATTATGGTCCCAGCATCCCTCAAACAATCTGTTTTAGGCAACCTGCATCAGTCACATTTTGGTGTGTCAAAAACATTCTATTGGTCTAGTATGGATGCAGACATTGAAAATACAGTAGCAGCATGTATGATATTACAAAAACCCCAGACATGAACTTTCAACAAAGTAGCGTGCGACATTCTCGAACATGATTCACACCCATACTTAGTTCTGTGCGACTACTATTACAAGTGGCTAGAGTTGGTTCCCTTGCAGTCAAAAGACTCGCCTAACATAGTAAAAGCACTAAAAACTATTTTTTCAACACATGGGAACCCAAACCTCTTAGTGGCAGACATGCCTTTTGGTTTTTTTGCATATGAAGCTCAGTATAATGTATGGCTTTGCTATCAAAACTTAAGTCCATACTAACCAAGAAGTAATGGACTAGCAGAATGGGCTGTGGGTATTACGTAAAAAAATGTTGAAAAAAATTCTGTAATCAAAATCTTGACATACAACTCATGTTACTTGAGTATAGAAAAACTCCAGTCTTAGGTTCAAATTTCAGTCCTGCACAGCTTCTGTTCAGCAGAAGAACAAGAACAAAGTTGCCAATACATGATAAATTGCTGCAAACCTACAGTAGTACAAAACTTCTCAGAAGTACAGCAGCAAAATGATCGAGGGAACTAAATTTGCTATGATAAAAGTACAAAATCCAGAAACGTTCACTTGCGGAAAGGCGATGTGGTTTATCTTGATTAGGGCATTTGGAAGCCTGCCAGGGCCATTAAAGTGGGTGTTTCTCTTAGATTGTGCTGCTAGAGGCTGAAAGGGGAAGGGTAGAACGAAGAAACACTTATCATCTTATGAAATCTGTAGACGCAAGGGAACAAAAGCCAGTTCAAGGTATGGTAATAAAAACAAACAAAATAAAAGGCAGTGTCATTGGTCAAGGGAAAGGAAAACTGTAAGTGCAGATTCAAAAAACCTTCAGAATAATAAGAAATCAGGTCAAACAGATAAAGGATAGGATAAAGGATAAAGGATAAAAGATGTAAAGGATTTCGAGCTGGAGTTGACTATCCATTCACAGATGTAAATGTTGAACCCTGTGTTCCTGCAGGATTTATAGGAGAATTTATAGGACACCTCGATACCTCACTGAGTATGTGCCTAAATAGGATTGAAGTGAATAGTATGTGTTAGTTTTAAGTCAACAATGTTTGTGTTCAAATGAATCTGTAAAGTGCTTTGGTAAGGCATGCAAAACGAAACTGACTTTAGCACTTCATTTTGCAGAGAGGAAATGATGAATATTAATAATACTCAAACGAAAATTTAAGTTTGCTGGAAATTTCTTTAAGTGTTTGGTACCATTTTGCTCTCACTTGTAATCCAGTTCCCAAACAGCGAGATTCACTGGTCAAATCAAATCATTTTAAATTAAATGTTAAAAGCTTAAAATTCATTTAAACAACCAAAAGTAACAAAACACTTAAATTCGCTAGTAGTAAGTCATTTGATTTAGGGCAAAGGCTTGTCAAAAAGAATAATTTGAAATCTGTTAAAAATGTTCATATTTGCCTGACTGAAAATGTAATTAAAAAATAAAATTACTTCTGAAAATGTAAGAAAACATGATTTACTTAAAATTTTATATTTTCAAGATGAATTTTCATTGTAACAATCACCACCAGTTGTTTTACAAGTATTAATTGATACAAGAGACATGGCCAACATTAGAGTTTACACAATGTTTCGCTACCGCACAACAAAAGTTTTTTTTTGTAAACTTCAGAATTAAATGATTGTACAAAGTTTCTGACTTTGTTCACTGTCTAAAAATTGTTGATAGCGGGCGTAGGTCTCCCATTACAACTAAACAAGTTCAAACTTCTCACATAACACACATAACTAAAAAGATTTATTAAATACGCATATTACATTGTCACTTTTACAGTCATCATTAATTTTTTGAAATTACTGTTTAAAATATGAATTCAAATGTTACAGTAGAACATGCAAGCCTCAGTCACTAAAAATTGAATAAAGATATATAATCTCACTCGCTAACATGCTGCATACGTCACCTTGTGCATGCATTCGCCCACAAATTTTGTACAATCTTGCTGTGATGTCACACCAGCTGAACGAGTGTTGAGAATACCACAGCACTAGGCCTCAACATTTTAGGGAACTATTATGATCGATTATCGAAACACACGCCACACGATGCACCCCTCAGCGCCTCGCCCCGACATTTCGAGCAACTATTAGGAAAAGAGTCCAATTTTTTTTTTTGAAAATGGGAAATATATAGTTAGTAAATGTGCTCGCGTTTTAATTTTATTAAAGCATGCACTGCATGCATTGCATTCATGGAGCATGCACCCCGGAGATGTAGGAAAGTTAATGTGAAAAGTTGGTAGTGGTAAAAGGCCTATGAAGTAGCGGTGGACATGTGATGTGGGTATGTACGTGGATCAACATGTGAATAAATTACATTCAAATAAATACTACAGTAAGTATCGAGCCTGGTGATCTCGAGCCTTCTGGTGTATTTTTTGTGCTTCTTCTATACTGTCCCCCTTTTCCTGGGAGGTAGTTATAGTGACCTGGGTGGCTGGGGTCTCCCATTCGCCTTATCTCCGATGATCGGCTCCAAGTAGTAGTTTGTTGGGACTACAGCCTATCGCTTCATTTTGCCTGCTCCTTAGGTTGAACAGAATGGATTATATGGCTTGTCCCATAGGCGGGGTGGTCATCTTGCAGCCTAAGATGTAATCCCATTTTGATCTCCTCGTTGTGCGTTCTCTAAGGTTCCCTTGCAGGCGATAGAGAGCCGTAGTCCATAGTTTTGTTTGCCACTTTTGGGAGGCTGCTTGCTCTCCATTGGGTCCCCATAAACTGTCTACCATTGTCACTCAGTAACTGTCTGGGGTACCTCCACCGCGAAGACAACTCTCTCTCGAGTGTCCGGATTACATTAGGTGTTTTGGCAGTTCTTAGGGCAAAAGCTTCCACCCATCAAGAAAAGAGGTCGGTGGCGACTAGAGAAAGCAGTTTACCTTGCTATGTACTCCTTGGGTACAGGCCCATCAAATCCAAGCCCACTGTATCCCACAGCTCTTGGGGTCTCCGTGGTTGAAGTCCTGCAGGTACATCAGATCGGTGTGCTTTGGCAATGCTATATTAATGACAACTCCCAACATCTTTCCTTATGTCCTCCCAGGTGTAGCCTTTCTGAATCGCCCATAGTGTTTCGGTTGCACCAGGATGACGTGCCAGGACAGCCTTGTGATACTCGTCTACGGCCTTCTGTCGTAAGGCAGGGGGAACTAAGAGCTGAGGGCTATCTGCCTTCTCTGACCATCTTACCAGTTCACTACTGTGTAGTCGATGGGCAAGGACAAAGTGAGCATCTTTGTATGACCAGTCTTGTTGTGGTATTGTAAGAAGGTGCTGGAGTCATTGAACTAGTACCTGGATTGCTGGATCGGTCCATTGGGCTTCCTGCACCACCTGACAGAGACGGGCAACATTATATTCTATTTGTTGCAGACATTTTGCCTCTCCTTCGTCCCGTGTATTGGGTGGAGGTAGCACCATCAGCATCCTGATATATCCTTTATAGCGCCCCTCGCTGGGGTTATTGATAGAGCATCTGCGAAATTGTTGTCTTTTCCAGGGTAGTGTTCCACCATGAAATCAAACTCCTACAGTAGAAGTGCCAATCTGGCAAGTTTGGTGTTGTCTTCAGTAGAAGTGCCGATCTGGCAAGTTTGGTGTTGTCTTCAGTAGAAGTGCCGATCTGGCAAGTTTGGTGTTGTCTTCTTTTACTGAGTACAGCCATTGAAGAGCCCGATCGTCTGTACGCAGAGTGAAAGGCCGGTCCAGATAGGGTCGAAAGCATTTTATGGTCCACACCAAGGCCATACACTCCTGTCTGCTGCTGTGGTATTTCTGTTCAGCAGGTGACAGCTTGGCACTTGCATATGAGATAATCCGTCTTTCGCCAGGTCCCAAATGGCTAGTTTCTGTCTGGAGTATGAATGGGCATTTGGGGTCTGGCGTACAGAGTTTTTGTATGCAAGTAAACTGTTCCTACAAGGTGGTAAGTGCCTGCTCTTTATCTTCCGCAAAGCAAAACCTTCTCTGATGGCTAAGTAAGTCTGTGAGTGGTTTGCACAGAGAGGAGAAGTGAGGTATGAATTCTCGTAGCCAATTACATAGGCCGAGGAATCATTAGAGTTGCTTCCAGGTCTTTGGCTTCCATGGCCTGTACCTACTTAGGGTGTGCCTCAGTTCCCTCTGCCGACACCTGATGTCCGAGATATTCCAGCTGCTTTTCACAGAAATGGCACTTGGCAAAATTGCAGCTAACTTTGTGTAGCAGGAGTCGTTCAATTACCAGCCTTAAGGGGTCCAGGTGTTCTTCCCAGGTCTGGGAGAATATAATGATCTCATCAAGATAAGCATAACAGAACTTTCCTATTAGGTCTGCTAACACAGCCTGTGTCATCAGCTGCTGAAAAGTGCTGGGTGCATTCTTCAATCTGAATAGCATCACCCTAAACTGGTAGCACTCCCCTGTGGGGATGGTAAGAGCTATCAAAAACTTGGAATCCGGATGCATGGGGATTTGCCAGTATCCCGATTTCAGGTCAAGGGTAGAAAATATTCCTACCCTCCCAATACCCTACAGGGCTTCATGTATGTTGATGGCCAGTGGTGCAGCGCTGTCAGATTGTTGATGGGCTGGTAATAAACACAAAAGCAAGGAGTCATTGTCCTTCTTCCTCACTATGACTATCTTGCAGTTAAAGGGGGATCTGTTGGGTTGCATAACGTCCGCCTCCCTCAGAATCGGATAGGGCTGTTGGTATTAAGTAAATGGGCTGGTCCTCCTGGACCATGATTTGATGACAGGCACTGGAGGTATGTGTGAGGTTTCATTGGGCATAAATACATCACTATAGGTCAGTAGTAGTGATTGAAAATGTTCACCATATTCCTCCGGGAACCCTTCCTGGAGCTCGCCACTCTCGATCTCTAGCGAGACTGGTGTGCTTTAGACATTCTTTACCCAGTATAGTGCACGATGGTGTGCCTTCCCTAAGTATATTTTTTGGCCTCAAAATCGACTACCGCTTGCTGCTGTATGAGCCAGTCCTGTCCCAGTATGATGTTCTCTCCGAGATCATCTGCCACTAGAAACTCCACTTCCACTTTTTGGTCCACAATGTGATACTTAAAGAGTGGTATTCCCTCGTATGGGGAGAGTACAGCCCCCTTCTTGCCGCCAGCTGGGCTTTAGAGGGCTGGGGTGGAGGTGGGTTTCCAAGGCAACAGCCGTTTGCAGGGTGCGGAAAAATGTGCAAGTTGTGATAAAATTCGCAAATAAATTACTTTAAGTATAATTGTGATTTTTTGCTAGGCCTATATTTCTTACAGAATGCTATTTTGGTGATTTTTGTTTAAAACTCTGAAACACTGCGAAAAATAGCACATAAATACTAAATAGCACTTATTTCCGTTCAATAATCTGATTTACCCATAAATGTGTGAAATTAATACATACCAGCTCAAAAAGTAAGCGTAACATAAAGTGAGATACAGAAAGCAATACATACTTAATTTACTATGGATGACAATACATATTTTCATTCATTTAAGTAAATATATTTTAACTGTTTACATTTTTCTCGTGCAAAATACTCAAACTGAAAAGCACTGCAATGCAGGAAATAATGTAAACAGTGTACAAAACCACCTGCCGCCATATTTACCAGATCTATTCCATAGACTAACAAAGCAAGAAGCAGTGAAATCTTGATGACAATACTACAAGATGGGGTAAAACTCCCATATACAGTCAACAAAAGCTAACAGCAATTTAGAAAGATTAAGTTTGTTCACGCTGTAATCAAATAAACAAATTCAATTATTTTGAAACGTTTATGTAGAAATTATAATTTATTTTGTAATTTTGTGTTTTACTCAGACTCATGTAAGTTATTCAGTTAGCATTTCTGCTGTTTTACCACCCACCTATGCTATTGCTTACATGTCCTGTAGACGTTTTTATTTTAGGTTACGTATCTAACAGCACGGGCATGCTATATATCAGTTAAATGGAAAGGAACAGAGTATCGATGCAGGAAAGGGCCGAACAATATAAAATTCATGGGTTACATGCTACCGATGGAAATAAAATATTCTGTAAGTTCTGTAGCTGCAGTGTGACGTGGAAAAAAGTAACGAGAAACATGCGACTTCAGCGAAGCATGTACTGAAGAAAGTGGATTGTAATCTACGTGTACAAACATAGCTCATGTCCGTTGCGAACTCAACGATGCACCGAAAATTGGATTGTTACTATTTACCGAAAAAACTGTGAAAGCTTTCGTAAATGCAAATATTCTACTACAAAAGACCTGTTTAAATCTGTTTTTTTTTTTCTTTCAATAATTCTTACATTTAACAAAATACTAACATCTAAAAAGATACGTACTCATACAAAAAAAATGCTAAATTCTAAACAAATATATGCTAATTTCTTCTTAAATAGATGTTAATTTTTCAAACCCCTAACCATTCATGTTTTAAGAAGCTGGTGGCGGCAGCAGAATCTCAGGGCCAGTATTTGGCCGGACTTGAGCTGTACCGGTATGCGGGAAAGCATTCCCACATTATGGTGAACACTCATTATCCTTTCAGTCTTTTGGCCTTTCTGTTGCAGACACTTGCGCTGGTGTTCCTCCAGTCCACAGGCGGGGGAGGATGACTACCCCCTTTCCCTCAGACATTTCCCTTCCGTGCAAATTTTTGCCTCTCCTCCTGCTGCTGTTGAGCCACTGCACAGTCTTTGTCTACGTGATATCCTGGGCAATGCCAGCATTTGGGTGCCCTTTGTTCTGGTAGTAGATTATTTGTCCCTTGGAGCACCGTGTTCCCTAAATTGCGGGCTCTAGTTTACTGGTAGTCCCTCTTGCACGTCTGTGGCTTTGGTCAGTAACTCCTGTATGTTGTTTCTCTGGGTTCTCTTAAGAATGGCCGTAGGTTCGAGATAACTAGTTCTGTGTGGATAAATAGAAAGATCCTGACATCCCATCCCAGATATAGTCGCTGGAAGATATAGTCGCTTCTGCAACAAGAATATCTCTACATATTCTCCCTCTGCTTGTTCCTTGCCATATAGTTGTAAGGTTAGCTGGACTAGGTGCAGTTGGTTGCCGAAATGGACACGGAAGCCCTGCTGGTATTCTTTCCAGGAGTCATACAAACCCTCGTGAGTGTGCCACCAGTGAGCTGCCTCCCCCTTGAGCAGCGGTCCGACGGAATCCACCTAGCTGGAACAGGGACTTCCACGTATGTTTTTAAGGTCTGTTCCAACTGCGAGAGGAAATGTTGTGGGTCTACATGGTCTTTTTCCTGGAAGGTATGTGGAGTTGATGGGACTTGCATGATGCCAGGCTGGGTGACTGGTGTACAACAGTTATGGCACACACACGATAGTTAGCACACAATGTCAAGCAGGGTGTCTTCCCACCCCAAGCAGGAAAGATGATAGTCAACGCTGGCAGGTCCGAAATGTTGTGAGTACTACCCTGGTCCGAGAACAGTCGGTGGTAAAGCAGCATCTGAATGGCTGTGTATCTGTCTGGAGGGTTTTCTCTGCATTCTTTGCAGAGGAAGCACAGGTCCTTGTACTCTCTGGCAACGTAATCCCAGCCCAGGCTGAGATGATGGAAGCTTACTCCACAAAGGGCACAGGTGGTGAGGTTTTCCCCCGCCTGCCAGCACTCTGGGCAGCACACTTCTGGGAATCCGTGGTCAGATGCAGGTTCTATGGTCTATCCAGACTTGTCTCTCGGGCACCACGTTGGGCACCACATTGACATGCCCCAGGTCTGCTAGGGCCAAGTGAGAAGTCTGAGGTGGGGCTGGCTTTATCGGTCCCGGCTCCCGCTACAGCCCGAGTGATTTACTACAGAAGAGGCAGGTCGTGGGTTGCCAGGGTTCAGCCAACTGCTGTGAGGTTGAACTGCTACCCCTAAAGGAGAAGGGCATGAGAAGTAGACGAAAGAAGGGGTATGAGCCACTACCCCAAAGGGAGCAAAACTGGAGAGGTATAGGGGAGAAGAGATCTGAGCCGCTACTCCAAAGGGAGCAAGATTCACTACAGTGGCAAGGGGAGAGGCGACCATAAATCACAACAAACTGTCAGCGCAAGCCATTACCCTTTATTGACACAGTCGAAAGAAGGTTGAGACTTCTGGTAGTGGTCAATCACAAATACAGAGTACAAAATAGTAAATAAACATCACAACAAACAATAACTAGTTTAATTGGTTAGATTCATAATACAAATATTAAAGACAGGTCTGTGGGGTTTAAATATACAGAATGTACATTGCTGCTACTTTATAAAGAAACTGAAGGGAAAACATTAACAAGAAACAAGTTATTTTATATTGATACCTTCTGCCATCAGCAGCCAGAAAGTTCTGGTGTTGTTTTAGTACCGCTTGTTCTAGGTAATGTCTGCTAACTCGCATAAAGGACATGTTTAACTTGTATTGTAATGAGCCTAAATTCCACACACACTTGAGATGGGCCATCCCATTTTGACTATTTTTATGCCTGTCAGCCATGCTTAACCCACTTAGCACAACTTGTGGTCACATCGACACAGTGAGGGCACAGCAGTGCTGCTAGTGAAGATGCCACCAAATAAGAGACTTTGTATTAACTTCTGGGGCCTCACTTTTGGAAGGGGAGCCCTCATTTTTGGCTCTATAAAAGCCAGGGTAAGCTGCAGGCTTAGGAAAAAGGAGCTCCTGGATTTCATAGAGCAGGTAAGTACTCGTCTTAATGAGACCCTTCAGGTCAAGCACTCAAGGGGCCAAGTTTGAGTCCCTAGTTGGCAAGCAACATGAAAACACAAACATTTGGATAGATTTTTAAAGTACTGAGAGATGGTAGTCAAAGTCAAAAATTGATAACTGTAAAGAATTTAAAATTGCAAGTTTTAAGGAAATTTTTTAAATAATCGTAAATTTTGGATGTATCCGTTTTATATTATTATGTCAAGCTTATGTATGGTGCTATATTGAAATTTTGTAAATTGTTGATATTAGAGCACATTTTCCAAATGTATAGAGGTAAGGAACTTCCCATGTTTTACCTTTGCAAAAAAACTAGGTCTTTAAAGTAATATTTAGTAAAACATCTGTATAATGATCTGCTGTTAGATGAATGACTGACTGCCTTGGTTAAAGTTAGTTAAATATGAAGTATTTAAGGATTTAATGTCTTTCTTTGTTGTACTCATAGAGAGTACGTTTGGGCTAGACAGGATGTCCAGCAAAGCTGTCATTTTGATTTCCAGTATATTCCCCATAGTTTGTGACAAATTCCAATAATGATAAATATGTAGGAAGGCCTATGTTTTATCTAACATGCACAGAACCAAAGATGCGCATGCCCAGAAAAAGACTGTTAAAATTTTATTTAAAAAAAAATTCCTAATTTATTATGAAACAACCAAATAAATTAAATTATACCTTCCAATTACACACTTCTATGTTATGACAACGAAGAAAATTTAACGTATGGCACTTAAATATTTTTAATCAGATTTGTAGGCCTAATTTAGTTTATAACTGACTTTCAACATAAATTCTGACGCCGTCGGGTGAGACACAAGGCGAACTATGACACAAATACTTACTGATAATTTGGACGCAAGTGGTTCTTCCCAATCACCGCACTATTGAGACTCAGGGTTCTCAGGGATACTGTGGGTTCTGTGTGTCTGTCTCACAAATGTGTAAATACAAACACGTAGGCAATACACTGGAAATAAACACTTAATAAAACATATGTAGCTAGGACACTGTCACTACTGAATAAAATATTTAACTTCACTGTAGACTTGCTTTTATTATTATGCATACACATCAAAGCGCCAATGATATGATTATCTCATTCATGACTAGACAATTCCGCTTGGGTGCTCCCCAGCCCGCAATTACTCTAGCGCACGCCTAGATGGATGATCTCACCGAGGTGCCTGAAAGCACAGCCTTCACAAGAGGGCCGACAGCCGGTGGGTGGACTTATGGTTTTTCCCTGAAGACAGGACACTGTGAATTACAAATGAAACCATTAATACATATTAACACGTATAAATACTCTGCATCACTAACGCAAACTCGTCGGGGCTCGCCCTGGTGGTGTGGTGATGGCCTATACACAGAGCTGGCTATGATGGGAATAATTGCACCGTACACTAATTACAAAATTATATAAACCCTTGAATGATACATGAGACAAGATGGGACACGAGATGAATATTCACCATAAACAAACATGTGTGAAAACAAGCTTAGATGACGGTGATGCCGCTGGATGAAGTTCGTAGCGGACCATGTAGTGCAGGTGAAATTGCAATATTTCTGCGTGGAAACAGCAGATTAAATTCAGACGAAAGATTATTCTTGCTGAGAAAATTATTCTCTTTACGAGTGCAGTGGTTACAGGCGTGTAACATGCCTGGTGGCGGCAAAATCAAACATTAAGAAGACAGCGTGGTCAAGTACAAAAAGCATCAATTTACATGAAAAATACATTGAACCCTGAATAAAATTGACATACAACCCTGAAATAAATTATTGCACATGCAATGCTACATAAATAAGCTCTCAAATGCAACAATGGCGTATACAAACACTTGGCATCGGTCAGCCATGTGGTTATATGTGATGTCGCCGTAAAATATTCAAACACAAAAATTAACCCTCAAATAAATACATAAAAACAAAGCCCTTGAAATTGCATGTAGCAATAATGCAGAAGTTACAATGAAAAAGCCATAAACATAGGCGGATGGCACCTGATTCAAGTTGTGCGGGTCCGTGATCTCTCAGACATCTTTCTCCTCCTCCTCGATTAAGTTAAAATGCCGCAAGGGCACAAGAAATTATTAAAGCTGAAGAATAATACTGGGGAAAATGTCTAGCGAAAATGTATGCAAGCAAAGGTTAAACGGTAAACTAAATTAACTATGGAAACCTAAATAAGTGAACAAAAGTTGTAGTCCATACGTGACAGTGTCTTACCTCGCCAATTCTCCTCGACAGATTGTCCAAATACAAGCATTGCACGGACCTAACATGGCCGTCTACCGGGTTCTCATAAGCGGAAGTGCTATACACGCAGAGTAAAATATTTTATTATTGAAAATAAAATGGCACAAATTAAATTAAGTACTGTTTTACATTTCTATAATTTTCTTATGAATTTCAATATTATTTTAGTGTCTCTTTATGACGGCATTAAAAGTGTACAATGCAGGGGTGATCGAACAAACCCTCTGAAAACACTCATTGCAACTTGTGTTACAGTATCCTATGCATTTCATTAATCAACCTCAACTTAGAAACTGTAAAAATAAAAATGCAATGTTCTATAATACTTGCACAATGACAATAGAATGCTTTCAGAATTATAGAATACTCAATGAAGTTGAATGATAAGCTGCATAACTAGATACTAAATTCAGAAAATACATTAAGCCACATTAAGAGTTTATGCCTATAAAATGCATGAAAATATTTTGTAATTACATAAAAGTCATATCAATCTGTTCTAGTAATGTGGCTTGGTTGTGGTGAGGGATGGAGTATGCCGGATTTGAGAGAAAGCCTGGTTCATGGCTAAAAATTTAATGGAAAATTATAAAATGAGTTCTTAATATTTGGTGGGCATCATCTCATTTATCACAGGTGAGCACGTGGTCTCCTATTCTCAGAGCAGTAGCAGGTTGACAGCCATGTGGGAGTCCCCTCACAAGCACACATTAAAAAAAGGAAATTAAGAAAGAGTTCAGACTGCAGTTACACAAGTATCTGGAGTGGGCCAGATCCCGAAGGTACGAAACGTACAAATAAACAACACAGACACTAGGATCACAAATGGCTATATTGAGCAGAGAAGTGATACACCCACACAATAAAGTTACCCTAGCCTTAAGCGAGTATGGCATTCAGGCCTGCCATACCTAGAAGCGGCAAAAAGTACTGCTATGCACGTGGTAGAATTACGGTATGAAAATCTACGGGGCTGCAAGTCTGGTTGAGATAGGAGTACGAGCGCAGGAGGAGCAAAAACAATTAAAAGATTCCTGTAAGATTAAGACTTACTATTACAGCTAAGCGTCTGTACAAAAGAGGTTGAAGGCTCCCGTGACGCCAAACACGTGTACTTTCGTTGGCCCGCGGGTCAAGACTGAAGATTGTGGGTGAGATATCTGGCTACCTCGCACAGATCTCCCGCCAACACCGTGAGAGAAATTACATTATACATACACTTGATCAAATCTACATAGGAAAACATTCAAAAACACAAAATGAGCACTGGGGGAATTAGTAGAACAATTCTGACATGTAAAGTTAATTATTTACTGTACAGAGTTCTTATTTTAATTTGTGTCACAAAAATAATATTTGCGTAAAAAAGCCAGAGTGGGACAACAAAGCATGTAGAAATTAAGTAGAAAACAATATAAGACATTTTACATGAGCACTTGTACTTCAAAAGATGTTATTAAATTACAGACATAATTTAATACTACATGTGACAACAGCTAACAGCCAGCGGCGCTAGAGCCCATGACCGCACTCACGTGTCATGTGTACTGCACGTGCGCAAAGAGGCCGACAATTTTGAACTTTCCTAAAAATGTTAATTTCAGGGTAACATGTGTTATATTGTCTTTACAGTGTTTAATATTTCTTAAAATGTTTTAAAGTGATTGTACTAATTTCAATTGTTTGGTTATGAATATTCAAACAGCCTGTGGTGCCGAGATTAAGAACATTAATATTCTGGCATATTCAATATATAATATTAAAATGTTTAATTTAATTTGTGCCATTTTATTTTCAGTATAAAATATTACACTCGCGTGCATAGCACTTCCCCTTATGTGAACCCCGTAGGCGGCTGTGATAGGTCCGTGTGACTCTTGTATCTGGACAGTCTGTCGAAGAATGCTGGCGAGGTAAGACACTGTAACGTGCGCACTACAACTTTTGTTCACTGATGTAGGTTTCCATAGTCCATGTAGTTTACAGGTTAATCTTTGCTTGCATACATTTTTGCCAGACATTTTCCCCAGCATTATGCTCCCGCTTTACTAATTTCTTACGCTCTTGTGGCATTTTTAACTTAATCGAGGAGAAGGAGGAGAAAGATGTCGGAGAGGTCACACGACCAGCGCATTTGAATCAGACACCATCTGCCTATGTTTATGGCATTTCATTGTAACTTCTGCATAATTGCTACAAGCAAATTTAAGAGCTTTATTTTTCTGTATGTATTTAATGGTTATTTTTGTGTTTGAATATTTTACGGCAACATCACGTATAACCACGTGGCCGACTGAAGCTAAGTCTTTGTATACGCCATCTTTGCGTTTTAAGAGCTTATTTATATAACATTGTATGTGCAATCATTTATTTCAGGGTTCTATGTATTTTTCATTCAGCGTTGAATGTATTTTTCATGGTAATTGATGCTTTTAGTACTTGACCACGCGGTCACAGTAATGTTTGATTTTACCACCATCAGGCATGTTACAAGCCTGTAACAATGCTAATCATAAAGAGAACCATTTGCCAAACACGAATAATATTTTATCTGAATTTAGTTTAAAGTTTCCACGCAGAAATATTGCAATTTCACCTGCACCACGTGGTCTGCTACAAACTTCATCCAGCAGCATCCACGCCACCTAAACTTGTTTTCACACATGTGTGTGTTTATTGTGAATATTCATCTCGTGTCCAATCCTATTTCATGTATCATTCAAGGGTCTATGTAATTAGTGAACGGTGCAATTACCCCTGTCCTAGCCAGCTCTGTGTATAGGCCGTCACCACACTAACCACATGCTGGAGGGCGAGCCCTGACGAGTATGTGTTAGTGATGCCGAGTAATCCCTCGTGTTAATGTGTATTAAGGGTATTCATTTGTAATTCACCGTGTCCTGTCTTCAGGGAAAAACCGTCAGTCCACCCTAATGGCTGTCGGCCCTCTTCCCTTGTGAAGGCTGTGCTTTCACGCACCTCAGTGAGATCATCCATTTAGGTGTGCGCTAGATTAATTACGGGTTGGGGAGCACCCGGAATTGGCTAGTCATGACCGAGATAACCATTTCATTGGCACATTGATGTGTATAAACAATATCAATAAAAACAAGTCTACAGTGAACTCAATTTTTTAATTCAGTAGTGATAGTCTCCTAGCCACATATGTTTTATCAATTGTTTATTTCAGTGATTTTAATAAAAGTTTAGTATTGCCAACGTGTTTGTAAGTATGCACGGGTGAGACGGACACACAGAACCCACAGTATCCCTGAGAACCCTGAGTCTCAATAGTGCGGTAACTGGGAAGCACTGTTGGCACCCAAATTACCAGTAAGTATTTGTGTCATCATTTGTCTCGTGTCTCACCCGACGGGGTCACGTGAAAGAATTTAAATTTGGGCACATGGCATGGCAGATGCTGGAATTAACAGTATTATTTACAATATATATTAACAGAGCTCAAGAAAATGAAATATGTCTTTTTACATCAAATAAAACATGACAAACACAAAAATATATTATTAATTATGAGTGCCTAAGTTCTCTTTTAGTATAAATATGTAACTCACGTGGCTTTGCACGCTTAGGCTTATTTAAACTCGCTTAGAGGGAGATAATACTTCCCCTTACATAAATTAAACACTGCTATCAGGGGAACAGAATATTTTAGCACTGTAAGCACACGTGGCTGAGTTTACTCTTCGTGTTACCGGTCAAAAGGGTTGTGACCTGGTTCATAGTTCTGTTCCAGCATGAATGGCAACTGTTACCCCTACAAGAGGCGCACAAAGTGTACGGCTGGGGAATAAGCAGAGCATCAGTGCGCTACGTCAGTAGAAAGAAATAATAATTGCAGATGGGAACAATGTAATAGCTTACTAGCTAAATTATCAACAGCAGCTGACAGCCAGGTCGACTATCTAAATTTGTGAAAATGAAATTTGAAGTTCTTAATAAAAATTTACATCAAAAGGACCAATTTATTCCAAGATAAAACATCAATTGAATATAAATACTTGCTGTTCTGATTCTGTATTTGCACAAACATGAAACATACTTTCACAAATATGTGCAGTGAATCATAACATTCTATCACATTTACCACACTAAGTGTTGGAGTAAAATGAACATATTACTTAATAAAATTGATTTAGCATAGGCCTAGAAGTCAAATCACACTCAAATGTCTCCTGTGATAAACATAGAGAGTAGGTGATTTATTGTTATTAGTTCTTGCTTACATTTTGTTTTGGCATGAAATTTATGATGTTCACTCTTGTATTAAGCAAGACTACACATCTCACATTTCTCTTCAGCAGAAGAACCGCACTAATCGGACTGTAAATCATGTTTTCTTCTAACAAAATCCCCACTTGACTTGTTAGCAGCAACGGAAACTACTTTGTTTATAACAGTATGCACTGCATGAAAAGCCGAAATAAAATACAAAGCTGTAGAAAATAAAGGTACGTAATGAAACATCACTGTATCACATCAGCATTAATTACGTAAAAGTACAACACGAACACTGATAATCATATAATTAACACGTTAACGGCTGTCATACTGAACTTTACAACTACCTTAACATGGCAGCCAACTACAAAGTTCAACATTTCACTGCGTAGTTCATTTCAGAGTAAAAAAAAAGCATAGATGTTATATGAATGTTAAAAATATGAAAATTAAAGCCATTAAAAACAATGCTACGCTTAGTAAGTATTTCACTTATGAAGTTCTGTTCTATGGTAACCAATACGTAATTACAAATTTCCTGCAGAAAAAGAAAATTTCCAGTACATTTCTCGCACAATCCCGAACACAATAAAACACATACAATTCCTGTGCTTCACTGAATTTCCCAATCACTGGACACCCTTGCTACAGGACATTGCACACTCATATTTCCACACATTAGGCCTACATTTAAAACTTTGCACAGTAAAAATGGTAAAAATCAACAAATGTGATCAGTATTAACTGCAATTTCTGATGTACATTTTCACTTAACTCTAAATTGTATTGAAATGGTATGAACCAATTGGTGATTTCCAGATATAAATTGTTAACTGCAATAGTAACTTAACAGACTACTTTTAATTGTTCACTACCTGCTGTTTTTAGAGTAGTACCTAAGCATATTAAAGGCTGCTTTGGGGTGTAGCTCTGTTTTAAATTAATGTATGGGTAATACAAACAGAATGTATGAGAATAAGGTAACACATATTGTATCGGAATATTGTAATAAAATGGTAGTAAGTTTGAGGTACAAGGTTTTAAGAGTTGTGGCATGATATGCATTTTAAGGCCAGTTGTTTGTCATGCCCACATAGCTAACCAGGTACCTGGGTAATATACATCAATTTTAGGGTTAGGTATACCCGTTGTTTCTTATATGATTGTTGTACTAAAAGGTGTTATATTAAAAAGGTGTTTGACTTGTACTGTTGAACGATGTGAGAGTGAAAAGATATTTTGTGTGCTATCATAAAGTTTCAAAGATAAATCGTATGTATTTTGAGAATGTTCATTAAAATACCAAATTATTGGAAATTTTGAGATTGTTCAATAAAATACATAATTATTGGAAAGAGACTGTTACACAGTAGAGTTATTATCCCTTTTCCCTGTTTGAACAATTGCTTTTCTGGCCTATTTGTTTTCCACAAAACAGATTACTCTGCTAATGGTAATAATGATGAGAAAGTTGGTTGTTTTATGGTTCTCCTTGTGCATATTCTTAAAGCAGTAACTGAATGGATGCAAGGAGAGTGTGATGGTGGAATCATGATCCAGTGGTGGTGCCAAATGGTCACAACAGAAGTCATCCTGGTCTTGCATCACTGACAACTGTTGCAAGAATTTCTTCTTACGTGGTTTTCTGGCTTTGATGGCAGAGGAATTAATACTGGCCTTTACAAACACTCGCATGCCTTAAGTTGGTCTGAAAAGGTCAGATTTATTATCAGGTATCCTGCTTGGATAGTCAGCACCTTCATTCTCGGTTCCTTTGATATAATGTACTTCCAAGTCGTATTCTTAAAGTAAAAGTAACCAACGGGTTAGTCGATCTCCAAATACCATACCAGACTTAGGGCAAGTTATGGTTTGGTGGTCAGCCAACAGTAAGAGATCTCTGAACTTTTGTAGGGCCCAAACAATCAATAGCTAATGCTTCCTCGGTCACTGTATAATTTTTTTTTAGCTCTGTTTAAAGTGCTATTAGCATAGCCACAGTTTTCTCAATTCCACTATCATCTAGCTGAGGTAACTTACCACCAAGGGTGTAACCAGAAGCATCAGTATACAATAGGAATTCTCGTCCTTGCACAGGATGATAAATCACACATTCTGTTAAAAAGATAGCTTTCAGCTGGTCAAAAACTTGTTGAGAGTCGGCAGTCCAATTCCAAACTTGCTCTTTCTTCAACAGAGAGGCTATCTTAGTTGCGGTATAGTTCCTAATACTCCTACGAAAGCTCTTAGTTGAGGAGTATCAGTAGGTACTGGAAACTGCGTTATTGCCTGTAGCTTTCCAGGTGCAGTAAGAATGCCTTCACTAGTTATAATATAACCTAAGAAAGGTACATCAGTTCTGCAAAAGAGTAACTTACAAATCTTCACTGTCATGCCGGCATCCTTTAGTTTGGAAATAACTATATGTACATGCTTTACATATTCTTCAAACGATGTAGAAATAATAAGTATATCAACATATGCTCTGGCAAAACCTTTGCACTATTCTCCCAAGGTCACATTAAAACGAGTGAACTCAACTACACCATTACCACCCCAAAGGCATAACAGAAACACATACTGCTGATTCCTGAACAAGAAAGCAGTATACTGTTGCAAATCACTGGACAGAGATGCTTGCCAACATGCTGACGCCGTTGGGTGAGACACGGAGACGATCACGATACACTTTTGCCTGTGGTTGATGGGCGCCAGCGGTAGTTCCTACACACCGCACTTTGTGAGATTCAGAGATCTCAGGGATGCTGTGGGTTTTGTGTGTTCGTCTCACCCGTGCATACTTACAAAACAACTTTTACACATAACACTGCAATACACAATGCTTAGGTTGGGCTGGGTAACTGAAGCTACTGAAAGACATTCAACTTTTACACTGAGGAGGTATGTTTATTTTTGCAAAGTTACAAATGTGCCAAATGATTTCAGTTTTACGTCTCGAGCGTGTCTAGCCAGTTCCGATGGGTGATCTTCCAAGCACATCACTAATCAAGCGCAGTCCAACTGGATGATGCTCCGCGGTGTTTGAAAAAAACAGCCTCTACAGAACAAGGGGCCTACAGCTGCTAGGATGGACTGCAGGTTTTCCCAGAGACAAGACGCTGAGTATGAAATGAACAGATGCGAATATCTATGCAGCTAACGCCCACTCGTCGAAACTTGTCCCCGAACCACGTGGTGTGTGGCGACAGTCATACACATAATGGGTTAGTGCAAAAATAAGAGCGTAGTTCAAAATAAACACACAAATGTGTGAATCCAACTTTAGGTGGTGCGGATGCCGCTGAATGAAGTTCGTAGCGGACCATGTGGGCGGGCGTGATAACGCAGTATTTCTCTAAAAATGCGGTCAAGAAACATCGGCCAAAAATGGTAGCTGCATTAGAAAATTTATCCCAGTGAGAATCGAGCATACAAAAGCTCTTAGAGCACTGGATGGCTAGAAATTATTCGTACATGAATTGACCATGTGGTCAGGAATAAAATGCATTGAACACGTAAAATACAAGAACCTTTATTGAAAATATTACATAAACCCTGAGAAAAATTATGGTTCACAAGATGGAACAAGAATTAGCCTTCATAACGCGGTGGTGGCGCAGATATGGTCTTTGTGGTAGCTAACCACGTGGCCATAGGCGGTGTGGCCGCAAAACAAATTAACATGACAAAACCCTCAAATAATGACACAAACATATTACCCTTTATATTGCACATTGCAATTAAGCAGAAATTACATGGAAAAGCCCTAAGCATGGACATATGATATCTGATACACAAGTAGCGCAAGCCACACAGCCTCTCCGACACATCTCCTTCTCATCTCGTTAGCATCTCAAAAAGCCTGGAAAGGCTGTAAATTCTAAGGTTAAGCGGATAGCATTATGCTGGGGATGTCTGGCAAAATTTACACAAGGCAAAGGTTAGCCTTATACTAAAGTGACCTATTGAAACCTACATCAGTGCAAAAAGATGAAGTGCCTATGTGACAGCGTCTTACCTTGCCAGCTCTCCTCGAATGACTGCCTAGAGGTAGGGGTCGCGCAGACTTACCATGGCTGCCTACAAGGTTTACACAAGTGGAAGTGCTATGCACGCTGAGTGAAAATATTAATACGGAAAATTGTAATGGCACCAAAAGCATTTTAAAGCAGTTTTACAGACAGGAATTTAATTATGATTTTTGGTTGTCTTTTAATTGTGTTTTGAAGGCGTTCTCGCCTGAATACTATGGTCTCTCTCTTCGGCACAGCGCGCACATTAAATTTAAAATATCAATTTCACACAAAACCCTCAAATAAACATGTTACACATTACAAACATTTTTACCCTGAAAAATAAATACATAGTTCACTGAAATAACTTATATCCAGTTTTGGGAAAAACAGTGTAGCAGTGTGTGAACACATGCTTACCCACGTGTACCGTGTACCACTAGTTGCGAGTGCCGTCATGGGATGACTGTGGCTGGCTCTTAGCCGGAGTCAACACACACATATCTACGGGAAGTCAAACACTTTACTCGCTGATATAGCCTTAACACATCCCTAGTTTGAATGGGACACTCCCGGTCCTTGAAAAGTAACCTTGTTTAGACTTCTAGCATCTAGGCACAACCCAATAGCACCATTTTGTTTCCTTACACACATGATAGGTCTTGAGCATGTAGTAGCCTCCATCTTAATTATATTCCAGTCTAACATTAGTTTGAGATAGTCTGCTGTCTCAGAAAGGTACCTAGCAGGTATAAGAAATGCTTTCTTGAGAAATGGAATGTTGTCCAAAACTTTAATTTTCACTTTATACAATACATTCTTCCCTGGTACTTCAGACACATTGCTGGTGTACACTAAGCATACTGTACAGTTGGCATTTCTGTAAATCAGATATGGCAGCAACTGATGCAACAGTATTGCTAATTTCTTCCCAAATAGACAGAGATAAGGAATTTTTACATTCTTAGGACAACTCAGAAACATTAATATCTTTACTTAATAAGCCAACCATGCTGTCAGATGTCTGCCACTTCTCTGGGATGGGTAAAGTTTCAGTTGGGTAAGTGGACGTTATCAGCCATCTTCCAAAGTTCAAAATTATTCCAAATTGTGTCAGGAAATCTGTACCCAGTATTAAGGGTTTAGCCAAACCTTGGCAATCAATACTGGTGCTTGCTTCCTAGGTGCCAAACCATCTATAGTTAGCATCGTCTGCACACTAACTACAGGGTTTACTCTATACGTTACGCCCATTATCTTTAACCTGATGTGGTGTTGTGGTGGAAAAAGGGGTAAGATGAGATTTTGAGGAGCGGTAAAATTTGAGATTAGGAAAATTTTGGAAATTGGTGTTGTTACCCGCTCGCGCCAGACACTGTCAGTGCGATGTCAATAAAGTTGAGGTAGAACTGACTTTTGAAGAACTCTGGATCGTAGGCTGAAGCACCACAGTGCAATTCTTCGACATTGCAGTACTCTTCATATTAAAACATTGTAAATTAATTACGGCATGTATTACACTGTGGCCTATTTTGGGCAGGCACACATGCCCCAAAGTTAACGTAGTAATCATGCAGACATATATCGACTTGAAGAAACACACCTGAAGACAATGGTTACACTTGGCGAGTGTTCTGAAATGCCCTGAGGCCAGACAAAAATAAAGCACGTGAAAACACACTTTAATGTAGTTTTACTTCCCTTTATGATTAGACTTCACTCTGCGGTGGAAACTTTACATGAGGATCGGGCATGGTTTGCCGGTAAGACAAAGCTGTATAAACAGTGCGAAGCAAGGGTGATTAATTAATATGAAACATTAAGCTGCTCTGCATGATGCAAACCACAGGGAAGGAGGGCAGGCATCTCCGGTGGCAAAAAGGGAAAAAGTTTCTGATAAAATTAAGAACACTATTGAATATTAAATGATTGGCGTGACATGGTGCGACTTAGCCTTCGCGAGTCCAAGATGCTACTGTCTGTTCTACCTTGGCGCCAGAACCTCCCCTCGCGGGTTTTGCATGCCACACCAGAACTATTTTTGACACACTTGCGAATAAACTCCCTCAAACACATAAAGACCCCTCAACTTGCAATTTAACATGTACATAAATTCACCTGGTATTAATTTAACACAACAACACTTGCAAAAAAGGTGAGGACGTGAATGTGAAATATATGAGATGTAAACAAATAAAAGGCACTTGCAATAAACACGTTACTGAACAACATTTAATATGAAATTATATAGGTACGTCTCTTTAGTTCCCTGCATCAGGGTCTCTGCGGCATCTGCCGTAAAGATCTTTTGTTTGGGCACCCTATTTGCACACTTTGTATCACATCGCACTGTGTCGCATTAGGTTACTCTGGCTGTGCACTGCATTGGTTGGACTATGTTACACTTTTCGTGCACTGCATGCACGCACCATCGCACCATGTTGCACACGCATAGAAGGCTGATCCTTGCTGCGTCATGCTGTGGAGTGCTGCGGAGTTGACCTTCGTACGCACCCCCTCTGGCACCAGTGCACTGGGTGACATCAAGCCTTGGGCACCCACTGATGGCACTCCTGGGGAATGTGCTGACACACCTTTCTCTGCTGCAGCTCCCTTGTGACACTTGGCAGCGACATCGCAGTCATGGGTCATCAGGATTGCAGTTCCTCTTGCATGCTGTTTTGAGCTTGTGGTGATTTTTGGCATCTGGTGGCACAGTGTAGTCCCTAACACCCTGACCTGTGTCACAACGACTCCTGGGGGACACGTCGGTATCCGGCATCTGCGACTCGGTCACAGGTGAGGACCCCCTCGAGGGAGGTGCAGGTTCACCTTCTTCCCATTCCTCTTGCTGTCGGAGGTCGGCAGACGTTTCGCCGTCATGGGGTGCCGGGACACCTGGTGCGGCTTCACCAGTGACGTTCCCTGGTGAAAGCTGTATGTTATCGTGGTGTGCTCTGATGCTCTTTCTACCCACTCTGATCATGTATGTTGTTGGTCCAACATTCCTCAAGACCTTGTGTGGCCCGCTCCACTTTGCTGCTAAGCCCACACAAAAATTGCGGAGAGCGCTAGACTGCAGGTGTGCACGCAGGTATATCTCTTGTCCTGCTCCGAGTGCTGGGGGTAGCCGAGTGGTGGTCAGCAACCACCTCGCTGCATACTCCTGTTGAAGTTTCCTTTGCTCCTGAAATTGGCATCGGGGCCACTCTTTTGCGCATGCATAGCTGGTTTCTGTGCTACTGCTTGCCCTTGTTGGTGGACATTTGCTTTCCCCTGGCAGTTTTATGCTATGTCCTAACAGGACGTCAGCAGGAGATCTGCCGGAGGCGAAGTTGACATGCCGTAAGAGGGTGAAGGAGGCGGCTGGCAGGTGTTCGGCCCAAGTGTTGTGCTGTTCTCCCACACAGAGCCGAATATGCATTTCCAGCTCCTGGTTGCAGCGCTCTGTGGGGCTCGGTGGGATGTTACACCGTTGTATTAAGGCACTGCACCCTTAATGGGTGCACATCTCTCACCACTTCCTGCCGGCGAATTGTGTGCGTTATCTATTAACAAGTTTTTAGGGTAGTCCCACCTCACAGTACTTTTTAGATTCTTTGCTTGCAGTACACGTAAGTCCATTGATAGCTATTTGGTCTAACACTATAGAAAAGTGATGTACGTGTTTTTTCCAATGCTCTGACCACACGACCACATCGTCCAAATATGTGAGCGTGAGTCCCCAATGAGGCCATTTAGCACGCGGACCATCATTGATTGAAATGTAGCTGGGGTACATTTAAGGTCGAAAGGCATGGCACAGAACTGTGGTCCTCCAACTTGACCGGGATCTGCCAAATTATGATTTTCAGGTTGAAGGATGACAATACCTTTGCCTTTCCTAGCGAGCTTAGTACATCCTTCACACTAATGTAGGGTGTGGGGCGCTACATGTCACCTGATTAACGGTGCAGAAGTTAACACAGAACCTCAACGTGCCGTCCTTTTTCGGTGCCAGTGTGAGTGCAGAGTTAAAACCACTGCGCGTAGGTTCAACTACTCCGTTAGCTAGCATTTCTTTGATCTGCTGTCGTATTATTTGCGCTTGTTGAGGCAAGTAACTACGTGGTAGTATGTAGATAAGCTCTTCTTGCGTCAAAGGGATTACATGCTCTATTACAGTGGTGCGTCGCAGGATGTCATGTTGTACAATCACTTCCCTACGTTTGTCTAACAACCTCTGAAATGCTGCTTGGTGTTCTAGCTGTATGTTATGATCAAATTCTTTCAAGCAAAATTTCTGGGCGCGCTGTCAGATGATTGCCAATCAATATTATATACAGTGCGACTCTCCTTTGTGCCAAAACGAATGTGTCTTGCTGCAGGTTCTACCATGGTGTTTTGTTCGGATAACTAAGGTACTCGTAGTATTGGATCCTCATGAATGTCTGCTGTTATTATTGAAGTTGTGATGGTTCCTAATTCGTGCACTCTAACCATTACTGTGGCCTGCCCTATAGCTGCACTACTGTGTTGACTAGTAGCGAGCCTGATCACATGGTTGGTCAGTGTTACATCACTCTTGTTTACAAACTGAAATTGTAAGAAATTATGGGAAGATGCAGTATCAGTGAGGGCGTGGCAAGGCTGCCTGTTTACTGACACAAGAATGCAGATAAATTGTGCTTGATTACCACTAACCTGGTTTACGAGGGCTTGCATTGCGGTATCACGTTCGTTTCATGCTGCGGGACTGGGGCATCGAGGGCGTCAGGCCCCCTCACCTCCGCTCCCCATTTCCCTGGTTGTTGATCGCAGGTTCCTTGTTATTGTTGTTGGTTAAGTGGGGGTTCTTTGGACACTGGCTGTGCCAATGGAAAACCTCTTCCTTGCAGTAGCGGCAAACTGTTTGTGGCGGCTTGCTCTTATCCCACTTCACTAACTATTTCACTTCACTTTTGCCCGCACTGTCATTATCGTCACTGTTTACATTTTTATGTGCACTGTTGTGGTTTCATCCTGAGGTGGAATTTTTGTCTGATTGTTGTACGAAAAATTGGGTTCTGTAATTCTTGGTTTGTTCACTGTGTTTACTGTTGTTATCACCTTGCCGTTCGTGCCACCATCAGCTCCTCCAAGCTGCCATTGAGTAGTAGGGCTAGCGCAGTACGGTATTCCGGTCGGGCAGTTTCAGCTACCACTACCAGAATTTCCCGTTCCGGGAGCTGCCAGGTGGAAGCATCACACGAGGTGGACTTTCCGCATGATGAATGTGGTCAGCTGTTCTCCAGGCTGTTGCTCTTGTAGGATAAATTTACTTTGTGCTTGCAATGAAGTAAACGCTCCCCCAAATTTACACTGGAAGGAGTGTGTGATTCCTCCCAAACTAAACCCTAATCATTTAACGAACTCCACCAAGCATTTGCATCACCTTGAAGCTGGTTTCGGACACAGCTTGCCCACTCTTCCTTACAAACTCCATAACTTTCCAGACGCGATGTGCAATCCTTGAAGAAAGCTGTTGGGTCCTCGTTCGGTTCCGAACGTGATTAGTGACTGAAAATGTGTCTGTGTTGGCTTCTTGGCGGTTTCTAGGTTCTGCATGGTGGATGTTGCTGTGGCTTCTTGCTGCCTCTCGGTTGCTATCGGCCAGCTGTGGGCTGGTGTCTGCCCATAGCTGCCTGTTAGAAACAGTGTCACTGGTGTTATAGCGGGATAGGAAGTAGGCATGGTTGGTAATACTGTTTGCAAATTCTGTGGAAATATGGGTGTGGAATAAAATAAAGGTATTTGCAGTAGGTATTGAGTGGATGGTATGAGTGGGAGAGGTACTGTAGGTAAGTTTGGCAAGTAAGCTTATGTCAAGAATAACTGAACTAGCTTGTCTATTTTCTATTATCGTAATCCTGGTTTTCAACCCAGTCATTTGTACTTCTAGCGAATTACACAAATTTTTCAAATTTTATTGCAGCCTCTTGGATGCAGTCTCTACTAAACTTTTCACTGTATTTAAACCTGCTTTTACCATAGCAATTTGCATTTCTGTCTGCTCTAATGTATGGGTAATTCTTTTATCCACACGCACCTCTAGCCTATCATAACGTTCATTAAGATGCTCTGCTAAAGGTGCCTGTGTATCCTGAATTTGTGCTAAAATTTCAATTTGCAATTTAAGTTCTACTACTGTATTTTATGTAGCAGTGAAATTTGCATTGAGGGTTTGCATGTTTGAATATAGTTCAGCATTCATCTCATTTAGTTGAACTTCTAAATTACTAGTAGCAGTCTCAAACTTCTAGCTTTGTTCCCATAATTCTTGCTGTAAATTACGTGTCAGTGTGCCATTGTTTTGTTCAACCTGCTCACGTAAATCAGATTAAAAATTATGTGTATTGGTTTTAAATTTTTGCTCCAAATTACGTTGAAATGTTCCATTGTTCTGTTTTATTTATTCACTAAAATCATTATTGTAAATTACGTGTATTGTTTTCCAGATCATGATTTATTTTAAGTCAAAATGATTTCAAGCATTGCATAACTGATGCTAACGTGGCTGTGTCCCTGGATTCCGTGTATGTATCTGATACAGTATTTCAAATTTCAAGTAGCAAAAGTGCTCACTTTACCATGAACAGCCTATACTCAGAATTACACAATGATTTCTTACATCTTTTATACTGCTTTTGAATGAGACACACGTCTTGAAAATTTTCTCAGATCAATAATAATTAAAAAAAATTATATTATCTATCTCTTTCTCTCACAATGACAAACTACAAGACGAGTTTCAGTGAAAGAAATTTCAAAGTTCTGCTAACACAAATTAGTCTTCCAGCAAAAGTTTATTTAACTATTTAGAATGAATTGAGTTGATAAAATTTCATTTTCTTTTGGCTAGCTTTGAGATTAATGGACACGATTCTCAGACCACTGGGTGTATGAAAATTGAAAATTAGAATTTCTATGGTACAGATCCTTCACTGAAATCATTTTAAAATTTCCAAAAGCAAAGGAAAATAAAGAAGGAATGTTTGCTCGTACCACATTATATAATGTGTTTTGCATAGGCAAATTTTTTTTTTTATTAAGTATTTGTGGTTTGTTAGTACAAGATTAAGGTTTGTGCAGAATGAACTAGAAACGTTTCATACGTGAAACTGGCTTTTCTATGGATAATACACTACTATTCCAATGACATGTACTACTGAGCGTAATCAGTAACATTTCTCTTATGTGTTCTGCAATCACAAATGTAAACTGTTACAAATTAACATAGAACAGACATAAGATCACTTCACATGGATATGGATTTCAAACATCTACACTTAAACACTGAACTTCCTAGAGAAGACACACGCTTTATTAATACGGAAAGAAAGAGACATATTAGACAAGAAATGCAATCATTCTCAATTGCGGGAAATTAAAACTTACCATAATTGCTCCATGTTTACTTGATATAAAAGATAATGAAAATTAGTGACAAGCAGGTATATGGACAATAGACAGAGCTAAATTAAAATTATGATAATCATTTTCCTTGGCAATATCTGTGAGGAGGTGCGCACAGAAAATATGACAAATTTGAATTTTTGTCTATGCTAGTGATGTTGGTATTGGGGGTGTGTTATTTCAGATTCCGCATGGAAAAGAGAGGCCATTGGAATACTTCAGTGAGGTACTACGTAAGCCCGAGAGGAACTACTGTGTGACATGCAGGAAGCTTCTGGCAGTGGTGAAGGCAATTGCACATTTTCGCCCATACCTTTATGGCAGACACTTCATCGTAAGAACTGATCATGCTTCATTACGCTGGCTGCTAAATTTCAAGAACCCTGAAGTTCAAATAGCCTAGTGGATTCAGCACTTGCCAGAATATGACTTTGAAAAACAACACAGGTCTGGATGCCTTCACAGCAATGCAGATGCACTCTCCAGGAGACCATGTGAACCATTCTGTCATCATTGTGAACACCAGGAAGAAAAGGTTGGTGTATCGTGGAAAGCCCGGAGGACAAGAATTCAAGGCCCTGTATCTTGCGATGGGTTATCTACATGGGGCAAAGAGGACATAAGAAATGATAAGCTATGTGACCCCACCTTGCGTCCAATATTGGAGTGGAAGGAAACCGGGTGTCGACGAAGATAGGAGGAGATATCTAGTCTAGACATGACAGTCAAGGCATACTGGGCACAGTGGAATTTCCTTTTTTATAAGGAATGGTGTGCTTTACAGGAACTGGGAAAGTAATGATGGGAAACAAAGTCATTTGCAATTGGTCCTACCAGAGTGCCGAATCCCAGAAGTGCTAAGAGAACTGCACAACACAGCAGCAGGTGGTCACTTTGGTTTAAATAAGACCCTTGATAGAGTCAGAATGAGATTTTATTGGCTGCATTGTCGGGAGGATGTTGAGAAGTGGTGCTGTCTGTGTGATGCACGTACTGCGAGGAAGGGTCCGCGGGTTAGGGGACGATGACGCCTTCAGAAATACAATGTTGGGGCCCCGTTTGAGAGGATAGCGGTGGACATTATCGAAACCACCACTACTCTCCGATGGGGAATAGGTACCTTCTGGTAGCACAGGACTATTTTACAAAGTGGCCCGAGGTCATACAGGTGCCAAACCAAGAAGCAGGTACAGTAGCTATTGATGCACTTTTACACCATGTATTGAAGTTTGGAGTGCCACGAGCTTCATTCTGTGACTTGCTGTTCGGACGTCCAGTGGAAGAAGAAGCAGCCACCCCAGAATATGCCATTAAACTACATCAAAAGTTAACCGATATTCATGAGTTTGCCCAGAGATACCTTAAAATTAATACTGATAGAATGAAAACACAATAAGATCGAAGAATGCCTGGGGAGACCATTCAAGAAGGACAGCTGGTGTGGTTGTACAACCCTCAAAGGAAGAAGAGATATTGCCCGAAGCTACAGAAAGCTTGGGTAGGCCCGTACAGGATCCTCAAGCGGATAAATTATGTGGTGTACCGGATTTGCCGACAGGGCTCTCAGGCGAAGCTCAAGGTTGTCCACATCGACCAACTGGCGCTGTACGAAGGTCCTGATGTTGGAGAGTCTGTTCGGGATGAACTGACTTAAAGAGGGGGCAAGGTTACGCATTGCAGCTGGCACCGGGCTGCTGTCCGGTGCAAGGGGGGGGGGGGGGGGGGGTGATCCAACCTCGAACCTCCCCCCCCCCAGACCGACGTGCTTGCTGCCTTGTTACTCCTCACCCCTTCTAAGATGCCAGTGAATGATTAACAGCGGCGAGACTGGCTAGCATCACAGCCCCTCCTCTTCCATCCACTGAAGAAGCCGACAAGAGGCGCAAGAATATTCTGGGAATTAGGGCATACTGTGCAACTAGTGTTGTGATAGGCCACCACAGATTTTTAAAGTTTGTTTGTTTACTTCACCTAAATATTTATTTTCATACAAACTAAATATTTTGTTTTCATTATTCTCTTTGATTTTATTTTGCTACTAAACGTAAACAAAAGCCTCAAGGTAATAAGCTAATAAAATTTAAAAATTTAATTATAATTACCCTTTTTAGTAACCATATGTGACTTAACCTTAGGTATGTCATCATAGTGAATGTTCACAATTCTTAGTGTTATTTTCTGACATGGTTTTCATATATTACTACTGATCACTGTGAGGTATATAAAATCAGTGTTGGAAAGTAAGTGTCCTCTTAGCATTGAGCTAGATACCTGGCTGAGATAGGCCTAGGAGAATTGACTTTTATTGCAAGAATTTTCTCTATGGTGACGTCATTGGAAAGACGTCACCGGAACTACCATTTTTCCTATCTGATAGTGTGGATGGAAGCCTTTTTAAGTTATGTACTTTCCTTTTGATCGCTACAATGGACGGAACTTCCTAAGATAGGGCATCAAGATAGGGAAGTTTTTGATGTTCACCGACATAAAGCAAGTTAACTTTTGCATATGGAGAGGAGCTCCAAGTGATTAGGTTGAAAGCAGGCAATTTAAGAAGAAGCCTGTCTGTATTTTTAGATTTTGAGTGACCTGGTTATATAGCCGACTCCAACAAAGGATGGACGTAAGAGATACGCCATTTCGCGTCCCTTCATCTAGATTGGTTTCTAACTTCATAATACTTTTGGATTGTTTAGTTTTAAATGGAAATTAGTAATTTTGGAATTAGTAACTTTAGTGATCGTTTGTAATTCTAAAATAACTTGAGAGTACATTTTTAGAAACTTTTGAACTTGTAACTAATTAACATGCAGAGGGCACTAATCATTACACCCAGTGGTCTTCTTCAGTATTTCAAAATGTTTTACCACAATTAAAGAGCTAGTTTGGAATTAATCAGAAGCTGGACTAAGATTTCAATATTTCTTCGAGCAACATAATCGCACATAATCGGTTGTTTGGTAATGTGGTACGAGAAGTGGTTAAGCTTTGCCAGAGTTGAGTATAAATGTCAGTATAGTTTCTTTTCTATCATATGCAAAAAATGGGATCAGCATCTTTCATTAACTCTGCTAATTATGTTTTTAGAAGTCACGTCAATCAAGTAACTAGAATATGAATTTTCTTTAACCTAATGAATACATTTTACCAAATAAAACTACGTAACAGTAATTTATGAGTCCATCTGATTTCAATAGTTGTGTAGCAATTAACATGTTCCGTTGAAGTGAAAATGTCTTGTCCAGTGTTGGTTTCTGCTCATACAAAAGGTATGAGAAGTGTGCATTTTTGTCTTTCATGATTCCTAAGAAGAATTCCCTTGTAGTGTGGCATCGTGATTGCCTCCCCTACTTCCCCTTTTTCCCAGTGCCTGGCTGTCTATAATGAAGGAGGTCTCATGTCTGCTTCATTTTGCAAAATATCTCACATGCCCAAACTCCTCTGCGATACTATTTACCATTCAAATATCAGTACACAATTCATTATTGTTTTCAACACAAATGTTATTTGAAGCATTTTTATTATTTTAATTTGCCACAGAAATAAATTGGCTATCCCAACGCACTGCCTCCTAAGAGCACAATGTGTACTCTACACTAGGGAATCAGCAAAATCTCTGGATGACGGCCTATGACTCTATAAATACAGCAAACAGTGCAGCGGATAGCAGTCTTTGGCGAAGGCACCTCTCTGAGTGCGGGCGTAAAGTTAGGTACGAGGTGTTCGTGGTATGAATGGACAAGAGAGCATGAAACCCGACGAGTGAAGTCTCATGTGTGTGATGGCGCTCTGAGAACTTTAAAACATTGTGGACTGGCGGGACATTGATTAAACTGAGGTGGGACTGAATTGATATGTAATACGAATTTTATTGCAAATATTGGAACTGTCAAATACAAACACACAATTTATAAAATAATTGAATAGGTTTTGATACACTGTCTATTGGGACTGATTTTTAATTATTTAATTTTGTTGATTTCTTTGGGGTAATTATAAATTGTATTAATTGAAGTCATTCATTGTAAACAGTGAGTGATATCAATTTATTGTGAGATGTTGAGCTGAGAGAATTTTGTTTGCCGTAGTTTTAAATAAAATTAGTAAATTATAATGAACTATTTTATTTAAATAAGACCTCCATCCCTTAACAAACTATGTTTAGCCCACTGAATTTCGAGAATTTGCAACAGTATGTTCAACCAACTAGAATTTAAAATAAGTTTCAGACAGCATTTTTAATAAGAATAACCATAAAATAATACACTCTCAACTTGAAAGAGTAGGGAATAAACACAAATTTTCCTTGCTAGTACAACCACAATATAGGCACTACAGTTTTACTGTAGACAAGTCTTATGGCCATGATCATGCCCGCATACCCTGACATGTTCTTCTTTCTTGCGGACACTAAAATAGATAATCTAGCACTGTTTTATTGGCTGCCTACATTTAAGGTACTCGCAATGGCTCTCTTCCATCACCTTACCCCCGCTGTCATGTCTGAAGAGAGTGTCCCTGCACTTGCTTAAGGCAGCCCTCCTCCTTCCTCAACAAATGAAAGAATAAATAATTTCCTGATAAGGGGAAATTATTTATAAACTGTTTAAAAAATAACAATATCCTAGACCTACAAATTAACATTATGCACAGCCCTAGTTTGACAAGGAGAAAAAACACAAAAATACACAACATAATTTACACAATCTGTGACATTAAAATATTAAATTAACTAACATTTCAGAAATTAACAGACATTTCATCAAAATAAAATTGCTATAAAATTTCTAACATCATTTTAAATGTAAACAAATAAGAAATATCATATTGTAGATGTAAACATTGCAATGGAATCATAATATTTACCAGTATATATGTCAGGTTGCAATGTAACCAAATAAATTTTTTTTTCTCTTATATCTTCATGGTGAGTATGGTAAAAGCACTTGTGTGAATAAAATGTCAGAGAGATGTGAAAGTTGTGTAGTTCACTTTTGCAAAGCATACCGTGTTGAAATGCACCACCGCCTTTTTTAATTTTTTTCTGCGGATTGTATTAAAACACTTGATATCGTACCAGGTGTTCATATACGTTGTTTACATGTAATATCATTTTTATTTAAGTATTACGTAATATACCAAACTAACATGAACAAAAGTGAAATGAAAGAAGCAAATGAATGAATTCCTTTAAATGTACTTCAAGGTGCAGACAGTGGCAATCATATTTGTGGATATTTTTGAATTTCACTGTGTGAAGTGTTACACTGCTAGACAATAAAAATGAATATACCACAAAGAAATCATATAAAAATTCATAAACGATGTAAATCTCAAGAATACAATACAGGCTGGTAAATATGCACATAATCCCATGTTAGTGCATTTTTTTGCATTTGACTGCACATATGGACAAAGAAACACCGGACAATATAAAGCAAGCTTATAGACTGAAAAAGAATGCTGATGCCGAAGACATCACTTTATGCACTTGACGAACTAAGAGAGGGGACTTGTAATAAGGTACAAAACTGCATAGGGGTCGTATCACCGTATAGCCCACAACATGAATTTCGTGGACCATACTGTCTGATGTTGTTGGGAGCAGTAGATACACGATGGCATCCACAAACGGAGGACTAGGACGGACGAAGAAGACTACCACTCGATAGGATTGATTGATCATGTGCCAAGTGCGGAGCAATTTCAGGGCGACCCAGTCCACGACAGTGATCTGTGTTAAGGGTTCTGTGTGCCCACAAACCATTAGCATTGTGGTGATTAGTGATGTTTGCTGCTTTAAATGGGGACTGATGATCGTCATATCCACGTATGGAGGGCCACCGGGTGAAGGCCACAAGCCCTACCTTACTACCAAGTAGCACACTTCCCCCCCCCTCCCCGCAGCAGACATTACAGTCTGGGGAGCCATAGCGTTAGATTGCAGATCCACTCTTGTAGTGTTCTGGACAGGATTCCAGGTGCTAAGCAGGATAACAGCCAATCACACATGGCACAGGTCGCACAACTTCCTCAGTCATATCCAAACATTGCTAGGGCATGTCCATCTCTATAAAGTTTCAGTACCATCCTATGTATCTTTATGTGTCTTCTATTTTTACTGTCCGGCAGTATATATCTAAACAGTAGGCCTTTACAGAAGTTTGAGCATGTCTGTAGTTAAGAATCATTAGAATTGTGTGTGAAAAAGTCCAATTTTTAACTGCAACGTACCCTAGTTGGCTCATGCCTATTACAGTATTTCATAAATCTGGTAATTGAATTAGCAATTAACAGCAATTATTTTACATCACAATAATCCTTTGGGACACATATCAGCAATAAGTAATACAAATAGAATAAGAAATACAAATAGGTACAGTGTAATGTTCAGAAGTCATTTTGGCTAGTTTTTTAGTTAAAAAGAAGTTGTGGGTTACCTTTATTTTAAATAGACATACAATTGTTTACATACATTCTACCAATGATATGATACTAATATTTTCTCTGCGTGATGAGGTTGAACATTTGTGCAATTTTCTACTGCAACGTAAAAACCAATGTTTTTGTTGCAGATGTTTATGATGGAGGTAACTTTTTGTATTTTATCTTTTAGATACTTGCAACTATTATAATTTTGTACCAGCTGCCAATTAACTCGAGAAAAATGAATTCAAGCAAATCTGTACCACTCTGCTTCCCAGAGTGTGAGCTATAGCAAGCACAGTGGGGCAAATAGATTTACCCGTGTCATGTTTTTAACCTGCTTCGTACATAGACCTAGCTGGTAAAACCATGTGAAGCAGGTAACAAAAGAAACAGGTAAAACAGCATGTCCTCCACACTCGCTATGGCTCACACTCTGGAAAGTAGAGTGGTGCAGATTTTTGTACTTCAATTTCACTATTCCGGATACTTAGCACACCTCATGCCTTTTTGCATGTCTGGTGGTGGTAGTGGTCTTTCAATTTAATGCAACATTTACCACACGATCTCCTTGGGTAATTTTCTAGAATACAGGCTTTTTTGGAAATGGGGAAAATAATACCTGGATATATTAGATATGATTATTACTAATCACAATTAATAGGAATTTTAGTAGGGCTTCACATAGTTTTGATGTAAAATAAATGAAATGTGATAGTACCAATGCTTATGAAGATAACTGTGTTTATGCAGTAAAACACACACACAATTTACGTCCAATATAATTATATTGGGTCACTAAATTGTATTACATGTAGGAAAACCATTCAAAACAAACAATTAATGTATAAAAATTCATTTACAGAGTATATTTATGCTGAGACACCTAGGTTAAACAGGTAACAAACGGCAATCAGTGTTGGAACATTATGTAATTCTGATGAATTACCCCAGGCTTGCCTTTATATTTACGAGGAGTGTACTACGTAATGTACTACTAGGAGAACAAATATGCATATAGTAGGTTATACACAAATGTGTTTAGAGATGGTGTTTATAAACAGTAAAAGTGAATCACCATAATACATTACAATGAATTTGGCGACCAATGATGCACAGATTGACACCGGCTAACAGCCAGCGGCGTTAGAGCCCATTACGGCGCTCACATATCACGTATATCGCACGTGCGCAAAGAGGCTGACAATTTTGAACTTTCCTATAAATGTTAATTTCAGGGTAACATGTGTTATACTGTCTTTACAGTGTTTCATATGTCTTAAAATGTTTTAAAGTGCTTGTACTAATTAATTGTTTGGTTATGAATATTCAAAGTGCCTGTGGTGCCTAGATTAAGAACACTTAATATTTCGGCATGAACACCATCACAAAGACTGGACAGTCTGTCGAGGAGAGCTGGCGAGATAATACACTGTGACGTGCGCACAACTTTTGTTCACTGATGTAGGTTTCCATGTAGTTTACCGGTTAATCTTTGCTTACGTATGTTTTGCCAGACATTGTTCCCATTATGCTCTCGCTTTACTAATTTCTTACGCCTTGTGGCAATTTAACTTAATTGAGGAGAAGGAGCAGAAAGATGTCGGAGAAATCACGAGACCCGTGCCTTTTGAATCACACGCCATCTGCCTATGTTTATGGCAATTCATTGTAATAGTTTTGCATAATTGCTACACGCAATTTTAAGAGCTTTATTTTTATGTATGTATTTAGGGGTAATTTTCATGTTTGAATATTTTACGGCAACATCACGTATATCCACGTGGCCGACTGAAGCCAAGTCTTGTATAGGCCATCATTGCGTTAAGAGTTTATTTATATAACATTGTATGTGCAATCATTTATTTCAGGGTTCTATGCATTTTACATTCAGGGTGTAATGTATTTTTCACGTAAATTGATGCTTTTGTACTTGACCACGCTGTCACATTAATGTTTGATTTTACCGCCATCAGGCATGTTACAAGCCTGTAACAACGCTAATCATAAAGAGAACCATTTGCCAAACACGAATAATATTTTATCTGAATTTAGTTTGTAGTTTCCATACAGAAATATTGCAATTTCACCTGCACCACATGGTCTGCTACGAACTTCATCCAGCAGCATTCGCGCCACCTAAGCTTGTTTTCACACATGTGTGTGTTTATTGTGAATATTCATTTCGGGTCCCATCTTATTTCATGTAACAATCAAGGGTCTATGTAATTGTGTAATTAGTGTACGGTGCAATTACTCCCGTCCTAGCAGGCTCTGTGTATAGGCCATCACCGCACTAACCACATGCTGGAGGGCGAGCCCCGACGAGTTTGCGTTAGTGATGCAGAGTAATCACTAGTGTTGATGTGTATTAAGGATATTCATTTGTAATTCACCGTGTCCTGTCTTCAGGGAAAAATCGTCAGTCCACCCCAGCAGCTGTCGGCCCTCTTCCCTTGTGAAGGCTGTGCTTTCACGCACCTCAGTAAGATCATCCATTTAGGCGTGCACTAGATTAATTACGGGTTGGGGAGCACCCAAGCGGAGTTGGCTAGTCATGACCGAGATAACCATTTCATTGGCACGTTAATGTGTATAAACAATATCAATAAAACAAGTCTACAGTGAACTCAATTTTTTTATTCAGTAGTGACAGTGTCCTAGCCACATATGTTTTATCAATTGTTTATTTCAATGATTTTAATAAAAGTTTAGTATTGTCAATGTGTTTGTAAGTACGCACAGGTGAGACCGACACATAGAACCCACAACATCCCTGAGAACCCTGAGTCTCAATAGTACGGTGATTGGGAAGCACCGCTGGTGCCCAAATTACCAGTAAGTATTTGTTTCATCGTTCGTCTCATGTCTCACCCGACTGCATCAATTGGCGTTCCCAAGTGGGGCCAAGTGTGTTCATCCACGTTGCATCATCCACGTCAACTGCGAGAAGATGACGGACACCATGCCTGTACAACCGCGACAAGCCCTCAAGACATCTGCGTCGGCAACGAAACAACCGCGACACCCTTGAATGCGAGCGCGAGTTACTTGGACATGCCGATCGATTGATCGATGCATACATTGTAGGAGATTGAAAAAAATTAACTTGTTTGAGGGAAGTATGTGGGAGCAACCGTTGTGTCAATGCACGTCCGATAACGTCTCTACGCCATCAGAGCAATGCCTGTGCTCGTGCACCGGATGTAACAGGGCGGAAACCAAGTGGGCGCAGTGCCAACAGTGTAGGAAAGTCTCAAATTTATGATGCATAGGGCCTGCAGAGTTTCCCACCTATCGCGATGGTGTTATAAACTGTGACAAGTGCTGTAAGAGGAACTGTGCCGCAATTGCACCACCACCGACACCAGAGGTGAAACTCATGCTGCCAGTAGTTGTTACTTACATGCCACAGGACTTAACCGGGCCAGATCGCAATTTATTACAGCCAACTTTTGCGGGACACGACTCAGAAGACCTGGGTATGTTCCTTGCAGTGTGCAAAGAGAAATTGCATAGGCATCGCGTACATAGGGATGACTGGACTGAGGTAACTGCCAACAGGTTAAGAGGAACCACTGCCACATGATGGAACTTGGTAAGGAACTATCGAGTCACGTGGGTGTTCTGTGAGAGAGTGCTAAGTCAATTTGACACAGACGAGGGTGGTATACAGTTACAAGCGCGACTGTGCCATGAACAGCAACGTAAACGTGAAGGCGTTGAGGAATTTATATAACGTAAGCTAGACTTGTTCAAGCATTTGAACCCAGGTCAGCCGACAAGCGGCATTTTAGAAATCATTGTGACATTGTCAACACCAGACATTAGGCCATATCTGAGACAGGCAACAAGGGCAAGTGTAGAACATTTTACGTGCGAAGCGTGTTTGTATGAACAGGACATACGAGCGGGAGAGGCATACCAATCCCCAAGATCAAACTTTCACACATCAACAACTACAGTGCTACCAGATGTTACGCGACCGCCGTCAGTGTTTACATCCGTGAGGCAGAACCACGGGCACAGAAACTTCTACAACAGGATAAATGGTTACCAGGGCAACAGGTCAGAAAACTAAGTCGGGAGGTTGGCGAAAACCTGCACCAATCTCGCCAACATGTCATATCAATCCACCTAATGAAGGTGCAAAAGTATTCCAGGTAATAGACAGTACCGTCAAAGCACTGCAAGTATGTGTTGAACTTGAAGGGAAATATGTCACAGCTGTTATTGACACTGCCGCTAGTCACAACTTTGTGCGTGAAGTTTTAGTACAAAGCAATAACGACTAGGGTGCCACCGAGATATGTGCTATTTGCTACCACCCACCACCAGGGAGAAGCAAAAAGTGTGATGCACGTAACGGTAGGAATTAGAGAGCTGAGTATCAAGTGCGATGTATACATTGTGCCAGACTTGTGCAAAGAAGTGATTTTGGGACTGCCATGGATCGTTGACAACCACACCGTGATAGAACAGCACCTGAATTGTCTGCACGTAGGGACACGTGGGCAATGGACTGTTTACGCCGTGGAAGCAACACCAGCAATAACAACTGCTGTGCCGCTTGCTGACTTCGAGCACGAGGTGCCCATCACACATCAGCAACATCTGCTGGACCAGCATGCCAGTGTGTTCCACACTGAGGGGAAGCTGCAGCGCACCGACGTCATGGCGTACGTGACCATCACCACGCACGAGGACCCGGTGTACTCCAAACCACGAGACACAGATATTTTCTTTTGCCGTGTCATCAACCAACAGGTATGAGATGGTCAACGATAATGTTATTGAACCTACACAAAGTCTCTATAATTCAGATATTACCCATGCTCCAAAAAAATATGGCGAATGGTGATTGTGTGTCGACTTCAGATCACTTAACAAAATAACAGTAAACATGCCACCACCAGTCATAAACATGAAGGACACTTTATCAACATTAGGACCAGCTTCAGTATTCACATCACTAATTTAAAGTCTGGATTTTGATAAGTGCCTATACGCCCGCAGGACAGAAAGAAACCAGCATTTACTACCCCAGATAGACGTCGATTTCAGTTTGTAGCCATGCCATTTGGTTTAAAGTGTGCCCCTGCAACGTTTCAGAACTTAATAGTTAATGTAGTGGATGGATTTATTGGAGACTTTGCGATGGCGTATTTGGATGATGTACTTGTTTGGTCTAACAGCTGGGAAGAACATTTGCAACATTTGAGCCATGTGTTTGAACGCCTTGAACAATAAACTTACGTGCAAAGTGGAAAAGTGTACATTGGGTATGAGTAAAATGGAGTTTCTAGGGCATTATGTAACAGCAAACGGACACGAACCAGAACAACAACACATACGGGACATTCAAAACAAACCCACACCCAGATCACGTAAACAAGTCAGGAAGTTTTTTGGCTAAATTAATTGGTTAACGGAATTTGTCCCAAACTTATCCGTAATCACTGCACCGTTAACTGCTTTGTTGTGTGAGAAATGTAAATTTGTCTGGACGCCTCAAGACGATCAAGCATTTCAAGACATTAAAATTGCATTTCAGAACTGTAATCTGCTGTCTAGGTTAAAACCAGAATTATCTATTGTTGTACAAACAGATGCCAGTCAAGAAGGCATTGGGGCCTTGTTGTATCAGGAGGTCACACATGGGGAAAAACATATAATCAGTTATCACAGTGCAAAGTTCGGAGACGCAGAACGTAAATATCACTTTAACGAACAAGAATGTTTGGCCATTGTACAAGCATTGTGGAATACAGGTAAAAACACAATGAATCAGAGTGAGTTTAAGGGGTTACCAAGTGTACACGAAGAAAGTGATAACACCAGTGCACATGTAAATTTCAACACAACCAGTGCCAGTGAGTTGAGTTTTAAGGGATTTCCCCAGCGCACAACTGAATTTGGTTGTAACCAAGGTGTAAACATAAACCTTGATATCACATAAGAAGGCGAGACGTCTTTTAGAGGCTTTCCAGTTCCTGCAGGGGAGAGCCTAATAGGGCAAGAGAGTTTGAAAGGGTTTGGGGAAACTAGAAGGGCAGTGAGTGTGATGTCAAGTGTCATCAAGTTGCAACACAGTACTCGCAAGAGGCGAGCTAAGTCACCACCATGTACCCACATTGTTGTTCCTGCTTACCCCCCCCCCCTGCCCCTGCAAAACACCGAAGAAACCGACGACCTCCTAGGTGATGTTTTCTTTGCCCTCAATCGGCAAACAGCCTGGCAGAGCCTGCCAGAGCAATGTTGTGTTGTTCGCACCGACTTGGCCTTCGAGGAAGGGGTTGTTTGATGCCGGCTAACAGCCAGTGGCGCTAGAGCCCATGACGGCACTCATGTGTCACGTGTACCGCACGTGCGCAAAGAGGCTGACAATTTTGAACTTTCCTATAAATGTTAATTTCAGGGTAACATGTGTTGTATTGTCTTTACAGTGTTTCATATGTCTTAAAATGTTTTAAAGTGCTTGTACTAATTAATTGTTTGGTTATGAACATACAAAGTGTCTGTGGCGGCGAGATTAAGAACACTTAATATTTTAGCATGAACGCCATCACAAAGAGATATTAAAGTAATATTGAAATTCGTAACAAAATTATAGAACTGTAAAACAATGTCTAATTTAATTTGTGCCATTTTATTTTCACTATAAAATATTTCACTCGGAGTGCATAGCACTTCCGCTTATGTGAACCCCGTAGACGGCCATGAAAGGTCCGCGTGACACTTGTATCTGGACAGTCTGTCGAGGAGGGCTGGCAAGGTAAGACACTGTCACGTGCGCACTACAACTTTTGTTCACTGATGTAGGTTTCCATAGTCCATGTAGTTTACCGGTTAATCTTTGCTTGTGTACGGTTTGCCAGACATTTTCCCCACCATTATGATCCCGCTTTACTAATTTCTTATGCCCATGTGGCATTTTTAACTTAATCGAGGAGAAGGAGGAGAAAGATGTCTGAGAGGTCACGCGACCCGCACATTTTGAATCAGACGCCATCTGCCTATGTTTATGGCATTTCATTGTAACTTCTGCATAATTACTACACACAATTTTAAGAGCTTTATTTTTATGTATGTATTTAAGGGCAAAAATTTGTATTTGAATATTTTACAGCATCACGTATAACCATGTGACCGACTGAAACCAAGTGTTTGTATATACCATCATTGCGTTTTAAGAGCTTATTTATACAACATTGTATGTGCAATCATTTATTTCAGTGTTCTATGTATTTTTCATTCAGGTTTAATGTATTTTTCACGAATATTGATGCTTTTGTACTTGACCACACGGTCACAGGAATAATTGATTTTATCGCCATCAGACATGTTACAAGCCTGTAATAACGCTTATAGTAAAAAGAACCATTTGCCAAACATGAATAATATTTTATCTGAATTTAGTTTAAAGTTTCCACGCAGAAATATCGCAATTTCACCTGCATCACGTGGTCCGCTACGAACTTCATCCAGCGGCATCCGCATCACCTAAGCTTGTTTTCACACGTATGTGTTTATTGTGAATATTCATCTCATGTCCCTTTTTATTTCATGTAACATTCAAGGGTCTATGTAATTGTGTAATTAGTGTACGATGCAATTACTCCCGTCCTAGCAGGCTCTGTGTATAGGCCGTCACCACACTAACTACGTGCTGGAGGGCGAGCCCCGACGAGTTTGCGTTAGTGATGCAGAGTAATCAATCGCGTTAATGTGTATTAAGGATATTCATTTGTAATTCACTGTGTCCTGTCTTCAGGGAAAAATCGTCAGTCCACCCCAGTAGCTGTCGGCCCTCTTCCCTTGTGAAGGCTGTGCTTTCACGCACCTCAGTAAGATCATCCATTTAGGTGAGCGCTAGATTAATTACGGGTTGGGGAGCACCCAAGCGGAATTGGCTAGTCATGACGGAGATAACCATTTCATTGACACGTTGATGTGTATAAACAATATTAATAAAAACAAGTCTAACAGTGAACTCAATTTTTTATTCAGTAGTGACAGTGTCCTAGCAACATATGTTTTATCAAGTGTTTATTTCATTCATTTTATTAAAAGTTTAGTATTGCCAACGTGTTTGTAAGTACGCACGGATGAGACGGACACACAGAACCCACAACATCCCTGAGAACCCTGAGTCTCAATAGTGCGATGATTGGGAAGCACCGCTGGTGCCCAATTCTGTAAATTTCTACACTTAACAACTGCAATTTGATGGACCGAGGTGTTTGAACTGTGATGCAGCAGTGCTTTTATGCGTGTTTTATTGCAATTTGTTCAGTTTGAAGTGTTAAATCAAATAATTGTGCGATAATACGAATTTTCTGTGGTATTATGTCCGTGGGAATGTTAAATAAGAACATTTGTGTGGTGATGTGCGTGTCTATAAAGTTTCAACAATTTAATATGGGTTAATACGTACTTAATGATCTACGACGTACGAGTGATGATTGAATGGGTGACTACTGAAATTAATATAGGCCCTATTGAATTCAACTGTAAAGTACTGCATGCGAGTGTGACATGTGCTTGCGTCCTCTCCCTAGCTCGTTTGTCAGGCTGAGCACTCCGACTGCACCACAGCAGATGTTCACGCTCTACATTGATGCACAGGTGCTGGAGTGTGAATGTGATAATTGCAGAGTACGCGGTGCAGTGTACAGCAAGCTAGAGCAGAACTAGCGCAGCGCCTCAAGGGCCATTGCCTGGCCAAGCGGCCACGAACTCCACCCCGTGGAGTAATATGTATTAAGATTAAAAGGGCATGAAATGTTTTTTAAGGGTTTTACAGGCACACAAAGGCAAATGGCATTATGTGTGTAATAAAGAAGATGCATGTTCCCTTAACCCTTTTCATTGCCTAGTGTCTTTTCAGTGTTTTCTACAACGTTTTGTCTATTTCATTTTCATGTGTGTTGTGTTCAGTTCAATTCATCTTTGCAAGAGAAAGTGTATTAAGTGGTAATGTTTATAATTTTATTTTATGTTAATTTTGAGCAAGCTGGCAGGTAAGCTAGAGTTCATGCAAAGTGTGTCAGAATGTAGTGCCACATGACGCGCTCGCCCGCCAATGACGGCGACTGCGGCATGCGGACCCAGTAGTGTAAGTCGAACATCTTAAGGAGTCGGTTGCGTGTGATCGCGTTACACATTTTCCCGCGGCCTGGTGCCAGCATATTTTGAACTTATCATTTAGTTTTACAATAGACATTTAATTAACCGGAACAGTTTTTCTTTTGCTGTCCGGGACTCCGCCCCTCATCTTCCCCAGAGCTAGCATTCCTTGGGGAAGTTTAAGCAGCACCTTAAACATTACAGCATAGAGCATTTTATCAGTGTCATCCATGCCAGCAGGTTAAGCCAGGCACCGCAAAGTGAAGTTGTTTTGTACGGAAACCTGTAGTGATTTCGCCATGTAAATTTCAACATTGGACAGAGTATATGTTCTTTTATTTTGGCAGTTGCAAAGAGTTTCAGGGTACGGGCCCTTACAATACTGCCAATTTTCTCGCAAGTTCTCTATGTATGTTTCAAGAGTCTTTTTGTGTGTAATGTGTGCTACACTACATAATGCATGGGCGTGTGGATAGCCCAGATAATCCGCTGCGCAGGGTGTATAATAGTCTGAGCCTAGAATTCAACCATAATAATAATCATTATGTCACTTACGAGGCATAGGGACAGCCTGGATAGTTCCTCATTTAGGAAACTGATTGTTTCTACGCAAAATGCAGCATCATGAGAGCTGCAAACAGATGTGTCCGGGTGATAGGAACACAGCACCCCGAGAACACCAAGAGTCTCCAAGCTCCACACCACCATCATCGACGTCACCTTGAGCGACACCTGGCACCTACTGGGTAAAATCAATCAACACCAATCTATCCTACACCCGTCATCACTTTTCAAAAATACCTTCCTCCCACAATGACTCCACCACATGTCAAGTGTGTTAATTGCATGGTAAAAAGAGTGAAAAATATGTACGTAATCGTAATATTCAATGATGTTAAATTGTCCTAACCGAACAATACCTAAATTGACAATATTACCAATACAAGTTACAAATACGATAGTGGGGACGGCTATGAACTTGAGGGAAATTGCGTGGGAAATTTTTTTAATGAAAACATACAAATTTTTATTTGTTTTACCACACAATTTTTCTGATCTTCATATTCCTCCCCAATATCGTATTTGTTGCTTGTATTGGTAATATTGTTAATTAGGTATCTTTTTGCAATTTAACATATTTTCGTGAATAAATATTACGAATATTTACAAATTTTTCACTCATTTTACCCTACATTTTCTATTAGCCATATCTTGATGCCCGTAGTAAATTTGTGTTCTGTGTAATCAGTAGAATGGAATAATAACACTTTCTGAAATTTTTTCTTTCAAAAATGCTCCTATTCTAGAATTTTGCTTTTCCCTGAACTTCATATCAGTCCTCCCCACTATCTAAATTCATATAATGTCCTTCAAATATAACAATGTGCCCATGTAATTATCGCTCTGCATGATTAATGGTGTAAATATTGCATATACCATTTACAGAGTTTTTTCCTCATTTTTTGGAAAAGCCCATACTAGTGAAATTAAATTGTGAAAGTATTTCATTGTACACAGTTTAGGCCCTGACAAAATTACTATAAGCATGTCACCAATACAAGACATTATTATAGACATGAGTTAAACTGCAATATGACACAGAACAATCACGCACAGCAATAAGAACATAAGTACCTAAGCGCAGTATTAGCAACAAGAAGAGTGAAACTCAGTTTAACTTTCATTAATACTATTGCTCGAGTCGTTGTTCAACTAACCAGATGCCTCTAAAACTGTACTAAGTTTATGCTGTCCAATGAAAAACTGGTTTGTGAAATAAGAAAGAATATGTATTGACTTCAGTTTTCATGGAATGACCTTCCTTTGTTAACTTTGTAGTGTGTTGGTAATGTGAATTTGTGGGAGATCTAAATTGAAACTTGGGTGGTATATTTCAGCAAAAATGGAGGAGAGAGACGGTTTTGATTGAACTAATATTAATTGCGGTGGCTTACTTAGGCCTATAATTTTAATTAAAACTGATGCCGGCAAACAGCCAGCGGCAGTTACACCATGACGGCCCTCACAGTCGCTGCCAGAACAACATCAAGGGAAGCTGCAACATCTGCTGGACCAGTATACCGGTGTGTTCCACACTGAGGGAAAACTGCAGCATACTGACATCACCGAGCACGCCATCATCACAACACACGAGGATCCAGTGTACTCCAAGCCACGAGACCCAGGTATTTTCTTCCAGTGGGTGATCAATTAACAGGTATGTGAGATGCTAAGTAACAATGTAACAGAACCTACACAAAGCCTCTACAATTTAGGGATTGTACTAGCCCCTAAAAAAGAGGGTGAATGGGGGTTTTGTGTGGATTTTTGTCGTTAAAATAAAGCGACAGTAAACATCCACCTCCAGTAATCAACATAAAAGACATTTTGTCAACACTAGGGCCCGCTACTGTGTTCACGTATCTTGATCTCAAGTCCGGATATTGGCAGATGCCTAGCCGCCCCTAGGACAGAAAAAAAAATTGCTTTCACACCTGATGGACATAGATTCCAATTTATTACAATGCCATTCAGCTTAAAATGTGCTCCCACCACTTTTCAGAATTTAATGGTAAATGTGTTAGATGGTTACACAGAAGACTTTGCGATGGAATATCTTAATGATGTACTTGTGTGGTCGAACAGCTGGGAAGAACATCTGCACCACCTGAGCCTTGTGTTTGAAAGGCTCGAATGCAACAAGCTGACATGTAAAATCGACAAGTGTAAGTTAGGAAGGAGTAAGATGGAATTTCTAGGACACTATGTCACAGGGTACAGGCACGAACCAGAACGACAACATGTACAACAGATACAGGACAAACCCACACCTAGGTCACGTAAACAAGTCAGAAAGTTTTTTGGATTAGCCTTATCAATTGGTTAAGAGAGTTTGTTCCAAATTTTTCTGTAATTCTGCGCCACTGACTGAGTTGCTATCTGAAAAACGTAAATTTGTGTGGACACTTCAAGCTGACCAAGCGTTCAAAGACATAAAACTTGCTTTCCTAAACTGTCAACTGCTAGCCAGGTTTAGCCCGGGACTGCCCGTCGTAGTCCAAACAGACGAGAGCCAAGAAGGCATCGGGGAAAAACACATCATCAACTATCACAATGCGAAGTTTGGTAATGCCGAGAGGAAATACCACGGTAACGAACAAGAATGTTTGGCGATCGTACAGGCACTGATGAGATGCCGGCCATACCTGCTTGGATGAAATTTCACTCTCAAAACAGACAACAGATGTTTGGTTTGGTTGGAAGGTATGCGTAACAGGAAAAGCAAACTCGCCTGCTGGGCTCTGTTGTTACAAGAATTTGACCTCCAAGTAGAGCACGTGGTGGGGGAAACCAACACACTTGCAGATGCGCTGTCTAGGGATTAGTGTCCAAACGTAACGGTGACTGAGGATGCTGGGTGGGAAGGGGCGCTACCACCTTGCCGTGCCACCCCAGTAACGGAAACAACACCTTTTGTTTTGCAAAGCACTGTTGCCACGCCACACGGAGAACTTGTTTCATTAAACGTCCATTATGTTTTGAGGGAAGTACACGTGGTGCAAGAAAATTCCCCGGATGCTGCACAAGGGTCGGCAACACTGCGCTGATAGATATTCCGAACACTGGAGAGGTATAGTACGGAAAATACAAGTGAAACCACCCAGCAATTGCAAAAAATGGTGGACCTATGTACCCAAAGAAACACGTGCACTAACATACGGACACGACAGCTTAGAACATGACCACCTGGGTTCAGAGGAGACACGTAGGAATATAAAGAAGTTTTTCCATTGGCCAGGAGTGCAGGGAGACGTACGTAAGCATGTCAAGAGTTGTGTTACGTGCAACATCAGGAAGCTGCAGAGAACGGACGGCGATGCACCCCAACAACCCCGCCTGCCCACAAAGCCATTTAAAACTGTCGCACTTGAAATCATGGGCCCTTACCCACACACAAAAAGCGGGAAATGCATTCTTATTGTGGTCACCGATTTGTTCACCCGGTGGACCGAAGCATTCCCTGTCAGTAATGTCCGTGCACACACAGTCGCGCATGTAATGCAGAGCAAATTTTTTCCCAAATAGGGTTACCCTGAATTTCTATTGACCGATAATGGCACCCAGTTTGTGGGAAGAAAATGGAGGTAGTACTGTATGAAGTGGGGAACAGAACACCGTACCACCCCGGCTAACCACCCCCCCCCCCCCCAACGAACCCAACTGAGCGTTGAAACCAAGACATAAAAGTACAGTTGTGAACACACCTATAGGAGAGGATCATACACAGTGAGCCGAACTCATACCCGAAGTCATGTTCTGTGTAAGAAACCGGGTAAACGCTGCGACCGGGAAAACACCCAGATACCACCCGAGGAAAGATTAGCCTACCAACTACAAATACAGGAACAGGCGAGAGAGAAGCAAGTAAAGTACTGTAACGTGTGAGTACCGGAGTGCAGGAAACAACCACCGGAATTAAGGCCCAGAATGTACGTATATGCAAGGGAGAACTTGTCTGCCGGGAGAAAAAAATATTGTGAAGGGCTGGCACCCAGATGGATTGGGCCAGTGAGAGTAGTGGAGAAGATGGGGAATTCCATGTTTTTGATGAAGTTGGGGCCATAACGCATGATGAAACGGCACCGTGACGACCTGTGTATACCCCGCACACCTGTACGGAAGAGAGGCAAGGAGACGATAAGCATAGTACCTCGGCGATCACAGTGCAATACCAAGAAGTACCCATAGTAATGTCAACAACAACACTAGCTCTGGAAATCCATGCATGGAAAATGTAAACACCAGCCTTGTAAACAACAAGTCATTTAGGGAATTTGCCCCATCTGAACACTCCACACCAAATAGGGAGGGGGATGATAATGTTATCAATAACCACAGTGTAAACATAAACTGTAATACAACCAGTGTCAATAACACACCTTTCAGAGGTTTTTCTGCACCCGTGGGGGCAGTGTAACAGAGCAATCTAGTTTTAAGGGGTTTCACCAGGGCATAAGTGAAAATGGTTGTAACCAAAGTGAAAATCTAAATGTGCATGTGAGACACTCTTCAGATGTTTTCCTGCACCCACAGGGGATAGTACAGCAGGGCAAGTCAGTTTTAAAGGGTTTGGGAAAAGCAGTAGGGAGGCGTGTGTAAGTGAAAGTGTTGAGGCAAATGTAAACAAACCACACCACGTCAACCACAAGAGGAGAAGCGAGCCCCTGCCTAGTCCCAACAACATGGTTCCAGCCTGCACCCCACCCCCCTACAAACACCAGAGTAAGGAGGCCTCCACGGTCATGCCTCATCTGTCCTTGATCAGTGGTCCCGGTTCACATCCGGGCAGGGCCTGACAGAGCGGCTGAGATGCTCGCACCCCCTTGGTCTTCGAGGGAGGGGTCGTTTGATGCCGGCTAACAGCCAGCGGCAGTTAGACCATGATGGCCCTCACAGCTCACGTGACAGGTGGGTGAGCACGTGTGTGCAGGCACCACAACAACGGACTTTCCCTAAAAGTGTAATATGTCTTTTTAAAAATATTGTGCAATGTTGTTTTCAAATTTAAAATGCATGCTGTGTGAAGAATGAGGACATTAATATTCCGGCATAAATGCCTACGAAATGAACAATTGCCAAACACCAAAATTTAACTATTTAAGTTGTTCTTGTTATTATGTATTCCAATCTCTTTTGTGCCTTTTAATTTCTAAGATAAAAGTTTTACTCTGCATGCATAGCACTTCCGCTTGTGTAAACCCCTTAAGCAGCCATGGTAGGTCCGTGAAACCCCTGCCTCTGGGCTGTCGTCCAAAGAGAGCTGTCGAGGTAAGATGCTGTCACGTACGCACTTCATACTACACAAATTACTTACTGATGAGGGCACCAGCGGTATTTCCCAGTCACCACACTATTGAGACTCAGGGTTCTCAGAGATGCTGTGGGTTCTGTGTGTACATCTCAACCGAGAGTACTTACGATACACTTTGCAATACTAAACATTTACTAAACATTTTATCACTGTAAGAATGGTGTGGCGAGGACACTGTCACTACAAATAAAATATTGGCACACTGTGAAACTTACTTTTTATTTTACCGCTCATACAAATAACGTGCCAAGCAATTTAATGATGATAAACTCGGACGTGTCTAGCTAACTCTGGATGCTCCCCAGTCCGCAATTACTCTAGCACTCTCCTATGTGGATGACTTCAAGGGAAGGGGATCGACAACCGCTAGGGTGGACTAACGATTTTCCCCGATGATGGGGCACGGAGAATTACAAGATGACTCAATACATGAACATGAAAATGTGTGATTACTTGGCATCACTACTGCAGACTCGTCGGGGCTCACCTTCCAGCACGTGGGTAGTGTGGTGACGGCAAATACACATAGCTGGCTAGGACAGAAATAATATCACCATACGAAATTACAAAATTACACAAATACCAATGAAACAAAATGGGGCATGATATGAGTAGTCACAATAAACACGTACATGCATGAAAGCAATTTTAGATGGCGCGGATGCCGCTGGATAAAGTCAGTAGCGGACCACGTGGTGCAGGTGAAATTGCAATATTTCTCTGTAAAAACAGCAAATTATGATCAGACAAACTGGTATTTCCTTTGGGAAAATTATTTCTCTGAGGACTGAAACATTTACAGGCTTGCAGCATGCCTGATGGCGGAAAAAGAAAACATGAAAATGACAGCATGATCATACATACAAAGCATGAATTTACATGAAAATTTCACAGAACCCTGAAATAAATTATGGCACATATGATACTACACAAAGAAGCCCTGAAAACGCATTGATGGTGCAGTAACATACTTGGCGATATCTGACCATGTGGACATATGTGATGTGGCCATATAATGATTAAACATAAAAAATACCCTCAAATACATACATAGAATTAAAGCCCTTAAAATTGCACGCACCAATAATACAGAAATTAATATGAAACGCCTTAAGCATGAGCGGATGGCGCCTGATTAAAGTTGCGCAGACCACGTGGCCTCTTTGACATCTTTCTTCCTTTCTCCTCATTTAAGTTTTAAAAAGCCCCAAGAGCACAAATTATTTAGCTAAGCAGAAGCATAATGCTGGGGACATGTCTGGCTAACGTATGCAAAGCAAGGTTGACCGGTATACTAAACTGGAACTATGGTAATCTACATCAGTGCTCAAAAGTTGTAGTGCAACGTGACAGCGACTTACTTTGCCAGTTCTCCTCGACGGACTACCCAGAGGCAAGCATCGCGTGGACCTACCATGGCTGCCTACGGGGTTCACATAAGAGGAAGTGTTATGCACGCAGAGTAAAATATTTTATATTGAAAAGTAAAAGGCACTTTAGAAATTAAAATACGAGTTGACATTGTACATTTTAATTTGAAGTTTCTGGTCTTCATTTAATGTCTTTTGTTACGGCCTTCTAGCCGGAATAGAACTGTTCTTAATCTCCACACAGCGCGCAGATTGAATTTATAACCAAGTATAGTGTAACACTTTAGGAACATACAAGTATTAAACACTATGAACCTGGAATAAAAGAGAACATATTTAACACTTGAAAAATACAATATTCCCGTCATGGGAAAGTCCAGTTTAAAGCCTCTTTACGCACGTGCTTCCCACGCATCACGTGGAGGTGAGCACCGCCATGGTCTTAACAATTGCTGGCTGTTAGCCGGCGTCAAGTTTACCGGTTAACCTTTGCTTCGCATACGTTTTGCCAGACATCACTAGCATAATGCTTCCGCTTAGATAAATCTTTTACAGCCCTTGTGGCTTTTTGGAACTTAAATTGAAGGAAGGAGGAAAGATGTTGGAGAAGCCACATGGCCCGCACAACTTTGAATCAGGCACCATCCGCCTATTTTAAAGGCTTTTGCATTATAATTTCTGCTTCATTGCCATGAGCAATATTAAGGGTTAATTAGTATGTATTTATTTTAGGGTTTTGTCATGTTAAATTGTTTTACGGCCGCATCATTTGCGACCACGTAGTTAACCGCCACCATGTCCGTGTTTGCGCCATCATCGTGCTTAAAGTGTTGTTTGTAATTTCTTGTGTACCATACTTTTCTCAGGGTAATATGTATTGATTCATTAAAGGGTTCTTGTAATTTTTGTCATGATTGATGTTTTGTAACCGACCACACGGTCGTCACACATGTTTGATCTTCCGCCATCAAGCACCTCAGACGCTTTTGCACCTTTGAAAAGCAATCAGAATAATGTTCTGAAGAACACCGTAATTTTGTCAGACAGGATTTCCATGAATTTTACTGAAAATATTGCAATTTCACCTGCACCATGTGGCCCGCTAAGAACTTCATCCAGTGGCATCCGTGTCAAGTAAGAATGCTTTCAAGCATCTGCATGTTTGTGCCTCTGTTCATATGTGGTCCCATGTTCTCTCATCAATATTTGTGTAATTTTGTACGATTACATTATTTTCGTCCTAGCCTGATAAGTGTAGAGACCGTCACCACACGCACCACGTGGTTGGGAGGCGCATCCGACGAGTATGCGTTAGCAATCACCTGTGTTAGTGTTCATTTGTAATTCTCTGTGTCCTGCCTCCAGGAAAAATCTAGTCCATCCTAGCATCTGTGGAGGCTGTGTTTTCCAACACCATGGAGAAGTCATCCATCTAGGAGTGCGGTAGTTAAATGACGAGCTGGGGGAATCACCCAACGGAGTTAGCAAGTCATACCCGAGTTTAAGTCATTAATTAATGTTCTGGCACGGTATATACTTGGAAATCAGTAAATGCAAACCTCAGTGACAAATTTATGTCTTTCTCTTTAGCATTGAACCAGCCAACTCCTGCCTTTTTCTGTGTTAAATGTTTAGTAATGCAGTGCTTTGTAAAGATGCTCGGGTGAGACAAACATACAGAACCCACAGCATCCCTGAGAACCCTGAGTCTCGAAGTGCAGTGTCTGGGAAACACCGTTGGCGCCCACCTGCAGTAAGTAAAGTGTCTCATCTGACTGCGTCAAATCATGCTACCAACTAAAGCAAAGTTGGAAAAACAAACAAACGAGCATTGCAAGTGTTTCAACTGTAACCAGGTCACTGTATTTGTGTTTGTTCTTATTGTTGTAACTGTACTTGTGAAATGCTTATGTCAACTGTGTTGGGGCCTTTATAAGACAATGATTCCACAACTTTTGTAAAGCTGAAAAAGGGAATTTTAATTATTTTTTTTGATTTTAGGAAAAGATAGGCCTACTCAAGTACACAATTAACAAAATTGGTATGATTTTTTTTTTACAGTATTAATTGATAGTTAAAAACCTTTTTGTAATGTTTCAGCATTTTTTTTATAGGTTTTAACAAATATCAGAATTTTTGTGCTATATGCTAAGTAAGGTGGTTCTATATTCCTTTAAAAATAATTATCTTTTGTAGAAGACATCACATTTTTCCAAAAGACTTTTTCCTAAATAATTTATGTTTTTGACTTTATAATTCCCCTGATTTTCATTTCCCTCCAAAACTATGGCAGATAATATTTAAGATGTATCTTACAATTAAAAAAAAAAAAATTTTTTAAATGTAAGTAATTTTAGGAAATTATTAAGTAACTTCAGCAAACTCTAAAAATAATATTTCTCACAATGCTTTCTCCATTTTTGTTTCTAAAAGCAGCTATACAAATACAGTAAAATAAAAATTTTTTTAATGTCATAGTGGGAAGACGAAACATCACATTGTTTTGCCAGTACATACATACATACACTCGCAATTAGGCTACTGCCCGGTGGCAAGCACTCTCACCTCTACTTCACCCAAACAACTCCTTTTCCACTCCCTTCCTGAACTTACCAACCCCTCTCACAGATACCAATTCCTCCCTCAACACATTCCATTCCCTCACAAGCATAGACTGCATACCCCGCTCCGTTCTCCTCCACACCCTCTGAAGCTTCTCACTGTTGTTTCCTCTTCCTCTAAACACCCCCTGTACTTAGCTTGCAGTGTAGCCCTCCCCATTCATCCTCTTCATTCACCAACCTGTACATCCTGACTAGCCGTTCAACTTTCCTCCTGTCCTTCAATGAGCTCCACCCCATTTCTTTCATCATCACTGATGGCCTATAGTTTCTTCCTCACCATCTTGCCCCTGCCTTCTCCACCTACCCTTCACCCATCTTGCTGCCTTTCTCTGGACCTTTTCCAGTTCTCGCACCTCCACCTCCACGTACAGGTCACATACTGCTGCAGCATATTCTAACATTGGGCGTACCATTGTCCCATACGCCTTCTCCTTCACCTCATAGCTGACTCTCTTCAGCACCCTTCCCAGCATACCCAGAGCCCTTCTTCCCATTACAACCACCCTCTCTACCTGTTTTATTTCACCTGAGGTCTCCCTGCAGTACAATACCTAGATACTTATATTCTGCTGCTTCTTCTATCTCTTGTCCCTCCCATCTGTACATGTCCCTGCTTATCAACTTCTTCCTTGTGAACCTCACTAACTTAGTTTTTCTTACATTTATCTTCATTTTATTTTTCCTGGTCCACAACCATATCTTATCAATGTCCACCTGCAAATTCCCCCCCCCCCCCCCTTCAAACACTTCAGCATACACAACACAATTGTCTGCAAACAATCTTATTTTTCCCCTAATCCCCAAACCCATGTCATTTACCATTAGGGTAAATAACAAAGGATCCAGAACACTTCCCTGTGGTACCCCTGACATAACCTCCTCTTCCTCCGATATTGCCTCCCCCACTTTCGCCCTCTGCCTTTGCCTCCTGAGGAAGTCCCCTATTCATTCCACTACCCTCCTGTCCGGTATCAGTGCCTCCACTTTCCTCATCAATGTCCTATGGGGCACCTTATCAAATGCCTTCTCAAAATCTATGAAGCAGGCATCCACCTGCTTCCCCTCATCAACTACCTGCACCAGATCCTCTAATAACCCTGCCAGCTAAGTCTCACATGAGTAACCCCTCCTGAAACCATGCTGGGACTCCTCCAACCAATTCCTATTGTTCATAACCCTCACCACATACTGCACCACCAGCCTCTCCATTACTTTTCCTGTACTTAATGTGAGACTCACCAGTCTGTAGCTGCCAGGCCTCCCCCCTATCCCCTCCCTGCTTGTGTATAGGTACCACCATAGCATCCTTCCAATCTTGTGGTAACTTACCCTCTCCTAAGGACTTTTTAAACAGCACCACTAAATATTTCACCTACTCCCTACCACCTAACTTTAGTGCTGCGTTTCCTATCCCATGTGTGCATGTGTGTAATCCTCGATCTGAGCACAAACGCCTAAAGCTGGAGTCACTATATCCCGACGAACCCGACACGACGAAATCTGAGTAGCAGCCAATGAAAAGCAAAGTCACTGTGACGTCAGTCCGACAAAATATAAACTCCGACAGCCCGAAAAAAAGTAGATTCTCTACTTTCCATCGTGCCAGACTCGTCGGTGCGCGCAAAAAATGTAAATACAACATTAGAAAAAACAATTTCGTGCGTATTTCGCTACTGTAGTAAATAATAAACTAACTTGCCGCCAAAATAACGTTACGGTTTATTTCTAAATACTTTTTATTTCTCTTATAAATTCAAATTTTTGTCAAAAGCGAAATACCCATTCATTTTATCGTGAGTTAAAAAAAATAAATATAGGATATTATAAGCATAACCTGCCGTTTTAGAATTTTCCAACTGCCAACAAACATCCTTGTCTGGCAGATTTCGTCGTGGTATTGTGAACACTGAGCTCTGACGTCATATCTGCCTGTCGTGCCATACTTATAGGGGACAGGAGGGAGGGCGGCATGGGACTTCAAAGAACTACTACAGAGTTTAGAATCTCGAACCGCAACCACATAAGACCTTGGGCAGCGAGTGTTAAGTGTTCGGCAAACACGAGTCGCAAACATGCGCTGTGTCCGCTCGTGCCACACTCAAGTAAGCAGGTTACGTAGTGAAATGCTGTGGTTATTTACAGCTGATATTCTACATACTGGTCATTTACTGCGGCCAGGGAAACATGCTCCTTACCGTAGCAATTAAACAACCCACAAGCGAAGCTATCGTCTTAGACTGCGAATATGAATCGGAATCTTTCCTTCTATTCTCCTGTAACATTTTTATAAATATATTTAAAACATGTAATAATAGAAAACTTTATAAACATATCTGGCATTTGGTGCGCTTTGGTTTTGAGCGGTCAGTCGTAACTCGTGCATCTACCATTAGTAATACCGGCCGTGGGAAAATAATTACATTAATTATTAAGCACAAATTGAAAGCGAGCTACGCCCCCCAAACAACTGTCACAGGCACCTCGTGGATGTTTACTTGATCCTATACCGGTGTTCGAACAATGCTGCTCTGTTTACAACAACTGTAACTTACAGATTGCAAAATTCCTACCTCTTTTACGACGTTACGAAGGAAATACGACGACGAATACGTGGGTGGAGGAAAATCCGTGACTGTAGACGCCATATCAGAAATACACACACTGACTGACAGTCTGACACTGACTGAACACAACACAACTTTCATAACAAATCAACAAGAGCAGTAGCTCAACTGTCCGCCCTGCACCGCCTCGCCAGGTTAGCCAACCGCGCAGGCAGTGCTGTACCTTGGTCGGTCCGTCACTGCGCGCAAGGTGGCGGCGAGGCGCGGCCTGCCAAACATGTGGTTTAAATATATATATATATATATATATATATATATATATATATATATATATATATATATATATATATATATATATATATATCTGTAACTGTCTTCACCGAGCGAATAACATAACGTGATACGGGTTTGACATCCGGTGAGTCTAGTAGGCCTACCAGATTTTGTGCACAAAGAAAGATGGCGAGAACTATATCGGTAACTTCGTCTTTTTTCATCCAAGTGGAACGGAGCTGGAGCCCGTCGTCCCAGTGACGAAACGTTGGCAACATTGGTGGAGGCAGGCCACATAAATTTCATTTCTGCCTAAATTACAATGTCGCTGCCTAACATGTAGAGAAAAGTCTGTAACACAGAGTCAAAGATGTGCTTGAGAGAACATACATACGTATAACTACAAATCATTTTTTAAAATTTTCTAAACTACCTAAGTGTTAAGTGTAAGTCCGAAGGTAGGGTCGGGCTCTAATTGCACCTCAGGACAGCGCCCCTTGCGCCTAAAAGAGAGGGAATCTCATGCAAATGAGGCGGGCATCTCGGCCGAGAGGGAATGGGTAGGCATGGCCATCACTTTGGGACCATGCTTACCTCCCTAAGTGTAGTGTATTTAAAGCTACATTAAGAAGAGGTATGGTAAAACCAGCATAGACACGGTAAAACCCATACTGACAGAAAAGGAGTTAAACTCGTGGAACCACTAGTAAAATCCTAAATGAGATAGCAGGTTTGGAGTCCACACTGTTTAATATGGGAGTGAAGAATCTAATAGAGAGTTGGCGGGGCTTTGGGCCAGCATGTTAAAGGTACATGCGCCCTTGAGGTGAAACTATCATCCAAGTTCCTGCACGGGCAGCCTGACTACCCGCACAGCAACACCGACATCAGTGACTTCAGGCAGGATCCTTAAGCTTCCAGCCGAGGGCACAAGAAACCCGGGCAGCTCAGTCATGGCACCTGCTCCATCTTCTCTCTTCAGCCCGACATCTACCATGGTTGAAGACAGAGGTCAACTCTCCTCATCCTCTAAATCCATCCCTCTGGTGGAACTTCTAGGGGCTTTCCAGGGTGGCGAATCCGCTGGCCCAGATGCGGTGCGTCCAGGTGAAAAACGAGGAGAACTGCTCCTGGAGGCCATCCTCTCCATCTTCAAAAGAATCCTCCTGCAGGGGCTTACAGAAGCTAACCAGCTCTGGGGGGGGGGGGGGGCGAGCTGGCCCATGGGTCACTGATTCGGGGGGAGGTCGTCCGAGGTCCGATGCTGTTCCAGTCCATTCCGCACGCATTTACTGCTGACAGCCTGCAGAATCCAGCAGTGGTGTGGTTCGCCGCACTTCGCAAGTTTCAGCACATCGTGTTACCCCCAACATCCTCTGCCTTGATCGTTGGGCCGCCCCCAGCTGATGCGCGAAGCCATCATCAACTGAGCCACCCAGGTGCTCGACGAATACGACCGTCCGCCGTGGGGGCCGGAGCCTGAGTGTTCCCACGGGGGCCGGAGCCCGAGTCACAAATCATTAGTGACCATACGATATACAGAGTGGTTCGCCTAACGTAGACACCCCCAAAATTTCCAGAACAGTTGCAGAACACGAAAATGCAGTTCTCGTTAAATGCAATTACGCACGGAGGCAAGTAATCTGCTGCAAAATGACTATTCGTAATATGTGTATGGACAGAAATAAGTAATCCACATATGAAGTTTCCCCTGGAAATATACATTTATTTCAACGACATCTAGAAGTACGTGCAAAGAGGAATTCGGTGATATAGCATATGCAAAAGAAAGTAACTCAGAGATGCCAAGAAATAATGCTCAAAATGATCAAGTTAAGTGTGCTGGTAGCATCGGGATGGGGTAGTGGGAATCGAGCCCGGTTGGGTGGGAGAAGAGGTTTGACATTGATATTTTTTCTCACCATTCAACGACTCCGAATACTTGAAGGACAAAGAAAGCAGTGACGAAGTATTGTTATGCACGAATATCACATCGTGCTCAGGGCTCGCGACTAGTCCTGATGAATGGAAAATTGGGGGGGGGGGGGGGGTCACCCCGCACGACCCGCCTGTCGTTATATGGTGGGCGGGATGATTGAAAGCTACCTGACTGGACTGTTGTCTGTCGTCACCATCTAACCAAATCCTTCTGGTAAAGTCGGCGGCGGCGGACTATTGATTGAACTTTCTCCTCCCCCAGTGCAATCCGACATGTGAAGAAGACTCCGGACCATCATGCCTGCCACTATAAATACCCCAGTAGCCGAGGGTTGTGACAGCCACCTGGCAAAGTGCGACGATGAGATGTGATTGAAGAAGAAGAGGACCGACTGCGGCGGACCAGAGCTTGTTCAGCGACGACAGACGGAATTGCTCGAGTACTGTGGAAGGCGAGTTACAGCGTGCAGCTGAGTACGGAAGTGCTCCGAGTACACCAAAACATTCTGGGCAATAAATACTAATGAAATCTGAACTGAAACAAGGTATAAATGAATATATGAGTGATACAGACTCTATTGTTAATGATAAAAAATATTATTTTAATAGTAACAGTGTTAAAAATTTAATAATAAAAAAACTGATTTCAAGGCCCCATCTCCCATTTCTACAGCTTTTGCGAGAATTAATTACTTCAACCCAAACGGGAGCCGATATTGTAAAATCCCTCTTACAATTTGTTACAAATAGTTTTTATATTGCAATCTAATTTTTTAAACACTAAAAGTGAATAATTTTAACTAATTATTAAATATAAAGATTTTGTTAGTTAATTAATTTGTTAAAATAGGCCTCTACAGTTTTTTTTGTGTTGAAAAAATTAGACTACACAATAAAAACTATTTGTAACAAAACTGTAAGAGGATTTCAGAATATCGGCTCCCGTTTGGGTTCAAAAAATTAATTCTCGCAAAAGCTGTATAAATGGGAGATGAAATTTTTTTTACTGTTTGTAAACAAATTAGGAAATTATTATTAACTATCGTATGTAAAAACCCCACCCCTTAAAAACCCTGGTTATGTCAATATACTTGAATAAATTGTCACAATGTATCAGTAGTGGGGTGGAGGAACTTTATAAAAAATCGTATTGTAATTAAAATTACAGTACGGTATTTACTAGTGGAGTAATTTCTAAATATAATGTTACAATTTCATCTCTTAAAATTCAGTGGGTTATACTAAGTTCGTTAAGGGATGGAGGTCTTAATTAAATTAAAGTGTTAAATATAATTTCCTAATTTTATTTACAACTGCAAACAACATTGTCTCGGCTCAACATCTCAAACTAAATTGATATCCCTTACAGTTCATAATTAATGACTTCAATTAATATAATTTATAATTACCTCAGAGAAATCAATGAAATTAATTACTTAAAAATCAGTCCCAATAGACAGTGTATCAAAACCAATTCGATTTATTTATAAATGGTGTGTCCATATTTGACAGTTCCAATATTTGCAATAAAATCCGTATTACATGTACATTCAGTCCCACCTCAGTAGTCCATATCCCACCAGTCTGCAATGATCTAGAGTTCTCCGAGCGCCCTCGTGCACAGTAGTCTTCACTCGTCGGGTTTCACGCTCTCTCGTCCATTTACACCACGAACACCGCGTCCTCCATAGTCTCTCGCTTGACTTCGCACTCCGCACTCAGCCAAAAAGCCTCTACCAAGACTGCTGGTCGTTGGACCGTTGCTTTATAGGGTCACAGCCCATCACCCAGAAATCTCGCCAAATCCGGCATTCCGCTGAGGCCCCAATTCCCAGAATATTCTTGTGCCTCCTCTATGTTTGTCGGTTTCCTTCAGTGGGGGAGGAGGGGGAACCGTGATGCCAGCCAGATCTCGCCACTGTCAATCATTCTACTGGAGCCCCTGGAGGAGGGGGCCAGCAACGAGGCGGCTAGTACATCTATTTGGAGGAGGGGAGGGTAAAGGTGCCCCCCCACAATACCAAACTACGCATAATGGGAGCTCGTTGCTGGCGTGAACAGCAGCGTGTAACACTGCCCCCTTCTTAAGTCTGTTCGTCCCGAACAGACTCCCCAAAATCAGGACCTTCGTACAGTGCCAGTCGGTCGATGTGGACAACCTTAGGCTTCACCTGAGAGCCCTGTCGACAAATCTGGTAGACCACATCATTTATCTGCTTTAGGATCCTGTATGGGCCTTCCCAACACTTCTTTAGCATCGGGCAGTATCTGTTCCGCTTCTGAGGATTGTACAATCCCACCAGCTATCCCTCTTGAAAAATATCTTTAGGCAGTCTATGGTCATATTGTGTTTTTGTTCTGTCACTATTAATTTTAAGTTGCCTCCATGCAAACTCACGGATGTCGATAACTTTTGACATAGTTTAATAGCATATTCTCGGGTGACTGTTTCTTGTTACACTGGACATCCAGACAGCAGGTCACCAGGGAGGCGGAGTTCTATCCCAAACAGCGTCATTAAAGGTGTTATCCTTATATAGAATAGTGAACCGCCGAGTGATATGCCAGGAAAAAAGGTTACCTTGGAGTCCCAATCTTTCTGATTGTCTTCTACGAAGATCGCCAGATACTGTTCCAGGGTACGATTTAGCCTCTCGACCATCCTATCCGATTGAGGGTGTTAATGCCTTAGTACTGATTTTCTTCATTCCTAAAATCCCCATTACTTCTTGGAAAAGAATTGCTTCAAAATTTCGTCTTTGGTCAGAATGAAGCTCAAGTGACACTCCAAACCTGGAGAAAACATGCTGTAGAAGTGCATCAGCTACCATGCCTGCCTCTTGGTTTGGCACTGGTATGACATCGGGCCACTTTGCAAAATAGTCTTGTGCTACCAGAAGGTAATTATTGCCCCTCTCAGTGATCAGTAGTGGTCTGAGAATGTCCAATGTCATCCTCTCGAATGGGGCCTCAACATTTGACGTCAGTCAAAGGTCGTGAGAATTTTGTCACACGTTCGGGCATGCCATTTGTCACCGAGTGGTGGAGTGGTAATGGGTGAAATGGAAATTCAAGGGTTGTAAATTCATAGACAGGAATTTTTGGAATATGTTGACATTACCTAACTAGGCGCCAAGTGTCGCCGAGTGGCGGCACCAGTGAAGATGATGAGGCTGGAGACTCAGCTGCTCTTGGGGTGCTGCGAGCCTTTCACCTGGACATAGATTTTCCTTTGTTGATGCGTAATGCCCCTGGTACATACGAACTGAACACTTAGATATGTTTTTTTTTCTCAATTGTAGGCCTATTACAAGCTGACCTACGTGCCTTGAATTATGTTACCAAGAAAAATCACACTCAGAAATAGGCAAAACACTAGTGATGCACTTCTGGGGGGCTTATATGGGGCCTGTAGTCTGATATGCTCAAAAGCATTACACTGAAATAATACACGTGGTTACAAACACACATATATTTTCCGTGAAAGTTACATCACCTATTCTAAATGGAATAAAATTTACATGTGGTGTCGGGCTTGGCCCACCGACAAGGCTAATCGGACACAAAAATGGCGCGAAGCCAATACAATGGATTTACGAGTGAAAATTAAGCTTCCCCGAATGATTTCGGTCCTAGGGGAGGAGGATAGCATCTCCAGTGGCTAGATAAACAACTCGGTTCCAGTATATTAACGAAAAACTATTGATACTCTACATGATTATTTACAACTGTTGAAGGCCACTGGAGCATGCAACAATGCAGCCGTCCCTCACCGAATCTCAGATGCTACTGGCTTATTCCGTCTGGCACGAAAACCTTCCCTGGCGGGTTTGGCGCGGCCAGGCCCGACCCTAGGGCGGGGCCTGGCCGCCCTGGGTGACAAGACGAAGAGGGCGCCAAAATCAGACAAGAAAATATTTTTCCCCTGCAATCGTAGTAGAAATTTGGCACACACAAAAGTATTTTAACACATGTAAGTACTGTTGGTAATCTTGGCAGTCCAATATTGGTATAGAAAGGGTACAAACTCTATACGAGTTCAGGAATGTGATGTGGTAAGCTTTGCAGCCTTCATTATAGACATGCTTATTTTAACTAGAGCTCTAGAAATAAAAAAAACGATGTGTTTTATTTAGATGCAAACAATCGGCATTTTTCTATAAAATATACAATTGGGAAGCTAGATAATGTGGAAAAGTCAAAAAGTGATGGTTTGTGTATTTTAATAGTTCGGACTGTGCATTTTACTTTTACTGCAAAATATTCAATAGGGACTGTAGCTTAAATCTAGGAACAACTGGTTTTTGCAACTGGAAGCACACAAGTGATCGCTTGAAAAAACATGAAAAGCTACCAGATAATATAAATGAGTACTGCAAGTGGATTGAGTGTGAATCCAGACTAAGTCTAAATCAAGGAATTGTTTGAAAACATAAAACACATAAATAATGGAGTTCAACACAGTAAGTGTGTCCTCGAACGCCTTTTGTTTATTACTATGTTCTTAGCCCAGCATAATTTGACTTTCAGGGGATCCTTGGGACACGCTTTTTACAGAGAATAATGGAAACTTTCTTGGTCTAGTAGAACTGTTAGGAAATTTTGATGATGTTATGCGTGAACACCCAAGGCTTCTTTCAGCCAAGTCATCAAATAATCATTATTGCGGGAAAACTATACAAAACGAACTTATAAAAAATTTAGGCAAAGCAGTACTCGAAAACATACACAAACTGGCTCAAAAGGCCCAATATTATTCCATAATTTTAGACTTCACCCCAGATATCAGTCACACTGAAAAAATGTAATTCACAATAAGGTTTCTGGGGGTAGAACATTGTGTAGTTGAAATTAATTAACACTTTTTGGGATTTTTAAATACAGTAATTGTACAGGAGAAGGTTTATCAGAACTATTGTTAAGAATTTTATCTGAAAATGGACTAAGATTAGATAACTGCAGTGGCCAGGAATACATCAATGGTGCCAATATGAGAGGTAAAAACAAATGTGTCTAGGCAAAAATTCTTCAAATAAATCCAGGAGCATTATTTGTACCTTGTGGATGTCATTCTTTGAATTAAATGGCTTCAGATGTAGCGTCATCATCGACTATTTCTATCTCACTTGTTGGTGTTATACAGAAAATATACATGTTGTTCTCAGCATCTATTCAACATTGAGAAATTTTGAAGGACCATGAGACCAGCCTCACTGTGAAACCATTAAGTGGTACATGCTGGGAAAGTAAAATTGATAATGTCATGGGTATTATATATCAGGTGAAGAATGTGTATGATGCTTTAACTGGAGTGTTCGAATCTTGTTTGGCAGATGCTGGATTGAGGTACGAAGCACATTCTTTAGCCGAACATGAGGCATTTGGAAATTCTGAATATTTGAAAAACCATTCAATAATACAGTACAAACCCTGAGCATATTCTACAAACATCAAACCCTTTCTTATGTGGGCTTATTTCTTTAAAGCAACAAATCGACGGCCTAATTAACAAACCACATAACTCCATAATATACGAATAGTAAAAGGGAAATGAAACCACATATATTTTAGGAGGGAATTTTGTTTTTGCAAACGAAGTAACTCACAGTAGTAGCAGCCTGTTTACAAGCAAAAATGTACTGAATGTGCAATGTTTTGATTTCTTTGTTTATATGACATTCCTTCATCGTTTGGAGGCCTTATGATTTTCTTTTTCAGTAGTAAGTGCCATTATCGATATTTTAGCATAAAAATTAGCATGAATGTAAAATGTATGAAGGAAAATAACCTTTACAAATAATATGTGAGATAAAGGTTTCGCTGAGAAAAAAAAAAGTTAGGTAACAGGTAATAAGGAGTTATATGTTTTGTGTCTGTCAAATTTTAATTCCAAGCTACTAGCATAAAATTTTGGTTTTATCAAGTTTACTTGTTAGCCAGGTAATTAAAAAGTTGTAAGAGTAAAATGTAAGTGGAAAAAAACACTAGTCTAGTAGTTCTGTATAGCTCTGTTGGAGTTACAGTCGTTGCTTATTTGTTTGTTCTGGAGTAACGAGGTTTACTTTCAAAGTGTAGTCAAAATTTACGAGGTTTGTGTAAATAAAACTTTTGAAATTAAAGACGTTCCAAGAGTTAAATGGTCAGTTTTTTTTTTTTTTTTTACTGATAACGAGTCACACATTAAAAAGAGAAGAATAAGAATGAGTTTACTGCCCCTTCACAAATTGACAACGAAGATGCTACAAGTTTTCCTTCATTGGTCGACAACAGAGATGCTACAAGTGTGCCTTCACTGATCGTTACTGGAGATGCAACAAGTGTGCCTTCGCTGATTGACAACAGAGATGCTTGGATTTCATCTTCACTGGCCGACAACAGATATGCTACAAGTGTGTCTTCACTGATCGTCAGTGGAGATGCTACAAGTGAGCTTTCAGCGATTGTCAACAGAGATGCTACAAGCGTTCCTTCACTGATTGTCTACAGAGATGCTACAAGTGTGCCTTTGTTGATTTTCGACAGAGATGCTAGAAGTGTGCCTTCACTGATCATCAATGAAGATGCTACAAATTTGCCTTCACTGATTAACAGCATTGTTGGTATTGATGTTGATAGTATTTTTAAAGCAGGGACATTCATTATTGATGAAAATGGCACTCTAATTGATGTTTTTCTGAAACTGAAGAATTGGGCTTGTGTAATACTTGTACTTATTGTGATAGTTGTCAAAGTTTCCCTAAAAACTTAAAATTTGCAGTGACTGAAGCATTTTATGCAGTTGAACAATTAGAAGAAATTATTATCAACGCATTTAAACTAGAGAACATGATTATAGTTTAAATGAAACTATTCACTCTCAAGTAGAAACAGCAGAAGAATGTGTATGCTATACCAAAAATAAGTCAAGATGTAAACAATGGACAAGAAATTATTGTTGTAACTGAAGTTTATAACTAAAACATTCCTTTTCCAGAATCTAGGACAGTGTGAGATAATACTTTCCTGGCAGAAATAAAAGATGAAATATGTAGTGACGGGGTTGACTGGACAAGATAGGGTTGATTAGGATTTACAAAGGCAGTGAACAGAATTTGGAAAAAGGTGTTAGGAATTGTATACCCAGTAGGTACCAGACGTCGATGTGGCGGTGTCCCTGATATTGTTGCAGTAGAGCTGAGTCTTCGTAACCTCGGGGTGCTGCGGGCCGATCACCCGGACCACATTCACACGTAGATCTTGCAGTAGTTCGCCTGATGTGGAGGCCTCGTTGTTTTCTATATGAGTGGCTCTTCGGGTGGCCCAATCACTGCTTGGTATTGCTAATTAAATACTACATCGACGTAATCAAAACTAAACTCCATACACATGGATTGTCAGGGCCAAACCACATACCCATAATACCTATAGATGCTACTCGCGGTACTTTGATTAGGTTGCAACACACATACAAATTAATATTTAACCTTATATTCAAATAAACACTTGAATCAGGAAATGGAAGGTTTCAAGGGGCCCAGCCCTGAAACGCCTTTCGGCAATCGAATAAAAGCACTCATCAGTTCATGCTGTTTATTGCAGAATCGAACATTCCCTCCAGGAGAATAACGTATACAATTGCTCGCTTTAAACCTGCGGCGAAGGCGATGCCGTAAATAAAGTCCTAGGCTTGCATTAAGTTTAGGTGTGCTGATAAAATTATAAACTCCCCAGTTGATGTGGGTGGGGTGAGGGGGAGTATCCCGGACAGTGCAAACAAAAAGGTTCCTGATATACTTAACTATTGCTAAAAAATGACCAGTGTTAAATATTGATACTGTCTGGGTGGAAAAAGTTCAAGCTTGGTTTCACACGTGCCTCCTCCTCTGGGTGCGACTTGCTGACTGACTTCCCGCCCTGGTGTGAGGGCAGGCGGTGGCAGGTCCACGTACTACGGAGAAACATATTTACCATTATATGTTATAATACTTTCAAACACACCAGAAAGAAAACAATAACACTTTAAAACAACAACATTGGGGCATAAGGGTTTCTATACATATTACACTTTGTTTGCGGGTCACGTGTCCTTCTCACAGGGCTAGAAATGTGCTTGTGAAAATGTCACAACCCTTTTTAACGTAATACATGTGTTCCTGTATGACTCCTCCTGCTCTCCTGGGCTGGTAGATGCATATGGCGCTACACTCCCTGCACTGCACTGTACTTGCCTGATCTTGACCACTCCTGCACTCACGCTGCACTACAACTGCTCACCGGTGATCACACGTCGAAAAGCGTGTGCGCTGCACTTGGGAGCGGCCGGCATGACAAATGCCCTACAGTGAAGAGCGACACACATCAGTAGGTACACAAGTTGAAGTAGAAACATATGTAAATGTAATTACAGTAGAGACTGAAGAAGGTCATACACTATCAGTAGAGATCATTCTAGCAGCAGGAAACCACGATAAAGACATAAATGTAGATGTTCTCAAACCTAAAAGAAATAAAAGACATCAGGTGAAAGAGGACGATTGGGAATGTAAAAAAGCGAAGATTTTACGTGAGCAAGGTAAAGTAGACTAAGGTAGAAAATTCATAGATGGAAAAGTCACAGGCTTTGTCAACAGGCCTAAAAGAACAATGAAAGCAATGACGTGCAAGTGCAAAGGTAAAACTTTTCATTGCAAGTCTTTAACAGAAACAGAAAGAAGTTAAGTTGGAAGGAAAGAAAGATGTTTATAAAAAGTATGAAGGATGTAAACGTTACCCAAAGATCTCCTGACAGAAAACACGGAAACACTTCTCACCAAAATATTATTTCAGATTTCTTTTAAATATGAAAAAATCAAAAGTCAGGGTATACAAAAATACATTACTGGCAACTTTTGGAATAGGTGAATGGATGATCAACAGCCGTTTGGAAGATGGAGTAGAAGACTATGAAGAGTTGACAGAAGAGAAAGAAATTGATGAAATAAATGAAAACAAACTACAGTCAAAGAAGGTTACAATGCAAGATGACTTAAACAACAGATAAAGTTCGTGGAAAGAGCTTTTATTGACGTTGCCAATTGTATAATCACATTATTTCCGGTCTTCCTCCCAGAAACTGTATTTGGAGTGTTGCTGGACATCAAAAGCTCAGTTGTTTGAATTGTATTCTGAAAATTGGGGAAAAGAAAAAATTACAAGCCATTGTATTCCTGTACTTTCTACAAAACATTTGGAGATATGAATTTGTCACTCTGTAGACCAAAGAAGGATCAGTGTGATGTATGTAGAGCACATCAGCTGAAACACATTGCTGATGAAGAATACAATGAGCATCTGAAAAAGAAAATCGCTACTAGAGAAAAAAAGAAAACTATAAGAAAAATGAAGAACATGCATGTACGGTTGATCTATAGTCACTGTTATTATGTTCAAAGTTAAATGCTTCTGTCCTCAGTTACAGGAGGAAACTTATGGTCCACAACATTTATATGTATGATCTTAAGACACATGATGGATTCTGCTACCTATGGAATGAATCAGAGGGCGAACTTACTTTAAACGAGTTTGCAAGTATTTTAAGTTATTTCGTAGACTCTCAGTTACCTCTTCGCAACAATGTAAACAAAATTGTAATTTTCAATGATGGATGGAACTATCAGAACTGAAGTGCTCTTTTGAGCAATGAATTGTTGCATTTAGCCCTTAAGTACAACACTATTATCAAAAGAAAATACTTGGAAAAGGGTCACACGGAGATAGAGCGTGACTCCATGCACGCCAATATAGAGCAGCATCTGATACAAAGAGATATTCATGTACCAGTGGATTATGCGGATGTCTGCAAAAATGCAAGAACAATCCTAGACCTTACAAAGTTACTTATTTAGATCACACATTCTTCAATAAACTATGCAAAACCAATTATGTACAAGCCTATTCGTCTTGGACTGAAGAAAGCCGATGCCAAAGTTACTGACATCAATTGTTTGAAATATTTAGAAAATGGGAAAATTTACTACAAGCTAAATTTCAACGACCAGCACAAACTTTTACCTGCTTGTGAAGGAAAACCCAAACAAACCGAATAAGTCTCAAGGAAATACAGATGGAAAATACATGATCCAGAATCATCATCAAGTCACTCCATTGACAAAATTAAAGCATCTTGAAGTGGACTTCCCAAGTTTGTACGACTGCCTTTCGTTTTATGAGCAGTTGTTGTTTTAACATACTGACTAGTGACTATTGATGAAAAGTGCACAATAATCACTACTGCTATTAATGTATTTACTTACATTAATGTTTGATACTTTTCTATGTTTTTTTTTTTTTCAGTATAAAATTTCTCATTTCACTTAATTTCTAGTCTTTATTTGGTAAGTTTTCCTCTTAAACTTTGTTACTAGCCTAACCTATTGATGAAAGACAACTTAACTCCAAATGTTAGTTTTTCAAACCATGTATCTCTTATACACATAACACTTAACTCCTAAACTTGGCTGTTTCAAACCTCATAACTCCACTTTAATTATGAAATTGTTTGCAGCAAATAATAATGTGTATTTTAATTTTGTTATAATAGACTTACCTATATTTTAAAAAAATTATGGTAATTATAACTCATTTTATTTCACAGTTATTCAGTTTGTTGTTTCTCCATATAATACTGATGCAAACCATTTGATAATTATTTAACATAGTGGCGTGTGCTCGCATCTCTCACCACCTAGACCGCTTGCCCAGCCATGCACCATGTTGCAGTGCAGCAGGTTCCTGCACTTTACTCCAGTGTAGTGCTATGAGTGCAGAGTGCAACATGCAGGAGATGTAGTGTCCAAAGGAAATAGGACCCCTTCACAAGGGCCTAACGGCAAAAGCTGGACATACCTTATGTCAGGGAACTTCAGAGATACCTACAATAAAGCCTACATTAAATGTCAAAAGTGTTTATATGTAATTGTTTTTTGTTTTCACCTCGCGTGTTTTCACAATTCATCTCATTCACCCCTTTTTCCAGAATCTATTCTTGTTATGTAAAATAGAGAGTGATTTATCGTATTTTTAATTACAAGGACAGGGAGTGTTTTGTGTGTTATAGCAGGGTTTAGAGGCATTTCTGCAAAAATTAGTTCCGGAGTAGCATGCTTACCACCAGTAGGCGAGGGTCTGGTGCCGCAGCAGAACTGTCAGTAACTTCATGGATGTACGAGAGAAATGCTGTGGTCCCTCCTGCTCTGATGGCATGCATCGTTTGTGCACGAACAATGTTAATCGCAATAGTTTAATGTAATATTCCAGAACCTTTTATTTTCCAGGTGCCATAGATGCCTTCCCTCCACCCCTGTGGTTTTGATTGTCCAGGGGAGCATAATAACTTCACTTTAACCACTGTGTAGGCTTCGTGCCGTTTTGTTCCGTGTTGCATTGCCGGTGGACTGTGCCCAGAAAAATCATTTATGTTGCTCCCATCAGAGGGGCAATAAGCAATGCGCTAAATATATGTGTGAAATGCACACCAGAGTATCAGTAACATGTAAAGCCTCACAGATTTTCAGGGCATGGGCCCTTAAAATAACCACCCAAGTGTTATGTGTTTTTCGTGGTTAATTTTATATGCCTGCTTCGCAATGTGTGTGTGCTCTGAGTAGTTATGAAAGTTATCAATGGCATGTGGCCAGCAAGAATAGGCCATCGGGTAGAAACCAATCTGCTGTGTTTCAATATCTTTAATAAATATGTCATGTAATTAATTTCTCTTTGCAAGGGCGTGTGACTAGCCATAATATATCACTGTATAGAAATCACAGTAAATCAGAGCAATGGGAATATTGAATTATAAAGGCAACATTAATAAACAACGAGGAATTATGACCACGCGAATCTACCCGCAGCACCTTGAGATCACCAGAGTCTCAAGCTCCAACATCACCATCGTCATTGATGCCACCACCGAACGACATCTGGCGCTTAGTCGGATAACAACATACCAAAATTCCTAACAAAAATTTCCAAAGTCCCTTAAACCTCACCTTCACCCCATCTTGTTCAACCACATGGCGTGAAATTGTCGCCCTTCTGTGTAGTGTAATTTCGCTTTACAGAAATTTCCAGTCTCCGAAACCAAAACCCGCCAAAAATTTTTCTTCAAGTTTCCTGTGAAATTAGTCCTTTCAGAATAATTTCTACTGTATTTCCTGCTAACCCAAAATGGGGTATAACAACGAGCACAATAAACGGAGCCATCAACAGCTCTACAATGCCTTCCAAATGCTGGTAGGATGGCAGGAAGTGCACAATGTGGTCCAGCGAGAAAAGCATGCCAGAACAATGCAAGGGCGGATAAATGCAGGAGAGTAGCTATCTTGAGGTGGCGGCGTGATGACATCCTCCCATCCATCACCTCCTCAGCACAGACAATGGTAAGTGTGCATGCCAGCGCCCCCTCCACATCTGACCAGCTGAGTGGAGCATCTATCAATGGCAATTATGGATGACGTGAGTGGTGTCTGCTCACCCCCTGCCCACTTTCGACCAGCCGATCATTACCCTTTTTGGTGTGCGCATAGGGGTCAGCCGTGTGAGGAGAAGGCGCTACCTCCCAACCCTATCACGATGTGTTCCCACAAAGAACTACCACACAATGAACACATCGGTTTGTTGTTCAACAATGACTAGCAAAATGCAGATGGGAACACTGGCATTGCGGTGTTTTCAGTGTTTGTGACCAATACCACAAGATGTGGTCTCAAAATATGAGCTTTGCTCCACCTACTGCCACTTAAATCACAATATCAGTTCGTCATACAACCGCGCCACAAACAACCACAAGGAAAAATCAGGGGAAAGTGAAGCAGAATATTCCAGTGTTAAGCAAATAGTGCAAGTGCAGAACAGTCCAAAATTTTAAACACCAGTTTTCTCCGAATTATAACTTGCCAAAGTGGTGCAGTAATTTACTGTACACTTGTAAGGGGGCAATTACCCTCAGTTGTACCTCTTACCAGGACTGGCATTCACATGTCAAGAGTGCAGTGCAAAGGAGAGTACAATACATGCGCAACATTTTGCAAGATTTACTGACAGAATGTGAACAGCAGGTGGATGTCAACAAAGCAATGGACTTCCACTAAGGCAAGGGCAGCACCACACAATGTCGCAATTGTAGAGTTAGGGTGCATAAACAGGACCTGAACAACATCGAGAGGACACCCACAAAAGAAGTAGGATTCATGTGTCGTGACTGCACAGCAGCAATCAATAACAGCACACAGCCACCACACACCCACAGTGCAGACCTGGTGAATACAAAGAACCAACTTCCGCCTGCCCAGTTAACAATGCAGCATCTTACCCTAACCACAACACTTCTCATGTTATTACTGCCCACCTCCTACTACCCACAATTACCCACTCTTTATCCCACATCATTGTTTCAACAATATTACCGCAAGTTGCCATGCTCTACCCTTCTTTTCAACCCATGACACCAGTCAACAAAGCAGTTTTGGAGTGACATCGGTCACTCACCAGCTGTAAGAGAGCGGAACGAGATATGAAACCATTGCGCCCAACACCACAACAACACCGCCAAAACCAACACTAGTGAAAACACCAGCCAAGCTCAAACTTTGCAGATGTTTGCTGGAACACTCGTCGAGGATCCAACTGCCTTCCTGGATCATTGCACAACACGATCAACCAGGTATGTTGGGTGGGACAAGGAGTTGGCCAGCTGTGTTGGAGTACAACTCCAAAGACAAGTGCTCTCTTGTTGGCAATCACTCAACCATTACAGTCTGCAGTTGTGTGAATTTCATTGTTCGTTCCAGTGCTGGTTCAGAGGAGTTTTTTTGTCGCTCCAAGTGCAAAGCAAGTTAACCCTGGCGAAACAACAAGCGAACGAGTCATTTACCGTGTCCATTATACTGAAAACACACATAGTCCGCCAATTCCACCCACATCTGCCAGAACAGGGATTTTTGGAGGTGGTCGTAGAAACAGCATGCCCAGAGTTTCGTGCCGCTTGACACTGTGGCATCAAATGTCACTTGTCAAATATTGGAAAGGAAGTTGTAAGATACTGCCACATGTTCGGGGAGCCATTTGACAGTTGACGTGGAGTCAAACAGGGTTGTTTCGGTTTTGAGGAACGGTAAATTCAATTACCAGGAAATTTGAAGAGATTTTTATACTGTACCCAAGCACCACGCATTGCATGTGGAACAATGCCAAGTTGAAGTGGAGAGCTGACTCTGTTGATTCAGGGTCGTGTGCCGACAACCATAGGCAGGATCCTTTTGAGGCGAGATTCTTCAATTATTCAAAATTAAAAATACGTATTGCACAATGGATTCTTAAGGCAAACCACACACCTTAAATTACTGGTAAATGATGAACATAGAACACTTGATAGTAATGTAAATACAGTATGCTAATGAAGACAAGTTACACTCAGAGCTTGATGGTGGGGGGCCTGCACCCCTAAGTACCCGAAGGCTACATGAATGACGACACAGATACATTCTTGCGTATATCAATGGGTTTTATTAAATGTCCTTCTCTGAAGACCATTTGCATCACTTCCAGGCTTAACCCGCCAGTAAGGTTACACTGTTCAAAAAGACACTAGGCCAGAAAAAAATTAAGATGAAACTTAGTCCTCCCTAGTTGATGCAAACCTAAGAGAGTTCTGGGCGGCAAACGAGAACGGTTCGTAACTGATGAAGCTATTTTAATTACCATGGTTGGTGGGAAACGCGACGATGTCGGTCTGCACGTCCTCACTTTCCCGACACGAAAAACTGACTGTTGGTGCCATTCGGAGTGCCAACCGGTGAAGGCAGGCAGACAAGTCATGGGAACTACTTTCTTACACTGCTCACAACTGACATAATACACTACCCGTCTTACATTACTAAATTTAACATGTGAATAAATAAACTATGTCAAAAGCTATTTAATAAACATGACAGACACTGTGTGGAATGGAATGGGTATGAAACACTTGAAATGGGAAACCAAATATGACATAAAATACACTTGTAAAAGCCAGTGGGTGCATAAAATTACTTCAGTCCATTCTTGCCTATCATTGCTTAACTATGCGTTAATGAGTGTTGCATAATTATGCCATGTCACTGCAAGCCCTTTTATCTTCGGTCTACTTTCATATCAGTGAGTGAGGTCAAGTGGTTTCTGATCACGTTGCACTGGTTCGCAGGCACTTTGCTCTGCTTTACACTATCACTGCACCGAACCCCTTCGGGTCGCACTAGTGGGCAGCATCTTGAATACTTGAGTAGCAGCGCACTGTTACATATGATACACATGAATGCTCAGTAGTGTGCTGCTGCCTAATGCAGAGTACTTATGGTGGACAAACAGGCTAAGGGCATGTGCGATGTCACTCTTTAATATCATTATTAAATGAGATGCTGGAAGAAATTATGAGCTCAGCTGTCATTCTTCAGAGCAAATTGTGGCAACTGCGCCGCGAACCGAGTGCTGCACAATGGTGCCACGAGTCACCATGTGGAAATGGGAATGGACAAAGTGAAAATCAAAACACTCAAAATTTAAGACATTTCGGCCAACACAATGACAAAAATAAAAAAAAATTACATTCGGCACCCACTAACCAACAAAACCTTGGTGATAAGACGAAATAAAATAGTACCACTGACAGTGCGGAAAAGCATGGTCGTGTATAGGATAAATATCAGCTACCTAAATACCCATGCTGGTACTGCCCCATTGAAGTGTATCATTGGCACAGCCAATGCCCAAACAACCCACATCTGAGCCATGTGCAGAAGATGCAAGTAGAGAGAATCAGGGAAACGGTAAGCAGGGGTGAAGGGGACGGACACGCCTGACATCCTGCCCCCATTACAGCAGTTCCACATATGACATCACAGGAAGCCCTGGTAAATCAGGTGAGTAGGAGCCAGTCACAATTTTCCACACACTTGTCACCATCAACTTTCATTCTATGCGTTGATAGAAACAGTGACATCACATAACATTCTACAGCCGCATTTTGTGTACAGTCAGGATGGAGAATGGTCGTTTACTTGAAGAGCGTTGTTAGTTTTTAGAGAGATATTAAAACACGAATCTCGTATGGAGATAGCCAAAAAAATTTAATTGGAAACACGAGGTGTCCCTGTCCGAATTATTTTCCTCGCGAATGGTGGGTAATCTTGCATATAATGGTAGGGAATTGTTAGCCATGCAATTCATTTCGAGATCGGTGATTATATAATAATATGAATTTGTAATAACTACATACTGACCAAATATTGGCCAGTTAGTACAATTATACAATCTTTCAACCATCCAGTGATATACGTTTCCTGTTGTTGACGAATCGTGATTTATCACGGTAGTTGTAAAATATTCGTAAGGTAAAAACAACATGAAATTCTTTCAAAATTGCCTGTAAAGTGCTAGTAATTGATCTTTTTAAAGAAACTGTATTTGGACTTGGCAGTTGCATCCTCTACCAGCAAAGGTAAAAGTGAACCATCAAAAACATTTTTTTAAAATTTTGCAAACCGAATAAAGGAGCACATGCGAAAAATACACATTTCATACTTTGTAAAAGTCCGCCTCGTCGTAAATTTTCAATAGTATTCGCACCAGTAAACCACACAAATAATGGCAGACTATGAACATTTCTAAGGAAAAATAGTATTTCGACAAGTACTTGATGCCTAGCGGTGATCGGCGTGCCTGTAACCCAAGTACGGGGCCTCGAATACAATCAGTAAAATTTTATGGCTGACCTATGAGGGGAATTCGTTCGAGCATGTGCTGTGAGGTGGTTCTGCTGTGTTTAATTAATTTGTAAAGTGTTTTGGGTTTTCAAACTATTTTTAAAATGAGGCACAATTAAGGAGATAGTGAAATGGTTTGCAGCACCAAGATAGATCTTATCATGGAAATAGAAGAAAATTTTTTTGATGAGATGAATGTTGGTGAAGATATTTGTTTACATTTGATCGGCTGTGAAAATTTAGATAATTTTTGGTTTTAAAATTATGGTGAATAAGTCATGATGAATGGTGAGAAACTGTGATTACAGCCTTTTTTAAAAAATACAATTTAATAATTTTTAATACGAACCGGTCAGCACTAGCCCATCCATCCCGTAGAGAGCACAACTGTCAAGAAATCGCAAGACACGTGAGATACCGTTTCATCAGCTTGTGTTCGATGCCCTATATTAAGTGCCTAAGTGCAGTGAAGTTGATGTGAGCTAAGCCTCCGGCCTCTAGACCGTTTGCTTATTGTCAAAAACACCAGCAGTTAGAAAGCACACTCTACCACATGCGGAAGAGAGTTGGTGCACAAACCACATGTGAGTAAGACAGTGCAGCGTAGTACAGTGTAAGTGTCTGTTTCAGGTACACAGCAACGGACAGGAGTTCAGTGGTCAAGCAACCATGCACGTACAGCGCACCAATACTAATATTAATATTTCCATGTATTATATCTGGAGAGTTGTAATAGTGAAAATCTGCTTTGAATGCAAGGTAGAACACCATTAATAAACTCTCAAAAGCACTAAAGTCCTTTTTCAAGTTTTTTACAGGTGTTTTATTAGTGTTTTCATTCATGAATCATCACTATCACATCACCACACGTATTTTTGCAAAGTGTTAAGTTTATTGATTTGTCACATGTTTTTATGCAAGTTAATGCAAGGGTATATTATGTTAGAATAATTTTTATCGTACAAGCTGCAAGGAATAAGTCCCACATGTGGTGCTCTGGCAGCAATCCCAGCGAGATCGCCATGTTGGAAATTCAGTAGTCGCTGAGAGGTTAGAGAGGTCGATTGTGTAACGTTTGGACCCACGTCCAGGCAGCATTGACCGTTAGTACCAATCACTTTTTACTGCAATAGCTTAATTTATTACAGAACCTTTTCTCGTTAGCTGCCTGGAACAACCTCTCACTTCCCCAGTGCTTGAATCGCCTGGGGAAGCATAATTACGCACTTAATGTAACACACGGGCTTCGCACCATTTTTGCACAATGTTACCACTGCTGTACGGTACTTCTTCGGTTAGTATATTCGTAAAGTGTTGCCTTCAGGGCATGATTCAACAGTACTTAATAAATATCACATCGGGACTGAGTGTTTTTATTGAGGTAAGCCGCAAGGCATGTCAGGGCATGAGCCCTTATAATTTCCTGCCAAAATGCACATTTGTGGAATCTTCATATCTGGTAGCAAGTATATCAGTGTGTAAATTAGCATAGGGGTATGAATGCTCTTAGTAATCCACCATTTAACATGCGTACTGTTCATAATTAACCAGAGAAGTGTAGCAGAATTGAAGAATAACTGCCTTTGGTCGTCGACAACATGACCCAGAGGGAAGAGTCTACTCTACCATTTCACGTCACTACGTCATGTTGTGCCTGGCGCCCCTGGTAAATTACCTCACCCAATTCACCTAATTCGAGACAGATCCACTGCTCAATATATAATTTGACAAATTTTTACACTATTCATGAACCACAGCTCACGGCACTTGGATGCAGTAAAAGTGTAATATGTGTAGTGTACTAACGTTATTGTGTTCTTTTTTAAATTGCCTTTTTTAATGCAATGTTTTTCAATGTGTAACAATGTGTCTGTCATGTGTGTGCCATAGAGCTCTCGTGACCATGTGTGTTTGTTTAAATTTTGATAGTGCAGTGTTTCCATATTCTGTTTGTATTGGAATGTCATGTTATTAAAGAGCTCCAGTGTGTGATATGTTAAGGTAAGTGACGTGTACACAAATAGAGTACACATGGCTAGATATAAGAGGGTAATTGATTTTTGTGTTGTACTGATAGTTCTGTGTTCCTTTTGTGCATTTGGTGCACCATGAAACACCAGGGTACTTGGATTTAATATTCCCACATGGGATATCATACAGTAAGGGCTTTTGATTTCTTTCTTTGTACTTGTTTTTTTTTTTAAAGAGCTATCACATTACAACATAACCTAAATTTTAACCAACAGAACCAAGTGGCAGAGGCAATGGCCCAATGTAACCTACACAGACTTGTCCTTATCCCAATCGAAGTGTGCCAAACAATATTTAATTCTTTTTATAGTGATTTTTGTAATGTGATATTAATTAACATAAAGAATAAAATATTTGATAGTCACAAAAGTTATTAGCGAGACAGATACAGTCTAAAAGCCACATGCACTGTGTGAAATATAAGGCTAAATAGTACGACAACAAAACAGTGTTTAATGTATAATTTTTATTTCTTTTGGAATATTTTTATATGTGGGTTGCGCCGGGCAAAATCACAATTTCCTTCCCCTACACCTGCTACCAGGCGGGGCACGAACTTCACATATCATCTCTGGCTATGCGCTACGTCACATTAAACAAATATTAACTTTATTTCTCGTGTACCAAGGTAAATAAAATTACTGACATGTGGGTGCCTCGGTGCGACTCAAATGCACTATGTGAGCACACAACCGACACTTTCCAAAAGATAATAAACTGAAGTGTACCACTTTCTTCACCCTTTCTCGGCCTGTTCGCCACCTCGCTACGTCAACGAGAGCAGTACAGGGCTAAAATTATATTGTGTATTTTCATTCATGGCCTTTTTAAAATAGTGTGCTGACATCATATGCCACGTGTTCTACGTAGCGACCATGTGGGTGTGTTTGTTTACTTTTATGTTTGTATTGTATTTACAGTGTGTTGTGATAATTTTTTTGGGAAATTAATATTAAATATTTTTTGAAGTGTTTTGTATTATTTTACTGCAACCTAAATACTGTGTACAATTAGTACACAAAATAGTATTAGTAAGTAAGATGGTAATTATGTTATACATTTTGACTGTTGTGTTTATGTAATGTTTTCATGGCGTTTTGTGCAGTAAAGTGCCAATGACACCAGGACATTGTGACTTGCCATTCGTCGTGGCAATTTGTAATTTTAGCGAATGAGAGGATTATATGTTGTGTTTATTTAGTTGTTGACATTTACGTTTGACAACAAATGGACACCACTTGCCAGATCGCACACCTCACCTGCACTAGAGTGTAGAAACGAGCTAATGACAGGTTAACACAATTCGATACAAGGTGATTTATTTAAATAACGTTTGTATGAAATTTTTAGTAATGTTTATATTTGTACGATCACACAAATAACCTTACTGGCCAATCATGCCAAAATAGAGGCCAACCATAACTGCCAACGAGGGACGTGTTCAATTACAATAAAACCAAATTTTAAATTTGCCAATTTATAACTTTTAGAGTTTTACGTAAGATTGATATATTGCTATTAAATATACATTAACAAATTGTATTCACAAATAAATGTGAGACAGTACATGCAATGTGAGGGTCACACGTCCTCTATAAAAACAATCATATGCTGGGTTGACAATTACGGACTGAAGGACAGCTTGGAAAACAAGGTCACATGGTCAGAAAATGGTTTGTTTTTAATTAAACTTATTTTATTTTATTCCTTTGCAAGTGTTAATGTATTATTTAATCAAATTACCATTATTTTTTCGTTTGGTCATGCGGGAAGGTTTGGTGCTTGGCGGCAACCTTTCTGCGCGGGTATCTTTTGTAGCCTACTAATACTTGCGCGGTGCAGATGCCCATCGCGGCCTCCCCAGCACTTCACCATTTTGTTCACCAATCATTTAGCATCAATAGTGTAATATTTAATTTGAAACCGTATGTCATTTTGCATCAACCTGGGGAGAGTTCTGAACCACGGCCTGGACTGTTTTGTGCACGGACGGATCATAATTCTACCATAACTATTATCTAGGCTTCGCACTTTTTATTCAGTGTTCACACTCTCCAATGTAATTGAGAATTTATATTTTAAGTGCCATGTACTTGGATTTATTGAATAAAATGTGTGGATGGACAGTATTCTACCTCTTTTATTTCTTGGGATGCTTCTCGTCCCACATAACAAGTATTTTAATATGAATGTAACAAAGGTGTTGGATGGCCAAAACAATCCCTCGGGAGTGAATGGCATATTAGGGGAGGCCTACAGCCTTTACTAGATGACACATAATGGCACTTTTGCTATATCAGATCTTCAGCAGCAGAGTGGAATCAGTTTCTACAGACGGCGGAACATTGGGGGTAAGCCACGTCGTTCATCGGCCACACGACCCTGCTTGCAGTCTTTTGTTCACTGCATCGTGAACTGGTGTCTATCTGAGCAAGCTTTACATTTGTATTCCAATCCACATAAACCTACCATTCCCCAATGGTCCCGACACAAACACACTGTCAAATGGCGATCCCAACTTAGTGGCCATCACATCCCGCCAATCCTTTCGAACCTCACTAGACAAACTAACCTGTATGCAAAAATAACTCCTGTCATCGTGTGTTTCCTGTCTCATAAAATACTATGTATCCAGTTTCACATGTCTTATGTTTATGCACTTGTGTTTAGCATGTGTGCACCTGTAGGCTCATTTAGAACAATTGTCTTTTTATTTCGCTACTGGTGAATAAACCTTTTATTCCCCAGGCTTTCCATCAATTTCTCAGTTTCCACGTGCCAGAAAACACTGCCAGACACCACATGGGAAGTTTTTGTGCCATAATCATCAGTTGGACAAAGCAGAACATCTGCCATCTTGGGACCATGTTGATGTAATGTGCAGTCAGTTTTGAAACCTATATTAGCGGCCATTTTGGGATAGAAACAAAGGGTAATATGCCACCTGCCACCACTCTCCTCGCTGGGTCGGAGATACCACCCCTACCACACCGTGTCACAGGATGTTTGCAGCGAGCCGGCGATGCCATGTGGCCCCGACAAGAAAACAACACCAGACCAAGATGGATCTTCCACACCAACCTCATGGTGCCCTGACAAGAAAACAACACCAGATCAAGATGGATCTTCCATATCAACCTCATGGTGCATGTTATCCGGGACGGCTTGGACATTCGGACTGAAAATGGGAAATCCCCGAAACTCTGCCTGAAGTGCATTTACCCCATACCTTCACCATACCCATTCTCGTTGAGCTTCCTACAAGGCAAGACCTGCTTGTGTTGCGATGAAGCAGCAGTCAGACATTTTTAAGACCAAATCCAGCACATCGGTGTAGAAATTTCTGCAGAAACATGGAGATGCGCCTCCACAGGCACACTGGGCGACGTGGGAGTGGAGAGCCTAAGACCTCGACACATCCAGAATTTTGTCAACCATGTCTACAAGCCTGCACTCTGCATCTGTTCCAGAACTTTTCAAGCAAGCCTCGACATGCACCCACAACTTTTCTACGGAATGTACGGAAATACACAAACCACCATGTGTGCAAAGGAATAGGAGCAGCATCTCTTACAAGCGCGTGCTGCCTGCGAGTTTATCACTAGCAATGTGTAACACCAAATAAATGAGCCACACTTCATGACACCTTTTCAATCAACTGTGCACGACAGAAAAACGAAACACTACTAACATAGCACCTCCACAACAAATGTGCCAATAACAGGAAGCACCTCTTCTGTCCCTATGCATGCCACAACAAAACACATGCCTAGAGGAAGTAACACAACTGTAGGACATTTCCTCTTTCCAAGACGCACCACAATTCATGCTGCCATGTGTGTGTTCATCGCAGTTTATGGGGACAAGGACATCAGAAAAAAATCCCTGCACTATCTCTTCTGATACTTCAGCCTGTGATGGGTGTGTTAAGATACAGTATGATCGATTTTCTGTACCATATGGAGTACACAACATTCTCACGACATCAAGACCTGCTCGTTTTCACAGTCACTGCCAACATATTTAAGGTGAAAAAGCGAGGGCCCATTGGCCTTTGTTAAAGATTGTGCTAACCGCCTCTTGCAATACTGAGTGCACGAAGACGACTGACTATACAGCAGTGGTGAAAGATTGGAAGGCGATGCCAGGTCGTTGTGGCATGATATCGCGCACTACGGCATGTCATGGAATGAATTTCTAATGTGCTTTCACATGCCGTATTGCCAGTATGGTCTTGTCACTATGCACCTGCAGTCAAGTGATCCTCGAGAAACAGGATGAAGAATCACCCTATAATTTCGCAATGCACAAGGTGAGCCTACCCGTGCATACCACCCAGAGATGTCAACGCCAAAAATTTTCGAGTTCATCGTTAGCACAGCACTCCCCGAATAACGCTTAGCACTAGCAGCCATCATCCACGTAACAGAGGCAGACTTCATTCACACAGTTCTGCTCCTAGCCGAAACCATCTCAGCACAACCATGCTGCGACCAGGAAACTATACTTCCGCGTTGTGAACAAGGGCAGCCCCGTGAGAAAAATGTCGGGTTAACAAAACCTACAAGTTCGAGGAGAATAAACATAACTTCAACAAACACTCATGTCAACAGCCCGTCAACATTACATACCATACAACCACGTGTTGTAACCCATGAAAACGTGCCGCTTACACCATATTGATGGTGCAAGGGGCTGCACTGAAATAATGAGTGTCCAAACAGAATTGAAACATCAAATGCCAGTGAGATGAGAAAGTTTCCTCTGGGGTAGAGCGGCACGACGCCACCAGTCCCAGGGCAACGAGTGCAGTTACCGGACATACACCATAACAAGCTTTATTATCACAGCTCATCGGCCCTCACAGCAACTTCATTCGCATTTCTTCTTCATCACCCAACATAAATGCAGAGCCATCATCGACAGCGCCGCCTCTCACAACTTCATACTTACTACTTTTATCAACCCAACTGAAATCAGACAGACACATCATATTGTGCACTTAGTAACTTGTCAGAACACCTTCAGAGCAGATGTTGTGGCTGAGAATGCGATGTCACGAGTATGCCATCGCACTTTAAGGATTATATAATATAAAATGGTGCCTTGCACAGCAGATTATCGGCAAATGAACACATTTGCCCTATTAAAACTATCATTTTATTCCTGATTAGTGACATACAGCGAATACCGATATTATGTATTTGTGTTTCACTTCTGTGACGTCAGATGCATTTCATTTTTGTGGGCGTGGTTTAGCCCTGCTATCTGTGGGTTTCGTGCAATCCTCTATGGAAAAGCGTACGGCTTTCCTAGTAAACTATGATACAACATGGCAAAATCCACTGTTTTGCATCTATATTAATTACTGGTACTAGGGAACCCCTCGCCACGTTGGACTTGTTTCGAGAATATTATTCCCCAACTTCCCATCCCTTTTGGGGCCATGTAGCACACCGGGTTCGACCACAAGGCCTGAGGAATCCTCGCGCACATTGGAAAGGTATAGGATAAAGAGGCACTGCTTACACATGTTTTCCCTCCAATGGCTGTTGCGCCTAATGGTCGTGACACACCCTTTTAGGCCACATTACAATTTATTTCGAGAGTTACCTCCTGTAATAAATTAAAAATATATGGTTGCAGAACAGCACGAAAAGTATAGACAAGCTGTTTTCTTGTCGACCTGCACTGATCGGGACCTTGACCTAATATCGATCGGTCGGGTTTTGCTGTTGTGGTTGGTGCACCTGTGGTGGTACAAACGTGCACAAGTGTTATGTGGACGTCCGGAAAATGCGAAACGCCTCCCTCTCTAGTGACAGTTTGGTCCCCACAGTCCTCCAAGGATCTGTCAAATCGCTAGGTGCAACAGGATACCAGTGGTCGCAGCTGGTTGCAGGCCCTAGGTTATAAGGCCCGCGATGATGCTGTGCTGTGTTGGCTGCTGATTATCCGAGGCTGTGGCCACGCGGATGCTGATGGCGTGCCACGGCACGTGCTCGGCGAAGGGGATTCGCAATGTTGCAAGCATGCATGGCGGATGATGCTGCTGATGTTGATGATGTAGCCGCTTGGAGTGGCGGAGGAGGGACGAAACCCACTCCCCTGCCAATTCTTCTCCGCTGATGCTGATGCTTCTACTGTTTCATGGACCTCTTGATTATTGAGTTGGCGGGAGTAAAGGTAGGTAGCCCTTGTGCTGACACATTGATTCTAATGCCCTTTCCCCATCGCGTATCAGAATGTTCTCCGACATGAGGTCAGCTGGGGTGGGTGTCTTCTTAGACATCATGGCAGGATCTAGTGGGAAGCTTCCCTGTGGGCTGATCAGGTCCACAATTGCCCCCACTGACTTGCTTTGGGTGATGCTTTCTGAAGTCAGCGCTTCGATGCTGGGCGTTGGGATGCTATGAACTAATTTAATCAGTGTTGCAGTGCTTGCTATGCTGTCGACTCCTGCTTCTGCTGTGATGATGTTTTCTGATGAGATAATGAATGTCTTGCCAGTTGCTTGTCTCTTCCCATTTTGTCATGATCCCTTCCATTGCTGTGATATTGGGCACCTACCATCTCGGTCGACAGTTGTCGCTGTTAGGAACGATCCTACTCCTACTACTCGTTCGAACGAGGACGATGAGGTGACTCAATGGCTCAGGGACAATCGAGAGTCAAATAAATGGCTATATTACCTGGAGTCCCCGGCAGCCTCAAGATTCATTGAGGCAATCAAGTTAAGCACAGGGTAGATGATTTTATGGTTAACTTAGCCCACTACAAGGGCGGAAATGTAAATGATAGACATTTCGGCAACTATCCTGAGACTACATGGCACATTTTAGGTGTGAGCCTGCGTTCTAAAGATGCACACATTATAAAGCATAATGAGGGGAGCCAGATTTTAGCTCACAAAAGTACCGAACGGAAGCAGGATGGAATAGTGGTTGAGGAACTCACCCTCCAAATGGTTGGGAACAGTTACAAATCATATTTAGTTCTCGCCACGAATAGGTAGATGTTTCTAAATTGTTTGGTTATGAAATTCAAAGTGCCCTGGGAAACCAGATTAAAAACACTTATATTCCAGCTTAAACGCTGTCATAATGAAACACTAAATTAATCTGAAAAATTCACAAGAAAATTATAAAATTTTAAACAGTATTTAATTTAAATTGTGCTATTTTATTTCTATAATAAAATTTATTACTCGGCGTGCATAGCACTTCTGCTTATGTGAACCCCGTAGGCGGCCATGGTAGGTCGGTGCGATGCGTGCCTCTGGACAGTTCGTCGAGAAGAGCTGACGAGGTAAGACACTGTCACATACACATTACAACTTTTGTTCAGTGATGTAGGTTTCAATTGTCATTCTAGTTTACCGATCACCCTTTGCTTGCATACATTTTGCCAGACATTTCCCTACCATTATTCTTCCACTTTACTAATTTATTTCGCCCTGCTGACATTTTTAACTTTACCAAAGAGATAGGAGAAAGATGTTGGAAAGGACTCAGAACCATGCAACTTAAATCAGGCGCCATCCGCCATGTTAGTGGCGTTTAATCGTGATTTTTGCATTATTGCTACGTGCAGTTTTAAGGGGTTTGTTTTCATGTATATATTTGAGGGTATTTTCCATGTTTGAATTTTTTACGGCAACATCATGTATAACTACGTAGATGAACAATGCCAAGTATTTGTATACGCCATCATTGTATTTTGAGAGCTTATTTATGTAATATCGTATGTGAAATATCTTATTCAGGGTTCTATGTTCAATTTTTTCAGGGTTCCGAGTAATTTTACATAAATTAATGCTTTTTGTTCTTGTCATGTTAATGTTTGATTTTTCCGCCATCAGGCCTGCTACATGCCTGTAAGCACTCCAATCGTAAGCAGAATAATTTTCTCTATCAGAATAATATTTTGTGTGAATTTAATTTGCCGTTTTCACAAAGAAATAGTGCAAATCCACCTGCACCACCTGGTCTGCAATTAAATTCATTGAGTGGCACCCGTGACATCTAAACTTATTTTCACGCATGTGCGTGTTTATTGTGAATACTCATCTCGTGTCTCATCTTGTTCCATGTATCTTTTGAGGGTTTATGTAATTTAGTAATTTGTGTATGTTGAAATTCCTCCCATCCTAGCTTGCTCTGTGTATAGGCCGTCACCACACTTCCCACGTGATGGCGGGCGAGCCCAGACAAGTTTGGGTTAGTGATGCCAAGTAATCGTCACAATTTCATTAGCATGTTGAAGTTGACGCCGGCTAACAGCCAGCGATACTAGAGCCCATGACTGTGCTCACCACGCACTTGTCACGTGACCCGCACATGCGTAAAGAGGCCAATAATTTTGAACTTTCGTATAAATGTTATTTTCAGTGTAAAATGTGATTTATTGTATTCACAGTGTTTAATATGTCTTAAAATGTGTCAAGTGCTTCTACTAATTTTAATTTGTTTGGTTATGAAATTCAAAGTGCCAGAGTTACCGAGATTAAAAACACTTAATATTCTCGCATGTATGCTGTCATACAGAGACACAAAATTATATCGAAATTCATAAGAAAATTATAGAAATGTGAAACAATACTTAATTTTATTTGTGACATATCGTTTTCACTAATTAAATATTCTGCTTGGTGTGCATAGCACCTACGCTTATGTGAACCCATAGGGCGGCCATGGCAAGTTGTGCGACGCTTTGTACCTGGACAGTCTGTCTTGGAGATCTTTCGAGGTAAGACACTGTCACATACGCACTACATATTTTGTTCACTGATTTAGGTTTCCATAGTTAATTTAGTTTACCAATTAACCTTTGCTTGCGTACGTTTTTGCTAGACATTTTCCCCAGCATTATTCTTCCCATTTACTAATTTATTGCGCCCTTGTGGCATTTTTAACTTAATCGAGAAGAAGGAGTAGAAAGATGTTGGAGAAGTCACGTGACCCTCACAACTTGAATCAGGCGCCACCCACTATGTTTATAGCGATTCATTGTAACTTCTATATTATTGCTATACACATTTTAAGGGCTTATTTTTTTGTATGTATTTGAGGGTATTTTTCGTGTTAGAATATTTTACAGTAACGCCATGTATAACCACGTGGACGACCGAAGCCAATTCTTTGTATACGCTATTGTTTCGTTTGAGAGCTTATTTATGTAACATCGTGTGTGCAATAATTTATGTCAGAGTTATTTGTCGTATTTATTCAGGGTTCAATGTATTTTTCACATAAATTAATTTTTTTTGTACTTTACCACATTAATGTTCGATTTTACAGCCATCAGGCAGGTTACAAGCCTGTAACTACTGCAATCATAAAGAAAATAATTTTCCCAGCAAGAATAATATTTTGTCTGACTTTAATTTGCAGTTGCCACGCAGAAATTTTGCAATTTCACCTGCACCACATTGCCCATTACGAATTTCATTCAGCGGCATCCACACCATTTAAGCTTGCTTTCACACGTGTGCGTTTATTGTGAATATCCATCTCATGTCCCATCTTGATTTATGTGTAATTCAAGGGTTTATGTAATGTTGTAATTAGTGAATGGTGCAATTATTCCGTCTAACCGGCTCTGTTTATATGCTGTCACCACACTACCCATGTGCAGTAGTGATACCGTGTAATCGTACGTGTTAATCTGTATTACAGGTTTCATTTGTAATTCACTATGTCCTGGCTTCAGGGAAAAAACTGCCAGTCCACCCTAGCGGCTGTCGGCCCTCTTCCCTTGTGAAGGCTGCGCTTTAATGCACCTTGTTGAGATCATCCATCTAGGCGAGCGCTAGAGTAATTGAAGGCTGGGGAGCACCCAAGCAGGATAGGCTAGTCATGACCGAGATAATAATTTCATTGGCACATTGATGTGTATACATAATAACATTTAAAACAAGTCTACAGTGGACTTAAGTCTTTTATTCAGTAGTGTCAGTGTCCTACCCACATGTATTTTATTAAGTGTTTATTTCCAAGTGATATTTAGTAAAAGTTTAGTATTGCCTACGTGTTTGTAAGTAGACGCGAGTGAGACGGACACACAGAACCCACAGCATCCCTGAGAACACTGAGTGCCAATAGGGCAGTTATTGGGAAGCACCGCTGGAGCCCATATTACCAGTAAGTATATGTGTCATTGTTCATCTCGTGTCTCACTTTATGGTGTCAGTTCCAATGACTTATATGGAAGACTGACCTTGAATGTGTTAAGGAGCTTATAAGAAATAGGCCTATGTACTGGGTTGATGGATGCGAAAAGTAGAGTGTAAGAGATTTTTTAATCGTTTTATTTCTGTTCAGCTCATTGTGGGTTTATTTTTAGTTGCTTAGGTTTACTATGTTTTTGACGATATTAATTTTGAATGATTTAAATTTGTAATGGTACTATTTTATTTTTTTTATTATAGGGGTTAATGATGTTGATGTGTTTTATGTTTGTAGTTTTTAAGGTTTTATTGTGTAGTGAAAAATTTAGATGTCAATATTTTTTATGTATAAGTCTTATGATGTTTTAAATTTTGAATGATTTTAGTGAATAAGTGTATTATTTAAATTAAATTTTGTCAAGTTACGGTTTAATGTGTTTTTAAATATGCCTTTATTTACGATAATATTAATTATAACGATTTCAGTGTGCAATGATAGCTTATTTTTGGATTTAAAAATTTCAATAATTTTAATGTGTTGTAAGTGGTTTAATTTTTTTTTGTTGTAGTTTATATGAAAAGGTTACCAATTTCTTTATATTGTTTTAATATTATTTTAATGTATTATTAAGAATGCATCTTTAATATTTTTAACGACAAAAATAAGAAATATGTTCTTCAATCAATGTAAACAGCAATTGTACAATTGGTTTTAATTTGAGTTAATAGATGTAAATTTTAGCAAAATACGACGCATATCGGAATGAGTATATACTCCCCCAAACACCCTTTGGTCATTGGTCGTAATGCCCGGGCTAATGACCCTGGGCTCTTTAGTGTCTGCTTCTGGTAGTAGTTGTAAGTGCTGAAAACAATTAAATACATGAGTTGCTCTTGGATTGGGATATTCTGGCTCCCCAGCACACCGTTATTATACTTACTGAATACTTAAACTTATGTGGATTGGACACACGTTGGTATATATAGGTTCCCCATAACGCCTTATCAATACAGAAGAACAATTGACGACGTAGACATATAAGATTACATTGAGCACGTGATCTGCAACACATGGCAATAAATTGAAAAATAATGCTGGCAGATAATTAATACTGGTCTTGCAAGCAAGAATAAAATACACAAGGGTCGTTTAAAGTTTAAGATTTCACTGATTATTCAAATTTCAAGTGATATGATACACTATTGACTTTATGGTTAGCAACGTGTTCGTTGTGCACGGCCGAAGATTTGAACTTTCAATTGATCTATCCTGCTTTCTAAGGTTATGAGGCGGCCTCTATAGAGGACTGGGGCATTCGCGATATTTCTGTGACACTAGCGCCGGTTTGCTCTAGTTTGGCCACCACCTTGATCACTGCACTCGCGCTGTCATCCATGTGATGTCTCTCAAAAAACTTTAGCATTTGACTTTACGTTCCCTTTCCTCTGACGAAACCTCCAATACACAATAAAATATTGTAAATTCAGAGTTTAGACAATTAAACATCAGTTCTGCGGGCCCCGAAAAATGCGTATCATCTTATGTAAATAATTATATTATCCAGAAATGCATTTTACGTACTTTTTTTTTTAATAGGCTTAAAATTTACATTAAAAGTTTATTTCAAAACAAAAAAAAACTCCTTTGTTTTCTTTATTAAAATATGTAAATTCACACATTTCCTCTGCACATTATATTTGCTGGCCATTTATTTAATTTAAGACGAGCTTTGTTTAATATACAGAGATTAAAATGCCCCGCAATAAAAAAATTAACTTTCCACATGATTAGATTGTCGGCAAAATGGCTTTTCGAAATCGTAGAGTCAAGAGTTTTATGACTTTACCTTTGACAGGTCTATTGTGACTAGCTCCATAAGAAACGTGTCGGAAAGCAAACGTAAAGTCAGATGTTAAAGTTTTCAATAGTGTAAGGGCCTTTAAACCATGTCTTCCCCTACCCCTTTTATCCTTCCCATTGCGTTCACCCCTCCAATGACTCCGGCATTAATTTATTTTTCCCACTGAAGGCTCTTCTCTATCTATCGTAGGTTTAGGCAGTATGGCTTCAACGAAGTGCTGCGGTGACATGATACTCCGACAGGACTGTGGACTAGCATTTTGTAGCTATAGTGTTTTCGTCTGAGCTTCTCCAAAATGTAATATCGATTCCGTGGTGAATTATTTTTAAGGTTTTTTTTTTTTTAAATATGTTAGGTGTTGCATATTGGGATTTAATAAGAAGTTGATCGTATGAAGTAGTGGTTTGGGGGCCGTATTGCGTGTTTTTGGCCCATTTTAAATTGATTTAATGATAGTGTAGCCTATTTAGCTGGCCGTGTATGTATTTTGTGCTTGATAGTTTTCTAGTATACTTCGTGAACTTGATTTGTGTTTTAATTACGTTTGTCCGGCCAGCATTATTTAGACATTTCGGGTGTTAAAGCACTTATTCTAGTCAAGCTCATCGCCCCATTTGGCTATCAACGCCTTAATTGTCAACTGCACCTTCCACTCATTATTCGTTTAGTAACTTCTTTCACCTTTTGCGTTGTGTATTCATTTACTGGTTATGGTTTTAATGGCCTGCTGTTTTACTTTAATTATTTTCAGTTGCCCCTAACCAATCTGTAAGGGAATATCCCTTTTCAATGTAAAGCATTAATTTGTATTTCCGTTCGGAGCTTTGACGGCCTGCATGGTGCAGCCTTTCGGTTTGTCCCTTTAATTTTGTTGTGTTGTCTGAGAAGGCTTTTAATTTTAATATTGGTACAGTACCTTCTTTTTATATCATTAAGGCGTTTAATGTTTTTAGTATTGTGTCTTACCAAAAGTATTATCCCCTTGTGAGACACTCGTATATTTTGGTGTTTATTGTTCGATTCTTAGAATTGTTCCGCAACAATTTGTTGCGTGTGAAATTTTCTTTTTTATTATCAGTGTATTTTGAGTTCTTACTTAAAATATGTAGCCTTCATTATCAACTTGTGCTACTTTGCATAATTTTAGACTGAATAGTGTTCTTGTTTCTGTCACGCCTGTTTGACGTGACGCTTTGAGACAGCAGCCTGAATTCTCGTAACTGCGAGTGGTTATTGAAAAGTGAATGACTGCGTTCACTCAAAAATTGTTATCATGTGTTGAAAGAGGCCTTAGGTGTCATTGATTAATCTGACCTTAACTCAATTACACTGAGTATTGACTTTTTCAATTGTCAAATTTGATAGTGTCTTTTTCTGGTTGTAAAACTGTCCACAAGATGGGTTGATGTAGTGAGCTGAACTCCCCTTTTTAAAAATAAAACTTCTTAATTCTTATTTTTTGGTGTTAATTCCCTTTACATTCTAGGTTTATTTTGTATCTAGTGTGCGATTTATACCCTTTTGTGGTGCTGGTTAAGTGGGCATGCAGCACAAAGCCTCGCAGTGGCTGAAACTACAAGTGTCATAAGTGTGTAAAATTTTAAAGGGAAAATAAACCAGATTGACAGTGAGTCTGTTCTGGAGGGCGGTTTACCCGAGAGGTGCCAAAATATGCTGAAAAAATGTTCCGAATCATTAAGCTACTGTGGTTACACGATTAGTTATAAAGATGCTTCACCTCCGAGTGGCGTCGTCGCAACCTACCCTGGTGCCCGTTGAACCAAGGCTAAAGATGATGGTGTAGCGTCTGTGTCACCTTGTAACCGACACCGTACCAGCACAAAAATCCCTTGCGGGAAAAATTAAATGAATGATATGAAACATAAAACTGAATGAGATACATATCAATTGACACCTGAAGTCTAGCACTTTGACATGTGCCATGTTCCCCATCTCCTAAGACAGTTTGTCCGGCTGAGCACTACACTGCACCGAAGCAGGGATTCGCATTTGGCAGACATGCAGAGAGAGTCAAGTGTTCATAATGAATGACGAGTGCCTGCCGGAGAGAGCCCAGAACCTGGTAACGTAAGTATTCAATGAACATGTCCACATTAATTTTAGCATTGGGAATCATCTTAAAATATAATTCATTTTAATATGTCAAGAAAATAAAAATTAAGAGTTTTTTCATAAGTTGTGCGGTTGCCTTGGTGCTGTGTAGACGTACATCGTCGTGTCCTCCCTGGGTCTTCATCAAATTGTTTTATCATGTGGCAAATCAGTACGAAAAGTTTTTATTTCTGGAACTTTTAACTCATTTGCTATTTGGGGAGCGTGCCACACAGCAGCCCACCACATATTGTACACATATATGGGATTTATTTTAACCTGTAATTCATATCGGCTTCGCGCCATTTTTCACAGTGTTAGTGTACTCCAACTTTATAGGAGAAAAATGTTTGTAAGTGCTTCGTGTGAGGGAATAAATTGAATAAATCATGATTGTTTGAAATCTGCGTCTGATTGATTTCATATGGTCACTTCTCGACAACTTAACTTAAAAAATCTGTAACCAGTGACGGCGTGGGATGGCCAGAACAATCCCTCATCGATATTAGTATAAGTGTACTGAGGGAGCTTGAATATCCTATACTAGACTAGCCAACATGGATATGGTTTTGCAACACTTGGAGACACCTACAGAGACGACTGCACATCTGGGGCCACATATAGGGCAAACGGCTCACGACCCAATTTATTACATTATGCTCTACATTGAGGAGAGCACTGGTGCCTGCCTGGTAAGAAACAACCTGCGAATATTCTATCATCCAATCAATCCCCGGATGCTGCAATATCGAGAGTATCAAGTGGCTTGCCCAAGTGAGTGGCTTTTTACAAACATTCAAACTTCGTGTTCGTCAAGTGATGGAATTGTGTATTCATGCATTTATTCAAATTCTTAATGTTCCTGTGTTTCAAATTGAATCCGGGTTCACATGCTTTGCTACTAGCAAAACCTTATCCTCATGGACAGTTATCATGTGGAAAAAAGTGGGAAGCAAATTCAATGCAAGAAAGTATCCAGGAAACAAAAACAGCTAGTTTGGCACCAAAAGTTCCCCATTGTCAGAGCAAGCCAAAGGAACCACCATCTTGGAACAGCACATGTCTTGTGACGTCAGCCAATGACACCATCTTTGTGCACTTCTTCTTTGTTGAGGGGAGTGAGACACCTGCTACTCTCCTCCAACCACGCCACGACGAGATGGCAGGTCCACCCCCACCAAGACGTGCATGTGGGTGACAGCCACGGACCATGAGGCCACGTGGTCCTGTGAAGAATATCTACAATAGGAGACTGGCAAACTACAATCAGTGAACCAACAGAGTTGTGCATGAAATGTTTACGTTGCACACCTAATCCAATCCACCGCTGATAGATATTTTTCAGGACGATGAATCTATTTGTCGTGAACCGGACGCTATCCATCGGATGCACCAGGAATGGGACCATGCATATTTAGAAATCAGTGGCGGATTATTCACCTGCACAATTTCTGGATGACAAGAAGATGCCTGCATGCTTTGTCTGCATCCTGCAAAGGCAAAAGGGTTCATTAATCCCGTGTGCCCGCCACAAATCTGCACAAGCGCACCCATCAACAGTAACATGGCAACAACAACCAATGCATTCCTAAATAAGATACGTAAGTGTGCGAACATCACACAGTGTGGTGGACAGTATAACCACATTTACCACGAATGGTGCATATCTTCGCGGGAAAGGGAATCATTGCAGAAGAAACACTTTATCAAATGTTTTTGATGCTACTAAAAGACATCGGAACGAGAGAAAACACAGTGAGAACAAATGAGGAAAGAAGCCACAATAGCTGGATTCCTGGGAATACCGCAAAAATCGGAGACTCATCGTTCAGTAGAGCTGGCAACCGACGACGACAAAATATTTGAAAAGATAGCACAGGAGAAGCAGGGCGTGCTACAGCTGACACTGCCACGCCCTTCTCGTCCTACCAATGATAACAACACCGATGGGGCACTCCACCCCACTTTTGCAAGAGATGCCTGCTACGCAACCTGCAAAATGGAACTGGAGATATTGCGACTCAGAACAACAATTTCACATGCCCACAAAATTTCAATCACAGCCAAGCTATTCTGGCAAGGCAAGCGAGGATCCCAGGGCATTTCTGAAAGACTGCGAGAACCGTCTGTGCCGCTGTGGTGTAGATCAAGAGGATTGGCCGAACTGTTTAGGCTATTACTTCCACGGCGAAGCAAAGGTCTGGTGGAAAGGCATTACGCACTATGGAATTACATGGGATGAGTTGCGACATAGCCTGAAAAACTGCTACGCAAACACCTTCACGTCTCTCCCGGGCCAGAAGCAAGGTAGTGTTGGAAGAGTAGGGGGAGGAATCCTTATACAATTTTGCGACACAGAATATCAGCCTTGTCAGGACACACAATATAGAACTCGAGCTGAAAGATATTTTGAAAGTGGTAGCCGATTCTGCGAGGGCAGAATGCCGCGCCATGCTAGACACTGCAGTACACGCAACCTAGAGTGATTCTATTCAGACAGTTATGTTTTTATACGCTAACATATGCGCTCCGCTGTGCCACGACCATGTGAAAATTCAACCGAACTACGAACAGACGACATCGACATCAAGAACAGTTGGACAGGGTGAGACCACAACCAGCAAGACACAGCTGCGAGTAGCAACAATGTAACCTCAGAAACTGACATCATGATGTCAACAACAAATAGTACAATGCCACCCTTTTATTCGGGAGGATCCCGACTGCCGTCATGTCCTTGCCGATGGTGCGAACACGCACACTGCGATAACAATTGCCCGACCTGGGCGGATTATGGACACCTACAAAGTAATAAACAACGTCCGGTGGGAAATGGCAAGTAGGTGTGGAACGACCTGACACACACACCAGAGAGAAAAAAAAAATGATGACACCACAACAAGTACTTTTGTCACAGATAATCGGCCATGATAGCCATTTCATTAGTACTGCAGTGTTTATAAACAGGATTCCTAGTCAAGCTTTGATAGACATGGCAGCTTCACATAATTTCTTTAGAACAAATTTCATAAACATAACTTCAATAAGGCCACCAAACAGAAGATTCACCTAGCAACAGAACAACATTCCGGAGAGGTTATTGGTGAGGTCACATTTACTGTGAAGATGCGCGACATGGAAACCGTTACATTATCATGTGTCGGACGACATCCACACAGATATCATCCTCGGCGTCCTATGGCTGTCTGAGCAGAACACTGTGATTGAACCCGCTGTGAGATGTATACATTTCGGACAGAAGGTACGCTGGACTGTGTATGACCATGAACCTCGAACACCTGATGGACCCCCACAACACGTGAGTACAACAACAACAGTACAATGTTTAAATGTCACTGTACTACCGAAACCACCACCGCCAGATGAAGTGTACACGTTTGTAAACAATAAAAAAAACCACGATTCATGTCGTTACAAGATGGCGGAATGTAGTCAGCATGCAGTGGAAACTTGGAGGATGACCAACCGTGCTGTTGAGTCGCATACCACTAGGGAATTTGAGAAGTGGAGGGTTGTATGTACCCACTACTACACGTGAGAAAGTTCTACAGTATGCGCATTCAAATAATCTTACAAGGCATCCAGGTGTCGTGCAAACTAAATGTAATATATTACGTTATTTTCATTGGCCAGGAATGTCAGCACACGTGTCAGTTTGTGAGAAAATGTATAGCATGTAACAGGTGTAAAAGTTGGCACACCAACAGAAGTCAACAACCTCATTTATCAAGTGAACCGTTTGAAACTGTAGTGTTGGACTTGATGGGCCTGTATCCGCTAACGTCAACAAGCAAACATTTTACTGTGGTAATTACAGATCGCTTTTCCCGTTGGACAGAAGCATACGCTGTATCAAGTGCATGAGCTCGGACTGTAGGGAAAGTTATTGAAAGTGAATTCTTGTCTCGTTGGGGCTACCCCGTATATTACTGACCGATAATGGCACACAATTTACAGTGTGAGTGTGGCGTGAGTTCTGTACCAAGTGGGTGGTGCGCCCCCATACGACTGCAAATTACCATCCCGTGCCAACCCAACTGAGAGAAGAAATCAGGAGCTAAAAACTCAGTTTCATTTACATGTGGGAGGCTACCATACATCATGGGCAGAGCAACTTCCAGCTGAGTTATTTACGTTATGCACATGTACCAATCAAGCTACAGGTAAAACTTTGGCGGAAATCGTACATGGGTGTGATCTTCCCCTGTTACGAGAGTTTGTGAGCGGAGTATGGGAGAGTAACAACACAATTGAAGAGGTAAGCAGAGAGTAAAGAAAGGAGCAGGCAATACGAGATGCCAGGGGCAACCAATGCTGTTATGCAGCCCATTGGCTTCCAGGAACTGTGTGTCCGCTGCCGCCCCTGCAGGTAGGCCAACAGGTATACATTAACTCTCATCCTCAGTCAATGGGCCAGAAAAATTTTTGTGTGGAACTTGCAGAAAAATGGAGTGGGTCGCACATCATTGTACAACTGATGGGAGAGTCATGTTATAAGGTGCGACTAAGCTAACACAGAACTGTCGTGTACCACAGAGATACATTAAGGTTAGCTATGACCAGTGAAGTGATACCAACATCTGGGGGCGAGGCGGAAGAAGCAGGATAGAGCAAGCACCTCACCAACTCACCACCAAAGTTTTCCAGTGAGCCAGAGAAATGTAAACAATACAGAACCTGCCATGCCCACTACCGGAATACCCTACATCATCACATCTATAGGGCTATTAGCATGTGCTCTTGAGTGACAATGGTTCACAGTTTACGGGCAGTGTGTGGCGAGAGTTTTGCACGAAATGGGGTGTCCACCATCACGTAAACACTGTATACCATCGTCATGCAAATCCGATGGAGAATAGAAACCAAGAGTTGAAAACGCAACTCTGCCTCCGCATGGGAGAGAATCATGTCTCCTGGGCAGAGCATTTGCTGGCAATGCTTTTCATGCTGTGAACATGGGTTACCAGGCGATGGGGAAGACGCCGGCACAGCTGCCCTAAGGTCACGCACTCCTCCTCCCAGTACAGTTTGGGAGCGCAGCAGGGGAGCGTGTCACCCCTACCACAACAGGGGAGAGTAGGGAGGAAGAGGGGGAGAGAGAGAGAACGCAGACAAGAGGCAAGGGAGAATCAGCACCATTACGCTGCGTAGTGGCAGGGTAGACAATGTTATGATACTAATATAAACTGGACTACTCTATGTTGCCCTGAAGGGGCTGGCAGTGTAACAAGCGTTATGATGTGTCCACGATACTAAGAAGTCGTCGGCACAAAATGTGGTGAAGGCAGGCAAGGTGCAGGTAGTAGCCTTTGCCAAAGAATGCAGTGAAGATAAGGTAGCTGGAGATGATCCTTGACACAACTAGTGCTGACCGAGGAGCAGATGGCTACTTCGGCACGAGCGTGCGGTGAAGGAACAGAACAGACTGGTCATGCAAGGAATGTGGCCCGCTATTTATACTCTGGCCGGCGTTGTGGAGGGGGTAGGCCTGGCATAGATCCTCTGTGTGTGTTACATCAGTGGCCGGCCCTGGATCCAGGAACTAGGCTTGCTGATCATACTCGTAGGGCCATCTGGCGGCGCACTGTGGTACTTGGATGATCTTTGAAGCATAGTCTTGGTGGCTCATCTGGTGAATAATAACAATCTAAAACATCTAGTGATGCATGGCAACATTCAAACTCCATAGAATCGAGCAGCAAAGGCATGTACAGTGATAAGTTGAAGTCGATTATTCATTGCTGATAAGGTATCAAGCATCAACCTATTGAACAAAAAAAAAGCCATGACTCCATGTCTAAATTATTTCTGTAGTACCACAACAAAATGGGTGGAAAAAGGGAAGGGGGAAACTATGCTATTAAAAAAAAAGAATAAAACAGAATGCAACAAGTTTTAATAGCATATTGGCCATAAAAAATTTTTCAAACAAAAAACAATACAAAACTCACATACTAATAATTTCCCATACAAGAATTTTGCACTCGGTTTCGAAAAACAAACAATCCTACGAATTTCATAAAAGCAAAACCTGTAATTTTGTTTATAGGAACTGACATAACTGATTAAAGGATTCAAATCAATTTTTAAAATTTAATGATCACTTCTAAATTTTTACATAAAATTACACTATACACTTGCTTTGTTCAAGAGTACAAATTTTTTAAAACCAAATCACAATGCTTACATAGTGACATTTGCTATAATGCTACATAATTTACATTATTAACAGATTTAACATTATTAACAACTGTAACTTCAAATATTCCTCACTCCTGGAAGCAACTGCACCTCCGTTGTTTAGCAGAAATGTAATGAATGATCACGAAGAACAAACACTGCCACCTATAACACAATCAACATTCATAAGTTAAAAAGAAAAATCAAATCATTTTATCACATGAACTATAGTCTGATTCCAAAGTGTTGAGCAAAGAGAGAAGTTGGTTTTTATTATCTGCTCTAATAGCACCCCTTGACCATTATGTAAACTGTATTTTGCTCTGTATACAATCGTTTAATTTTCTATGAGATCTCTCTACGGATTTTAAATGAAAGTAACAGGGTAATGCTACATAATGAATGCCCAACACATTGTAGAAGTACAACCCGACATTTTCAATTGTTAGTATGAGGGTATGACCAACTTGTCAGATCATCCTAAAACACCCTCGACTGGAAAATACACAAATGTTTAGAAATATAATTCAATTTAATAAAATGTGTATTTACATAAATTCTCCACATATTATAATACTGTGACGTGTGCCCAGAGGGGGAAGATCATTATAACAATTACTTGGAAGGGCTAGCCACATCAAATAAACTCAATATTTTATTTTATTTATGCCATTTTATTTTCAATATAAAATATTTCACTCGATGTGCATAGCACTTCCGCTTATGTGAACACCGTAGGCGGCCATGGTAGGTTCGTGCGACGCTTGTATCTGGACAGTCTGTCGAGGAGAGCTGGCGAGGTAAGACACTGTCACGTGTGCACTACAACTTTTGTTCACTGATGTAGGTTTCCATAGTCCATGTAGTTTACAGGTTAATCTTTGCTTGCATACATATTTGCCAGACATTTTCCCCAGCATTATGCTCCCGCTTGACTAATTTCTTACGCCCTTGTGGCATTTTTAACTTAATTGAGGAGAAGGAGGAGAAAGATGTTGGAGAGGTCACATGACCCGCACATTTTGAATCAGACACCATCTGTGTATGTTTATAACATTTTATTGTAACTTCTGCATAATTGCTACACACAATTTTAAGAATGTTATTTTTATGTTTGTATTTAAGGGTCATTTTCGTGTTTGAATATTATACGGCAACATCACGTACAACCACGTGGCCGACTGAGGCCAAGTCTTTGTATACGCCATCATTGAGTTTTAAGAGCTTATTTATTTAACATCATATGTGCAATCATTTACTTCAGGGTTCTATGTCAGTTTTATACAGGGTTCAATGTACTTTTCACGTAAATTAATGCTTTTGGTACTTGACCACGCGGTCACATTAATGTTTGACTTCACCGCCATCAGGCATGTTACAAGCCTGTAACAACGCTAATCATGAAGAGAATCACTTGCTTGACACAAATAATATTTTATCTGAATTTAGTTTGCAGTTTCCACATAGAAATATTGCAATTTCACCTGCACCACTTGGTCCGCTGCGAACTTCATCCAGTTGCATCCACGCCACCTAAGCTTGTTTTCACACATGTGTGTGTTTATTGTGAAAATTTATCTCGTGTCCCATCTTATTTCATGTATCATTCAAGGGTCTATGTAATTGTGTAATTAGTGTACGGTGAAATTATTCCCGTCCTAGCCGGCTCTGTGTATAGGTCGTCGCCACAATAACCACGTGCTGGAGGGCGAGCCCCAATGAGTTAGCATTAGTGATGCTGAGTTATCACACATGTTAATGTGTATTAAGGGTTTTCATTTGAAATTCACCATGTCCTGTCTTAAGGGAAAACCTGTCAGTCCACCCTAGCGGCTGTCGGCCCTCTTCCCTAGTGAAGGCTGTTTTTTCACGCACCTCGGTGAGATCATCCATTTAGGCGTGCGCTAGGATAATTGCGGGCTGGGTAGCACCCAAGCGGAATTGGCTAATCATGACCGAGATAATCATTTCATTGGCACGTTGATGTGTATGAACAATATCAATAAAAACAAGCCTACAGTGAACTCAATTTTTTCTTCAGTAGTGATAGTGTCCTAGCCACATGTTTTATAAATTGTTTATTTCTCTGATTTTATTAAAAGTTTAGTATTGCCATTGTGTTTGTAAGTATGCACGGATGAGACGGACGCATAGAACCCACAACCACCCTGAGAACCCTGAGTCTCAATAGTGCGGTGATTGGGAAGCACCGCTGGCGCCCAAATTACCAGTAAGTATTTGTGTCATCGTTCGTCTTGTGTCTCACACAACGGCGTCAATAAGATGTTACATAAATAAGCTCTGAAACGCAACAATGGCATATACAAAGAATTGATGCCGGTCAGCCCAGTGGTTATACGTGATGTTGCCGTAAAATATTCAAACACAAAAAATACCGTGAAATACATACATGAAAATAAAGCTTACAAAATTGCGTGTAGCATTAACACAGAAGTTACTATGAAATGCCATAAACATAAGCGGATGGCGCCTTATTCAAGTTGCACGGGTCTCGTAACATCTCTGACATCTTTCTCCTCGAAAGTTAAAAATGCCACAAGGGCGCACAAAATTGTTAAAGCGGAAGTATAATGCTGGGGAAAAGCAGAGGTTACCCTGTAAACTAAATTAACTATGGAAACCTAAATCAGTGAACAAAAGTTGTAGTACGTATGTGACAGTGTCTTGCCTCGCCAGCTCTCCTCGACAGACTGTCCAGAAATAAGCGTCACACTGACCTACCATAGCTGCCTACGGTGTTCACGTTAGCAGAAGTGCTATGCACGCCGAGTAAATTATTTAATTAATGAAAATTAATTGGCACAAATTAAATTAAGTATTGTTTTACATTTCTATAACTTTCTAATGAATTTCAGTATTATTTCAATGTCTCTTTGTGATGGCGTTCCTGCCAGAATATTAAGTGTTCTTAATCTCGGTGCCGCTGGCACTTTGAATATTCATAACCAAACAATTAAAATTAGTACAAACACTTAAAAACATTTTAAGACATATAAAACACTGTAAAGACAATATAACACATTTTACCATGAAATTAACATTTATATGAAAGTTAAAAATTATCGGCCTCTTTGCACATGTGTGGAACACAAGACACGTGAGCGCCGTCATGGCCTCTAGTGCCGCTAGCAGTTAGCCAGCGTCAGTATGTGCAACAATTTATTTCAGGGTTCTATGTCAATTTTATTCTGGATTCAATGTATTTTTCGCGTGAATTGATGCTTTTTGTACTTGACCACTCGGTTACATTAATGTTGGATTTTACCATCATCAAGCATGTTACATGCCTGTAACCACTTCAGTCGTAAAGGGAATAATTCTCTCAGCAAGAATAATCTTTTGTCTAACTTAAATTTACAGTTTCCATGCAGAAATATAGCAAGTTCACCTGCACCACGTGGTCCGCTACGAACTTCATCCAGCGGCATCCGCAATATCTAAGCTTGTTTTCACACGTGTGTGTTTATTGTGAATATTCATCTCATGTCCCATCTTGTTTCATGTATCATTCAAGGATTTATGTAATTTTGTAATTAGTGTACGGTGCAATTATTCCCGTCCTAGCTGGCTCTGTGTATAGGCCATCCACACTACCAAAGTGCTGGAGGGCAAGCCCTGACGAGTTTGCATTAGTGATGCTGAGTAATCACATGTGATAATATGAATCAAGGGTTTCATTTGTAATTCTATGTCCTGTCTTCAGGGAAAAACTGTTAGTCCACCCTAGCGGCTATCTGCCTTCTTCCCTTGTAAAGGTTATGCTTTCACGCACCTCGGTGAGATCATCCATCTAGGCGTGCGCTAGAGAAATCGCGGGCTGGGAAGCACCCAAGCGGTATTGGCTAGTCATGACCGAGATAATCGTTTCATTGGTACGTTGATGTGTATGCATAATAACAATAAAAGCAAGTCTACGGTAAACTTAACTCTTTTATTCAGTAGTGACAGTGTCCTAGCCACATATATTTCATTAAGTGTTTATTTTCAGTGATGTTTAGTAATAAGTTTAGTATTGCCTACATGTTTGTAGGTACACACGGGTGAGATGGACACACAGAACCCACAGCATCCCTGAGAACCCTGAGACTCAATACTGCGGTGATTGGGAAGCACCGCTGGCACCCAAATTACCAGTAAGTATTTGTGTCATAGCTCGCCTCATGTCTCACCTGACGGCGTCAACAAACAGCCCCAACGATACGCCATACAGGACGACATTGTTTGGATAAGCAGCGGGCAACCCAATACACCGTGGAAGATTTGGGTGCCACCTCAATTACGAGCAGATATATGCAGACACCATCACGACCATCCCCAAACTGGTCACCCGGGTACTAGGGATATCCTGTTGGACATCAAAACCCGCTACAACTGGGATGGAATAGCTGTGCTGTCCAGCAGTACTTTAGCAACTGCATCACGTGCTGCCATAGCAAAGCATACCCTGTTCCCTCTCCCACCACAAAACCACAGAGACCCAAGACGGCCTGGACTCACATCGCCGCAAATCTGATGGGCCCATATCCTCGGCGTACTAAGGGAAACCGCCGTCTCCTCGTGGTAACCGACCAATTCTCCGATGGGTAGAGGCATTCCCTCTACCCAGCCAAGAAACCACCCCCATCTGGCGGAAAATGGAAGCAGAGATTTTCGCACAATGGGGCTACCCAAAAGCCATATTGACAGAGAATGGCACCCAGTTTACTAGCAGTTAATGGCAAAAAGCCCGCCAAGAGTGGGGAGTAGAAACCTGGACTACCCCCCCCCCTTACCATCCACAAGCCAACTGCACTAAATGGAGGAACCAGGAGATCAAGAAGTGCCTCCGTATCAGTGTGGGGAATGACCACAAACACTGGGATAAACACACTGCTGGTATAAAGATAATAACATAACCATAATGTAACTTGAGGAAGTTATACCCACCTATTTAATTACACACAGAGCTATGATATCTTCCACAACTGATACAACACTGGCCAGTGGTTTGTGAAAGCATTCATTTATGAACGTCTTATCAGAGTTGCAACGCTGCAGAGTTCACAGTACAGAGTTCACCAGATAAGCTCTCAATACACATTATCTCAAATAAGGTTATCACAGGTCATGCAGCTAGAAAGTCTAAGTGTTCAAGTAAAACATGGCATATACTGTATAAATGTGACTTTAGATGTTGCTGCGCGGCAGCAGCTGGAAACTTAGGGCCGCTGCCACGGTCATGCGGAATAATACATTAAACTCCCTTTATAATAAAAACCAATATATTATACAATGATAACATATATATTTTCATTTACATATTCAACACACATTAAGGATTATAAACAACTTCTAAATATCCATGTACTTTCATATTACATGTACCTGTTAATATCCTGTACAAGTAAATTTTATCTCCACAACTTAACTTAATTTTCTTTCTTGAATACATAACAGGGTTTCCAAAAGAACTTATAACAGCTGGCAACACCTTCATTTGGAAATGTTTTCCAACAAATAATATCCCGACTGTCAATTTCACTTATGTTTTTCGGAGTAGGGTCCTTTGAATTACTAGCACGTCTGAAGAAACAGAACTCTAGAAATCCAGAACCAGCTTTTGCAGAAATACCTTGCAATCCAAATTTAAATAATATTGACAGTAATATATAACTTTCTTCAATGTCCACAATTCTTACAGTTCATTCAGTATCATCTTTGTTCACGTCCTTTTCAGTAGCATGAATATTACGAAATATCTTCTTGGGAAAATAACAACTTCCACCTCTACTAAATCTGTTAATGTACATCTTGACATCGTGCCTTCGCGGCAACCAACTATGTACATCGACGACTAGTCAACCCGGCGACATACAAACATGAACTTTCTTCTTTTAACTTCATTTGTCTCCTCTATAAACTTTGAATTAGTAGTTTAAATGTAACTCTTATTTTCATCTAGAATCAGCTTTTCCCGTTTATTTAGAACCAGGTCACGTACACCCGGAACCATGCAGTTACCTTCAGCTATCCTCGACTTGGTAGGAGGTAGCACAGGTCACGTGTCTATTGAACTATCAATAAACACACGTTGCTTTCTACTTTGCTACTTTTATTTCCAGAGTATACATCTGTATTCACAGTTGGAGGTAGATTACACTGTGCACTGCCAACGGAATCCAGAGAAATTAATAAACTGAACTAAGACATACACATTAGACGGCTACATGTTTCTTCCCATCAAACACACAGTACTTTTAGTGCTCGTGGGGAAGAAACAGTAACGCCCCAACCACTAGTAACACCTTCACACCAGGAGACAAGAAACACTTGGGTTGCTTTGCACCACTCGCGCTATTAGTGCACAGTGACAGTGACCTGCAGTGCTGCCAGATATTCCAGGTGGACGCACAACCAGTAGAGGCTTGGCGAAATTCCGGCTCAACGTCCCTGATTAGTCTGCCTACGGTGGGGGATTAGTGGGGACTCTTTATCGAGCCAGCCAACAAATCACCATTGGAATACACTGTTATTATTTTCTTTTCAGTGCACTGCATGATTTATAAAACTGTTACCCTATGCCTCATGAGTGGAGTGGTAGGAGACATAGAGAGCAACACCTGGCTCACCCTGCTGCCTGGCAGAGGATAGTATTACCCTATCCAATGCAGGATAGACAGGCGGAACAGGTCCGTGCCGCAGAACTCAGACGTCAAGCAGTCGCGTCTGCACCGGTAATATTAATTGAGTTTCCACCGTGCTTTCGTACCAGCTACAAGTATCATCCTGTTGTCTATGGCTTCTTAACCGGAGTGGAAGTTCACCTAGGTTGGGACAACTTGGTCTTCTGGATGAAAGAAGCACGACTTTGGAACATTCATGCAGGCATTCACCCCGCTTAAGACTAAACTTACCTCAGCTACCTAACTATAGTCCATTCCCCATTGGAAGCAACTTTCTCGGCGCCCTGCTAAATATCTACTTGCAGGTCCGTTTCGTATCCTTCCGCCAAATGTAAAAAAAAACATTGCCATGTGACTGCCATGTAGCATCTGTCAAACTCAATGTTTATATGCCATTGTGTGTGTATACGTGTTCATATACTTTCGCTACACCTAAACATAAACATTGAAATGTGACTTCTACTTTTATACCTGTCAAATGTGTTGTTTACTGTTTACAGCTTTTCAAAGAATTCTGTCTTAGGTCTATTTCAAAAACCATTTTGTACGAATATTCACAGTTTAGGCCTATAACAATATTAAGGTCAGCTTTATGACATTTTAAAAATGCCTGAATTAACGATAGTTCTTATGGTTACGTTACAATAACATATTTGTTTTCTACAACATAGCACATTACACACAATGCACGTTAATATTTCGCCGCGACTGTTAAACACCGTTACAACTGTGGGGTAATGAACTGTAGTATTTAACTTATTGTTATTGATATGTCTTGGGTTATTCCTTTAAAAGGACGGCCTCAGTTCGAATAACAAAGGAATAGCCAGTTCAACGAAAAAGTGACATTAAAATCAAGCACGGAACGCACATTTTTTATTATAGAAACTTAAAATATAGCGGTGAACATGCACACAAATAAGCCGACCGTAACTTTTATTCCGCTCATATTTATATGTATTGGTACTTACTATGTATTAAGTTTATTAAAATTGATTGGGGCTGGGCTTATTTTGTTTATTGGTGATAAAACACATTACACGACTGTGTTTCAAACACCTATCAGGGCAAAAGTACAACGTTGTGATAAATAAACAGACGTGGATGTAAATAAATAACTTCGTCATAAAAACAGTTCACATTTACAACGTATAAATAGTTAATATAAAATATTTGAAATCACGCATACACACAGGGCCAGCGTATTGACCACAATGCACACGATTTCACAGAAGTAATAATTAACGAAACACATGCACAGTATATTTATTACTGCCGTGGAAAAACAGATTTATCACAACATCGTAACTTGCCTAGGTAGGTTTAATAAACACAACGTCTACAAACATGGTGTGGTAATTTGAAGTATTTTTCGGAGTAAGTATAATTTACGCTTCATTTGGTAAAACAGCAACACACCATCTCACGGCTCGCCACGTCTGCCAACTTCACTTTGTTTCTGCCCTGCCATCGTATCTAAATATATTAAAATAAGTACTCAAACATTTAAATCTCTTTTCAGTTGTAAATTACAAATTCAAAAATCATTATGTTGCTGTAATAAGTATGAAATATGCTACAATTGAAAACATGTACAATTAAATTCCGCAAACGAGAGCAACTTTGAAGCAACTGTCGGCTGAGCGAGACTTGTCACTCTCTCTCTTTGTCTCTCTCAAACTCAGGAAGTTTAACTTTGCTAGTAGGCACAAAATTATACATGTTTTCAATTGCAGCATATTTCATACTTATTACAGCAAAATAATGATTTTTGAATTTGTAATTTACAACTGAAAAGAGATTTTAATTTTTGAATACTTATTTTAATTTTATGATGGTGGGACAGTTAGGCCTACCATCTGAAGTTGGCAGACATGGCGAGCCATGACATGGCGTGTTGCTTTTTGCCAAACAAAGAGTAAATTATACTTACTCCAAAAAAATATTTCAAATTACCACATCAAATTTGTAGACGACACTGTGTTTTCTAAATTTATCTAGGCAAGTTAGTATGTTGTGATAAATCTGTGTTTCCACAGCAGTAAAAAATATACTGTTAAGTGTGTTTCGTTAACCACTGCGTGGGAAAGGGTGTGACGTGGCTGCGTCATGATCGTTCACAATGTGCAGTCAGCAGTCGAATGCAACTCACAATGTGCAGTCCATGTTTTTGAAGTATTGTTTTTAAACACAGCTAGTTTAGTTTTGAAATAAAGACACACTGGGAAAACAATCTTCTAGCCCAATAATATCAGTAAATTAAACCCAACTGGAAGGTAACAACTGATTTAATTTGTTAAGCTAAATTTTCTTAAATGATCAAACATATTTTTAATTGTAATGCTGGGATAGTAACTTGCAAAATAATTTATTGTAATCAATTTATCAGTTATTTTAAACCATTTCGATTATTCACAATTTTCAGTTTTTTATAAAAGAAAACAATGCAGATACCTACTGTTTCCCATTTATTAAAAATATAAAATATAATTTTAAAACAACACATTTTCAAAATTGCAGATTATTACAAATTAACATAAACATTTTTAGTGATAACAGTTTTAAATTACGGTAATGTATAGAAATATACAATATTTGTGGTCAATTTTTATGTATGGAATAGAACAAAACAATAGATTACTTCACCAATTATTTATTCAATTTACATAATCGTAATTGATTCATTTGAATTACATATTTATGCAATTATCCCATCACTATTTTTAGGTATATATACCGGTACTTTGCACAACGCAAAACAATTTGTTTGTACAGGTAATTATGATTTCAGTCACTGAATTATCGCCTTCCATAATTATGTGCAATATGTACTGAAGTCAACATGCACACTATCAAAATACTAATAATAAACAATCCTGAAACATATATTTGTTTACATCATGTGATCGCGAGTGCTACGTCTGATTGGTAAGAATTTTTCGGCAGTCAGCAGTCCAAGATAAAGATAGACCATCTCAGACTGCTGGACTGCCGAATGCACGCTGTGAATAAGGCCTTACGCTGGCCCTGTATGTGTGCGTGATTTCAAATATTTGATGTGCACTATTTATACATTTTAAGTGTGAACTGTTTTTATGATGAAGTTAATTATTTACATCCATGTCTGTTTATCTCAACGCTGTACCTTTCCCCTAGGTGTTTGAAACACAGTCGTGTAACGTGATCAACCACAGTCCCAACAAAATACAAAGCTCAGCCCAATAAATTTCAATAAACTTAATAAATAGTAAGTAGTAATACATAGAAATATGAGTGGAATAAAAGTTACCGTAGGCTTATTTGTGTGCATGTTCACCAATATTTGTAAATTTGTATGACAAAAAATTAGCATCACGAGTTGCATGCTTGAATTTAATGTGCCTTTTTCGTTTGACTGGTTGTTCCTTCATTTTAATATTTATTCCAAATAAGGCCATCCTTATAAAGAAATAACCGAACACATATCAATAACAAAAGGTTAAATATTACAGTTCTTTACCTCACAGTTGTAACAGTGTTAAACACAGACACAGCAAAATATTAACGTGCATTACATGTAATGTGCTATGTCATGGAAAACAAATATGTTAATGTAAAATAACTATAAGAACTATAGTCAATTCAGGCATTTTTAAAAGGTCATACAGCTGACCTAAATAATGCTGGAGGCCTAAACTGTGAATATGTATTCGTACGGAATGGTTTTTGGAATATGACAGAAATATTTGAAAAGCTTTAAACAGTAAACAACACATCTGACAGATATAAAAGTAGAAGTCACATTTCAATGTTTATGTTTAGGTATAGCGAAAGTATACGAACACATGTACACACACAATGGAATGTAAACACTGATTTTGACAGATGCTACATGGCAGTCACATGGCAATGTTTGTTTACATTTGGCGGAAGGATACGAAACAGGCCTGCAAGTAGATATTTAGCAGGGCTCCGAGAAAGTTTCTTCCAGTGGGGAATGGACTATATAGATATTAGTTTCATTCCAGGACACAATCTTGCCACTTCATCGCTTACCCAATACTGTAGCGGGAATGGCTGTTGGAGGGTGAGTCTCCCCCTGGGCGATGGTGAAGTAATGACAGCCGCTTGCACAGCATTTTTCCTCCTGCCTATGGTGCTTGGCCTGACCACTTCTATAATTGAGTGTTGAGCTTTAGATGGTACACTTGCAAGCAATGGGCGAGTGGGCACTCTGGTACGGATACAAGCTGGAGTGACATTAAGGTGCCCAACTACCCTTGTAACGTTGGTTGGCCAGATGAATGTAGGCGTCTTCTTCGGCGGCGTTGGTAGTAGTGGAGATACTCCCGTGGTAAGTGCCAGGTAAGGCTTGAGGTAGAACTCGACGTGCTGGTTGCAGATAAAGACCCTCTGTGAATGCAGCCTCCTCTTTCTTCAGAGTGTATACCTGGTTGCTAACTGAACCACTCTCCTTCAATACTCCAGTCTGTGTTAACCCCTGGCTGGCAGCTTTGCCCTGCCCAGTCCTATATTGTGGCATAAGGTGGTGGTGGGAAGGGGGGAGCGAACCAGACAGGTTGATAATGGGTTGTCAGTAAATAGTAGACACAGCCTTATGGAGATTAGAATATGGAGGTTAAGTAAGGTTAGAGGCCTGTTTTACTGGCCTTCAGTCCAGTGGTTTGGCACGCGTGACATCGTAGGCAGACCCAGGTGTCGCGTAGAGAGGGCTCCTTAGTTGTTAGGTTATTGTTTCGAAGCAGGTGACCTGGCGAGTGAAACATTGCGGGCAGACTCAGGCACTTACTGGAGGGGCTATAGTCCAGGAGACAACTGTTCTAGTGAGGTCCAGGAAGGCGAGCTTCTGGAGCTCCATTTCGACACAGCTGATGATTTTCGAGAGGGAAAGGATAATGGTCCGGCTCGTGGCTATCCTAAGAAGAGTATTACTACGACTGGTTATGAAATATTAGCAAGTGCAAGGTGTGGGATAATATAGAGTGCTGGAAGAGACAACTCCACATAAGTCATAATTTATGCCTGTTTTATTGATTGCTAAATTAAACACACATAAACCAGCCTGTACCCTGACTGAAGCCTGAAGGGCCGATCCTAATGGTACTGTACCTAGTCTCGGAAGATGTGGCAGTGTGCGGGGGGGATCTAGTCAGCGCGATACTCGCACTCCTGAAATCTGAGATGCTGAGAGTAGGAAGCGCTGTGGCTTCAATATGCTGGCAGACAGAGTGGCGTTATCGTGCACAGTAGAATTCTCGACTAGACTGTGAAAGGCAGTGACGACTTGAAGACGTCAGTTGATTCTCGGGCAGCGTGACGTTCCGTGGAAGACTGACGCGAGAGTCTTGACCTGAGGACTACAAGTCGTATTTATACGTGGCGCATAATACCAGCGAGGGGTGTTGCAGGGTGTGGAGAGAAAGAAGCGAAGGAGAGAAGAGAGTAAAAGAGAGTGGCTGCTACTTCCCCATATGCGCCAGGTACTGCAGGGGTAAAAGAGCGGCAACGTGATGTGAAGCAGGTTGCCGCGTAGTAGGTGGGAAACAGCTGGATAGGCCAGCCCTGGATTGAAGGCATACTGTGGTGTGTACGGCATAACGGCTCTTCTTAGGAGGGGACCATGTCTGTGGTGAGGCTAGATGAGAGAATGAAGTCACTCATGGCACGTCAAACCGCCTCCTCTCGTTCATTAGCAGGAGCCACAGGTGCAGAGTACGAACATCCTGTGTGACCAGTAAAAGCAAAATAGGTGTAGGAGTGAAAATGGTCAGCATAACCAAACAGCGTAAGCTTAACGGGTGCGAATCTGGAAAATACTAACCCCTAACCCTGGTACGGGATTGTTGTACAGATTAGGCTGAAGACCTGGTTACATACAATTATACACTGTTCACAGTAAAATGAACACTTTTGAAAGCCCTGCTTAAGATCTACTTGTATACACGTTGTGTATTTTCCGCCTTATGCAAAATTAACATTGTTATGGGCCTCATCACTGTATTCATGCATCGGTCAAACAGAATTCTGAAATTATTAGGAAAGTAAATACTTCACAAAACTGCTCATTTTTACACTTACATGAGAAAGAAGAAGAAGGAAAAACACACACAGAAGGAAGCGACAGAATTAATTTTAATTTATCACAAAAGGTTACCTAACACTTTTTATTCAACGTTAGGATATGGGACAACTTTCCATCCATTGTGACCAACATTACCGGGCAAATGTCACTCAGTGCGCCCATTAAAATACATGCATGCAGGGGCAGTGAATTTTTTCTACGGTTCATTTCTAAAGTGTTCACTTTATCATGAACAGCCTTTATCACAGTTGATTAGGTTGAAAAGTTTAAATGGGCTAAGGGGTTAAAAGTTATTTCCCAGCCCGTTGCAAAGCTAGTATAAAAGTAAAATATAAGATTAGAATTACCTACATAAAATCCTAGCCTTAAGGGTATAGCCAAGTTCACTGCGGAAACTGAGTTCTCTTACTGGGCACGTAGGTAAAAGCAGTTAAGTGCTGTAAATCTCAAACTAGTGAGAAAAATGTGCAGTAAGAAAATTCTCTTTTGGTTGGCACCTACTAGTTATATCAAAATTTAAGCTGCTACAAGGTACGGGCTGGTTACACTTCAAAATACACAAAAGAACAGTTATGATGGAGCCATTCAATTGTTTATCTTGAGGTATATGTTCATGTAAACTTTTCTCTGGCTTCACAGTAATGGCTCACGTTAAAAGAGAATATGTATTTATTATTAGGGATGTCAAACTCGATTCCTACATACCTGCGATTCTTGAAGAATCGTATAGTCGAGAATTGGAAGACGAAGCATTAAAACCCGATTCTATAAATAAATAACCTATCACTAGAGGCACGATTTTGAAAATCGCTATAAAAAGAAATAACATCGAAATACAAGTTCAACACAAAATAACACAAATGCACAATATCTCATGAAATGAGCTTTCTCCAAAAGAAATAAACTCTTCTCCTATATTATATCACGAATTTACTTAGGGACTGTAAAAATCTAGAGACACACAAGTTTAGGGAATATTATGAAATTTTAGAGATGAAAAAATTCTCGATTTCGTCTCGAGACAATTTTTAAATCTTGGAAATCAAAGTTCTAATGCAACAACACACGTAAATACATTTTTTTTTTTTTTTGCGAAACTAAATGTATAGTCCATTCCCGATTGGCAGCAACTTATGAAAATCAACCTTTGAAAAAACACCCTAGGCATAACATGTCAACCTGTATTCCACAAATATATAACACTGCGGTTAACTTTAGAGTACTGAATTATTGAATAAATGAAACTTTACCTTAATATTTTCTATGATTTGTAATATTTATTTCCTTTTAAATTTGAATTACCAACAGTAAGAGAAGCGACATGCTGGCAACGGTTGGTAAGAAATAGTTCACAGTTAAAATATTATTTTAACCTGGTTTTTTAGTATACTATTTATATATTAAATGGTGCCTATTGAAATATTGAAATATTTAGGTAGCCCCGATGGCAATATCTCATTTTTACATTTTAAAATAACAGCCAAAAATATTGTGAGTAGGCCGTAATGGTATGGTGTTGTTTTATCGAGCAAGAAAGCAGCTGTCTGCTGAGCGAGGCTTGTCGCTCTCTCTCTGTCTCTTTCTTTGTCACTCTCACACTTGGGAAATTTCACATCGCTAGTCATCAATAATTATACATGTTTTCAATTGTAGCATATTTCATACTTATTACAGCAAAATAACGATTTTTGAATTTGAAATTTACAAGGGAAAAGAGATTTTAATGTTGGCAGATGTAACGAGGCATGATTTTTTACCAAACGAAGCGTAAGTTATACTCACTACAAAAAATACATCAAATTACCACATCACATTTGTAGACGTTATGTTTTTTAACTCTACCTAAGTAAGTTACAATGTAATAAATCTGTGTTTCCGTGGCAGTAATAAATATACTGTTACGGTGTGTTTCGTTAACCGCTGCATGTGAAATGGCATGCGTGGCTGACTGGTGATCGATACGCTGTATCTGTGTTTGTGCGATTAAAAATATTTGATGTGAACTATTTATACGTTTTAAATGTGAACTGTTTTTATGACGAAGTTATTTATTTACACCCACGTCTGTTCATTAATCACAACGTTGTACTTTTGCCATGGATGCTTGAAACACAGTTGTGTAACGTGATTTACCACCAATTCCAATAAAATAACCACGCCCAGCCCCAATAAATCTCAATAAACCTAATACACAGTTAGTACAAATACATATAAATATGAGTGTAATAAAAGTTATGGTAGGCTTATCTGTGTGCATGTCTACAGCTATATTTTAAGTTTGTATGACAAAAAATGAGCGACACGAGTTGTCTGCTTGAGTTCATTACCCCGCAGTGTAAAAGTGTTACCACAGTCGTGACAAAATATTAACGCGAATTACGTGTAATGTGCTATGTTGTGGAAAACAAATATGTTAATGTAACATAACCGTAAGAACTATCATCAATTCAGGCATTTTTAAAACGTCATAAAGCTGACCTAAATAATGTTATAGGCCTAAACTGTGAATATTCATACAAAATGTTTTTTGAAATACACCTACGAGAGAATTCTTTGAAAAGCTGTGAACAGTAAACAACACATTTGACAGGTATAAAAGTAGAAGTCACATTTCAATGTTTAATTTTAGATTTAGCGAAAGTATACGAACACGTATACACACACAATGGCATGTAAACATTGAGTTTGACAGATGCTACATGGCAGTCACATGGTAATGTTTGTTTACATTTGGCGGAAGGATGCGAAACTGGCCTGCAAGTAGATATTTAGCAGGGTTCTGAGAAAGTTGCTTCCAGTGGGGAATGGAGTATAAACAGACATTACAAAGATTACACAAGCAGTAAAACATGTACTTCGAGATAAGCTACAGACAGTTTGACAACAAACCGCCTCCAATTGTGCGAAGTGAACACTAACAACTCGAATGTGTGCAGTAATCTATGGCGGCCACTTGTTTACCGACATTGACGGATGTGCGTGAAACAAATGTGTGATATCTAAATTGACACATTGACTGTTTCATAAATATCTAGTCTCATAAATTATGGACGATGCTGCAGCCAATATAAAAGATAGTAAAATGTCTATCATTTGGACATTTTATGTAAAGATAAAAGTGCAAAGGTGAGTGTAAAGTGTGCAAGAAATTAATACAAATACAGACCTGAATTCATCTGAGAAGACTTTTTTTAAAAAAAGAATGCAGATGATATTACGTGGATACTGCTTGTCTAGTTTATGCATGTATCTCATAATTCCCTGTATTAAAATATATTAGTGTAAATATTATTATTTTTTGAAACTTCTTTGCATTTCCAGAAAAATTATTTGTGAATTTACAAAATGATACTATATTTTAAAATTGGAGCCTGTTAAATAATTACTACTTTAATAATTTTAACTATGATTGCTTTTCAATAAGTGTCAGTCTTGCAAATATTTTTGAATAAACTATTAGGACGAAATATATAATTATATATATATGTACATTTTCAATATTATCTTATGCATCTTTTGAACTTTTGGGAATTTCATATGAATACGCTCCCACTGTTCAAGTGTTATATTATTTACGTTAGTAATATGCCTACTACTAGTGTAGGCTTAGTTTAAATAATTAAATTTCACACCCTCCTATATATTAATTAGTTTTGTAAAGTAAGTGTCTGTAACTGAAGGAATCGTGAGTTTTGGAATGGACAATCGAGAGTGGTATCGGCATCGAGAGTGAGAATCGAGGAAAAGTTGAATTGTTACATCCCTAATTATTATGTGCAAACATTACACAAAGTTTACAATTGGCAAATTGACAATTTGAGTAAGTTACACAAGGGCAAACAATGACTAAGAACATTAGGTTGATGCATAACGTCTTTTTAACAATGGTATGAATAACTTCAGCCCATCAGTAAGCATAGCAGTGCCACTGATTTCAACAGTGTTTCCATTGTTGACCTACCACAAGGCATTAAGAAATTGTACTGTTTGCCATGGCAAGAATGGATGTTCCATCCCGCAGATTTTATTATTCACCGGCCCACTGAGACTATGCATCAAGGCACCTAGTTCCACCCCACACCGCTAGATGGCCACACCAGTATACTTTGCTGCCTCATCTTCATGCCGGCCGGTGACATCATGCCTCAAAGAGTTATGCTATCGCCACCGCCCTCTACAGTGACCACTTGTACCCAGCTGGCATAATGGGTAGGCCCAGTCTGAGTATAAATAGCGGTTCACAACACTCGTTCCAGGCCAGCCTTCATTCCTTCACTACACTCACTGCAGAAGGAACTGACAAACCTGCAATCTCAGCTACACTCCCTAGCTCTACCTTTCCTTTCTTCACCGCATTAGTGCAGAAGGAAAACCTACGCCTTGGTCTCCACCACATCGTCACCGGAGCCATCCTTCTTAACCCTGCTTAGTCTTCACCACATTTGTTCCGAAAAATTCAAATCATCACGTCGCCTACACACCTTGACACTGCGGCCCCTTCTGGGCAACACATGCGTAGGAAGCCTGACCAGTTTAAGTTGTTTTAATAGCGCTCGTCTACCCCACTATTCCTAGCATAGATTTAAGTTGCCTCTACCTTGATACATTTAAGATGATGCGTGACACTTTTTAAATAATGTAATTTTAACGACTTCAGCTCCATCACTAGGATCCATTGCACAGAGTTTGAAGGTTAATTTAATAACATTGACACGTGTCGCTTATACCACTTTTAAATCAGATTATAACTCATCGCTCATAATGTCAAGTATTTCTACTTTAACCCACATGAGAGTCGATCCTGCAAACCTATACATGGAAATTGTGTGCCCCCTGAATCCTACCGGGAAGCCGAACACGTGGCTTTCAAGGTTGCATAACCAGCAAGCACGCCACCTCTCCCCTCCCCCGCGCTGAGTGCCCACAAACTGTCAGCCACCTCAGGGTGCCGCAGAGTGCCACCGAAGATCCACCAAGCAGAATTCTGACGAGAGGGTTCTCACCTCCCATGCCGGCCTCACAGCAGATGGATGTCACACGCCCTCCCTGCGCCCGCCGCTACACCCCACAGTTCAGACTATATAAGCCTTGGCTCCGGAGTCATTAGTCTTGCTATTATCTCGAGACACCCCGAGCACTCTCCAATGCTGGGGCATCCAGTGAACCACAAGTCTTCAGCAGTCCCCCACGGCTGCTCCCTGCGACAACTACGGTTTTAGACATTCTACGCCTTGCCTGCAACAGCAGTTAAACACACATACACCTTGCTACTACAGCAAATGAACTTTAACTTCTTTTTGTCTCTTCTAGACACCCGATTAGACAGTTTTAGTTCAGTATAATTTTTATTCAGTCTTCTAATGCAACTGCCCCTCTAGTCTAGGACCAGGTCGCCTACACCTGGGTAACGTAGGTTACTTTCAGTACTCCATCTGCTTGGTAGGAGATAGCACGGGTCACTGTATTTATTGAGTCTTCAATAAATACAGCTTTGTTCTCTAGCCATACGTTTTTCATTTCTAGAGTATCATCTACTTCACAGTTAGGAGCAATCCGCACTGTGCACCACCAACGAGAACCGTGAACATTTACATACAAAATCGAGTTGACTGAAGACCCCTTCTGGAGTCCCCCAGTCATGTACACCCATTAGACGGCAGCCTATTGTTTCTACACCCGAGCAACTAGGTGCTGGATAAAAAGAACAGAGGAGCCACAGCCGCTAGGAATACTTCCATCCAGGGAGAGACAGCAAGCCTAGGTTGTATCAATTACCCAGAGTACAGAGTAGCAGGAGGGGGGGGGGGGGTATCTTCTTGGGTGTTGCAGCCTGGCCTTGGCTGGATGTGATATCCAGTAGAAGCATTGATGGCCCACACGGCTCAATGTCTCTGATCTGCTCGCCAAGGTGGGGGATTGTTCGAGGCACCGAGCTCATGCTGCCAAGCAGCTACTGGACTGCACTATTACAGGGAATAGTTTTAGTCAGTGGTGCATGACGTGTATTGTTCAGTGGCAAACCATGCTCTATGCCTTATAAGATTAGGCACGGCCGAAGGCATAGGGAGCAAAAGATAGCTCATCTTACTGCCAAGCAGCAGTTTACCCTAGCCCCTCCTATGAAGGAAAGACTGTAAAAGGTTGTTAAAATGCACACTTGGTCTAGCGCATTGAAACTACGATGGTCGTGCCAAGCAGTCAGTAACCGGGCATGTGTCAAAGTTAGGATATAAGATTGTACTGTCTGCCTCGCAAATAGTTTTATTCACTGGTCCATCATAATCATGCTTAGAAGACAGCAAATTTATTTACTCCCCGCTAGATCACTCAGGTAGTAATTATCGTTTGTCTTTTGTTTCACATCCCCTTCCAGCCAGCCGGTGACATCACAGAGGCAAGTCATGCATTCGCCCCACCCCCCCGGCTCAGTGACCACCCGTCGCCCTAGTGGCAACAGGCAATGAGAGTCAGACACCTGCACACAATTAGTATAAAAGTTGAGACAGCCAGCATCTTTAGACCAATCTTCTGCTGTCCAGCAATAGTTGCTCAGACACTGATCAGCCTGTGCCCTTAAGCCTGAATGCTTGGCCATTCTTCGTTTCTAGCACTCATAGCTCAGATCCGATCACAGTGTACGTCTACAATGTCCAGCACGCATTAATCAGGTACTCCCCTGTCCTTTAACGTTGAGCTTTGTATTATTACTGCAGTTGTAGCAGGCATTTCTCAGAACCACCCCTGGTATACGTGAAGCAAGCTTGCGGTAGGGTAGGCTATGCCAGTTACAAGATATTCCGCTACGTACCCCACAACCCTGCACCCCTTCCTACAGTTTTGCCTGTATACTGTAGTGTATCCTTCCTAAGTCTTTCTAAAGACTACCATCCTGTCACGTACATGCTTATCATTCCTAGCGCGTGTCAGTGATCACGTGATGTCCGAAAAAACGTTTTCTCAATAATGTAAGAGTTTGATCAGTATCAACACTCATAATGCATTCCCCTTCTTTGTTGTTGGTTCCCTCTTCCGACCACCGTAACTTAGCTTTCTAGGTTTGAAGCCACTGTCGCCGGCCTGAAATTAGAGTGCTCTCATCACACTTTTATTTTTTCGTGAAGTAAAACGTTGTGTTGGCTTTAACCTTGAGTACCATCCTTGTAGCCTTGTACCTCGTAATTACCCTTGCGTAATGCCTTTGCAGGTAATCTCGGGGATTAACTCATACAAGCCAAAAGCAGCTTTCTACATAGTCCAAGCACCAGTATTGGCCGGCCTTCCCATCAAACCAGGGGATTGAAGGAAAAGAGAAGCCCCACAGAAGAACACTGTCCTTGAACCAGCTTGTCAGCTCGGTGTTCACGATCTCCATGGAGCAGCCCCGCTGGGGGGGTTGTCTCTCCTATGTTGGGAAGACTGGGACTGGGCAGTGAACACGTAATTCTGTACGAGTACCTGCAGACGCGGTACAGTAGGCTAAGGGTAAATCTCCACTTCCCGGTGCCTTTTGTCCAGAGAAGAGGTCTGAAGGAGAAAGTCAAATGAACACTTTCTGCATCAGGTCGAGCCCACGAGTATCAATCCTTGTTAGTTAAGCAGATAACTCGTCTTCCTCCACGAGAATAGGCGCAAATACTACGGCATCTGCAAGAACCAAGAGACACTCCTGTGCCGCAGTATCTCTTCAATCTGCCAGAACACACCAGCCCTGCTGCATACCTTGAGTGGATACAAGAGTATCTACGTCAACCTGAACAAGCTCCTACGCCTATCATTGCACACCTCACTCTTGCTGTACTCATACCTGCACCTCGGCGCCAACCACAGGAGATACCTACCCCCAACTGCACATACTGTCAGTGCACCACAGTGTACTACTGCTGTACTGAGACGTCACCCAGGTAGCCTTAAATCAGCTGTACCACCAAAACGCCACATAGCACCAGGCAACCCAGATTTCGTGCCTTGCCGAGTAGCCACAAGGCCAGTTCTGTACACAGGGAAGGCACCATTACCTACACAGAACTGAACCCCCAGAATATAGGAGTGCCTGGCTCAACTGTGAACAAAAATTGGCAGAGGCTGGCTCCTGCCATCAGACATTAGTGAGTATGCGTTCTTGGTACGTCACACATCAAATCTTCTAGGGCCACATGTCTGTAGTTTCTCTTGACGTGCACCAACGTACCCTGTAGACACGTGTCTTGTACCACTGTTATGGAGTAATGACCTGCCCCTGTATGAGCGGCATGCTCGAAGATGGGGCGAAGTCATCGAGTAGAGTGCGCATTGCAAATGTGCAGAAATGTGTCACGCGTCACTCTCCTGCATATCCTTTCCACCCCTTTTGGTGTAAGACATGTAGGGGTGCTACGACCGGCCTTGCAAGAGGGGAGCAGGCGACAATTGGTCCCTAGCTAAGAGTGTTCTGCCGCACCTGCGACTGGGCCGATGCAGAGCCACACCTTTACCCCAACCGACAACACAAGCGGTGCGGTGGTTGGAAGGCGGGTTTTTTCTCTTAGTCATCCGACAACAACTGTGGGTGTAGACCCAAAGGCGGTGAGGCCTTCAGAGCCAGTCAAACACTTCCTCCGGCTGCACAACGGAGCAGTGGACGGGTTACAAACTGGCCTGGCTGTCTAGCCTCATTACAGGTTGTATGACTGGTGGTTGTGGCTCTGCCTTTTGATAGAATTAGGTGCACCAAACGAGTGGCCGTTGAGTGTAAACTACGCAAATACAGGTGAAGGGGACATGGTTCTAAACTGAGTATGGCAGATTCAAATAGGTAGCTGTTAACTTTCCCTATCTACTCTGTGCCGTGTCCTGAGGGGACTTTGGATGCCCACTTCCTGGAGGGTTGTGGTGTGGCTGTTACCATGGGTAATCAGCAAGGGGGGTTAGCGACTTTTTCAAGGTCTCAAGGGGGAGATCCTCTGGAAGGTCTGGTAGATGTTGGCGATGGAGCTGAAGAGCTTCTGGGCTCTCTGGAAGATGAAGAGCGGTAAGAGAGCTCACACGCGAGGCAGTGGAGCAAGCTGCCAGGACTGTGTGGCTCTTACAAGAACTGACTAACAACTGGCGTTTCTGAGCTGGGCGTAGTTATAAGTACTGGCCGACGCACCCTCGCAGGGGTGGCATGGTGGGGGGACTCAGTCACTTGTTCTTGGGCGGAGCCATTCTTCTGTGCACCCTTGAACTACTTGACCGCTTAAGGGGTGGTTGCTGGCTCACTCATCTCTTCATTTTCTGAGGTGGTGGCGTGGCACAGCTTACTGACCATGGGTGATGAACAGTATAATACTGACAAGTTGTATTACTCTCCACAACAAGGGACGTAACCTGAAGGAACTCTGGTAGATATTAACTTGTTTGGACCCCGTCCGGTGCGCCTGGGATTTACACACAGATGAAACAAAGTTGTTGTTGCATGGGTCAGTAAAGCATCATGCATCACTATAATTCACTATTGTGATAATTTATTTAGCTATCATCAGTTGCTGTTATAGTGAGGTCCACTACAAAATTAAAAAAAAATCATTTTTTCTGTTTAGTTAATATAACAAAAACATGAATTAACTATACCAGCACAGTGGAACAGCAGAACTTGGTCCTGTCACCGCCCATCAGGCAGGAGGAGACGAAGCACATACTCTAGGACATGCACAGTGTTGCGGTGGTCACCAGTTGCACTGAGCTGATTGAGAGTCTCCTGCAGCTGGGTGACGAGGCCAGAGCACTTGACCACCAGCTTGGCTTTCTGGTTGTTGGCCACGAGCGCCCACACCATGGCTGCAGCGAGACCCTTCTCTTCTACTTCTCTATTGCTCAGTGCCCGGACCAGTACTCGAAAAAACTCCGCTGGAACACCACCATTGACATCACCATCACACAGATTTCCTTTCATGAAACACATTCACTGGGAAAGAAGGTAGGAACACACATAGAGAAAATAAATACCATACAGTTTGTTGAGATGATTTAACAAATTACCTAAATGAAACATGCAAAATATGGTCACTAAATTAATAAATAATGTGTGTGTATGCATGCATGCATTTATTTTTTGTTTAGTGTTTATGCAAAAAAGGGGGATATATATATATATATATATATATATATATATATATATATATATATATATATATATATAGTGTGTGTGTGTTTGGAAAGAAAGTGACAAAAACAGTGTGTGATGCATGCATGCATGCATATCCTTACACATACACTTGCAAATGCATGCATGCAAGTGCACACACATACACTATATATCCAGTGTAACACCTGTTACACATTAACAAATTTCATTCTCAAATTAAAGCAAACCAAAGTACTGACGCATGACGGCCTATGGTTGACAAGGGCCGAAGTGGTCAATTTAGAGTTTTGGTTCATGACGGTCAGTGGCACAAAAACTAATGATGACAGTAACTAGTAGTTGTGTATTGGAGCACGGCCAGAGTAGAGGACAGGGCGTGTGGCCTGTCTGCTCTGTACAAAGTCATGTGCTACTGTCACGGTCTGGCGGATGGGTCAGCACACTGCCACCTGTTTACCTTGCTGGATGGTGGCCCAGGGTGCCTGCAGACAGCGACTGTTAATCATACTGGGGACCTGGGGCACTGGTGATGCTGGTCGATGCCCGGACATGGCGGTGGCTGTCCATCTGGTTACCCTCAAACCAGGGATTGGAAATTCCAAAAGGAATGTCCTCACCCATGCAAATGACAATGACAATTGTGTGGAGGTATCTGATGGTCTTGGCGAGTGCTGGAAACAAATGTGGAGAGGAAGCTAGGAGGTGAAGCCTCTCCAGCTGACGGGCAGCTCCAGCTCGTTCCTGTGGGACTATGCTGCAGGGTGCAGTTGGAGTTGGTTAGCAACTCTGTTTAGCTTTGGAGGCGGTAGCTACCTTTCCTACTTTTGAGAGCAAAACTCCTCTGAGCATATAGCACACGGGAAGATACAACTACCGGCCTCATGAGAGGGAAGCAGGTGACGATGGTCCCTAGTTATATGTGCTTCCAAGGCCGAAGCCATACAGGGAACAGTCGTACCCGGGGCTCCTTCGTTTGGCACAGTTCAGCGTGGTGGATACAGAGTGGTGGGTTCCCTCAGGCTGCATATCAACGATGCTTGGGTGTGTATCCAAAAGGGGTCAGACCTCCAGAACCAGACTCTAACTCCCTCCGGCACAGTTCAATGCAGTGGAGGATGCTAGGCATGCTGATGTCTTTGGGCGGCACACGGACTTATATTCTCTTTGTCCGTAGGCCCTATGTGACGTGCGGGTGTGGTGGGGTGGTGAGCACCGCCCCTCGAGCGAAGCTTCTGCTAGAGTCATCTGCTGGTTGTGCTGGCACCATCCCTTGGTGCGCCATAGAACGTGACCTAGGGCGGATGGTTCGGCCGATAGTACAGTCACTTTGGGGAGGTTGACGTGACATCTGACTTAGAGTGAACAATACAAGATGGATGTACGTGTCTGTAATATGGCTCTCATTGCAAGGGAGTTTCCTGTAGGCACATGACCAGCCTCTAGTACTGTTGCTACCCCGCCTTGGTTGAAGTGAAGGCACTTTCAGATGAGGCAAGTCAGTGTGTGGTATAGTCAGGAAATGCGTCATGTATCAGTACAATCTGGTAATGTTGATAAAACAACATTAGTTGACTAATTTACCCAATAAAATGTTGGAAACACTACAATTAAACCTAGGTAGATTAGCAGTTATATAAATGGAATTATGTAAAAAGAAATAAGTATATATGCATTGGCGCTCTCGACTCAGGTTAGAGTGACATTACAGTAGTAGTAGGTCTTTATCATGCAGGTCGATCGCACTGGTTTGAGGAGGCTACTTACAAAATTACTTGGTAACAGGGACCCGACCTGTATAAATTGTAGGCTGAACCACCTGCCTGCTGGGTAGAAGGTCTACGATTGGCTTGGCTATTTGCTGGGCAGTATGATTTGAGGTCGAGGGCTTACTCATGCTGACGCTGGGGTGGCTGGATGGCGCTGCTGTCTTGCTGGTCGAGTAATGGTTGCTGGCGGAGCTGGATTGCCCCTAGGTGTTACAGTGAGGTAGTGGCGGAAGATGAACCAAGGGCAGGCCAGCCCCACGAGAACCTTCACTCTCCGGCATATGGCGACCACTACTGTATGCGACATCCCTGGTACCTTCTGGGAAGCTGAGAACAGAGAGATGGAGGAAGCTGAGGGGTGAAGCCCCACCAACTTACAGGTGGCCTGAGCTCATTCCCGGGGTGTGTCTTGGCCAAGTGACTTATCAGTCTGGGTGCAGCCCTAGGTAGCTTTGTAGGTAATGGTTGCCTTCCTTTCCTTCAAGTCTTTCCTACCCCTTTTGGTAAAAGACATCAGTGTGCTAAACCTTGCATTGGCAGAGGGGAGAAGGTGATGCAGTTCCCTGGCTAACAGTGTTCTGCTGCCGCGGCAGCTGGGCAGATGCTGAGTCTAACCGTTACTCCAGCCGGCAACACAAACAGTACAGTGGTTGGAGTACGAGTTTTCTCAGAGTCATTCCAACGACGAGTGTAGGTCCTAGGGCAGACAAGCCCAACCCAGAGCCAACCTAACACTCCCTCCCGTAACTCACGTGATGCGGTGGACGGAGTGCAAGTTAGACCAACTAGTCTGTCTAGTGGTCTCTCCCGTCTAGGGGAGTATGGCTAGTGGTTGCGACTCTACCGTTTGATGTACGGGGTGCATCGAATGGATGGCCGTCGAATGTGTGTGTATTCTGACATACGAGTCCCTGAGGGGGAACTTGCAGTCCTACACTAGGTGGTAAAATAAAGAAAATAAAGAGTTCAAATCCCGGTCTCCTGCTCCACTCTAGCGGGAGGGGGGGGGGGGGGGGTGGCGGTGGTGTCTACTAGGAATCCTGAAGTACTTAAGGAAATGAAAAGTCAGTGTACTTTAGGAATGTGTTTATTCTGATATTCTGAAAGGAATTGAATACGGTGGCCTGTATTACCTCCTGACTATCTTGAGTTGACCGGAAGTACTAATCCAAGTGAAGGGGACCTGGTTCTAAACTAAAGGGTGCTAGTTTCGACTAAGGTAGCTAAGAAACTTTCCCTATCTACATTGGTCAGTGTCCTGAAGGGACTTGGGGGCTTACTTCCTTAAGGGTTGTGGAGGTAGCCATTGCCAGGGGCAATTAAGTGGGAGGGTTGAAGTATTCTAGAATGTCCGCTGGGGGAGGGCCTCTGGAGGATCTGATTGCTGAAGAGCTTCTGGGTGTCTAGGCGATGTAGAGATCAAAGAGCTCCAGCGCACGAGGCAGTGGAGCGAACTGCTGGACTGATGTGGCTTTCAGATGAGCCAGACAATAACTGATGAAATCGACCAGCACACAAGTACATATAGTACTGGCCAGGGCTTGGAGTGGGGGTGTGACAGGCACTTGTCTGTGGGCAATGCTAAGGGCAGACTGCTGGTGGCCATTGTTGACTGGTAGCGCTATCCCTTGGTGTGCCCTTCAACTACCTGCTCGCTCGGAGGTGGCAGCGCTGACTCAGTCTGCTGGCTCACTCAAATTTGACGTCTTCTGGTGGATGGGAAGGGAAGGGATGGGGGAGGGGGGGGGGACTTGGAATTGCTACTGACCGGGCTGACAAAAATAAGTGCAAGGTACTGTTAGAAAATTTTTTTGGCAGTTACAGGTGATCTGGATTTTCCTTTTCGGTCGAGTGTGACAATATCTGTGAACACCTGTAAACCTGCAAATGGAATCACTTGCATATTAGCTTATGTCAAGGGTGGAAAAATTACTGCTTGCAGGCAATTCCTGTATAGTTCTGGTCCTCCCCATATGATGGTGTGGCCTCAAAGGCAACTTGCTGGCAAAGTCATGTTTTCAGTTTGCTTACAGGACTGACACCAGTTGTACAATCATTTGGCTAAATCAACAACATTCATCGTTATGAATTATAGGGAGTATGCACACAAGCTGCATTAGGATTTTGCAATTTAAAGTTTGTAGAAAGAAAATTTCAATTAATTTCTAAAAAGATACAAATGATGTGTGTCTTCCTTTGATTAATGGTGGATCGTCACTGTTGGACTGTTTTTATTTGGGGTGAAGACAGACACCCGGGGTATTTATACTCTGCTGTAGTTAGTGACATACCGGTGCCTTGCCAGTATATAGGATTGGCATAGTTGCTTTCCATCTTGGAACAAGTCAGGGATGGCGATTGGACTTACTTATACCTTTATACCTGGGCGACTGGTGACATGTGGACGCTCTAGGATGCTGACCCTGCTGCAACACTGGTGGTGGCTGGCTGGTGCTGGCACCGTGCATATGGTGCCAGGTCGGCTGCTGCTGTCACTGCTGGTGGCACTAGGTCAGCTGTTGGGCAGGTTAACCATGATCCAGGGTTGGGTTAAGCCCTTGTTTGTACTTAGAGGCGTAGTTGCCTTTTTTGCTCTCTTTTAACTATCACTCCAATGGGAGCAGGGCATAACGAAGAGGACTACTACCAGCCCTGATAAGTTATAAGCAGGCGACGTTCATTCCTAGCTAGGTCTACTTCCGCAAGCTGAGGTTGACATACAATATTGTACCCTGTGCTCCTGTCAAGCCTGGCACCAGGAGTGCAGTAGACACAGAGCATTGAGTTAAATATGCCTGACCATTACAACCATTGGGTGTGGGTCCTCAAGGGATTAGATGCCCATAACTAAGCAGATAGTAGGTGCGCGGTAGTAGTAGGTAAAGCTGCGTTGACACATTGGCGCCTGGCACCAGAGCCAGATGGCCGTCATGTTGTGGCATCACCCGTTCGCCACCTTGGGTCCATGTGACCTTGACCACTGCGACTTCTGACATTAAACCCCCAAAAATATTATTATAAAACGTATTATTAAGAGTTTAATTAAATAATCTATAAAAAATTATTATAAAAAATGTATTAAAAATGGTCAAAACTCTATAAACAAATTTATTAAAAATTTGAAAATTAATAATAGTATAAAAATGTATAACAATTTATCGTAAAAATTTTAATTAAAAATTTATAAAAAATTGTTTAAAAAAATTATTATTAAAAATTATTAAAACATTGTTAAAAAGTATTTATAAAAAAACTTATATGTTATTGGTAACCACCATAATTGTTTCTTCGTTCATCATTTGTTTATACACTACCAGAGGCTACCATATTTGTTGTTTTTGTTCGTTATTTGTTTTTACATCGCAGTCTCTCTCAGCTTCGTTTGTTTAAGTCTCCGTGGTTCCACCACCATATTGGTAAGCTCTCACTTATATTCGACCAATTAGTCGCATGCGCTCCATCGCCATCTTGGTATGCTATGCTCTCTCACTTTTTAACAAATTTATAAAAAAAATTATTAAAAAAACTTACATAATTAGCCGCGTCCACTCTACTCCCCTCATGTTCATTCCATCCATTACTCACCTTTGTTCCATACCTTGTAATATATTTAAGTGTACAATTAGTCACTTTCGCTCTATCCCCTCAAATGATTCTCATTGGCTAATTGCCACCCCCCTATCCTCACCAATGCTTCCACTGGTCAATTATTATTTAGTCTGCAAGCCTCCAACAATTAGTCACCCCTGTTCCACCCCCACCAACCTCTCCATTGGCTAGTTTCTCGGGTATAATTGGAAACCTTCGTTTCGACCAATCAGGGGCGTTCACTTGTGCTCTACCACTGTTTCCTTCGTTCCACCAATTAGTTGTAGCCACTCCACCCCTCCAATTACCCCGCCAATGATTCTCATTTGCTAATTACTCTGCCAATGCTTCCAATTGGCTAATTAATCATGTTCGCTTGACTGTCTGCAAGCCTCCACCACATCCATTCCACCCCTTCCACTATATTTAACTGGCGAATTTTCTCGGGTGTCTTAGGAAACCTTTGTTCCACCAATCAGATGCATTCGCACCCTGTTCCACCAATTAGTCGCTGCGCTCCATCCCCGCCAATACTTCCCGTTGGCTAATTACTCACATTCGCTCGACTGTCGAAAGCCTCCATCACACCTTTTTCACCCCCCTCCAATAGAGTTAATTGGGTATCTTCAGAAACCTTCATTCCTCCAATAAGATGCGTTTGCACACAATTTGTCACATCCATTCCACCAATTAGTCACTTGCACTCCATCCCCGCCAATCATACCGATTTGCTAATTAATGTTTAGTCAGTGAGCCTCCATCACACCAATGCTTCCCATTGGTTAATCAGTTGCATGCATCCCTCCCCCCCTTCAACACTGGCTTTATAAGATACATCCTCGATGGTCCCTGGGAAAAGTTGGACCTCAATATTTTGAGAGGAGAGCCTGGTGGTAATTTCATTTCAAACACCTGTTACAGTAGCCATGTCATCAAGTGCAGAAGAAACCATCAGCAACACAGAAGACACTGGTGATAATATTCTTCAGCTCATCTGCACAATATTGCACAAGGAGCAACATCGTCCATGCCGTCGACTGGCACGAACCCGCTACCACTAGTCAACCCGCATCCATCAGCCAACTCGTACCAGCTCCTGGAATACAATGTATTCTAACCCAGCTTCACAGAGAGCCCCATGAGCTGCGACTTTGAAGACAGAGGCATAGAAGAAGTGACCGTCGCCGAATTTTCTCCATTCATTCATGTCAGAAGACACAAGCAAGTACAGTGAACTGAATTGGGGATACCGATGCATAAGTTTTCGAGATGCCCAGTCGCAGTGTTTACAACTTGCGTCTGCGGAGTCAGATACGCCCGCCACGCAAGTGCTGCAGTTGAAGAGATCAGCTGATGTTGAGTGAACGGCCATGGAAATGAAGACGGGGGGGGGGGGGGGGGGGGGGGGTGTGTTTGTGAAGTGTATGACATGGTCCATGAGTTCACCTACCTTAGTCCGTTCGCCACGCCTCCAGTTACACTCACCATCAGTTACCTTTACATTACATGTGGGCAGTTTGTGCACCCCATGTATGTACGTGAATGTGCACCCATGCATTGCAGTTCAGTTGTGAGTGTGTGTGTTTATATTTGGCAAAATGGCCCTTGTTATTGTTTTGAGTTGCAATTGTGTGTCTGGGTTCAATATGGGTTTTCTAGTGCATTGGTTAGTCGTCTTAGCAGTCACGTGTGCAGTGAAGTGTGGTGTGCCAAGCGCACTAGTGCATGTTCGAATTCACGTATGAAAATTATATGGTCTTTTCAAATATTTGTTGTCGTCCGTGCAATGCAGTGTTTTTGTGTGTTTTATTGTGTTTTGTTTTGTAGTGCATGAATTTGTGCCTTTAATATTTACTGCTTGCCATGCGCAAAATAAGTTGTAAAGAACACGTCGCGCAGCGACGTGATGAGGCGCACCGTGTAGGAGAGTGTTGAATAATTTTCGTCCACGTTTATTTACATGCACCTAAACGCAAATTAGAATAAATAATAACTTTAATTTTTGGCCAGTATTAGCGCCAGTATAAACACTACCTTTTTACAGTATTGTTCATAAGTGGTTTATAAACCACATTTACATATGACTTACCAGAAAGGCCATGTGCTGAAAATTGCAGGATCCTATATAATAAGTGTTCTCTGTCTGTCTGTCCGTCTTTAATACCTTTAAGTCTCTTGAAACTAAACAGAAGTTCTTCAAATTTTGCAGAGCGAATCCTAAGGGTAAAATACAGGTCAAGTTTGAATTTCAGCAAGATCAGATTACGCAATCATTACCTTTTACCCTAAAATCTCAATTTTTAATTACTTTTTCCCTATGAAAATTTTTGTATTAATGCATACAGAATATTCCATAGAGATATGAAGGTAATGAAATATCATTTTTGTTTACTTTAAATGTCTTGCTTCAATGTTGAGTTAATTAAGTGGGGCCGCAGTGGCTCAGTGGATAGAGAGATTCCAAGTGGGGTCGCAGTGGCTCAGTGGATAGAGTGATTCAAAGTGGGGCCGCAGTGGCTCAGTGGATAGAGCTATTCAAAGTGAGGCCGCAGTGGCTCAGTGGATAGAGCGATTCAAAGTGGGGCCGCAGTGGCTCAGTGGATAGAGCGATTCAAAGTGGGGCCGCAGTGACTCAGTGGATAGAGTGATTACAAGTGGGGCTGCAGTGGCTCAGTGGATAGAGCAATTCCAAGTGGGGCCTTAGTGGCTAACTATGTTAAGTGGGGCCACAGTGGCAAAGTGTATAGGTAAATATTAAATGGGACAGCAGTTGCTTCAATGTTGAGTTAATTTCACATCATTGCATTATTAACTACATATATCTTTGCAATATTTTTTTCAGTCTTTGTATAGTAACCAAATATTTTAACATGGTAACTGTTCTAGCCCCGCGAAAAAAAAAAAAAGTCATGGATTGGGTCACCCAGTAAATAACAACTTCTTTTTAAGAGTGTAATTTCAATGGTTCTTTATTATTGTTCTGTTGTGTATCAAAATGTAACACTGTACAAATGAATGTGAATAAATCACTACACATGCAGAGCTGTGCACAACCTGCAACGTAATGCCAAATTGGAGATTATGTTGCCAGCCACATGGTAAGTGTTATGTTTAGGTTTAATATATGCATATATTTATTCAGTGATCTTTGAGTGTAAGATGTTATGTTTTATGTTTAATTTCCACCAAGGTTCATGTCACTTCATTTCATTAATTTAGTATTACATATTTTATGTATAGATTGGTGCGGAAACTGCAGCCACTGAACAGGCAGCCCATCACCATGTTTTTCAGTAGCGTCTTGAGCACCATGCGCGTGTGTCCTCCCCGGGCCTTAACTGTTTTGCGCCAAACCATGTAGCTTTCAACAGTTTAATTTAATTTCTGGAACCTTTGTTTTGCAGCCCGGAGAGTGGGCCACATGCTTTAATTTTCAACTCGGCCTAGCGCCACTTTTGCAGTGTTAACGGAACCACATGTATGTAAGTGCTTCTTTTGAAGGAACAGCGAAATAAATAGTGTTCAACATGAGACGTCGCCTCTTTATTTCGCCAATCACTTCTTGGTCGTTTCACCCGTTTTTCATATGTCTGATTTTATTTATTAATGGTGCCAGAGGAGACCAAGACAGCCTCCATGGGAGTGAGTAAGCGTTTGGGGGAGGCTTACAGTCCCCACTAGACTAGGCCTAGTGGAATTTAATTCAACGTAAAATTGACAACTTGGGGAAATGGCATGGATGAGGGGCCAACACCCCGTGTTCGCCCAGGCAATCATTCTATCAGTTGGAACAGCAGCATCAGTCTACTCTCTGCAACATCCAGAATGGGGGACTACCTGGGGATGCCACGTATGGGCTGTCGACGCCATGACCCCATCTGTCTCTCGTGCTTGCTGAGCTGGAGACCTTATCAGGACTTTTCCTTCCTAACCTATGCAAGTTTCTATTCCTTCTGGAGTCCAAAAATCTTATCTCATCAAATTACGCCCAACATGGGGATTTGTCTTGCCGCCAGGCATTCCACAATTTTTCCGTGCTTAAAAACCTTGTTTTGTGTCATTGTACTTGTGCACCGCGTGTGATCACGCACGCCCACATGCAACATTTCCACTGAGCCTGTCGAGAAACAGTCACTAGAAAACTCACCAGACACATGCCACTTCGCGCCAAAATCACCATTGTTTCGTGGGAACCACACAAGTCATCCATCTTGGGTCTGCACTTTGCCTGTGACGTCAGCCAACCACCACCATCTTGGCACCGGCCGAGGGATAGCGCACCACCTTCCGCCGCTCCTCCCTCTGTGTCGTGCCAGCAGGGACAATCCCTCCTGCGCCGCGCCATGTGGGTGTTGCCGCCAAGCGACCACGTGGTCAGGCGAAGAAACGTCAATATGGAGACTTTGTGTTGTCCACGCCGCAATTTCTACCACAAGTGTTCAGATTGGCAAACATCTAATGGCAAACATACCATTTTGTGCAATCAGTACTTGAGGCCAACACAGAAACCGGATCCGTTCTCGTTAATGTATCTCCAGGGAAGAACCTGCACGTTAACATGCAATCGGTGTTGGAGACTGTATCAAGAAAAGTGCATTTCATCAAGGGAGCATACAACATTACGTGAGGTGTGCTACATCACTTATTTTCACTGCCAGCCGGCTACATCGGTCGTGGATCAACGGATACAGTGCCGAAACTTGCTACACTACAAAAGTTGCAGATGCCAGTCTCAGCCACACACAACGGCGAGTTCTACAGCACTGTTCAACAAATGCCGCAAGCGCCAATTCTGGAGTTGCCATGTCCACCTGCGTGTTCAACCCCACTCTTACAAACGGTACCTGCTCCGGAGGCAGAAGATGCTCACATTCGCACGTCAACAGAAAACTGTGGCAGATAGGGGCCAATGCCACTACTGCCACACCAGTCCTATTCTAGTTGTTACCACACTATGATGGCTTCGCTAATGAAGACCCAGTGGCATTTTCACAAGTTTGTGAGAGCAAACTAAGCCACTATGGAGTTGATACTGAGGATTAGCCGTTGTGTATCGGCGAGCGTCTGTGCAGCAATGCAAAATCCTGGTGGCATGGAGTGAACCACTACAGCATGACGTGGAGCGAATTTAGCCAGATGTTTACATGTCACTTTGCAAATACCTTCACTTCTCTTCGTGCCAGAAGTCAGATCATTTTAGAGGAACAGGGCGAAGAGTCCCTTTACAATTTCACCACCAAAAAGATCAGTTTAGTGTGTTCCTACAACCCAGAACTGGACTTGAAGGACATTTTGGAGGTGGTTGCAAGCACAGCACAACACGAGTATCGAGTCGCTCTCGCTCCAGTGATCCATTCATCGTAGAGAGATTTCGTTCAAACAGTGCTGCTACTGGATGCCAGTATCCCGGCCTAGCCACGCTGCGATAATGTACCAACCAAGACCCGGGGACATTAGAACAGTGAAAACATGTCAAAATAGAGTGCTGTGGGACAACAACTGGCCCTCCTGTGCCGCTGACAATGCAGGCAACCCACAATACAGTGAATGATACAGTTCAACCACACCCCCCTGCCAGCCACCAACGACATACACGTCCTTGTTGGTGGTGCGTGGGTGAACATTGTAATAGGGAATGCCCTGGAAGGGCATGCCCACCAAGTAGTGCCCCACAGAGTGATATGCGCCTGGGAAACGAGCGGATGGGGTAAAGCTACTGGATGCCGCTTGCCCCCGAAAAGAAAACAGCACGGACCCGACTCCACAACAGACCCTTATCGCTCAGATTAGCAGTTCACAAAATGGGTTCGTCAGAATTTCCGTACAATTCAATAATCAGCAGTGCTGTGCCTAAATAGACAGTCGCTTCACACAATTTTATCAAGTCAAAATTTGTTAATGCTAATGAAGTTAGAGATGTTCGACATACTGTTCAACTTGTAACACAACAAAATACCGGAGAAATTAAAGGTGTAGCTGCTATTACCGTATATGTGAGGGACATTGAAACGTCAACAAAAGCATTTGTGACCAAAGACATTCGTGAAGACGACGCCACTCAAGGAATGCAGTTGCTTACTGATCAACATACCGTGGTGGAACCAGTGGCCCGACGCATCCATTTTGGGAGAAAAGAATAGAGAACTGTTTACAACCTGGATCCTCGGCCAGCCGACCAAGCGCCTGCTGTATTTTTGGACGAGCTGGACCATTCCGTTCCCCCGGAGTATCAGGATACCATGCAGTGATTACTGAATGCGCGCCGCGACATCTTCACTGCTGCGGACCCACTTCATCGCACAAAAGTGGCCGAGTACAGAATACTGCTCATCAATGAAACCTCAATTTACGATAGTCTGAGGCGGTACTACCCGCACCAGTGCCAAATCATACGTAATCAAATTAAAGAAAGGTTGCACTAGGGAGTGATAGAGCCCTCGGAGAGACAGTTCAATTCCGTACTAACGCTCGCCCCTCACAAAGACGGGGCATGGCGTTTCTGCGTAAATTTTCACCCGCTGAACCAGGCTTACATCCATATTAAGGACGCCCTCAACACCTTGGGGCAGGCGCGAAAGTGCTGATGACCATTGATTTGAGAAGTGGGTATGGCAGGTGCCAGTACACCCAGCGGATTGGCACAAGACGGTGTTGACCGTCCCCAACGGCCGCCGCCTGCAGTTCTGCGCAAAGCCGTTTGGATTAAAGTGCGGCCTCGCAATGTTCTAGGCCATGATGGTACACCTCCTGGACTGGTTCATTGGAGAATTTGCTTTGGCCTATCTAGGTGACGTTATCATCTGGTCCCGCTCATGGGAAGAGAATGTTAACCACCTGTCACTGTTACTGGAACGACTTGCTATTAATGGTCTTACGTGGGCCAATAAGAAGTGCCACATAGGAAAACCTAACCTTCAATTTCTGAGCCATATTGTTGACAAACACAGAAGGCGTCCTAATCCGGAACAGCTCCAGCAAATTAAAGATTACTTAATCCTGACTACCAGGAAGCAGTTACGAAAGTTCTTTGGCTTGATGAACTGGTTATGGGAATATATAGCTGAGTTCACTATCGTGACTGCCCCACTTACTGAGTTGATGTCACCAAGTATCCGCTACAAATGGCAGGCAGACCAACAAGCAAGTTTTGATGAGGTAAAGTGCAGCTTCCGGGAGTGCCCCGCACTAGCCAGATACGACCCGTCGTGGCACCTCTAGGTTCAAACTGACGCCAGTGAGAAGGGACTTGGGGTAGTGGTCTTTCTGGTCGCGACGATGGAAGCCGGTGTATCATTGATTTTGGTTGTGCAAAATTGGCCCCGTAGAGCGGCGGTATGATGTAAATGAAAGAATGCCTCGCAGTGGTGTGAGGATTTAAAAGGTACTGTCCACTATTCGAGTACAGACGCTTCACCCTGTGCACTGATAACTGCTGCCTACTATGGTTGCATACCACAAAGGAGACCAGCAGCAAACTGACCCGCTGGGCCCTCCGGCTACAATTGTATGATTTTTAAGTTTCCACTGTGGGAGGCTTTGCACCAAAATCGATGTAACGAAAGCCAGTTACCGTACCAATAGTGCATAATTTTGCCCCCAGTCGCCAACTGACGTGTCTGGCTAGAGTGGCTGGCACAAAACGAAAGCTGAACCAGTAAAACCTGTACAACTGTGTGTTTGATCTCGCGCAAACCAAAATCACTGTGACCATGCACACTGCTAGATAACACGGCACATGTCAACGTTGACGCGTACCGCTTACACCATTATATTATAAACGACTACAGCTCATCCATGTGCAACTACCAACCACAGGAACTAACTACCAGAAGTCTAACAAGAAGTGTTCTTGCAAGAGACATGGAAGATACTTGGTTTCCCACACTGTTCCTCAACTGCCCTTCTCCATCTACTAAGAGTGTTTACACATGTGAAGGAGCAAACTAAGCAGGGTGTGTTACAAATGCGTAGAGAGTGAGTTCAACTCAAACGCACTTTGGAATCACAATACAAAAGATATTTGAAGCGGCTGCGCAACGCATTAGCCTCCCCTGATGACCCGGCAGACAGAGTGTCATCACACCAACGAAGGTAGCAGAGCGCCCGAGGTGATAACACGAGTGCAAGAGGGTAGGTCTCCCACCCCGCGCACTCCAGGTAGACGTCACAGGGGCACATCACACTTCCCACTCTAGAGGAACAGTACAAAGGAAGTGCACGGCCGAGGTCGGAAATTTATCTCCAGTAGCTCGCCTCAACACTTGTTGTGCTGGGGTTCTCTACTGACCACTAGGCCCTCACCACCTACCAGAGGTTTCTAACCACCTCTTGGCTTTAATGACACCGGAAGCTTCTTCTACCTGAAGACATAGAACATGACTTAACACTTGAGTTGTTGTGACCTCCTGGTTCTTCAGCTGCCACTACTTGCTGGTAGTGGCCCCTCCGTTAACTTAGGGCCCCTTCTATGCAAACCTAGGTGCGACAGTAAACCTAATCTTTTCCGTTGCACTTCAGTAGCCTAGAAGCATGTAACCTTCACCCGTTAATGTGTACGTTAAGTACTTCCGCAGCACAGACATATTTGTAGCATGTACGAGTCACATATGTGTTTATTGTTTAAATAAATACCAAATCTTAAAAACGTATCCACAAGTTCCTTGTTGTAGTACTATAGGCTATCTCCACCAGTATGACCAACGAGTGGTAAGCAATCGACAGAGAATTAACCTAGAATAGAAGGTCAGTCCTCTTCAGGGGTCTGACAGTTGAACACACACTTCATCTTTTGACGGCCACCCATTCTGTTCACCTCACCTCAGTGTTCAGAATGTTAGAGCTCCAACCACTAGGACACACTCCACAGAGGCGGGACAGCCAACTCTAGCTGTATCTCTCACCGGAGCACCTAGCCAAGGTGCTGGCAGAGATAGCTGCGGGAGATTGGAGGCCCTACGTTTGTGGTTACACCCGGCAGTGGCAGGAAGGCGGTCTACGACCCACGACTCCAGGTGCTTGCACTGTTAGGCAGTCAGGGAGCGCACCGTCAGCCATTGTCGGCTTACACTCTAAAGTCAGGGATTGTCAATTGCTTATCACCAACAGGAAATCTGGTATGCTATCAGCCTATGCCATTCCACAGCAGGCACGGAGATCAAAGAGCAATTAAGAAGGCAGAGTTCAGTGCTGCCAAGCAGGCTTGCACACCAAACCTCGTTACGCCAGGAGTCGACACTCCTAGGGTGCAGGCCCAAGTCGCCCATTATGCAGCGAGACCAACCTCGCCCGTCGGAACCTACGTGTTTCACTCCAACCTGGTACGAACCGGCTAAGACATGCATCCGGTAGTCTGGTCCCTAGTCAGCGGGAGCAACACTAGGCTTGGGAGAGCCAACCCGCACATCAGCAGCTGGACAAGCACTGAGTGGAACCGGAACCCTACCGTAACCTGACTTCCACCAAGTCCAGCGGAACCAAGGACTCCATACGCTCCACCTACACTACGGTAACGCCACCAACGAAGAACATCCCGCCAAGTTTCAGTAATTCTACCTTGCCCCAGAGGACTACTGTTGTTGTGAGGCACGTTGCCAGACCTAGTGTGGCAGAATACATACCTAGTAGACATCCTACAAGGCAGACACTACTATCTAGTAAGAAGGGAACTGAGTAACCCTAGTAGCGCGACTGATCTAGTGCATAATAAAAGTTCCTTGCCAACTAAAGTCAAGCGACATGCATCAACGTTTACAGCTGAAACTATGAAACTAAATTTTGCTGGGAAGACAAAAACGTATAAATACCCGTGGTACATCAAACCCGAGATCAGTAAGCTGTGAGGAAGTGTTGCGCTAACACCTGAAAACACAAAGTTTCTCCGCATCCTCAGTTTAAAAGTAAATCAACCTGGCAGACGAACTTCTCGACGTGGATCAGTGCCTAGAATTTGACAATAAAATCAAAATGCACTGTTATGAACCTTATCTTGCCGGACATTTTGCTCTCGGAAGGGATGTTAGAATACCTATACAGTGACAAGATATTTACACCCTGCCTAGCCAGTCCTTTATGTGCATAAGAGGCAGGCTAAATGCGGACGAGACCCACCCAACCACCACCATGTTGGTACGAAATGGGATTCTACACCATTTCGAACGAGTAGTATACGAGATTAATGGCATTGCAGTTGACCAGTCACGAGAAACAGGCATAACCTCCTCAATAAAAAATTACCTATCGCACACAGACATGAAATGAATACATCTTCCTTCCATATTTTGAATAGTCACATTGTCACAGTAACGTTTAACAAACACGTCAACAGCCATGTTGCCTGCCTCTACAAAGGATGTTGGTGATTTCCCCACAAAAGTCACTACACACTATGACATGAAGTCATCTCTAAAATGGTTAATAGTATGCGGATGAGTACAGGGCTAGGGGCTCGTAGCTCACCACGCACAGCTCTCCCCACTCCTCAAAACAAATCTAAAAATAACTTTTGGCCGGGGCTCGCGACCTCCTATTGGCTGAAACTTACATCACTGCGTGGACTTCAAAACAAAAACTGCTGATGGCATGGGAAATCTACAAGAAATCTGGGATGGGTGTGTGTGTGTATATGTATATATATATATATATATATATATATATATATATATATATATATATATATATATATAACAGTCTCAAAAGTTGCATAACCTTGCTCAATCCTGAAAACTCGAAAGTGCCACGTAATACAGATAACAACTGAAATACAGCCCCGCATTAAAACTGATAAAGTCCTTACTTCTACATGTAGTATGAAAGGAAAAATCTAGACTATTACACTCACTGACAAATGAAACTGGGGATTTGAACTAAAAGTCAGATGAAAAACAATTAAAATATATAAAAACTGCAATGCTACAACATGTCACATATTTTGCATAAGAACTATTTCTTATTAGGCATTACCAACACACCTATTTTGTCACTGTCTTTATTCAAATTAGTTTTAAATGAAAAAAATAGTATTTTAGATAAAACATACCTTAAAGTTAAGTTTAACCAAAAACACGGTACTTTTATGTTAAAATAATATAAAATGCTTGTGATTAGGGGCAAGATTTTGTGGTGTTATTTTAGGGAAAATAACGTTAAAAAATACCTGATTTTGGTGTTATCTGTTTTATTATGAAAGTCTTAGAAATTGAAATGTCATAACTAAAATAGTGCATTATTAGAGCCAACATTTTACTGTGTTATTTTAATGCAAATTTTATTATTGAAAGTTGTTGATAATTTATTCTTATATGCATATTTCCATTAAAATTTTATAATGTTTATGCAATAGCTTAAACAAGGGGAAACAATTAATTTGAACAGAGGTAATGCAGAGCATTACCTTAGGTTAAAAAAATTACTTTTTAAAGGTTTTGTTTCTTTGTAACTTTTATGCTAAGGTTCCTAAACAGTGTGGATTTTTTGTTACAATCTTACACGAATCACTTGGATATTTTATATAGAGAAAAAACATTCAATACTGGAAATAAAATTATTTTTATATTTGCTTTTACAACTTTGCTATTCTCGTTAAATGATCATTTCTCATCCACATGGTATTCAATTTTTACTGCTGTTATTTACTCAGCCTGAACGACAACAGCTGAAAATCTATTTTGTTTCTTCCCATCATCTGAAAACTTAAATTATCATCATCATGCAGTTTATACATTTTTGGATAAACATTGTTGTTCATGGTTTCACAGGTAAAATAATATATTTGGGCTAAAATTCATTTATGTTGTGGTTTAACTGAAATTTTAGTGTTAGGCGGTGTATAACATGTCTTTCAGTGTTTGGTGGTGTAATTGACTTGCATTTCGGTGTATTTTTTTTTATCGCTATTCACCGTATAATCTTGGCTCTACTTTTGATGGTTGACATATTATGGAAACAACCAAACACATCATATATTGTGTTTTTTTTAAAGATTTGATTCAAAAAGTGTGAAGAAACCACGAATAGACTATAGGCAGTAGGTACCTCCCTTCACACTTGTAGTCCGGCCTCTCTAAAGACAAGACATACAAAATAAAAGGTGGCACATACCACTGTCTGCTGTGATCTGTCTGGACTGGATAATGCTGTTTGGAGCAAATATATAAAGAGTGTTCTGTTGTGGAACATCAAAGAGGTATGAAATTCCCTTTCAAATCCTGGCACTTCTTGGCAGAGGTGTACTTGATCTGCCATCTTGAGTTTGCAAAAATGCCCACTTCCAACCACACACAAAAACTGTTCTTGTAGAAAAAAATTTACACGAGTGCTCAACACGTTCACATTCAAACACACGCTACTATCTACATGTACAAGTACTCTGTCACCAAAGAGTATGGCTCTTTGTATTTTTGCTCGCTTGAGATGACATGTAACCCCTTATTACGCATGAATTCCAAGTAGATGAGGTTTAAGCAGAAATCCTTACTTGTATTTCTACTGCAGTTAGGCCTTGTGCAGCATAGCACTTCAGAGAACTGCTATAAGGCTCACAATGAATGGGGGCAACACCACTGCGTCAACCAAATTGGTGAACCCAGTTGCTAACATACCTTCATGTGCAACAAACATCCAAGCTAATAAGCAAACAAATGATGTCCATGGCAACCAGAGTGAACAGATCATCTTTCTCAGATTATTGGCTCAAATTGAGGAATGTTCACTCTGGCTGGTACTTTACTAATATTCACTTTGGACTAGTCATTTTGGATGAACACTGCAAGAAAATTTACAGCAGGACTTACATGCTAAGCTAAACAAAATATGCTTTGTATACTTTCAGCATATACTGAATACAAGTGAAAATAAAGTACATATTAAGATAGACGACAGTAATAGGAAAACATTGGAATTGAACAATATCAGTTTGTTTACTAAGTAAAAAGGTGTGACAGAATAAAATATGACATTGCACTATTGAGTAGCATTCTCATCAATTTGATGAGATGAAACTGACCAACCATAATGTTTTACAGGCAAGAGTGTGTATGGTGATACTCACGAGAGGTAAGGAGATGGGGGCGGTTGAACTGGTGGAAGGAGATGTTGCGTAGCACGACCAATGAGAGAAGGCGAGTGCTACGTCTGGCACAGCTTGTCAGCCACAGTAACAGCTTCAGGCAGTCTGGCACCTGATAACACAGTAAACATGTGGCTAATTATACTACACTCACATCATTATTGCACACAGTGTCTGAAACACCATTCCATTACTCTATTAGAGAAGTCCATGGTTGGCTAAGCATACCCTGGCCCAACTCCTGTCCCACCAAGTTGCCAAAGTTCCAGACACTTATCTCTCATTCGAGCACAGTGATAGACACTAGATGATGTACACCCAGCAGTATTTTGTACTATAAGGCTATCTCCCTCTTACACAGCCTATGAGCTGGCAGGGACAGAAGTTAGTCATCATCCCGAGGTAAAAGTGGTACAGTAAAATCTCGTTAATTTGATGTTGATTAATTTGAAATGTTTATTCACCCCAAAATGGAAGAATACGATTTTATATGCTTTTAAGTTTGGTTAATTTTAAATTCGTATTTTGAGTAATTTGAAGTTGGATTTCATCCAAAAGTGTATGTGAAGTTCAGATTAATTAATCAAAGTTATAATAATTATAATAATAAACATGCATAGACTACACAGTCGCAGGTATGCGCGCGCAAACCAGCAATGGGTGGTGGCGCAGCAATCAGCTGACACAGCCACTGCTGCCGCCCGCCACAGTGATGTCATTGATTGTGCCAGAGTTTTCACGTCTGTTGTCTGGTTTTCGTCACCTCTTCCCCCACTGAAGAGGTGAAAAGATGTGACAGGTAGTGCCATGCATTGTGTGAAGTTAGGGATAGTAGGACAAAGAGAATTCCAGGCTGCCTGTTGTTACAGTTGTCTTTAAAAGAGGAGGGATGTTTGGAGCAAGAGGATGACAATGCAGATGATAAGAGGATGGTGTACAAAGTGGGAAGGGAGAAGAAAAAGATATAAAAGAACAGAGTAGATGTGTGGAAGAGAGCTCAAAGCGTTGTCCAGGGGGAAGGAGGGGGGAAGGAAGCTTGGTGCGGTGTGGGCGTGGCTTGATAGTGGAGAGTGAAAAAGGAAGGTAGCGAGGCTAAGGGGAGTGATGACGGACAGCTGGTGGAGGGTATACTGTTGACCGGGGGAGGGGAACAAAGACAAAGAAGAAGGGAGTGACCTTTCAAGAGGCCAGATCCAGCTAAGCGAGGGCGAGGTGTGCTTCTTGACACCACACAGCACTTGGCTCCAGCGGCTGGCTGGCCAGGTAGATGGAGTTGAGAACTGCCAACAGTGCTGTCACACCCAAACCCATAAAAAAATCCACCACCTTGCCGGGATTCCTAGCCGTTCTCCCTTTCCAGTCTCCATGTTTGAAAAAAAATTCTGGAAGGCACTTGTTTGCGAAGATTAGAAGATTGACAACTTAGTCTTGAATGAGTCGAAAAAGTTCAGGGCAAGCAAAAGCGATAGTACACTGCAAAGGCTATTTCAGAAAAACTTCAAATAATCAGGGAAGTAAACAAATACGAGAAGAGCAAGACGGAAATTGTGCAAGCATATGGCATCCTGCTTTCAACTTTATCAACATTCACCGGAAGTGCATTCATAGTAGAGGGAGCAAGAGGATACTGGCTACAACTGCAGTTTTTAACCTAACTTTACAATTTTTTTGTCTTTTTTTATATCTTGGCAAAGCAATTAATGGCAACAATTACAACACCTATATTTTACTGCACCTGAACATATAATTAATGACCAAGATAAACGCAACAAACTAATTTTTTGGGCTATTTCCTTCAATTTTTTGTCTTTTTTAAACCAAAATTTAATGGTTCCCCAAAACAGGGTTGTATCTTCGAGAGGGTAGTTATTCCCGGGGCCATAGTTGTATTTACTTTGGAAAGGGAAAACGAGCATTTCTTTAATACACATAAACAAATGCTTTTAATTTCGATAATTTGAAATTATGTCATTCGAAGTCGAAAAAGTAAGTTCCAAGCACTTAGAATAAACAAGGTTTTAAATACACGATCAGGCACTAAACTCAAGCTACTTGGCATCCGCCTTCTACGCTTCAATCAGAACCTTAACTTGCCCTTTGATTAGGCTGCTTCTCCGCACGTCCAGGAAGATAATCTGTTCATCCTGCCCACAGCCCATTCCTGCCAACAATCACCCCATCATGAAGGCACAAGCTCCCCAGCCTTTGAGAGAAGAGGGGGTGGGGGAGGGTGGTGGGGAGGCATTGTCACCGTTCAACAGTTAAGTCTGACACGTGACAACCCTATGAGAATTAAGGCTTCACATTGGTCGGCCAGGAAAATCGATTTGATGTGAACCCAATTAAAGAAATACTTATTTCCTGCGTTGGGAGCCGCGACAACCATTGACACGCGACACCTGAAGATGAATGCCAAGAAAACTTTAGTTATGTGATGGATGAAGTTAGAGGCTTTTGTCATGGTCAATTGTAAGGTTTTAGACAGTGACATCAGAATCACGAAAATCATAAAGGAGTTTCAATGCTTCACTGGTGTTCAGCCAGTGTACAATACAGGTCTGGTGGCCTGTCTCAGCAGCACAAAATCAGGAGTCATTGTCAAGGGCCTGCGAATGAGCTGGCCCTTAATAACTGGTTTACCTGGAGGTATGACGCTCCATTGGAGATGCTGCCCCAGTTGAGGTGAGGGCTGGTAGCTACTGTCGACTTCACGAGAATGTGAAGTGCTCTTGACCTCTCGTTGTCCAGAGTAGGCTGATGATCACTGGACGGCTGACTGCCAAACCATGGGTCGGCTATCCCCAAAGGTGATTTCTTCGCCACAACAAATAGCCTTAACCAGTGGGTGAGATGAACCGACGGTTTTGATCAGTGATGAAAACAAGGGTGGAAGTAACTGAGGGGTTAGGCCTTTCAAGTAGGCGGGTGGTGAGAACTCTGCCCCGCGGTGAGGTACTGCCAAGTGCAGAAGGAGAAATTGGTTCACAATTCAGGTTACTCTTAGAGGCTCAAGCTGTCTTTCTAGACCACCTCCCTTCCAAGTGTACGGCATAGGAATAGGTGCAAATTACCGCCTTGCAAAAGTGAAGATGATGAAGCAATTCTCTAGCGTATACTGCCAAGGGCTGCAGCCGCACAGGTAAGAGCTATACCCTGTACTTCTTTCCTCCAGCCTCATAGAGAGCGATGTACAGAGTGGTGGGTTGGTTCAGGCTGCACACTTACATCCTTGGGTGTGGTATCCATAGAGGTCAGTTCATTAAAACTAATTCCTAATCCTTTCCGGCCCCCGAGGCACAGCAAGGGTGGCCGTCAAATGGGCGTGTATTTGGCTTTAACGAGCGTGGTCTTCCGGCATCACTCTAATGGACTGACTCTATGTAGGTTAACACACAGTGACACTCAGAAAATTAGTACAGAGAAGTCAGTTTAGGTGAGATGTCTATATTCACTGACAAACAACACGGCGACCCTGTACTACCTCCTATAACTAACCTGAACTGACATGGACAACCTGATTGGGAAAGAAGGAGATAATGCTGCTAGGTAGTGTACTATCACTGGCCCTAACTATCTACCTTGTTGTCTTGAAGGGAAACAGTGGGGTGACTACCAGAAGGGTGTGACAGGCAGCATCACATCACTGCATGTTTATGAGTAATTAGCAACTCTGCAACAAATATAAACACTCTTCAATTAATGGGAGGACCACGTCACACACACCCTCGAATACTTACTGTGCTTGCTTGGTTACCTGTTAAATTGAGCGGCATACTGTCAGATATGCACAAACATTTTGCACGTTGATTTTGAGGTTTAAAAATCCCAATGAGACTTGAAACTCTAATAAAACTTACCTATAATGTTTTTGCTGGTTACCCGTCACTACAAAAAGACTCTGAAACATCTGAGGTACTGGGAAAATAACTGTCAATGTCCGTGTTTATTTTCAAGTGCAGCAGCAACTAGACCTGGCAGAGAAGTGTGGAGAGGACTGATATTTTAGTGATTCATCATCGGAGTGCAGCACAGTCGACTGCAATCTTGGTGATCAGTTTGTGATGGTGCGTGCGCAGCCCAAAAACGTGACGTTTTGTTATTAATGGGTGTTTAAATTTTCATTGTGTCAGACCCCCTAAAGGAAATTGGTGTCCGCTGCATCGATCACCAAATATGGTAAAACGTAAAGTGCTATTTGGAGTGATTAGCTTGAACCCTGCCAGGAGTAATTGAAAACCCCCACGATTTCTTAGAAATACAGTAGAACCTCTCTTCTACGACCCCTCACAGTTCCCGAGAATAGGGCCGTAATAAAAAATTTGGAAAATTTTGGACGGACTTTGATACACCCCTAACCCATATGCCCCCAAACTTGCCATTTTTTGCATGAAGTTCATGTTCAATCATCTCTAGGGCATAAAAAACTACTTTTTAAATTAAATATAAAAATGTATGTATATTTTAATATCTGGACGTCTCCTGATTCATTTGATACCCAAGAAAGGCATATTGGACCACCACTTGTCGGCCAACTATGTAGTGTTTCATTACTAGAAAATTGGATGTATTACGCACAACACATAACTTAACACTGTTGGAGATGCCGTATGTTTGAAGCAAAACACAGCACTTTATTTAATGATAATAGATATGAAGATACATATTAAAAAATAATCACTAGCGTGCTGGGGCTGGTAGCGAATACATTGCCGGCTGCCGCGTGTACGTAGCTGGGTGAGCGCATAGATCCTCAGACTGGGCAGCTGTCGGTCGGTCGCTACAAGATGGCAGGCAGCGGCCACCCGCCCGCCGTCACTGCCATCAGTACAGGGCTGGTTCATTTCGTAACAGCGGACCGGCATTGGAAAAACATGCTGATAGATGCGATTCACGTCAATGTGTTGAATTTATACGAAATGTAGGCGGCGTGTTGGCCTCTGCACTAGCACGATAAGGCCTGGCAATGTTTATGGAAATGTAAAAATCTATTGAGGTCTACTTGAAATATTAATAATCCCGAATTTCTCATCAATAACTTTTGACGTTGCCTATACATGCACATGGCCTCACCTGCCATAACATTGTACCGGTAACATAAAACACATTTTATTTGCACAAACTTATCTTTATTCACTTTACACATAAAATTGATTTCACAAGAAAAAAAACAATTGCCCACCATAAAAAATTAGCATATTATGTAGGCATGGGCGCACATAAACTTGTTTCTGTTAAAAAACTTTTATAACTTTCAACTGTACAGAAAAATGGTTTTTTTTGGATGGCTTCTACCATTTTAGTGTTCTGATGGTTTTGCTAGGTCTTATGCAAATCCTATCTTGCCACGCCCTTGGTTTAGGATACAACAAGGTCAGAAGGGTAGTGCTGAGGTTTGCCATTACCGTCCGGTAGGCAGCAGGGGTCCTTGAAGAGGACAGTAAATGACCATTAACAAGGGGCGGTAAGAAAGGAGCTGTTCGACTTCTTCAGGAGCTGTTAGTCCAGTCTTTCAGAAGCTGATACATGCTCTAGGGGACATTGCCGCAGGCACAAAAGTCTTCTGGAGCCTACCATTGATGTCAACCCCTCCAGAACACTCTCCAATGGTAGGCTTCTTCCGGCCCTCAAGAGAGCGGTGGAGGAAACACAGACTAAAGTTTTCAGGCCTCACCGGGCCTTATATACTGGTGGCCCCTGAACCAGAAGGGGTGAGGGGTGAAGAGGAGGAGATAAGAATCCTCTCCTCAAACTTTGGTGACTCGTTTGATGGTGTCGTCTGCTGCATGGCGGAATCGCTGATGTGGCAGGATCGGTGGCTAGGCAGATTATACAGTCTCACTTCGGAGGTGTTGGCGTGACGTCTGTTTGGAGTGTAGCGTAAATAGTACAAACTAGACTGGAGTGTCTGTAATATCATCCATCATTGCGAAGTAGTACCCAGTAGCCACGTGTCCAGCCTTTTCACGTACTGTGGTATGACTTGCCCAGGCGAAGTGAAACTGCGTTCAGATGAGATGAAGTTGAGTGCATGTCAAAGATGCGCAGAGCATCACATGTCAAGTCCTCATAACAGGTAATTCTTCAAACGTCATACAAGAATCTCCACTTTACAACTTGTAAATAACAAAAAATAGTCAAACACATAAAAGAAAATAACTTGAGAATTTAGGTGATAAACAGGAGGGGACCAATGAAAATGCATGATGAAGTGAATTGTGTGGAGTAATTACCTTGGGAAGGGCGAGCTGGCCCTCTGGATGGAAGGTGAAGTCAGTGAGGAACTGCAGCCACAGGGTCTCCACACTGTCCCAGCACTTCTGGCTCTTGGTGTGTGACGGGTGTAGCAGCAGGAACGACTGCAGTAGGCTGCCCTGCAAAGCACAACATATCTCTCACTACTTGTTATACAGGGACGAATCTAGTACTAGTTCTCAGAGTGAGCAACGAGTAACAGAATGAAGATTAAGTTGAAAATAACAAAAACAATACCAGAATTTAACTGAATTAGTAGGCAAATAATAATAATTATTATTTAAAAAAAATTGTGTGTTTATTTAATACATTTTTTATTATAGTCTGTCATTTCGTACAGTAATAAAAAGTATGGCAAATAATGCCACCACAAAAATAGGTAGCTTAGGTGTAGCATGTACAGTGACATTGAATGTTATTGAATAATTAATATTGTTTTCATCAACTGCAATCATTTCCTACCCCTGCAATCTTAATTAATTATTCACAAATTTACCAAATAATTGTATACATTGACTTGTGACCTCTCGGGCTGGGGTTGAGTTACGTTACGGCAGAAGTAGGTTTTATTGTGCAGGCCCGTCACAGGGATTAAGGCTGCTAGTTCACTCTTTACTTGGCAACAGGGGGGCCCAACCAGTATAAAGAGTATGCCGAGTCGCCTGTCAGCTGGGTTCACCTATGCTGATGCTGGGGCGCGGCTGGGTATTGCTGTTGGTCTATTGGTTGAATGTGGCTGCTCCCTCCAGCAACTGAGAGGTGCAGTGGACGGAGTGCAAACTAGCCAGGTGGTCTCTCCTCCCTAGGGGTTGTATGGCTAGTCGTTGGGGCTCAACTGTTTGATACACTCGGGTGCACTGAATGGGTAGTCATCGAATGTGTGTGTGTTATGACGTACGATTCCCTGAAAGGGAGCCTGCAGTACTACTCTAGGCGGAAAAATAGTGATCATAAATCCCGGTCTCCTGCACCACTGAGAGTAAAAAAAGGGGGGGGGGGAGGGAGGGGGCGTGGTGTCTACTAGGAATATAGCTGTCACCTAAGGAATGAAAATCAGAGTACGTGAGGAACGTGTTTATTCCGAGAGGAATAGAACACAGTGGCCCGTACTACCATCTGACTACTTGGAGCTGACTGGAAGTAACTAGACTATGCAATAATCCAGGTGAAGGGAACCTGGTTCTAAACTAAAGGATGCCAGTTTCGACTAAGGTAGCTGAATACTTTCCCTATCTACACTGTTCCCTGTCCTGAAGGGACTTGGGGGCCCATTTCCTGAAAGGTCATGGGGTAGTCGTTACAAAGGGCAATCAGCTGAGGAGGATTGACATCTTCAAGGTCTGCTGGAGGAGAGCCTCTGGAAGATCTATATGGTGGCAAAGAAGATGCTGAAGAGCTCCTGGGTTGTCTAGGCGATGAAGAGTGGTCAGAGAGCTCCAGTGCACGAGGTGGTGTAGCAAGCTGCCGGGGCTAATGTGGCTCAAAGAAGGGCCGACAAACAACTGGCACTTTCGGCTAGTGCACAGGTACATATACTGCCTGCAGAGTACTCGCTGGGGCTTGTGGTGGGGTGCAACTCGCACTTGTCTGTGGGTGAAGCCAAGGGTAGTCTGCTCGGCCTCCATTGCTGGCTGCAGCGTGGGTGGTACTATCCCTCGGTGCACCCTTCAACTACCTGCTCTCTTGGGGATGGCAGTGGTGACTCGCCCACTGGCTCACTCATACTTGATGTCTTCTTGAGGGGGGTGGCTTGGCATTGCTTACTGACCATGGTGACGAAAAGCATAACTCTGACACGTCTGTAATATTCCACGCAACAAGGGAACATCCTGTCGCCGCTCTGGTAGTAATTATACTTGTTCGGAGCCCGTCTGGTGAACTAGGGAACTTATGCACAAACTAAAGTAGTTATCTTCTGGGCCATTAAGTATCATGTGTCAACATATACAGAGAAAGTGCGAATAGTAAAGATTTTCTCATACATCCATGGTGGCGTAGCTATATTTGCTCACGAATTTGTCAAATGAATAAGGAACCTACCGACTTTGTACAGTAGTGATATTGATGTACCTTTTTTTGCAGTCTTTTATGTGGTATTACTTGAATATTATGTGTAAGAAATTGTTTAGTGGGTATGAAACCAAAGTTTTCCATATTAAAAACGCTTTATATAGAGATTGGCAGATGCCGATGAACCGGCTGATACCACGACCATCGGCATTGACAGCATCTGAACATTACTTTCTGATTATTATTCACTGATTAGTATCACTTAGATTACTTCAGTAACATGTATGTAGCACTTACCAATGCCATATCAACGAACGTGAGACAGTTCACTGTACAAGGGCTCATAATAGAGTGGAACATAGTTTTTGCTATCCCAATCCCGTTTATTCAGTTTTCCTGTAGAAGTTTTTTTTTTTTTTGGACGGTTCCGACAAATATCCTATATAAACAATGTTAAATAAACCCGCAAGCTACATCTCATAAAGCATTAATTAATCACATCTATCTATCATATATTCTGTCTGAAATGCAAAATATATCCGGAACAATAGTTTTTCAATTATTTGTTTCCATAGTTTATGTTTGACCATATTTCCTGCCGGTACATTCACCAAAGATTGTGTGCATCATTCGTTTTTGAACACTATGTGAATGCAAAACAATGAGGATAATCGACAACTGGTGCTATCAATGGTATTCATTACATCTTTACTGCATTCATAGGTTGACGACAATGAGAAAGCAACTGGAATTATTATTCATCTTATGCATTTACTGCACTCATAGGTTGGAGACAATGAAAACGAATCACACACTCGATGACATTGTATTCAACTATCTATGGGGTTGTTATTGTAAACGGAATTTGAAAGGAAAGCGGTGGCGGTATTTTGATGGGCATAGTTATTATTAGAAACTGTTTGCTGTGGTTTTGGTTAAAATTTGAAGGTTTAAATAAGACTTGGCAAGCAATAATTGTCAAAAATTGTCGCAAATATTTCAGTTGTCATTTTAACCAAGGGATTGAGTATGGCTCGGCAGACGAAGGAACAATAGGCAAACATATTATTATAATTTGACGTAAGACACATTTTTGCGCTTCTAATAAGAGCACTCTACCAAACGACTTCACACCATTTTGAGCAGCATTCACTCGATGGTCAAGTCACACCTCAAATAAAACAGTAATGGAGGCGGAACACGTGCCTACATGACAGCAGACACACGTGATCTTGTAAAGTGTCATATTGAAATATTTGTTAATAATTATTTGAGGGAGTGTTTTGTATTATTTAGCTGCAGAAATGAGTAAAAGTCTTCTTCTTTAGGCTGTAGCAGATGAAAACCTTCCACCAACTTAATAAACATATGCTTCATCACCAATCAAATAAACTATGATTTTCTGTTGTGCAGTCAACCGTCCCCCGTAAAGTCAACTTCCGTTATTTTCAATTCAAATCATTACTTCAGGAGAGTGTGGAACCATGTGTTTGAAATACGTATTAATAATCGTAATAATTTTCTTGAAACTTAAATTTTTGACGCTCTTGTTTCTTAGCTTCAGTAGATCTTTAGCTTGTTAGACCTTTAAGCTGTTTATAAAGTGTTATAAGTTTCAGTTCTTGCATCAGGGTAGCCACGTAATAATGCCACAACGGCAGATCTTCAGGAGCACTCGAAACACTGTAGGAACTCCTCCAATTGTGTAATCAAACATCTTAAATAATCTCTTACTCCGCCACCATTGTAGAACAGCCAGGTGGGCGAGCGAACTATTTTTACCACTTGATACCCAGTGGAACTCACCTAGACAATACGGTATAAAACAATGTCTTATATCCAAGGCTCTGTTTCACCGCTGGTAACGGCAGATAATTCCACCCACCATTGTGAATGGCTGGATACGGAACACCAGGGTGAGATATTGCATTGTAAACCCGTGTGTCTAGAAGTACAAGGTAGAGCCGTACTCAATCACCGGCTTCGCCTTAAGCAGTTGATAATTTGCTCCCATGCCTTGCACGAGGAAAGACAGGAGCAAACATAAGTTAACCTTAATTCTGAAAGAGCTTGAGAGAGATGTAGCCAATTTATTTACTCCTAAGGTAGAAGAGGAAAATCCTTTATTTTTACCACCTACGAGAATGACAGACTGCTCTCAACTAGAACACTCACTGATAGTACATTTTGACCATGCTATACTAGGACTCAAACCTAATATATTACCTGAATCACATACTGTGAACCCTCCCCACATACATCAGGAACCTCTCAGCAGCTCCAGCACCACTCCTCCACAACCAGTGTCGGCCGCTGTCCTGCCACCAGCCCCCCTCACTGAGCCAGCCGGAGAGGAAGAGGGTGCTGTTGCCTCGTAGTCAGCAGATAAAGCATCAGAGAATTATAACCCCACTGACACCTGACTTTGTGCCTACACGGAGACCTACCTGACCCACTCTTTACTCAAGAGTCCTGCCTTAGCGATCTTAAATTCCTGGGTATGTTACTCGCGACACTGGCCTCGTGATGGTTGAAGCCCATCTTTACACTAAAACAAGGTCAGTTTATCACAGAATGTTAAATGTGAAGTTGGCTGTAGGGGTTGAAATCCCCAGTTCCCAGGCTGGGAAGAACCCTGCCAAACTACCTAACCAGTGAACATTTCCCAATGTGGGGAACCCCACATTAGCCCATGCAAATTGAGAGGGCTTGTGTTTGACCTCTGGCTATGCCAGGGTTTACCGCTATGACTCATCTTTCTTGTAGGTTGACATTGGGTAATGAGGTTCACCCCTCATTCCTAACCCAAAAGCGACTATGTGTTAAATGCACAGAAGCACCCTTCAATGTTATTGGTGCAGAATGTGAGGCCTGTTGCCCTCACAGATGCCATGAAATAATAATTGATTAGATTATTAGAGATGGCACACGCTTCAAAATAAAAATAAAATTTAGCTCAATTTCTTAAATGTTAAATTGATTTCAATAAGTTTTTTTTGAATGACATCTTTAGGCTGTTGGTTTAAACGAACATGCATTTTGAGGTTACGTATAATATTTCTCATGTCTAAAATTAAAGTCTACAAGGTTGTCTTTAATGAACTCAGTTTGTAATGAATGCTGTATTGTCTGGTAACAGTTTTTGCTTGACTATTCAGTCAATTATTTGTCATGTTAATTTTCCATATTATTATTTATTATTTAAATTAGTAATGTATTTAATTTGTATGCTGTAGACACCTAATACTACAAAGGGCTTAAAGTGTTCACAAAACTGAAGACTTAAATTTAAGTAATAAAATTATTACAAAATATTGGGAATTATAATTATGCTCATCAAAATTGGTACCAGTATCGCTGTAATCGGTGGCATCGACAGCTAAAAATCGGTATAGTTGGTATTCGAAAATGTTGTATCAGCCCATCCCTCTAAGTAAATACATTTTTATAAATGAAATAAAACAATACGTACAAAGTATTGTAGCTTGTGCTATCTCTGAAGAAAGCAGGAACATTTGAAAATTGAAAATGAACAATGTATTTCTGCCTATATAGGCCACACATTTTTACAATAACAAATGACTACAAAATTGGGTTGCTGCTTATTTATGAGATATTGGCATTAATTTTTTTTTACCCCTAAAACATGTTTAGTAATTTGTCAACATTTAGTACATTTTAACTAAGTTTCTAAGGAAGTAAAAAAACAAAAACAAATTAATAACTTTTCACTCGCGCAATAATTTTTACACACGTTAGCGCCGGTGGTCGGGTCGGGTCATTTCCGACACTCACCGTGCTGCATACTGTGCCTGATGACATCTCTCCTCTCTTGCACCACTGCTGTCCATTGCGCAACTGTCTTTTGCCGGCGGATGGTTTTTCTCACCCGGCAAACAGATGTTCCAGCCCAGTAAGACCTCTGCTGGTGACTTTCCTGTCGCTGTATTCGTGAGCCTGCGGAGTGTGAAGAGTGTGGCTAGCAGGTCTTCGGTCCATGATGTGTGCTGCTCGCCCACACGGAGCCGGAATTGCGCCTTCAACTCCTGATTGCGCCGCTCTGTGGGGTTCGCGCATGTGTGTAGTATACCGCAGTTTATAAATGATGCACTCCCCATACTGTACAAAACTCTCGCCATCTCTTGTCTCTAAATTGTATCCTGTTGTCGGTTAGTAGTTCCTTGGGGTAGCCCCAGCGGGCAAAGAATTCCCCTAGGATCACTTTCACTATCTGTCTTATTCTTGCACTACTCAGCACGTACACCTCTATCAAGTGCGAGAAGCTATCTGTTACTACAAGTACAAATCTCTTGCCACCAGCTGATTGGTCACATCAGATCTAAACTGACCGTTTCAAATGGTTTTCTCGGCTGTCTAGGTTGTTGCTGTTGCGCACAGTCAGTTTGACGTGATTTGAACTGATTACACTTCTCGCATTTCTGTACCCACTTTCTTGCGCAATGCGTCAACCCTGGTCAAAATAAATGTGACTTTATGTTGCGCATACGGGTGGTACATACAACCACCATGTTGTCGGATCCTGCGGTGAATATGTTTCAACTCGGTTATCTACAACACGCCATCGATTCACATTTTCACGTGCGCATTTGTCTCTTAAGGGTTGCCCAAAGGTGCAATTCGCTTGGGCATCTACTACTTCCCTACATAAGAGTGAAATTAGTACTTTGTTCTCCAATACATTGACCTTGTTGACGTGCGCTTCCCTGAACGGTTCCTGTGTGTCAGGCGGTAAGACTTCCTCCCACTCAGCGTCATGAAGTACCTCTACTTTTGGAATTGGGTTTTGGGATAATGTGCTAGCGAGTTCATTTTCTCACTTGGGGACATGCACTACTACGAAATTGTAGACCTGTAGCAGCAGTGCCCACCGGGTGAGTTTACTGTTAGCCTCTTTCATGCTATGTAACTACATTAAACACCTGTTGTCTGTGCACAAAGTAAATCTCCTATACTCTACATAGGGTTTGAACTTCTTAACTGCCCAGATGACGGCCAAGTACTCGCATTCATCGACAATGTATCTCCGTTCCGTGTGCCCTAATTTTGCACTGCAAAAATTAATAACTTGCTTCTCTCCGCTCTTGCTGTACTGGTATAGGACAGCGCCTAGCCCCTCCTGGCTAGCATCCATTTGCAAATACAAGTGGCGCGCTGGGTCATGTCTTGTTAATGCGGGGCACAATCTAAATTTTGGCTTAATTTCTTCTAACGTTCTTCCTTGCTCGCTACCCCACACGTACAGTTTCTGCGGTGACCGGAGGTCTGGGAGGGGCGCAGTTATTATTGCACAGTTTTGAATGTGCTTGCGCAACCAGCTTATCAGACCAAACAATTTGCGCATTTGCTTGCGCATGCGAAGTGCTTGATAATTCTCAATGAGCTCTAGTTGTTCGAGGTATGGCCACCGGTTTCCTCATTCGCTCAATACATAGCCTAGAAATTCCAAGTCAATTTTTCCCAAGTGGCACTTGTTTGCTACGCATGTCAGCCCATTGATCACCAATTGCTCTAACACTACTGACAGGTGGTGCCAGTGCTCTTACCATGTTTCCGTCCATATCACTACATCATCGAGATGGGCTAGTGTAAATTCTCCCAAGATTCCATCTAGCACTCTAACAATCATCAATTGGAACGTGGCTGGTGCGCACTTCAGTCCGAAAGGCATTGCGCAAAATTGAAATCTTCTACCATCGGGAGCAGTGATAGCTGTTTTCTCCCTATCCTCTTGGCGTACTGAAATTTGCCAGTAGCCACTGCGCAAATTTAACAATGACATCATTTTGGCCCTTCCTAACGAACGAATTAAGCGCATATTTCACGCTGATTTATGGCGGCAGTGCGCTACATGTCACCCGATTGACAAGGCGGAAGTTGACGCAGAATCGCCAGGTCCCATATTTTTTCGGTGCGAGCGTAGTAGCGGAATTACATTTGCTTCTGGTTGGCTCGATTACACCGTCTGCTAGTATTTCTGCAACCTGCTCTCTGATTATTCTGGCTTGATGGGGGAGGTAGCTGTGTGGACTTTAATCGATAGGCCCTTCCTGTGTTAGCGGTATCTCATGCTCAGCAACGGTTGTCCTGTGCAGTGCATCGTGTTTTGCAAAAAGTATTCTACGCTCGTTCAACATGCGTTCGAATGCGGCTTTGTGCTCTACCGGTATGCTATGTTCAAACTCTATTAACAGTACTCTAGGCGTTTGCTCAGCTGTTCTGCTATCTATATTATAAACTGACCTCCGCTCCTTAGCACCAAAATGTATACGTCTTTCTGCAGATTCTACAATGGTATTCTGTTCAGTGAGCCATGGTATTTCTAATATTGCGTCTTCTGTTATCTCTGCAGAAACTATGGCGGTTGTTATCGTTTCCAAATCACGGACCCTTACAGTGACTGCTGCCTGGCCTACAGCTGAGCTGCAATACCTGTTGCGAACCTAATTACATGACAAGTAGGCGTAATGTCCTATTGTTTACAAACCTAGCCTGACAAAAATTGGGCGAAGCCGTGTTGTCTATGAGGACGTGACAATGAAGACCATTTACATACACAAGTACTCTGATAAATTTCACACAATTACTACAGACCTTGTTTAGCAATGCTTTCTGTGGTGTCAACTCCGTGTTGTGCTGTGGGTGAAGGGTAAGCGACACGTCGGGCGCCTTCTACTTAACGTTTCCCTGCAAATAATCGGTGGTGTCTTGTTGTATGTTGAGGTGGGGATTATTCGGACACTGACTGTGCCAGTGGTTTGTTTCCACCTGGCAGTAGCGACACTGCACCTTTGATGGTTGTTTTGTCCCTCTTCACAAACCTCTTTCCACCTCTGTTCGCACTCGCACTTGCGGCATTGCCACTTCCTCACACAAGATTGTTACCGTATCCAGTGGCTGTGAACTGCTTCTGTACAAACTGTTTGTTTTGGTGCACTTTCGCGGAATCGTCCTGATTTTCGGTGGCCTCATCGCTGTGTCAATGGCTCCATCGTACACTTCCCATCTCGCGACACGGTAGACACGCGTTGCACTCCAGAATAATAGTAGTCCACATGAACTCTTCCAGTCTGCTATTCAGTAACGGTACCAATGCTGCTCGATATTCTGGGTTGACAGTTTCAGCTATGATCTCCAACATTTCGTGCTCGGGTAGTTCCGGGCAAACGAGATGTACCTTTCTGTTTACGAATGTGGTGAGTTTCTCTCCTGGCTGATGCTCTTACAGGGTAAGCGTACTTTGCGCCTGGATTGACGCAAAGGTTCCTCCAGAACGGCACTGGAATGAGTGCAGAAACTTCACTCACGTAATTCCGTAGTAGTTAACCGATTTCCACCACTGTTTTGCATCTCCCTCCAGCTGTTTTCCGATACACCCTGGCCGGTCGTCTTCAAATACCCTGTACCGCTGAAGTCAGGTGGTACAATCATGTACAAATGCCGCTGGATCTTCGCTGAGTATTCCAGAAAATGTAGGCAGGGTTTGAAAACGGGTCGGTGTCGGTTGACTGACAGCTTCCAGTCTGTTGTTGCTTGCTGTTGTGACTTCCACTGACCTTACATTATTTGGTTGCCAACTGCCCTTTCTTCCTTGCATCCGGTCACTTGCTTGAGTAGTTGTCAATAGTGTTGTATTTTGGAAAGGGCGAGGTACGTTGGGCAACATTGCAGGATAATGCAGGGTGAACATTGGTGTTTGGTAATAAGCTGGCATGGGTAATAAGGTAGAGTGTCTGCGGTATGGTTGGAAATGACACTAAAGGTAGGGTTGACAATGTCACTGGCTAATTTGTAGGCGCTGGAGTTCTGACAGGTGTCATGTGCGTGCTGTTAACGTGTGACATTTCCTTGTTTACCTCTTTCGTGGCCGTACAGTCGCGGCAGGTGAAGTGCGTTTCCTGTGCCGTTAATCTCTCACTTGCTGTTTGGCACCGCTGATGTACCGATAGTCCACACTCATTGCACTGTTGACTTACTCCATCATTTTCTCTTAAGTATTCCGAGCGATCACACGCATTGACATTTTGTAGTTCGTTGAAAAATCCATCCCAGTTAAAAGGAGTACTGTTCTGTGGTTCCAAGCGTATGTTGCACTGTCTGCATTCAAAACTGAGTCAGTGTACGGTTTCGGCTTTGTTTGCGGTTATACATTCAGTGTAATATGGCGTATTGCACTTGACGCAGTTCAGGATTAGTGTACTCTGACCTGTGCACAGTAAGTCGTTGCACCAATTTGGTTGATTAGTGTCCTGTAAATGTAAATTTTGCAAAGGTTTGCATTCTGAAAGGTTTCTGTCATCATTGCAATAACTTTTGTGGTTGATTGCGGCGCTGTTGATCGCTGGGCTGGACTTATGCTTGCAATGGCAGTAGTTGGTGCCGAACTCGTATTTTGCAATCAAGTCTTGCGGTAGTGGACACAAAAAATGTGGACATAGCATCGCTCGTGCGCTGTCTAATGTCCGGCCAGCCCATGGTTTGTTGTGTAAACAAACCCACATGCTCGCTACGTGGCTGCTACGTTTTGCGGGAGCGCGACACGGCAGCGGTTGAGGAGAAGTCGCTTTCCCCTCTCGCGGCTGTACCCTCAGTGTGCCCGGTAGGGGATATCGAACAGCATAGCGCAGGAGCAGTGAGCGGGGAGGTAGACTACCGCTCACTATCGCTCAGATGGCGTGGGCTGACGTCATACACCATGCCAAGATGGCAGCTTTCCTGCACATGCTCCTCTCATTACCACAACAGTGGCTGTCCTCCAATTTCCGCGCGCTTTCCTCCGCTGACCCCGTGTCGCCTTTCTTGGCATCTTGCAGGAGTCTGGAAGGCATCCCAATCTTCTGCTGCCTGGATATAATGCGTTGGCAGGAAATTGAAAATTTTGAAAAATTTGCAAAATTGCGGAAAATTCTGCAGAAGTTTTTGGCGATCATGAAAATTTAGGAGGCAGCGGAAGGATATCACCAGTAAGTTGAATGACATTTGACAGCTTGTCATGGCATGAGGTTGGGTTGGTTTAAGTTTTAAGTAGCGGTAAAATTATTTACCAGGAAAAGATGCTGAAAATTTATATTGTACCCGGGGCGCCAGGTATTGTTTGGCGAACAATACCAAGTTCGTGTGGAGAGCTGACTCTGTTGTCTCAGGATCGTGTGCCGATGACCATTGCTGCATCCTCCCTGTGTTGTTAGTTCTGTTGCTCCTCTGCGATAATTAATATAAACACGCGTGCTACGTGGTGAACTCTTGGGGCAGACCACATACCCATACAGATTTACGAACGATCGAACAATTAAACTTGGAGATCCACAGTACCTGGTAATACATGAAAACACTTTTGGCAGGAAGGTTAGGGCTCGCACCCTTAAATGCCAGAAGGAGACCCAAATAAATCTCTTAACACCATTCTACGTGGAATTATTGGGTTTATTATTACGTCTCGTTAAGAAAAAACGTACAAAGTTCTCCAGGCTTTAGACCTGCCAACGGAGGTTACATTGTAAAACGTGGTCATGCAAGAAATGATGTTGCAAGTTAAGCTTCCCCAGATGATTCAAGTCCTGGGGAAGGCGAGAGGTAGAATACCGGGCGGCAATACGAAACAGTAATTTGTTTCTCTCTATGCTGCGATGAAGTTCTTCTGGCGAAGACACGAGACGAGAAGAAAATTACTTAGAGAAAATGTAGGACTGTCTCCTCAAGAGGAATTTTTTCTTTCCCAGTTTGCTTCTATAGTTGCCACTACACTGTACATTTTTCTCTACTCTGTGCTCATGACCTTGAGCGGCGTGGAAGAAGTCAGCTGATGCATGGATAGCCGGGTGGCTGCACGATGCGACTCTTTTTATTTGTGTTTCTTTGTGTGCCTGGCTGGCTAGACATCTCTGTCTCTGTCAGACACATGGTGAATTTGCATTCTGTCTCTTTCCCTCTTCCTCGGCGCGCAGGTGTGCCAAGACTGCGGAATTGATTTGTTGTTTTCATTTTTCTTGACCTCTTGGAGCTTGGGTTGAGTAAGGTCATGTAGCGGAAGGGAACTCGAGATGGCTGTGCCGCAAAGCCATCGTTCATTAAAGCGTGCCGCCTTACACAATAGCGTTATGGCTTGGGTACTTACAATAAAAAGATTTACAGAGTTGAACCTATGGAAAGAATATGCAAATACATGGTGGACGGCATGCAGAATAGTATTCGACCCTCGGGGAATAAAAATATACTTGTTATTGTTGCAATTAATAATAAAATGAAATAATAGAAATAGCCTAAAGCCCTACACTTTAGACTTGTGTCAGCTAAGTTATCCTGCTATGGTTGCCTGTTGTGGAAAATAAAAAGCGACCTCTACCCGGTATCCTATACGTGTCGCACAGCAGGAATAAAACTTGTATAACCAAAAACTAAGGGAATTAGGTAGTCAAGCTTTGCAAACAAATGATTTGGGAGTAAAGTTAACTATCAACATATGCGTGCGAACACCAGAATACAAAAGGAAGAATGAGAAACATGAAGAGAGCACTTTCAAAACATATACGGCACTGCAATTATTTACAATATACAGATTTTTATCACAACCTTTTGTTTGTTTTAATATCTCTTAGGTTGTGTTTCTTGAGATGATTCTACACAACTTAACATGTGATTTTTAGAAAACATGTGATTATTTTTACATAATTAGTGGCTTGAGGTCTCTTTGCGTGATTCTACACAAAGCAAGAATAGGTATTTTAAAAAATGCAATATTAGTGAAAATTGAATTTAAATTTGCTTGTAATATAGATAAAGCACAAATTGATTCTATACAATGCAAATCAAAACTTTACATTTATCTCGAAGTGACTCTATACAAAGCAAAGTATGTTGAAATTTAAAGCCTCTCACCAATTGTTGTCAACATACTCAGAAATTATTACATTTCTGTCTTTTCTTTCAACATCTTCAAATGTTTTTACACACATGACGTTTTCTTATCACTCACTATACAAAATGTAACACGGTTGCTAATGTGTCCAGAGTATTCCACATAATATTTACATGTTTATACACGATGAGTCCTTTAAAAGAAGCCCCGTGGGATATATGTGTAACGGAGCGAGGGAATAAAGAAATACAGTCCAGTGTGACAACAAAATACCTAGCGTAGGTGCTGGAAGTGGCCGCCATTGACCTTGAGGCAGGTGTGCGTACGATACCAAAAGTTGTGAAAGGCATGGGCGAAGACATGCTGCGGGATGGCATAGATAGATGTGATGATGTTGGCCTGGAGTTCTTCGAGTGTGTGTGGGTTCTTGCTGTAGACCTGTCCCTTTAGAGCGCCCCACAAGAAGGAATCACAGACGGATAAATCTGGAGAACGAGGTGGCATAGGTTGGTTTGTTCCGCGGCTGATAACACAATCAGGCTGGAAAATAGACTCAATGGAATCAATCGTTGCACGTGCTGTATGCGCCATGGCTCCATCCTGCTGAAAGTAAGCATTGTCGCGCTCATCCTCCATCAGTTGTCCCGCAAAAACATTGAAAATATGTTCGATGTAACGAGCCGAGTTCACAGTCTCATGGAAGAACACGGGGATGATACGCGTAATAACACGGCACACCAGACACAGAGTTTCTGAGGATGAAGTGGAGCTTCCATCAACACGTGTGGATTGTCACCTGACCAATGGCATATGCTCTGGAAGTTTACGTACCCTGACAGATGGAACCATGCTTCATCAGAAAACAATACGTAAACCATCCTACAACACCTCCGGAGAAATATTGGGCAGAAGCCACTCACAGAACTGCACTCAAGCTGCCTTGTCCACATCCAGAAACTGACGCAACACAGTAAATTTGTAACTGGTCTGAATTTCCTCATTCCCTCGCTCCATTACATACGTCACACGGGGACTCTTTTCAAGGACTCACTCTGTATTAGGGATGGGATCCTCGATATCCAATGTATCCTGTGAGGACGTCTGTCGACATTAACCGATGAAATGTAGCGGGAGAATTCTTGAGTCCGAAGGGCAAGACTCTAAACTGGAGGATTTCTCCTTCGGGTGAAGTGAATGTTGTATATTTCCGGCTGTCGGGGTGCACCACAATCTGCCAATACCTAACTGGTGGCAGAATCGGTAGTGTGACGTCATTCAGAGCCTTATAGTTGACGGAGAACCTAAGCTAACCGCTCTTTGGAACTAAAACTATGTGGGAGTTGTAAGGAGAGTCCAATGGCTCAACGATCCCCTGGCGTTTCATGTCTTCAAGTTGTTCCATTATGAGGTGGTGGCACCTGGCAGAAACCTTGAATGGTAAGTTGTAGACTGGTGCCGGTGTGTTTAGCAATATTTCATGCTTGCAGTTCTTTTCTGACAAAGTGTTCCCCCAGATCCTAAAGTGCCAACATGTTCACCTAGGATTTCTTTAAGCTGCTGGAACTGCATCTTGGAGAGGTCATGGTTAATCTCTTCGCGGATAGATGGAGGCTTGTTGGTGTCGGAAGAGGGTTCCCAGTTCATGGTTAACCGGTGATTGTCGCCCAGGTATACTTTCTGTTGCCCATGGTCCATAATGCATTGTTGCAGCTTGAGTCAAGGGAGGCCTAGTATAAGTTCTTTCTGGATGTGAGGTGACATGATGAATTCCGCTGGTGCCTTGATTTTGTGAAGCTTAACAATGAGTGTCGTATGACTGTCGATGGTGAGTGTACAGTCCGGTTTAGCCATCTTCACTGTCTTGGTTTGGGGCCATAGGGATGCCCTTTGTTCTTCTGTGAGGATGTCACTTCGAGTGAAGTTGCCAGATGCAGCCAAGTCGAGCAGTGCCAATACGTTTTTCCCATTAACTCGAACTTCGATGTATGGGGCCTCGGGTTCATCAGCCTCTTAATCTAAGAGCTGTATTTGATGTCTTTCTGGTCCGACGGGGTCGCCCCTTTTGGCCTCTCGGCAGTGGTGTTTTCCTTCAGCAGGACGCTCTTCTGATTCACCTCAGGTTGGGTGGTACGTGGTGTACACATTGCGCCCCCTTCTTTCACTCGTTAGCGTAGTGCTGGCCACTGCGGACAATCCTTGTGGAAGTAGTAAGCAGAGGGCAATACCAGTATTTAGGCAAGCTGCAAACGGGTGTGTCGGTGGCGGCGTTTTGACACGGTCATTCAGACAGCTTGTCTGGCTCCATGGTTTTAGCTGGCTTAGAGCTGTCGAGGCTAGCTTACGCTTTGAAAATACGCTCTGCTTCTCGGGCATGATCAACTAATTCATCTACTGTGAGTGGCTTAGGGATGAGTAGAATGTTTCTAAGTTTAGGCAAGAAAATGCATTGAGTGATAATCGCACACAACTTTCTTCATTGCCGGCTGGAAAGATATGACGGTACATCTGTATCTTTCGACAGACAAATATTTCAGCTTCCTCATCCAGTGTCTGTGTACGGCTGTAGAACTCCATAGTGAGGTACACCAGTATCTTCTTGCCAGTGAGCTGCTGCGCAAGACGGTTACTGAGTTGGCTCCACTCTTAGATAAATTCCCCACTTTTGCCACCATTCGTGGGCTTTGCATTTTAACTGTGACTGTGCTCGTGAGACCAATTGTTTTTCTGGTACTTCACAGGTTAGAAATTCCCTTTCACAGTTGACCTTAAACACTAACAGGTCCTCATGATGATGTCCCACAAACTCTGGCGGTTGTGGCTCACCTGAACATCTAGTGGTGCTTGAGAGGGAGGCTGGTCCTGCACTACGTATGTGGTCTGTACTTGGCAGCGCACCAACAAATCTCAAATTTAGACCATGCCTGGTTTAGTATCACGCTCGCCTGGCAAACCAATACACCCAGGCCATGGTGGTATGTATCCCCACACAGGATACAACGCACTGTGTGAGTCCCACACCCTGGGCAGGTTATCCAATTGCAGAACGCTGTCTGGCATGTCCGGCAATTGTCACATCTGTACTCAAAGCCATCGGTATAGTGGGATTCATCTGCCCAGCCTAGGCAGGTATAGTGGTACAATTGTTAACAATGGGCACACTCAATTCAGTGATTCCCCGTGCTGGGGCAATTTGGCTTTGAACAGCAGTCATGTTCGGTTGCAGTTGCAACTGTGCCGCTGAGCTTGTGCTAGCTCATAACGGTTTCTGACATACTGACTCACGGATTAAGCCCCACGGGGTGTTTAACGGACTCCCAGACGTGTGTGCCCTACTTGCTGGGGCCTAACTGACCTGATCAAACTGCCTAGTCGTTACTAGTACAGTTACACCCCATGTTGGGCACCAGAACAAGTTCTTCTTTGAAGCGTGATGCCTTGGTGATTTTCAGGATCGTCACCATGACAGAAGATCTTTGTTGGGTGCTAGGTGAGCCGCTGCTGGCGAGGGTTCTGTTATCTTACTCTTTACGTGGTACTGGTGCACATTCAGTATAATGAACAGGCTTGGTAGCTTTGCTGCAGGGCATGAAGTCAGGCTCCGTGAGGATGATTTTTCACTTCAGAGGATTGTGGGTGAGTTTCTTGGCTTAGTCGTACTGAGTACTGGAAGAGGTACTTAGGTATCTCCGGTGTAACAGGTTTGACGGTGACACAGTGTCTGGGCTTGATCCCTCAGTGAGAGTTTAGCAAGTGACGTGAGAAAGAAGGGGGGTCAGATCTTGCAAACGACCAGAGGCAATGAGCACCAGTCTTACCTTCTCTCAGATTACATTCCGACAGGTGTAGGGCATCTGGAATGAATTCACACTCTCACATCAGTGAAGCGACAGTAGGTGGCGTGTTCCTACTGCAGTGGAATCTCTATCCATTGAATTTCAGGGGATTGACATAAATATTCTATAGATGCGGACATTCTATAAATGTAGACTTGACAATCACCCAAAAAAACCCAACCTCGTTAAACTTGCATTTGACAAAATCCTGTCTGATGCCATGCCAATTTTGGAGGATTAACTACTTCCTGAGCAAAAAATTATGAATAGAAGCTCGTAGTAATGTTGTGCATGTAACACAAACTTAAATATTGAACTAGCAGTGTCACACATTTATGATCCTAGGTTTTGAAGTGAAGATGACCACGAATTGTAGATGACCCCTTATTTTTTCTATTCCTTTTCTATCAAAAAACCCTGTCTTCCTTTCGGATAAATATGGTATTCACGTGAAAAACGATAGTTACGAGTCAGTATTCGCAAGCAGGGCTTGGTGCTGATCAGACATGTGTTGCAGTCACTCCAAACTGTCTTATCTTTCAAAAGTTAAATTGAAAGGTGACTAGTTGCAGTGTGGGCGAACTGTGCAAGCATCTGGTTGAGTAACAACTCCTGCGAGAACAAGTTGGATTTCTTTTAGAAGAGGACTGCTAGTTTCGGCAACACCAGGTCTGTGCTCTCATAAAGGGCACAGGTACAAGGTACATCATTTAGCCAGGTTAACTTAAGTGGGGTCAAGCGGCTGTTTTCCTCTAGCTGTTTCCAGTAGAGGGGAGCAGTAGGGAAAACAGTCTGTGGAGGCTGTATTTTATTTTAGGGTTTATGTAAAACCCCGTTAAGAAGTCCCAAATTAATAAGTTTTCCTGCTTAATAAGTTTAATAATTTTGCACCTTGTCTATATGTACATGTATAATTTAATCCTATTAAAAAGTTTTCCTGGTTAATAAGCATTATTTTTTCAGTCCCTTCAAAAATGTCTTAACAGAGTTTTACTGTAATTAGTTTCCTCCTAAAGGTGAAGCAAGAAGAGTTTAGGTGTCAGGCCCCAATAGGCCCCCCCCCCCTTTTTTTTATAACATGGCTGACAAACAGCCTATCACCCTGGAAGAGGACCTAGCAAACAAGAAGAGAAAGGCTGATGCGATGTCATCCGCACTCCCCCCAACCCCTCCACAGAAGGGGCAACTACATCAGCGCAGCAGGTGCAGTCAAATTCCGCACAGCAGGCACAAGAGAAGCCAAAACGGCCTGATCTAAAGCCTATCACTGTCTACCATACTGCGGCGTGCAACTATACCTCAGTATGTCGCCTTTTTCCCCAGAACTTGAGTCAACTAACAACAAAATGAGTTATCCTAGAGGATGTCTCATACCTGCTCCAAACCATTGAGGATTACCGAAAAGCAATCCAAATTCTCTTGTCAGTAAATGTAGGCTTTTCAGTGTTCACGCCATTGAGTGAGCTGCCACTTAAGGTGGCTTTGAAAGGGCTGGACAAGTTCCTCACAGCAGATTGGATACGAGAAGATCTGGTTGGCCTGGGCATCCAGCCAATCACCGTCGCCTCGAAGCAGTCGATGAAGAATCGATAGCCACTACATATCTGGGTGGTGTAACTTTCACACACTGAAAAATCCCAGTTGGCAATGTCACATCGTGAATCGATATCTCAAAAATATGGCACCGCTGTTGTCGGTGCTGATCGTTACCAACATGGCTGCCCCAGTAAACATCGCAGTTGTTTGTTGATAATCTAATAAATTTCTGCAGTACATATTTCTTATTCATATGTACTGTATTGCCACATTAAATTTTTTTTTTTTATTTCATGCTCTCTAAATACACAATGTGTAATCTGAGACATCTGTTGTTATTATATATTATTTTTTGTTACAAAGTACGAGTTGAGTGCAACATTGTGACTCAACAAGAATTTTAGAAGTTATACATTACATAAACAGGACTAAATGCAGGGCAGCGAGATGTAAGCGAAACAATGTGCATTGGAAATTTATTTTATTTGAGATTTTTATTAATATTACTTGTGCATGTTTACATAATGTACTATGTATCGACTTTGTATGCCTCAAGTACAGTTGATTTATACTTTGTTGTTAATATTTCGTTGTTTAATGATCGGAGCATGTAATTTTCGGGGATGCTACAGAAATTTTTGTTTGATCGATGCAGCTTAAAGTAAATTATGAGTTAGGCAAACACTGACTTTTTATATAGCAATATTTACATAGAAATTTGGTCGGGACCTCAGAAAAAGTTCGTTGGACACGTACTTTCGGTTCAAGCAGATTTGATGGTTCAAGTTTCAACTTTACTGTGTATGCTACGTGTAGTGTCTGCCGACCGCAGGTGGTATCCCTATCCCAGCACTCGGCATCAGAACACAGTGAGCACTGAGAGTCAGGTCTTGCTGGTTGATAGTCCCTGCACGTTGGTGAGGGTCTCAAAGTGAGATGTCCAGAACAAGGACTGGTCTGCCCCTACGTGAACGTTGATAACACCTGCATGACTGCCAGTTACCATTTCGCAACATGGCCTAGCTTGGCCACTGCCTACAACCACCCCCTCTCCCGCACAGCTAGCCTGCACCGATGACATAGAGTGGGGGTAACATGACGCAGTCTGCAACCCCTGCACACCTTTAGTCCTCAGGGCAATCACCACACCGCTATATATTGAGTTGCAGCCCTAGTAAACACAAGTTCTTCTTATCAGCCATCACCTACATTCCTCTCCTTAAAAGCACTGCAATACTCCGCTGCTTGCTAACCACTAGCCACCCGCCTGAAAGGGACGAGCAGTTACTGCACCGGAGTTGACCTTCTAAGGTGCTCCAAGGTCGTTCTCACTATGCTGACCACCACTTTACAGTGGATTAGTGACTTCAATTCACAAGTTTCAACTGTTAGAAAGATAGAAAAGGCAGCAGTAAATTTCAACGAGGCTAAGGCCATACCTCTTACCTTGGTCAGCCCCAATTAAGAGTTGGTACAAGATCGGTAGATAGACTTGAAGAGGTAGCGTTTCCACTACGGAATATTTTGTCAGGTCTGAATACAACCCTGCAGAACTTTATTCTGGAGTTTTGCCATTTGACTGGAAAAGAGGACATTCCTACTCAACTGGCTTTCCTCTACAACCTACAGTCACCTAGTAACATACCATATCCACAGGAATTTCTCGATGAAGAGGAGGGAAATCAGACATACATGCTCTTACAATAAGAAAACAATATCTGCGGGGGGCAAATGATGGAGGATCCCTATCGCAACTTAGGTACTATGGCTGTTCAGCCGGTGTTGGTTAGACTTACGTCCTTCGGATGCGAATGTCGAACATAGTATCCAGAATCCGGCATTAGGTCACACACAGGTGATTCCGAGTCACTGTCATTACTCCCAATCCAGCAAAACGCAACTGTTTGCTACCTGGTGTTGGAGTCTGGAGGGCAGGTGTAACTGGAGATCATGGCACAGATAAGCAAAGGACAGATATTGAGCCTACCCATCTAACTCTATACATTACACTGCGATTCGCTACCGGGTGCAGAGGTTTGGCGGACAGCAAGGTGTCTACCTGAACCTGATTTTCCAAGGGAGGAGAGCACTGCTATCCTTCTCCGTTGGAGCCAAGAGATTCTTGTAATACTCCCATCTATTCCTTGTAGCAATGCCTTTCTCTAAGTGAGGACAAAAGATGGGGAAAGTAGCTGCAGCACAAAAAACCCTAGTCTACCAAAGCCACCATTACACATCAGCCCGACCTACAAGGTGGCTCAGAAGCCAATTCCGTCCAGGCATCTGTAGTCCACACTGAAAAGGAACAGATTGGATGCTGCATTAACATATAACCAAGCAGTCACACTTATAAAGCCGTAAGAATCATTCAAGGCTAGACTCTGCCGCTATTATCACTTGCTAAAAAAGGCCACGCGAATTTCAAACAGTACTATAAATTCATCTCTATAAATCAGATCCACCAAATGGATGATAAGTGACTGGGAAATGAGCAATTTACTATGCAAGTGAATAAATACTAATGCAAGACAACATGACAGCACATACCTTGATAAGGACGATGCGACACTCCTGGGAGTGACAGGCATTCCGAAGCAGCTGGAAGATGATGGCCAGGATGTGCTGGTCGCTGCAGCGGCTCACAAGATCCATCTCCTTCTGGAGCAGAGCTATCATCACGTGAAGAAGGGAGGCCGCGCTCGGAGTCTTGCGCAGGCCCACACCAGGTACAGTCGTCGTCAGTACCAGCGAGTGGCTACCTACATCACAAACAAACAAACAAAACAAAAACCCAACAACAACAGTCATCACACTTGTATTTGGCAGTACCATCTGACTTGAGAGATGCTGAGCTCAATTCTCCGCTGTGTGATTTATAATAGTACTGAGCCGATACAGACACCCAATGTCAAATATCGGCTGATATTAGCAATATTGGCCCGATTTTTTTTTATAGCAGATATTGAGATATTGAGACTCAATATTTTCCAAACCAGAGGATAATAAGGTGGTAATGTTGGAGTAAGACGGGCTCAACTGCTGCCGTTTTTAGTCAGCAGTTGCTGCTCTTATTCCAAGTACTAAACTGACAGACTGTCACTCCAGGGTGTCAAAGTGAGGAAGGGACATGCCTCCCTGCTGTGAGATAATCATCTAGAGAGAGAGAGAGAGAGAGAGAGAGAGAGAGAGAGGAGAGAGAGAGAGAGAGAGAGAGAGAGAGAGAGAGAAGAGAGAGAGAGAGAGAGAGAGAGAGAGAGAGAGAGAGAGAGAGAGAGAGAGAGAGAGAGAGAGAGAGAGAGAGAGAGAGAGAGAGAGAGAGAGAGAGAGAGAGAGAGAGAGAGAGAGAGAGAGAGAGAGAGAGAGAGAGAGAAGAGAGAGAGAGAGAGAGAGAGAGAGAGAGATATATATATATATATATATATATATATATATATATATATATATATATATATATGCTGCTCCCACCCCACTGTGACAGGCACTTTAGGAGATAATCATCTACAGCCTGTATTGTAGGTCACCGAATTATCAGCTTTGCAGGCACCACACTCAGCTATAACTTGTCATATCAGTATTTAAAATCTTTAAAAAGCAATGATTCTGACATTCATAACCCAGGAACTGGCAGTGCTTCAATTTTACTCTCAGTAAAATAAGGGTGTGCTGAATTTAAAAACAATACATACTAATAATTTTTAATTTTCTGAATATGAACAAAGTTGAATTATGCTGAGAAATGTGATACATGACCTTGTACATTTAATCTTTTTAATTTTATTTGTTTAGAACATGCTTAAATTGCCATGACCTAAATTTAAAAATAAATTACTGAAGTATATTTTGAGTGCTACTTTTAATCTTAGATTTTGAAGAATTAATGTGAAACTAATTTTCCTAATGTTTTGTATGTTTACCTACTTAGTTGTGTGACACTAACTTTAACACAGATTTTCATCAGCTTCCCAAAACGTTTTTAGTGCTAGTAGAAGTCATTTTAGTCCATTACTCATATTTACATTGTATCAGTATCGGATATCGGTTGTATCGGCAGGAAGTATCGGTTCGTACTGGCATCTGAAAAAACTTGTATCGGCTCAGCACTAATTTATAACTTTCAAAATTACTATTTCGCAACAGTGGAAATAATGCATTTAAAATTGATATGGCAATACTAACTGTGTGTGCATGCGAGTGTGTGTATATGTATGTGAGAGTGTGTACATTGTGTCTCTTTAAAACTTACAGTACTTTACTTCACTTTGGGATGTTTGTGCTCTGAACTTGACTCGTGTTATTACTCTGTCCAAGCGAGTAGCTCAGTTTGACAAGATGGAAGACTGATAGATCTTGTTAAGCGCATGGTCCTTGGGAAGAAAAGGTGATGAGGTTAATGTTTTTGGTACACAATTTGCTTGTCTGGGCTGGATCAGCACCTGTGTTTAAGTACCGCATTTTAATAAACTTTGTTGCCACATCTTTCTACTTTCATGTTATGACATTCTGAAGTCATGTTGTGTAAGGATGCAATATACTTGATTTTTCTCAGATTCACTGAGCTTGGAACAAAACTTAATGCATCTCAGATCACAAATGAAAGAAAGAATTCTAGACAACTCAGACTTGGCTCAGAGTGAAAGAATACTTTCTTTAGTACTGTTTGTCTAACGTCAGTTGTACAGTATTTTATTAATTTTTTTCCACTAGACGAATTGCACATTTTTGTGGAAGCTCAAGCTGCAGGAAGCTTAAGTCACATACATCAAGATAAATGTGCAAACCCTATTTAAATACCTCTGAAAGTGTTTACGCAAAAATGCACAAAATGTGTGCATTCACCGACCAGCTTAGTGAAATAAAGAAGGCCATAAATTTGTTGTTCGATCAACCAAGAAAATATGCTCTGTGTTTCCTAGCACTCCATAGCAACTTGAATGCTTTATTGGCTGATATCTGCTCACCAATAACAAACTTTCTCGCCGTCCATGCTTATCTCTACTACAGTGTCGTATCACTCATGAATGTGAGGTTTCCCAAACTAAACCTGCTACGTTAAACAGATTGCAATGTGCCACCACTCGCCACTTATTAAAGCTGGTCTAGACAGGCAAACATTGCGACTGCACATCTACGTTGAAATCGTATTCATTCAAGGTGTGTGTGAATGTGCGTGCGTATTTCTCTCCCCCCTCTCTCACTCTCTTTCTATTCACAAGTACTGCCCTTTTAAGTACTTGTGTATTGACTCCTTTTTGTAATGTAATTAGTAGCCTAGTGGCCTATTTCCGCCATATATGAATTCAAATTAAATATACACAAAAAATTTTTCAAGACATCAGCAGCACATTAATGAATCAGCATTAAATAATTGGCACAGTTCTAGCTGCATGCACATTGCTTGGAGTGCAAATGAACAGAAAACTATTCTCATGTGTGCACAGTACAAGAAGTGACTTAACTAAGTTAATATAAAACCTAGAAAGCACGTAATATGATGGATGCAAGATGTTTACAACATGGTTACAGTCAACTCTCTATTCCAAGACCACTGGAATAGCGACACACTCAAAATAATGACCCTCTTTAAATAACTACCCCTTTCTTGGGAACAGTGAAGGCTTGTTGAATCAAGAGTTGGCTGTATTTAGGGAACACTGTGCTCATTCATTAAAATATAATTTATCACTTCCAATACTCTGAGAAAATTTCTGGCCTATTTAAGGTTTACCAGACACTCTAAATGAAAATTTCCTCATTGTTCCCTGTATTTTGCAATTTCACAGTTGAGATACCGATGAGTTGCGATACAATTTTGACTATCTGGAAAAGAACCTCGGGAACAGAAACAGTGTATGGTTTAACTTTTCTCAGATCTGCTGATCTGAGATATTAATTTTGTCCAACACTGGTCCAGATTTCTGCTCCTTATTGCTTTCTTCACACCAAATACTGTACTTTGTAGTGAGTAGTATGACCAATCGCACACCACGCACCCTGATTCAGCAAAAGTTGGGATACACGCAAACCCATGACAGAAGGCACTTTCTGAATTGAAATTATTAAACTAATTTTATTGTACCAAGATTCCATACTGCCATGAAATCGAATTTATATAAACCCTTTAATCATTTCAATATTACGTGAAATGATTTTATTGGAACATTTTGTTTATCAGTATTACAAAAACAATTTTTCACTTTGCTGATATATTTTATAATTCATGTGGCATTAATTTAATGTATTATTTACTTTGTGCTTTTGTTGTGAATTCAATTTTTTTAACATCTTTATAAAGTTTCTCGAGGCTGCCCTAAATTACCCCTGAATGAAAATATACTTTGATATTAATTTATGTACCTACTAATGTTAAATTGAGCGGGCAGTTTCGAGGGTGGGCTACCAGGCTGACCCCTTATCAGAGTGGAGTCCAAGGTGGTCCATTAATTAGTTGAGACATGCCGTAACGTGGACATGCAAGAGGGGGTGGGGGAGAGAAAATAGTGCCAGCAGCGTAGGAACACAGGGGGATGAGGCAGCGTGGGATATGGGCTGTGCACGCGGATGAATCGGGGACTCCTTCCCCGACCTTAGAGGAGACATAGTGTGCTCCGGGATGCGCTTGCAGTAGCGACCAACGTAATTTTTTGATTTATTTTCAACTAGCCTCACCTGAATTCCTTTGGAGAGGATTCAGCTGGAGAGTTAGTACTCTTACGGTAGATTTGCTATTTTTATAAGTGCTTCCTAAGGCTAGGTAGAGCAGAAGAACTACGTCGCTGGTACAGCAGTTCCTGGTGGTATGATATATTACAGACTTTTCTTAGGGGTGAGTGAGATGTTATCAGGACTAGTGTCACTCTTTATTAGTAAGGAATCTTTGTACTAATTATTATTTGATTGTTCTAATTGTGTATGGAACATTGTGTTTGAATTAAATTTTGGATATTTCTGCTTTATAAAATAAAAGCATATCTCATGTGAAATTGAATTAACTTTTTATTTAAAGCCTTTGAAATTTTCATGATCAAATCAGTTGAGCATAAAGTAATTTCTTTTGGATAACATGGAATCTAAATAGTACTACCGTCATGAGTTTACGTTGGTACAATACTTGGGCTGTATACAAAGAGAACCTTGTCCCTCATGTGGGAAAAGTTTCCACAATCTATATACCGTAGAATCCTGTTGCAGCGAGCACGGCAACTGCGAGAACACGGTTATAACGATGTCTTTTTGAGGAACTGTCAAAAAATCGTAAAAATATTCCATGAGAATTTGTAATTTTACGAGTTGAAACATGTATGGCGAGATCATGTGAAGCAGGCTTGCGGCGGGACTCATGACCATATGAAGCGCACTTTTATTATCTGTCTGTCATAACTCCACTCCCTCTCCCCACCACTTTGTTTCCCTAAGTACCTTGTGCCGCTCTCATGTGTCACATTCTTACGCCTTGCCACCTAACACCCCTCTCTAACAAACCAAGCGCATTGTTCTATTAAGACAATCCTGCCCTTTCTACCTTGACCCTGTTTTAACGAACCAGTTATGCTTTTCCGTAGTCAGTTGTTCACGGTTATTGAGCCGTCAACTTTTTTTTTTTTTTTTTTTTTTCAAACAACTTGGCATACGTGGGTCGAACGTTATTGTTAAATGAAAACAAATTTCATTTGAACATAACACTCCAAGCAATAGCGGGAATCGAATACAGCTACATGTTAATAGATTTTCACCGGTTTTTTTCCATACTGTGGCATATAAATGAAAGATAGGGAAACAACTACTACATTTTACTGCTGTGCTATAAAAAATGTAATTTCAATCCATTTTGATAAAGTTTTCTTGAATTTTTGCTAGTTTTGAGAACACCATCCAGGTTTTGTTTAGTTGAAAACGTATAATTTTCCAGTGACTACCGTATTTACTGGCATAATTCTCACACTAGCACAATTCACGCATCCGAATTGTATGGTGCTGAATTAGGGGAAAAACTTTTCCTTTCTTTATTTCACACAGCATGTTTCTCTCAACAAGTAATGTAATACTAATGGGCCCACGTGGCACACAATTTGTTCAACTGCACAAGGTCGCAGACACTTCAAGGTCAATGGTCCCGTTCTTGATTTCTGGCTGCCGCGCCTGCACTGCAAACATGTAAACAAAATTAGTCACTGAGTTTAAGAGGGTGTTTTTATAATGTGAAGGGAACAGTTTACATTTATATTAATTTTTGTTTGTACGAATGCATAATGGGTAAATATACCAGTCAAGCTGCTGCATTTAAACTTCTGGTAATTGCGAATGCTCAGCTGCTGCATTTCAACTTCTGGTAATTGCGAATGCAGAGGAACACAGCCATAGAGAAACAGGCCGAAAATTCACTGTTTCTGAGTTCAACGTGCGTATCATGTTTTCCTAATACCGGCCCACTGTTACAAAGTGAACCGGACCTGTAACAACGGCAGTGGCAGGAGGTAGCCGGCCACCGCCCACCAGTGTAACGTGTAGCGACCGACAGCTGTCCTGCCCGAGGATCTAGGGCCGAGCGATAGCAGTAAGTTGCCGCACCCGGCAGCGCTGCAGAGGATCTAGGAGCTCGCCATGCCACGCTGCAGAGGATCTAGGAGCTTGCCCGGCCGTGCTGCAGAGGATTTAGGCGCTCACCCAGCTACGTGCACATGGCAATGTTTTCGCTGCTAGCCCCAGCACACAAGTGATTTAATTTTGAATGTGTATTTTTATATCTATAATCAATAAATAAAGTGCCGTGTTTTAAAAACCGTATCTCCCGCGGTTGGAGAGGGATTACTACTTACAGTAGACCCCGATTTCACGGTTTACATGCATGTGTCTTGGCGATTCCTTGCATAATTCATGCACCCTAATTAGTTGCACTAAAATCCTGTAAAAAAAAAGCACGAGAATTATGCCAGTAAATACGGATATTTGGTTTGAGGCAGTTGTGCGGAGCTGTGACGGGCGAGTTATTGCTTGCAGGGCTTTGGTGGCCCAGTAAGCAATAGCGGGAAATGCTGTGTAGGCTGGGAAACTGATTGTGGGACAATGCTGCGTAGGCCGAGCAACTGATTGCAGGCTGAGTGAGTATACTTACGTGGAGCGGTCAGATTTTCCGCTCATTTTCACGCAATCAGTTATCATATAACAGGATATTTTTACATTTTGGTGGTTTGAACACAGTTAAAAAGCAATTTTAGGGTGATTTTTAAGTAGTACTGGGGGGTCAAAATCGGTCTAATTCGGAAACAGTGAGGACACTCTTACAGCGATGATTGAAGCTGGAACCGTGACATCTCGCTATAACGGGACTCTCCTGTAACATGTACCATATTACTGAGAAAACTGGGCAAATAGTAGTAAGGAGATACTGCCACAGGTACGGCACTTTCTAATAACGTTAGTCAATATAACATTCTTCAGTCCCCCAATAAGTGTTGGTATAGAATGCATGTGGGTGATATTGCTAAAATAAGTTAAGAAAGTCATATATAAGTATAGTGGTATTTTAGGTTAGGATAAATGAAGGTGATTGGGATGTGTGTTTCCAAATTTGAAACAGGTAATTCAATCGTCTGCTGTAGAGAATAAGGCAGGTTCTACATGGAGCCATCATCCCAGAAGCACCCTTGTTACTTCTGTAATCATTTGAGGTAATTATAGGAATTTGGTGCTCCCCTCTGATTTTAGTATAGGGGAGAGTATGAATTATTGGCCTATCATATGATTCATGATTCATAATTAAATTTAAAGACTCATAAATATATTCCAGGTCCCGGGTCGGTATCCTCTGCAAACACCCCACTAACCCCCAAAGATATTCCTTGATCGCCGGATGCCTTGGCAACCGACGAGATAATTACGCACATACATCTATGCATTAGGTTCCCAAATCACTTGTGTAAACACAAATGAAGTGGTGGCAGCATTACCTCCCCCTTAACAACCTCTTGGGAGTTTCACCCTGTGCCCAAACTACCATTCTCCTCTGTCACTATTGGCCTTTGGCAGGCAGCGGCATGACAATCATATTCTAGAACATCAAAACTCAATAACATCCAAATGAAACAGATTTAAGAACATGAAACCATCAGCAAATATATCTTTAACTCATTGAGCATATACCCTATTTAAAGCTGTGATTCTGGTGAATGTGGACCCCAGGACAAGTATTTCCTCAAAAACCAGGTAGCCAGGCAAGACAAAGGACTCCATAAAAAGCAACAGAAGCTACTCTCCTCTTGAAACTTGCCACTGAAGGCATCATGCTTGGGGCATCACTTCCAAAGTGGTTTATAATTGTTTATGACCCGAACCACATACTGAAGCAGAATTCAGAAGAAACCAAGCTTCAGCTACACTAGAAGCCAGGCTCTTGGCAAATTTTTTCGTAGACCACACTAGATGAGCACTCATACCCACAGTCTGTTGACAGTTGAGCATACGCTTTTCCACAAGCTGCTAGAGATAAAAAAGCAAGCCTCATCCTGAGCAAAGATGACCCCACCAGTTTGCACGTGATACATGCAATCTAAACATCTTCATGAACAGTGATATACACTGGGTACTTTTGCTAATTTGCATATAATATGAAGCAAACCCAAATATTTTTACTTAATATTCCACATTGCATACTGTGCAAGAGCGCTAATGTAAAGTCCGCCCCTGAACACAATGTGAAAAATGAATGAATGATTGAATGAATGAATGAATGAATGAATGAATGAATGAATGAATGAGCAACTAACCTGGGATACAGTCTGTCGTAAGTGTGCACAGTAGCTGTAGTGTGTCCACCATGAAGTTGGGTACAGCAGTGCACCAAACCCACACCTTGTGCACCAGGTTGGCCAACCCCACCTGTGCCACTGCTGTCTTCACACTGCTGTTACCAACCATGAAGTTAGTCAGCATGGCCAGCAGCACACGCAGGTCATCCAAAACTAGGCAGATCTGTTGATCATATACATAGATAACTGTTGAAACTGCTCTAATCTATAGTGATTTTTTAACTGCTGATTAAAGTCAATTTATACACGTTACTCAAGACTTGGCGGATAGCATGTCACTTTCCATGGCCTGCTAGTGATGATAATTAGAAATAAATTTTCAAAGCGGTTTTTTTTTTTTAGTTTGTAACACAGTGGTAGCAACCATACTGCACTTCTTGTTTTTAAATGTTACAGGAATGGAAGCGTAGTATTTTAATGCATTATCGCCAGAATTATTATTTTTCGTATCTTTTTAATGTAATTATTTTTCTATAACCCCCCCCCACCCCTAAAGATTCTGAAAAATCTGTTCGTATGAAGTAGGTGCCATACAATTGAGGTTCGAGAGCAGTAGTCTAATGGCCTATTGCCGAATAATCCTGTAGAAAGGTACTATACCAGTGTTTTGATAAAAACCATGCTATTACATCAGCATGAAAGAAGAAAACCTCGAAGTACTATTTAAACTAACTTGCACACTGTTTTTAAAAATCAAATTTTTCAGGGAAAAAGGGGTGGCTGATACATGGGTAAATACAATGTAACAATGCAGATTTTAGCGCTATTTTTCATTTGTTTCTAGACAGTATTCAGTAAAGTAGTATTAATATTTTGTTTAGTGTACTGAGATGATAACCATTTACATAAATTTTGACCAGTTTATTTGAACATAGCTCAGTGGTGTGGGAATTCAAAATTTTACGTGCTCCACCTTGCACTTTTCATTTCTTTCTTAGAGTGTAGTCTGCATTAATGTTTATTAAACAAAAGTACGTTGCAAATCTAAAATGTTAACTCAATTTGATTGGCACACGTGGGACATACTGGGAGACTTACCTGTCTCTTGCGGGAGAGCGTGCGCAGACACTGGGCACTGTCAAGGCTGAGGCGCAAATGCAGGTCCCTGGTACGGGTGACCAGTGCCACATGAAGGTTGCGCTGCAAGGCGTGTTGCTTGGCAGCGTGGGAGACGGCCAGCAGACTAGACAGGGCAGCTACCACTGCTCCCTTCCCTAAGTTGCCGCACTTGCTGTGCCGCACCAGGTAGGCATCAAACAGGTTCAGCAGCAGCTCACACAGCTTTGCCCCCTCCGTCTGCCACACAAACCATGTCACTTCACTCTCCTCATGTTCACATACAGCATGGCGACACTTCTTACAATAGATATCAACAATCCAATTACTAGAAATGACAAATAATTTTATTTACCAAACATATTTACCAGCGTGCCACCCACCCCCATATAATACCTGCACCCCACATTTCGAATATCCTCTATGGAATTTTTTTTTTATACAGCTGTGCCAATTTGATTCAGTTTCTGCCAAATCTGCAGATGTTGACGACCGAATTGGTGCTTCTGCCGATGTAGATGACCGAGTTGGTGCTTCTGCCGATGAAGGAACTGTGGTTTTTTTTGTGGATTTGACAACATAAAATGTTGGGGGTACATAGTTCCAACTTTTTCTTCAGTAAACACAACTGCCAAGTCTTGCCTTTATGAACACAAAGTTTTGCCAGTGATGAAGCAAAGCCCTTTCACCAACAATGCAAGGCAGGTATTGAAAGCAACAGTGAAAAAGATACTTAACATCTACTGTTGTTTCAAACAAAGTTTGTAATTTTTGTTCCAAGCTCCACCCTGCTGTGATACAATTCACCTCCTTGACATTGATATGGGTTTAGTATACCAAATTTACATACATAAAGTACTTTAATATGAAAATCCAGTGGAAAAGCGTTTTATAGCTGAATTGCATTGTAACTTTGTGACTGTCACCGTGGTGTCGTTGGCTGGTCAGGTAGTCTGCAAGTGACAGGCGATGTACCGAGGGTGGAGGTTAATGACATAATGTTGAATTTATGATTGCGGGCGCCACCTAGCGTATGCTGACTAGGACAGGGATGAGACCTCAGGACGAATGGTCTGTGTGGCAAGCCTACTCGGCTGTGATACTTTAACGTATACAATGTACTTACTTAGGTAAACAGGATACAATAACGTATACTTTAACGTATACAATGTACTAACTTAGGTTAGGTTCAGGTCGTGACATACGCCTTGTCCTTTGCACTCTGATGCAGTGCTGTTTACCAACGGTATTTACTACTGGGACTATAACATGTGGTTCACTGCTAGTTGCATTTACTAAGACCCAATCAGACAGTTTGCAAAACAGTACAAAAATAAAGACAAAATAACACTGACTCCTGCTCGGCTACAAGCTCGTTTAAACAGAAATTAAATTGCAGGTATGAACACAAGGTAATGCAAAGTCTGAAGTAGCCTGCCACGTGCTGGGGGCAATCACGTCAATCCCCTGAAAAATGATGAAAAGAGAATCCACTGTAGCTGGCACAACATTTAAATTATGATGCTCTCGGGAACAGTCTGAAGCTACATCACGTCTAGAGCTAGCTTTTAGTGTGCAGGCCCGACCAGTGTACAGAGTGGGTCGAGTTGCCTGGCATGTAGGAACATAATCAAGTATGGGCTTGGCTACATTCTGGGCAGTGTGACTGGAGGTCACCTGTTTACCTGTGCTGATGCTCTACGGCTTGGCTGTGGAGTTGGACAAGCAGGCTGGTAATGGTTACTAGAAGTGTTGGCGGAGCTGGTGGACCCCCAGATGCTGCTGCGGTTGGATCTGCTGAAGGACGTACGGGGCGGGGCTGGGCTGGTGCAGCAACCACTAGGTGCGGTGTCCTTGGCACCTTCCTAGGGGCTGTATAGATACAGGAAGGAAGCAGGGGGAGTTAAACCGCACCTGCTGTTAGGTGGCTTCAGCTCGTTCTTGAGGGTTATCTTGGCAGAATGCCTTATTAAATGGGGTACAGCCCCAGGTAGCTTTGTAAGTTGTAGTGGCCATTCTCCCCTGAAACTCCTTACCACCCCTTATGGTGTAAGGCATGGAAAGTTGCTCCGGCCTGCCGCATGAGAGGAGAGCAGGTGACTTTGGTCCCTAAGTAGGCGTGTTTTGCCACATCGGCAGTCAGGCTGAGGCAGAGCCGTACCATTAACTCAACTAGCAACACAAGCAGTGTGTTGGTTGGAGGTCGGGTTTTCTCTGAGTCATCCAACAACAACTGTGGGTGTAGGCCCTACGGCGACCAGGCCCTCCAATACCGGTCAAGCACGCTCTCCGGCAAATCAAGTGATGTGGTGGACAGAATGCAAAATGGCCTGGCTGTTTAGCCTCCTTAGTTGTTGTATGACTAGTGGTTGAGGCTCTGCCATTCAATGCTCTGGGTGCACTGAAGGGGTGGCTGTCGAGTTTGTGTGTGGCTTTGACATACGAGTCCCTGAGGGGACGCCCGCAGTCCTACAATAGATGGTAAAATCAGGTGGTGTAAAACCCTTTCTTCCTGCTCCGCTCTGGCGGGAGTAGCGTCTACTTGGGATCTCATGGTCAGCTAAAGAAATTATGGTCAAAGTACGTGAGAAACGTATTTTATTTTAGGGAGGAATAAAAAACCGGGGCCCATATATACCTCCTAACTACCTCGAGCTGACCGGAAGTATGAGCTACGCAGATTCCAGGTGAAGGGGACCTGGTTCTAAACTAGGGGGTAGCAGTTTTGACTAAGGAGCTATTAACTTTCCCCAACTACTCTGTGCCGTATCCTGAAGGGTTGTGGGGTGGCCATTACCATATGTAATCTGCGGGGGGGGGGGGGGGGGGGAGAGTTGACGACTTTTCCAAGGACTGCAGGGGGATATCCTCTGGAAGGTCTGGTAGATGCTAGCAAGGGTGCTGAAGAGCTTCTGGGTTGTCTAGGCAATAAAGAGCGCTCAGAGAGCTCCAGCGCACGAGGTGGTAGAGCGAGCTGCCGAGGTTGATGTGGCTCTAACAAGAGCAGACGAACAACTGGCATCCTCTGCCGTGCACAGGCACATATACCAACTGGCTGGCCCTTGCCTGGGCTGCAAGGGGGGGGGGGGGGGGGGGGGTGGTGGTGGTGGTGGTGTGTGTGTCAGTCACGTGTTCTGTTGGGCAGAGCTAAGGGATGTCTTCTCAGCCTCCATTGCTGGCTGGAGCACAGGTGGCGCTGTCCCTCGGTACACCCTTGAACTACTTGACGGATTGGAGGTGGTAGTGGCTGCTCGGTCCGCTGGCTCACTCCTACTTCATCTTCTGAGGGGATGGCGTGGCTTAGCTTACTGACCATGGGTGACAAACAGTATAACAATGACACATCTGTATTACTCCCCGTAACTACGTACTAACATGTAGGCACTTGGTAGATATTATACAAGTCCGAACCCCACCTGGAGCGCCAGGGAAATTACGTACAGATGAAACAAAGTCGTAGTTGCTTCGATCAGTAAGCATCACGTGTCAAATAACAAATTAAAATAACATCATTACACACTTTCCTCATGCAAGGCCAATGCGGCATGGAAGTTACTTTCAAATCTGACAATATAATATTGTGGCAACTATAAAAAAATTTGGATTCTAGAGGAAGGTGCTCACCCCTATCGCCTTCCCTTGTTTACGCCCCTGATATATACTGGAGAATAACAATGAACCACTTACTAGATTATATTTTTGTATAATAGGTGGAAAATTATCTGCAGTTCACACATTGGCAGAAGCACAGATTCATTCAACATTCACAAATTTGGCAGAATCTGATTAGAATCGGCAGAACTATATTTTTCTTGTCTGTACACCAGTTTCATTTTCCTCATATCATCTATAAAACAGTAAAATCTCGTTGTAAAGTACATGAATACAGCCTTAACTCTCATACTTAGTAATGAAAGTACATAATATTGAAAATCTTACTTTAAAAACTTTATGTTATAAGTTTTATGAAATTATGGCAGAATTAGTGATCTCAGTAAATTCCTCTTTATTTTTCTCACAAGAAGCACTTGAAAATGGACATAGCACTGGGTAAAATGTGTCTCTCAATGTTAATAAACACTTGTGGCGACAACGGGGTATCAAGTTTACGCTTCTGAGATATCATATTATTTAGTAGTATTATTTTACTCGTGATCTAAATTAATAATTCATATAAAAATTGTTCTGATTATATATGGGAGTTAGTGTAAACACAATCTATATGGGGGAAAAAAAATTGCAATTTGACATGCAAGTTTTAAGGAGTTAAAATTAATCAGTTTAGACTTTTATGAGGGTAGCAATTTTACAGTCATTCTCCTAGGAAGGGTTTACTGTATGTTATGGGATGTGGTACCAAAACACATATATAATTTCCCATTTATATGTATGGAAGAATTCAAGATGATGTTGAATGTCAACACAATTAATTAGAGGTCTGCAAGTACTTGAAAATTGAGCTCAAGCCGAATATCTGCTTGCTGTTCGGGATCAGTTCAAAATATTTTTCAGACTAAAAATTCAAGCTTTTATTATCAATGTCACGTCATTCAGTTGGCGACAGACAAGACTGTTTTTACGGTTCATGAAAAAAATAAGAAAAGGAAGAAAAAAACACACACACATTACTTTTTAATTAAATGTAAATATTTAAAAGGTCCATATGTCCATGTGTTCTGGTTGAGGCGTGACTCTTTTCTGACTGATACCTAAAACAACTTCACCTCATCAGAGCGTGGCTTCACGTCACCCCAGGCAGAGTTTGAACCTGAACTACTAGATACCAGAGTGCCTGCAGAATATGCCCCTTGTCGCGGGACTATTACAGACACATCAGCTTGCATTGTTCGCCCAATGTCAGAATTTACGTCAACCCCTGAAGTATGAATGAACTACCAGTCAAGCAGCCAAGACCCCATTCCTAGAGCCGTATAGTTCCACAGTGTGCCAAGGGCTGGCGCTACTACTCGGCTCCGCCCAGAGGTAGAGCTTATTACTGTCTGCACCTCCAGATGATGGTGGGCCAGCAGAATATATGCACAGCCCAAAAATGCCAGTTGTGTTCCAGTAGTGTTTTCCAGCTCCAGCAGCTCACTCCAACACCTCATGTGCTGGGGCTCTCTGTTGACTACCAATGTCTACCAGACCTTCCAGAAGCTCATCATCAGCAACCCCCCAACATCCACACTGTGCTTCTGGTAGTGGCCACTGCAAGTCCCTTCTGGACAATGGAATTAGAGTTAGTTAGGGTTCATTGTTTTAATAGCTACCTAGCCACATCTGCCTTGTCCAGTTAGATCCAGGTACCCTTCACCTGGCTTACATAGGTTACTTCCAGTCAGCCGTTAGATAGTCAGGAGGTAATACTGCACACCGTGTTTATTCCTCACTGAATAAATACGTGTTTCTCTCAAACCCCTGTGAACTCATTTCAAGGGGTGACTGTTTATTCCTCCGCAGACATCAGTTCGTGAGAGTGAAGCAGGAGACAGCGTACTTTATCTGCAACAGTTTTTGAACCTAGTTGAGGACTGCGGGCTCCCTTCACTGGGATGTACGTACGTCAGAACAAATTACATACACGAAGTAACAAAATGACACGTGATGCTTTCTGGCGATTTGAATTAATGACTTTGTTTAATCTACATGCTTCTCTAAAAGCAACAATGAACGGGTTTGGAATATAGAATTACTACCAGATAGCCTACAGGATTTTTCCTTGAACCAGGAAAGTATTACAGGCATGTCAAAATTCTACGTTTCAACAATACTGACAGCCAGTAAACCATGCAATATGCTGCCTCTCCTTGTAATGGCTATTATTCGTAGGCTCTTCTGAGAGCCACAACACACGCCTAGGCAGCTTGGCTCCACCACGGTTGTTCGTCGGCGCTCGTCGCCTACACTGCGAAGTTGATCATAGGCTCTTCTTAGAGCCACAACACCAGTTGGACAGATAGCTACACTGCGCTAATTCGCCAGAGTCCTGACCAGCCACCGTTATCCCACCTAGGAATCCCCAGCTCACCGCCACCTACAACAGTACTTCTGAAGCCCTCCCCCCTGTGGAGTCTTCCAGAAGTAATCTCCCACCTATAACTGCTTGTCCCTAACATCGGCTACTCCACGCACCCTTCAGGACAGAGGCACTCTAACCCCCATCAGGGCACACGTACACAGATAGACAGAAGAAGTTGTTATTAGCTACCTAGTTGATTCTGCCCCCAGCCAGTTTCAAACCAGGTCTCCTTCACCTGGACAGCATAGTTTACTACTTCCGGCCAATTATGGGCAGACAAGAGATCGTTCGGGCCACAGTATCTTATTCCTCATGGAATAAAAACAATCTGTCATATTTCCTTGTGTTCATCCAGATTACCATAGTAAACACCTATGTCGTGCAGAGTGGAGCTGGAGACCAGGTTTGCCAACGAGTTGCCACTTGGTGTAGGACTACCACATAGTGTAGGACTACGAGTTCTTCCGGATGGGGGAATTCGTATGTCAGAACATGCACCAATCGACAGCCATCCATTCGGTACATGTGCTGTATTGAACGGTAGAGCCACGACAACTAGTCATACTCCTACTTGAGAGGATAAGTCACTAGACCAACTTGCACCCATCCACTGCACCATTTGTGTTGCCGGAGGGAGTGCTTGCTTGGCTCTGGGTCAAACATATCCCCTCAAGAGACTCACCCGTTATAAGCTACTGGAACACCTCGGAGAGGACCCGCTCAACCACCACACCGCTTGTGTTGCCGGTTTGGGAAAAACGTTGTACTCTGCACTGTTCTGGTATGCTTAGACGACAGAACACCTTTTAGATAGGGAACGCACATTGCCTGCTCCTATCTCCCAGACTCAGATATTTGAACCTAATGTCCTTCACTGAGAGAGGTGGGAAGGACATCAGGGAACAACAGGCAACTACTGCTTACCAGTCTACCTGGGTTTGCACCCAACCCAGTAAGTCAGCCCTACCTAAACGGGCTAAGGTAATACCGTATTTACTCATGTATAGCGGGCACTATGATTTTTGCAAGTTCCAGGGAATTTTTTTTAAAAATAAAATTGCACCAAAAATTTGTGGCAACCGGTAAGTATGGAACAAATGATTCTTTTTTTACATTAATGTGTGGCGATTGTGATATGTTTGGAAAATACTTTAATTAAATAACTTGAGTGCAAAAAGCCAAAATAAAAAAAATCTGGAAACCATCTGCTACTACTACACAACATTGCCAGCTTTGTTTTTATTTTTTCTCCTTTTACCAGTGACCAGCTCTCTTTTTTTTGCCATGCTAGAATGCCACACTACCCTTCTCTAAAAAAAAGTCCTCTTTGTCCCTTCTCTCCTCCCTCCATCATCCAAGGACATGGCTCCCTAGCCTCTGCCATGGAAACAAAGAGGGCTTGCCAGGACCAGCAACATCTGGGCATTATTTAAAAGGGAGGAGGGGAGCGGTGCAGCTCTAGTTTGTGTGGCGTGAGAGGATGTTGTTAGGCGTAGAAGGGGGGGTTTGAGACATACACATAACTGAAATGTTGCTGAGAGAGAAAGAGAGAGAGAAGGTAGAGTAGTGATGTAAGAGTGAGAGATGAGACAACAGCTACCACTCCCCCTTCCTCTTTTTTTCTGTGTATAGGGCGCACCCCAGAAATTTTTTCCTTTATTTTGGGAAAAAAGGGTGCGCTATACACAAGTAAATACGGCAGTAAGACATACTGTGGTACCACCTACACCTGATTTTGTACAGAGTCGTCAACCAACCCGACCAGTGTTAACCTCTGGCAGAAAGCCAACTTAGAGTAAATAATTGTTAGCCATAGTGCATCTGACCTAGCACACACTAAAGCACCATTGACTAAGTCTAAGCGACACGCCTCAATGTTAACTGGGTATGTCAAGGGTAGTCCACACTTGGTCGATGTAGCATTTACAATATCCCAAACACCCTACTTCCCCAACTTTGATGACTTGATGCAACAGTTCCCGACTGGAGTAAGCAAGGTACTACCATGGCGGACACAATCACATTGCACCTGACATCACCAACATGGCCACCACTAAACTTGGATAAAACTGACATGTATCAACATTCCACCTATCAAGTTTGGTACAAATTTCACGATTGTCAACTTTTATTTTGACGCATGCCCTACTGTATGAGGTAGAGGGAGACAGCCGAGTACTTTCTCAGAACACTAGCTGAGCCTATCGCGGCGATTACTACTAACCTTATGAGCCCAGCGGGGCGTGAGGGGTTTAAGAATGGTAGTGGGCCGCTTAATGGTAGGGTTGCATCGGGTTCGATGGGAGTCAAACCCCAGAGTAAGGCGAATGGACTTAGCTTCCCGCCCAGGGAGCTCTATTCTCCTTACTATTAGGGTCGCCAATATACGGAATGCCAGCTGTCCCAAGAATTGTAATGGTGATGAAATTATTTGATCATGGAGGTGGGGGGATGTGTATTTTTGGCAAAAAAATCTTGGCAGGTTGGGTATGTCACCTTGCGGGGACGGACTATAGGGAAGTAGGTGCTGCATGAGGTTTGGTGTTTGCCCTAGAGAGTTGAATCCGTACAATCTTCCGAGATGCTAGTTTCAAAGTGCAGAAACTCGGGAGTTCCTTGCCTACCAGTTGTTTAACATGGATAAAAATTTACCTGAGTTAAGTTTAACAATACTAGACGCCGTGGGAGATTGACTAGTTGCGGTGTCTGCCGGGGTAGTACAAGCTAACTGTTGTGATGGGATTACTTGGTTGGGTACCCGGGCCAACAGGCGTCTAGATTGTGGTCTAGTGGAGTGGCGTGTTCCAAGGGAATGAAGGGGGAGATAGGCCGAGCGATGGAATTGTAGCTCTGCGAACTGGGTTTCGACCTCTGTTGTGGAACTGATCTCTGGGTCAATTATCTCAGTCTGTGCTAGAGAGTGACATTCCTTACATCGCTGCCTAGTGAGAATTTCCCCTCTCCTATTATACATTTAGCTCACCGACAAACACACAATATAAAGACATTTTATATGGGGACTCCAGGTGACTATAATCTAGGAAGTATAGAACACGATTAACTAGTCTGATATAATATTTATTACGAGTAAAATCCTGGGGAGTCCCGGCTAATAAAAACCAATTGTAAAATTGAATTAGCTGTCTGGCTAAGCAATCTAGTAATTATTGACATTACATGTACGTAATAAAATATAGGCGAAGGCAAGCCACGCAAGCAACAAGAACTCCAAATAATCCTCTGTCGAAACCTACGGTATGGCTATGCAAGTTTACAGAGTGCTCAAACTACGGGAAGTTAATCAGGGAGGTAAACTAAGAGCGCAGCTTGTAATGGCGGAGTCACAGGAAGTTGATGGTGTAAAGGATGGGTAAGAGAGTAGGTTTCCTGAGTTATATGGAGTAGCTGCCTCATTGACGTTGAAGCTGCAGTTCTTCGCGGTGTGCAGAGGGAGGTATGATGTTTAAGTCGTGGGAGGATATGGAGTAGTCCTCTGCAGACTAGAAAGTTCTTGGTCTGCTAGGTGGAGGAAGTCATTTGCTAGACTGAGAGGGAGGGAGTCTTGAGCAGTCTAGAAGGAGTCTTGAGTAGACTAAAGCAAGAGAGTATTGAGCAGACTGAGGGAGGAGGTCTACAGTCTATCAGAGCGAACGCGGAGGCCGGCTATCTCTGCGGGTGCCCGGATCTTTCTGGGATCTTTCTATTTATATTGATTTTTGTCATCTCAGCAGTTCTTCGTGGTGTGGGGGTGTAGCGTAGCCTTCCAACATGCGAGTGCTTTATCGGGGGTGCAGGAGCACCACTCATTTCTTATCACCCCGCTTGGAGGCGACAACAAATTAAAACCCCTGTCTCCGAGGAGGGGCCATTCGTGATGTCACAAGACCACGGGGGTGCTGCCATCTCTTGAGATTGTAGGAACTTCTTCCAGGGCTAAGCAATGAGTAGTAGAATCTCAAAAATATTCATTTATCTAGAGGGGGTGCCTTTTGCATGCATAAATTTGGATGGGCAAAGGAGATTGTAATTACGTACATAATTTACATTGATGTATTGGGCTACCCAGGCTTGTAGGCTTTCCTTGCTTGATACATTTTATTCAATTCGCCACTTATATATTTTATGCTGAGCGCAGGTGGCTCATAGATGGGGTGAAGTCGTCCATAGAGTGTGCATCCGCACCTTGCAGCATGTTGGTATGCATCAATTTACATTATATGTACAACACAGAGGAAGAAGTTACTGTGTGGGGAGGGGGCACAGCCTCACAACTGCCCTCTTGATTACTCCCTCGCGAGTCTTGATACTTGCGATACGACTAACCCCATCTTTACCTGGAAGTGTGTCAATGCGACCAAGCTGCCACTGAAGAGGCGGGAGGTGGTCTTCTCGTACCAATACCAGGTCTCCTACCTTTACTGTACACCCTTGCTGAGACCATTTACTTTTTTGTTGGAGGGTGTGTAGATATTCCTTTCACTAACGTTGCCTGAAATGTAGCAGCTGCCACCTGTTGAGGCACTTTGTGGGCCATTCTGTTAAATAATCAGCTGATGGAGCTATTAACGCACAGCCAACGAGAAAATGTCCTGGAGTCAGGGCACTCAGGTCATTAGGATCTGTGGAAAGAGCACATAATGGTCTTGAATTAAACACTGCCTCTACTTGAGTGAACAGTGTGATGAATTCCTCAAAGGCCAATACTTGCTGCCATATTATATGTTTTACATCACCCCTTGTTGATTTGATACCAGCCTCCCAAAGCCCACCAAAATAAGGGGTCGACGGTGGATTAAAATGCCACTGCATACCATTTTCTGCCAGGCTACTTGCTAGTTGGGTTGCGTTGGATTTGTCTCTCAAGTATGTTCCCAGTTCAGTAAAGTGCCACAATCACTATAAACATCTGTACATAATCCTGTACGAGCAGTGAAACAATAAAAGGCATTCAGGTTGTACATAGTCAGTGCAGAGACGACATCCAGATGTTTAGTCTTTGTAACAAAATATACAAACAAACACAGGTATGACTTCAATGCACAAGCATTCCGAAGATGAGATTGTTTGATAAGACATGGACCACCATAATCCACTCCCATAGTCTGGAATACCCATGTGCTCTGAACCCTGCTGGTTAACTAACTGGCTAGTATCGGCTGGACAGGTGACTTCTTAAAGTGTACACACATCACACATTTTGAAATTCTCGATTGTATCGTGTCTTTGCCTGCCAAAATCCAAAACATCCAATCCTGTTACCCAAGAAGCTTCACAGACGTATATTTGATGCCAACATTTGATTTCCCATTGCCTGTAACATTTTTCGTTGACTCAAAGATCGTGGTGTGAATTTCTAAAATTCTACAGTAGGTTGGGTCAAAGTTTTCCATATTTGTGTTTAGAGGCTAAGTTCGGTCTGGTTTACTAGCTGCTAGCTGAACAATGATGTCTTCAAAATCTGTTTTCAGTTGTGCCAAATCACGGCAAAGGGGTTTAAACAAATCTACTTGCAACCTATCCTTTTCAACTTCATTAGCTAAAGAATGAAGTTGCTCTAGCTTGCATTCTGTTAATTGAAGTCACGTGTCCCACTTTTTTTAGCGACATTGTTGCTACAAACATAAACAATAACACTGACAGCAACAGGTGTACCAACACAATATACAGCGCAACAGTACTTTACATAGCTGTTTGATATCTCGAAGATCACGATCAATCAACACTTGTTCGTCGACTGCATGAACAAAGCATCCGACTGGCGACCATTACAAACATAAACAAAGGATAGTAACAAATGATAATCTGATATTCAAACAAACTTTCAAGTCCATAGTTTGCCAAAATATGTGTCCAAAGAATCCGGCCCGGAGGACCAGAATGTTATGACTGACTTCACTGGCGGTGATGTTCACATCTGACGTCACCAACATATCCACCACCAAACTTGGATAAAACTGAAGTGAGTGTCTCAACATTTCCCTTTAGACCAGCTTGTCAGTTCGGTGATAGTCTTTTCCACCGCACTTTCAGTGCCGGAGAGGACATTTCCTGGATTGGGAAGACTCAGCTGAGGCATACACCCCCGTGTTGTGACTGCTGATGACAAGGCCTGAATCGCAGTGTTCACCGCGTTTAGGCACAGAACACTCGGATAGGGGGTTCGTACTGTCAGCAGCTACTCCACGTGGCTCGACACTACGTAAGGAATCAAATTCCCTGCTTTTCGCCTCACGAATGAGGGCATGTCTGGAGTGTTTCCTGATGTCTTTCCCCAAATGTAGTGGTATTAGGGAGAAGGTTAAACAGACACACATTGCCTACGGGCGTTTACAAGAGCTGACCCCCTCCCTTGTTACCTTCATCGACCAGCTCGCACCACAATAACAGGCTCAGGCCCTGCATCATGTTCTGGTACCTGTCACACCAGCAATCCCGAAGGAACTGTTCGAGGCCCTGACTCGACTCAGCAGAGAGGTACACCTGAAGCTCATCGAGTACCTTCAACAGGACCAGCCACCAATAGTCCCCATCGCCTACTAACAACTCGACTTTGTAGCTCTGCCCCCATTGGCACGAAGTAATGTCCATAGTCGAAATACACACATACCTGCAGCACCCACATGAGCCACTGTACAGTCTACGGTCCGACCTAGCACAGTAGAGATGCATCGGCCAGATATACCACCAGCAGCACATAATTTGAAGCGTAAGATCTCATTGCCAGAACCAGACTTCATTCCCTGCCGCAAAGCTACCGGGCCAGTCCTGTACACTGGACACGCTCCAGTACCTCGCAAGGACTAAGTAACTAAGGACCCCCACCAGAATAGGGACTGCTTAGCCTAGCATCTGACAAAACCTATACTGTTTGACGTAGTGTTCTCCAGACAGCCGAGGCATCACACGTCAATACTCCACATCTTGCTCCACTACCTCGTGTGCTGCAACTCTCTGCCTACTGCCTTCTTCACAAAGGACTACTGCTACCTTCCAGAAGTCTTCTAGACCTTAGCCCAACAACTCCTGAAGAAGTCTCCCTTCTTTACACTCACTACCACTATGGTAGTGAACCCCAAGTCCCTTCTGGACAACAACATAGATTAGTTAGGGTCAGTTGTTATGATATCAACCTAGCCTTTTCTGCTCTTGGTTAGTTTAGCCACATGCACCATTCACCTGGTTTACCATAGCTTACTTCCGTTACAGTTCATTGATAGCTAGGAGTTAGTACGGGCCACTGTGTCTAATCCTCAGGGAATAAACACGTGATCTTAACTAACCCTGAGTATTTTAGGGTGATTGTGACTTCCATCCTCGAACATCAAACCTACTAAGGAAAATCAGGAGACGGTATCTTGAAGCCTCTTGATCAAAACTAATATAGGACTGTGGGCTACTACTACTATTACTACCCCTACCTACTAACACAAACCACGAAGTGGCTAGACATCCAGATCAACCCACCGCTCTATCCACAGCGTTGTTATCTTCACCAGTTGGAGTGACAGGTTTGATTCAGGTTGGGCTAGCCCCAACTTGCTGCACTCATAGCATGCTTCTCCTTATAGGCTGTTCATGGTAAATTGAGCACTTTTGAAAGCCCTGCTTAAGATCTACTTGTATGTATGTTGTGTATTCTTCCGCCTTACATAAAATTAACACTGTCATGGGCCTCATAACTTTATTAATGCATTGGTCAAATGAAACTGAAATTATCAGAAAATTAAATATTTCTCAAATCTGCTCGTTTTTACACCTCGATGCACTATATATATATATATATATATATATATATATATATATATTGAAGAAATTATTTTAGTGATCATAAATGGTTACCTAACATTTTCTGTTCGACGCTAAGATATGGAACTATTTTCCATCCATGATTACCAACTTTACTGGGCGCATGTCACTCAGTGCGCCCGTTAAAATATATGCAGGCAGGGGCAGTGACTTTTCTGTAAGGTTGATTTCAAAAGTGCTCACTTTATTGTAAAAACCTTTAGTGCGGTAGACCGCAGTACCTCCCCGTATTCCCTTCACCCATAGAAGTGGTGCAAGATGGAGAGTTAGGAGGGCAGCTACTGCCTCTGAAGCCAACCAGCCCCATCAGCAGCCATGCTGCCACCGCCCCAGGACAGGGCACTAGTTCCAGCCAGCAGCAGCGGCCGAGCCAGAATATACCCTGGGCCATGCCCACTACAGGTAAACAAGTGTCTGTGTCTACACCAACAAAGCGGAGAGCTGCTAACTCTACACCCGACTTTGTAACGTGCCGTAGGATTATGCACCCCAACTTATACAGCAGATAGGGACCTATCAGCGGCTAATAAACCAAACTTCACCACAGCAAGTTAGCCTGTGGCTCTGTCCATCACTATAGAACCCTTGTCTAACAGTGAGTTGCCATCAGTTCAACTGACGACACGCGTCAAAATTCATTTACATTTTGTATGTTAAAGTGAAATATTTTTATATAGTTTACATAGTGAATTTGAGTGGGAATTGAAAATTGTACATTAAAGGGAAAATACGTTAATATGAAATACGTTGTAACTGAATTTTACTGTATTTGTTTTTTAAACAGTGAAAATTATTAAAGCAGTTTTAACAAAATTTAAAAATTAAAATTTGGTAAAGAAACTTTACAGTAATACTAAGACAACCAAAGCTGCACAAGTTCAGCACCTTGTGTTGGGAGCAGGAGGCAACTAACAAGTGAAGAAAATTTATGAAGCCTCATGCAAATCAGTTACACTCAAACGTGCAGATGTAGTTCCACATTCTACAAACTACGCCTTCTGAAGGTCCTATACACAAGGAAAGAAATTTTTCAAGTTGAAGGTGAAAAATATTGTACGGTATTCTTGCAAACCAATAGTATGGTCAACAATGAATTTCATATTTGGTTGGACAAGGCATTTTAATTATTTCTAAATTCAAAATACAAAAGTCGATTATGGTTGCTTTACAATGGAAACTAACATAGTGAACAGGTTTCAGAATCATAAAGTTGACATTCTCTGAGGTACACAAAGATTAAAAATATGCATGATAATTTACACATTGGTACTTTTGCAAACATATAGTCGTCGATGGTTACCAGTACTGGGTATATGTTTTTGCAACTCATTTTATACTCTGCATAATTTATATAAATTTTCTTCACTACAATTAATGTTTAAAAAAATTTTTATACTCTGCAAAGAGAGAGAGAGAGAGAGAGAGAGAGAGAGAGAGGTGTGTGTGTGTGTGTGTGTGTGTGTGTATATATATATATATATATATATATATATATATATATATATATATATATATATATATATATATATATATATATATATATATATATATATATATATATAAACCCAACAACAATAACACAAAAAAAACACGTGCGCGCGCACACACACACACACACACACATATATATATATATATATATTACAGGTAACTTTTTAACAATGTCCCTGCTTCCTCGAACAGTGTAAAAGTCTAAAGTTACCAACTAGCATAACCATTAATACTACTTCAATTACTTGACAGATCTCATGTGCACATGGAACCATGTTAATGACATACATTACTTGCAGGTGAAGTAGCTGGAGATGCGACGACCGTGGAAGAATTGTCTAGAAGGCTCTGGACGGAGTAGGAGCTGGCAACATCACCAGCACTGACATCTGAATTGTTCCTTCTTGTGACTGCGTCTGCAACTTCTGGGGAAAGGAGGCAAGTGAGGGACACGAGCGAACTGTTCTGCAAGTCAGGTGACAAGTCACTAATCAAGGATAGCTTCACAGCTTCCAGGAAAGGGGTATGGCCACACTGGCGTAGAGCGCTGCACACTGTCTTGAAGCCATCCAGCCTGTTGTCCCCAGGACCAGGAGACAGCAGGGCTGACAACAGTCTGAAGACTTCACTCCACAGGCGGTTTCGTAGGAACAGCATCTGCTCACTGTTTGTCCCTGAAAATTTTAAAAATTAGCAGAATTGCACCAAACATTGCACATTGTACATTTGTAAATACACAGTCATGTGTTAGAACTGTGAGCGCAACAAGTACTTTTATTTTCATTGAATCTCCTGCCCCACAGTGTACTGCTGTAGACTGTCATTTGTAGGAGGCAGAATAGGAAATAGTGAATATTCAATTATATTAAATATGATGAGACGGCAAGACATAATATTTGTACTCGCTTGTCAAGGTTTGAATCGTTGCAGATATTTCCACTACAGTCCAAAATACTAAGTAAAAAAAAATGACCCTGTCCCATTTCAATATGTCAAGAACACAGACTATTTCACATCCTGTCTTGCACTTCCAACAAATTACTAGTCCACAAAAAGGGCATGTATGCACTGGTAACAAATGAACAGGTTACAGTTTTGTGAAACTCTGCAATAATCCAATGTTGAATAAAAAATCCATCTGCACGGCTTTTATGTTTTACAAATAATATTTAACTTGACACTTAGTACACCAATGTGGACAAATGAAGAAAGATGTACAGGGACAGTATCCCTCTGAGAGACAAGAAAAATGGAGTCTCCTTAAAGAGGATTTTAAAAGGGCTGTATGGGCCATTGGCGTTACACCCTGGGGATGTCACCAGAGCACGTAGCTGGGCACTGAGGATCATACTATCCCTTTTACAGCCCACCTGGTGAGTTGGCATTTAGGAATAGCTGCGTGTACACAGCTATGCACTTTCAGTGATGTTACATTAAATTCAGAGGATAAAAATATAAGAAGAAAATTGATAGATTATTTCTTTCAAGTCTGAATACAAATAATTCATAAATTACTATTCACAGCTACTAGAAATTATGAATAGAAGCACATCCTTAATTGATTATTTAGATAAGGAACTTGCTAAGTGAAGTTATGGTAGAGGGAATGTGAAGGCAGAACGCACTGTAGTCAGCAGGGTGAACAAGCTGCAGTAAGGTGTGCAGGCAACCAGGAAGGCGCAAGACAGCAGTACGGCAGGCAGCACTCAGTGCCACACATTTGCATAGAAGGCTGCACACTGCACTCCTCATCTCCACCAGGTCTGAGTACAGTGATGCGGAGCTGTCGGCCAGAGAGCAGGCTCCACCCAGGCATCTGCACCACCCAACAATAAAGTCATTTCAGTAGCATGATGTCACTGTATTTAAGGAACACACTCAAGTGCTTCTAATTTTATATCAGGAGGTGCATTACTTAACATTTTATAAACAGTAAAACTCTTTTACGAAGATCCCTTTTAAAAAGTTTCCCTGGTTAATAAGTTTAAATGAGTTTTGCACCTGGTCTATAAACAGCAAAGTAATTTGTAGGGGTGTGCAAATAGTGGAATTTGATGTTCAAATATTTTTGAATTAAATACTAAAATTTTCAAATCGAATATTAAAATTTTTCAATAACATGCAATAAGTTTCAAAATCGAATAGCTACCAGTAAACATCAAAGTTCAGTTATATGTAACAGAAAAAAACATTACTGATCACACAACAAACTGCTCCCCCACACAAATAATACTTGCATCTTCAAGTGCAGTACATAATTTTTTCAAGATTATATTATGCTAAAAAGAATGCTAGAAATTTAACCATTTGTAACTAATGCACTACCTAACTATATAGGAGATATAAAATAATTTTTGTGTGAAGTATGAAGATATGACACAGACAACTGCCATCGCCCTCACTCTCTGCTTCGCTCTGAGGACAGACCGATGTTGCTCGTCGCTGCATCAACCGCATCACATGCACTAGTGCGTTTAAGTGTAGCTTATCGTTCCAAAAGACACAGCCCATGAGTAAACAGAGTAGTATGTGTTTATTTCCGTGAAGTATTGTGATCCCCCAAAAGCAGAGCCTAATGCATGCACGAGGAAATGTAATCTCCTCTTTACATCCCCGTAGTAAATTGCTTTTTAATATTGAGAGTCTGCCCACATGCCTAACATGAGCTCATGTAAGAATAAATTGGAACACTCATAATTCCTTATTTAATTTTTGCAGTGATTTGTCATGTGTAATTTTGTTTCTGAAGGCGTAATTCGTATCTACACTTTTTAATAAATATGAAGTCAAAGATGCTTGCAGTTCCGGCAGTCATCTTGCCAATCTCGCCATATAAAATTTAAACAGTTCGCCTATTAAATTTAGAATAATTTAATATCACTGTCTTAAAAGGACTAAATTTTAACATTATGTATTTGTTTAAATTTTAATAGTGTTTTATATGTTCCGCACACCTGTCCCAGCATTTGCAGTAATTTCCACTTTTTGAAAGATGCTTAGCAACAATGAACTAAGATTTTCCAGAAGAGTTTTAATTATTCCGAAATACTTAATTAATTTGTTTGAGAGTTTTTACACCTTTAGTTTGCTTTCTTATGTATACTGTTTAGTGTATGTATTTTTATTAATTTCCTTAACGATGCTCGTGGGAAGATGACTATAGCTAACGGCTTCTCCGTCCCACCATCTTTAGTCTGCAACAGTGGGTCATTGAGGGTAGACACGTACCATGTGAGCTTCATAAGTTGTGGTAAATCATGTTAGTGTTCAATAGTTCAATTTAAGTTATCGGAACATTTTCATTTTGCTCCTCCTGTGTGCTGGCTCTCCTCTCCGTAGACTCGTGACCATGGAGAGTTTGACACGGTAATTTCCACCATACTGTTCTGCACTTTTGTCCGCATAGGTCTCATGTGCCAGGCCCGCTTCAGACACAAGGACTTGTGTGTGTTAACTGTGTACCTTTACGGTAATACAACTCGCTTCTTTGAAACCCGTGCTTTTTGTTATTTTGACGCGTGCTGCTTATACATCTAATCTAACATGATTATGACTCATCGCCAAGAGTACCTCTTCCACCACTACAGACGTGAGTGAGACATTGCCTACTCTACAGGTAGCAGGAATCTATAAGTGTATTCTCTCACCTGGAGGATATGCAACCTGGTGGGCATGCCACCCTCCCAACCCCGCGTCGAGAGCCTACAAGCTGGCCAGACCTCGGGCATGGCCGAGCACCACAGACGAGGCACGAAGCAGAAACGTTGACCAGAGTATTCCCACGCCAACCAGCGCAGAAGGACGTCACACTTTCCGCGTACCCCGTGCTGGCAGCCTACAAGCTTCCGCTATATAAGTTAGGATGCTGCCAAGCTCGAGAGTCATTCTTGTCCCATCTCTTTCGTTATCATACAGCACTGCTGCCAGTGCTGGGATCACCCGAAATCTTCGAAGCATTGAGTACGCCCCCTGCGACTACTTCACTGTCGACGACCAGTCAACACGTCAAACAGCGAATGCCCTTACCAACATGTTAAAGTCACTTTGTTTCCTCAAGACATCTTTATTAGACAGTTAAGAAGTATTACATATTTTCTCGTTCAGCTAATTCTTTCCCATCTCCATTAGAACCAGGTCGCCTACACCTGGCCAGCATAGTAACCTTCAGCACTCAATTGCCTGGTAGGAGGTAGCATGCAACGCATGTTTATTGAGACTTCAATAAACATACTGTTGTTTCCGATGTCTCAGATTTTATTTCTTAGAGTATCTGTCTGTTTGCCTGCTAGATACAGGTTGCTACGTATACCTTTGACAAGGACCGGGGAATTTATAACTACAGAATTAACTTCAGCCATGGGCACCCTTCAGGGGATCGTCATATTTTCACACACCCATTAGACGGCTATCTGTTGTTTTCCAAACTACCACAGCACTGCTTCTAGAGCCGGTGGAGAGGAACAGAGGAACCACAACCACTAGTAACACCTTGACCCAGAGAGGGGCGACAGCACTGATTCCAGTGCCTGGATAAACCATGGCTTGAGACCTGCCGTCCATTCCTGTGTGGACGTCCAGTGGTGCCATTGGTGACCCACATGGCTCCCCGTCTTTGATCCGCCTGCCTAGTGTGGGGGATTGGTGGAGACTTTACAGAGCCTGGTCAGCAAGCCAAAACTGAACTTACACTATAACTTGTATTTAGTTTGTTCGCGTTAAGGTGTACCCAGTAACCTGTGAGCAGAGACTTTATGCCTTTCAGCCAGACACGGTCGAAAGCGTAGGGAGTGACACGCAGCGCTCCTTGCCGCCAGTCAGTTGAATGCACGTCCTCAACCTACACCGGAAAGGCAGGTGGAACGGGACTGCGCCACCCAACTCAGGCATGAGTCAGTATCAACTGCTCCGGTTGTAGTATTATTTGTATCTCCGTGCATACATATTCACCCATCGTGCCATCCTGTGGTAAGAGGATTGTTGACCGGTATGGAGGTTAGATTCGGCTGGGACAACATCCACTTCTGGACCAACGAATCTCACCTGTGGAATCGCAGCCAAGGTGTGAGCCAAACCCGCTACGACTGGACACAATACACCATCAACATGGCACCCAAGAAGTAGGAGTAAGTGAGTACTAACCAACACCCCTCGCCTCTCGGCACCTATCTTACTGAATCACCCCGCTTTTGGTCTAGCGGACACAATCAACAACTGTCATGATCATTATTCTAACCGGTCATGCATCAGTATGTATGACCACGTGGTCTTGTCCAAGATTGATTTTCCCGCCATCAGGCGTGCTACAAGCCTATGTTTAAATCGTCACGAGAATATTTTTCCCAACATCAATAATAATTTGACTGAGAAGAATTTGCAGTTTTTACAGAGAAACCTTTCAATTTCACCTGCACCACGTGATCCGCTACTAACTTTATCCAGCGGCATCCGCACCATATAATTGTGTTTTCACGCACCTGCATGTTTATTGTGACCATTCATCTCGTGTCCCATGCTGTTTCATATGTATTTGTGTAATTTGCATGGTGATATTATTTAAGTCCTAGCTGGCTATGTGTAAAGAACTTCACCACTCTCACCATGTGCTGGGAGGCGAGTCGAGACGAGTCCGTATTAGTGATGCCAAATAATCACAAGTGTTCATGTTCAGATTCATTTTGTAATTCTCCATGCCCTGTTTTCAAGGAAAAATCTACAGTCCACACTAGCGACTGTAGACCCCTTTCCTTGTGAAAGCTCTGTTATCTAACACCATGATAGAAGTCATCCATCTAGGAGCGCGTTAGATAAATTTTGGGCTGGGGGGGCACCCAACGGATTTAGCTAGACACATCCGAGTTTCAGCACGTAACATTCTGGCACATTTTTGAATGAGAGGTAAAATAAACACCATATTATCAGTGCATAGTCTTTCCTTGTCTTGACAGCAACCTCGCCTCATTTTCAGTGTTAAAAAGTTTAGTAATGAAGTTTAGTATTGACCAGTGTTTCGTAAGTACTCTTGGGTGAGACGGACACACAGAACCCACACCATCCCTGAGAACCCTGAGTCTCAACAGTGCGATGGCTGGGAAACACCGCTGGCGCCCATCTACCGTAAGTTTATTGTGTCACCGTTCGTCTCGTATCTCACCCGACGGCGTCACTATGAATTCATGCCTACCCTGTATTATTTATTTTATTTGAATAATTCAATTTTGTGTCCAACAGATATGCTAGTTCTACCTTACTATAGAGTTGCAGTAGCTAGACTATTCTCCAACGTACATTGTATGTTGTGTTATGTTTCTGAATTTTCATACAACTTGTATGAAAAAGGATTTTAATTTCTTTGTATGATTTTCTACAAGAGAATCAGCATACAAATTCTACATAGGTATAAATGTAAGATGTTTAAGGAAATGTCTATGGTTGCTGAAATTGTTTTTCAAGTCATGAAACTATAATCAAATGATCAGTAATTCTACTTCACTGTCTTATCAACCATTTTCCCACATAACTATCGAAGGGAAGCCAATGTGCGTGGCTACATTGGCTGCTATTGCTAGGTGCCATGCACACAGAGAAAAGGGTGATATGTCAGCAAGTGTCTTACTTCATTCTTCGTTATGCCCAACACATCAATTAAAGAACCTAATATTTTAGATGGTATTATTTCACAGTAAGGATTTTCCGTTTTTCATGCAAATGTATACTTATACATGAACGTGAGTACATGGGGTACTGAAAAAAGTTGGTACCGGTAACGAACAAAAACTAGTTTCTGAGATAATAGCAATCAAATTTTAAGCTTGACGCATGGCGTCTTTGCAACTTATTTAAATTGACTGCCATTCATCAGTGCGAACCACTCTGCCGTACTGCAATGGAGTTTGATCGAAAGTAGAATCTCCCAGAAATCAAGAAATTGTAGTTTACCCTACGGTAACTGGTCAAGCCACCGAGAGGATGCTTCAAGTTCACCTAGTACTATAGTACGCCAAGTGATGGCACTACTAGTATGACTTGCAGAGCCATGCAGGAACTGGAACTTCGGGCAGCCGGTGATGCTACACCTCAGAGGATGTCACGCCACCATCCCCCTCCAACTGGACAAGGGTGAGCGGGAGAGTATAAATACCAGTGCACGGCTCTTGCAATGCCAGCCTGTAATGTTCCTTCACCGCGCTCTTGGGTACCGAAGGAACCATCAGCTCTCCCCTCGCTCGTCTTCACCGCAATCCTGGCGTCGAAGATTCCCAACATATCCATCTGCCATCACCTGATCTTCACCGCAATTCTGGTACCAAAGATCCAAACGTTTAAGTCGTCAAACACTGACACTTTCGTTCCCTTCAGGAAATTCAGGTCCCTTCTGGACAACATGTAGACATAGCTAACGTCGAGCTGTTTTGATAGCCACTTTTGCCTACGTACCGTGCCACATTAGAAACAGGTCACCTTTACCTGTCTTGCGTAGCAAGTTTTTGTTAAATTCTTGTTTGATAGGAGGCAGTACAAACCACCACGTTTGGTCACATATATAAACAAGTTTTAACCCACTTAGAATATCATTCCCGTAGTGCTTGTACCGTTCCCTGGTTAACATCAGGTCCGCCAAGGGATAGCAGGAGACCGCGGAATAATTTATAACCAGTTTCGGAACCTAGTGCAGGACTGAGCACTTCCCTTCAGGAAAATTGTACGTTATAAACACACACATTTTATGGCCACCTGTTCTATGCACCCTGGTGTATAGAAAGGTAGATCCACGAACAATAGCCATACAACCCTCTCAGAGATAGACAATCAGCTCAGGTTATACTCAGTCCACCGTGCTTCTGGTGCCAGAGGGAATATCTGCCTGGGTCTAGGGCCTGACCTCTTGGGGACCCCACCCACGCATTGTGATTGTCAGCCATTGTGTAACTTGACGCTCAGTGTTCACCGTGCTTCTGGTGCCTGGCGATGAGTTAAGGGGCCAGCCTGGGACTGTCAATTGCGGTGTGCGGAAGTACACCTATCTAGGGACGAACGTTGCATGCTCCACCTTCACGTGGCTGGTAGTCGATATCGTATCCTCACGTCCTACTCCCATCAGAGCGGTATTCAAAAGAGGAATAAAAAGGCTGCTACCGCCTCTAAGTACAAACAAAGGCTCAATGCCACGCTGACTGTACTTGACAGTCAGTCCCCGGGAGAAAGCACAAAATTGCCTGTCGTTTGGAGAGGCCGGTCCCTCTGCGCCCCTTACCAGATTTATTTGAATCACACACCATGCTTGTAGAAGTTACTCACCACCTGTTTCTTGCCTACCTAAGCGTGGATGAAGCCTCTTATGGTATAGCAAACCTTTGGATTAGGGGACACCATCTCACCGAGTAAATCTGGACAACCAGCAGTGCCGACGACCACCTACCCACCACGTCCTGGTGCAGGCATCAGCACATCACTTCCATAGCCGTAGCAGGTTCGGCAGCCTCCACAGGCCACCAGTCAACCAGGTACACAAGTGAGCGTGGTTCCTCCTAGACGCAAGGTTGTATTAGCCGTCCCCGACTTTGTGCCCAGCTGGAAAGCCACACGACCAGTCCTCTACACTGGTCGGGCTCCTTCCACGCAGAAATTAACAGTTCAAAATCACCCCGGTGTTTCTGTCCTCACATCCACCAAAACACTTGGGCCGTGACGTGCCTCCTTAGTCAATAGGATGTCACGCATCAAGCTTCCATGATAAATTAAAATCTAAAGTTTGTGCGTATCCAGGACATCTCATAAGGAAAACTCCATGTATTAGCTGGATTCCTTCAGAAATATAAGTGGTTCTCTTTACTTTATAGAGTGTGAAATTTTTACAAAAATGCACTTATCAACCTTTTCCAGCACCCCGCTATGTATCAGGCTCACAAATTTTTCCAGGTCTCGAAGACTTAACCAACCTAAAGTTTCTAAAAGAGGTGCTACCACAGTACATGGAATAAATACTACTGCATAAACATCAGGTAATGACAGTCAATGTGGTCATTTCATTTTCTATGAAGGTTTAAAACATCTTGGAACAAAAGAGAAGGATAACAACTAAATTACTCACTTAGCTTCTTTTCATAATTAATAACTGTACTTGAAAATTGGAACAGAACAAAACTATAATTTTCACAGATCTCAGGATGTAGCTATTTCATTAAAGCTTAATGTCAATGACTTAGACACATACCTACTGATTAAACATAGTACAGTAAATCTCAAGATGTTTATACAGTGACTGAAAAATTTAAACACATTAACTGGGAAAACTTCTGAAGATGGTCAAATTACTTTGGTGTTTATAAACCATGTTAAAAATTATGTTAACTTATTAAGTAGGAAAAGTTCACAGTAGGGAACTTCTTAAAGGGGTTTCATCACATGAGTTCAACAGATTCTTGGTTTATTCACTTTATCTTGTCTGTTTATTTCATCAAATTAAGGACATTCACAGCAAAGCAAATCTTTTTATGTACATGGAAAATCAAACCTGTGAAGAGCCATATACCTGACACGAAATATTTACTTCTTTACTGTAAAACTGTGCAATATACACACCCAAACAGTGAGACAATGATGCCATGTTCCATCAGATTGGTGAGTGTGGGCCTCTCATCGACAGCGAGCAGGTTAACCAACAGCCAGCAGCAAGCACCAACAAGGCTTGGTGAGGTCACTGACAATGGGTATTTATCATCCACGTCACTGCCAAAAACTTCCAAGTCTGCAATTGCAGTGCCTTCATAATGTAACACACTAGGCACAGCACAACAACAAATCCAAAAAATCATAGATATGCAACTACTTGTTTAAACCAAACATTAACACACATAGCACATATTAATTTCGTCTCTTGGAGTGATTGTGGTTATGATGCTCATTCAATGAAGTGATCACGGATCAATTCTGAGAAAATTAAAGTCTAAAGTTTTACATGTGGATAACTTGATAAATGATGATCACCAGTAGGTTTGATTACATGACATAATTTTAAGTACCACTGCATTCTGTCTTGTCCATCATGAGAACACTTAGTTTCATCTCATTGAGAGATGACTGCCTTGCTCCTTACCACACACATTTGCTAGTAAGAATGTACACACAACATATACGCAACCAACACAAACCCTCTCCCTTGCCATTACTTGTATTTCACTTTGTGAATATAATTCTCAAAATTTACATCCATCCCTCCTAGAGAATGAGCATGCTGCACAATCATATAATAAAGTCTCAATTTATAGTTATGATACTTTAGCATGCAACCCGTCTCCAAGAGAGTTTTAACCCTGCTAAATTGATGTTCGTTTACAATGAGTTTTATCGTATTTTCAGTGTTACACTTAGTATGCATTTGCATCCTGAAAAGAAAAATACATAGTGATAAAATAAATATATTTAAGATGCTATCCTGGAATTTCATGTATCCAGTAGCTCGCCTCAACACCTTGTGTACTGGGGCTCTTTACTGCTAGTCAGCTCTTCTCCAAGAACTCCAGCATCACCAATGAGCAGCTCCAGAAGCTCTCTACCAGAAACTCTCCTTGAGAAGCATGCAGACTTTCTGCCCAACACTTCCGTTGTCGTTCCTCCTGGTTCAACGGCCACCATTACTTACTGGTAGTGGTAAATACAACCACTGTCCTTCTGGTAGTGGCCTCCCTTAAGTCCTGTCTGGACACCCAAGTTAGAGTAGCTAAAATTGAGTTGTTCTCATAGCCATCAAAGACATTTTCTACCTTGAGCAGTTTAGGAGCAGGGCACCTTCCCCTGTCTAACTGTAGCTTAACTTCTGTTCACACTTGACTTGGTTAGGAGATAGTACATGTTACCGTATTTATTTCCAGAAATCAATACGTGCTGTTTCCTACCGGAGTGTTTAATTCTAGAGGTAATTCCTACTGATCACTACACACCCTATCTTTGTTCGGATTAAGCAGGAAACAGTATTGACTGAAGTTTACGAATTTGAGTATGACTGCAGACATCCTTCAGGAGGTCTGTAAGTCAATACACACACCTTTGACTACCACCTGTTCTGCACATTCCAGTGGGGAGAAAGGTAGAGCCAAGCACTAGGAACTCCTCCAAAAAGGGAATTAGGCAATCAGTCACAGATTGTACTCCATCCACCACGCTTACAGTGCCGGAGGGAGTATACACTGTGACCCGAGAAACTGACCCCTTTTGCGATCACACCCAACAGTGGTTGGAAGGCGGCTCACACAATTCACCTCTCTTGGTATGTGTGCCGGTGGTGCAGGGCTGTAAGAGCACAGGGTTCAGTCGGCAAAAGCTGTTGGAAGTACACTTAGTAGGGATTCATCAACTGCTTACCACCTACTAGGTATTGTGAAGGATCATCCACGTTTCTATGCACTAGAGTGGTACAGTGGAGCTTGGATGCAGGAACAGAAGGCAACTATTGCAGCTGCCAAGCGAGTGTGTAAACCAGAGCTAGCTGCAATTTGTAGCCAGCATTGGGGGTCCACACATGATAAGTTAAACTTGGACGGACTATAGATTCCTTTTCGGGCCCCCTGTTTAAACAACAATCTCTAACGGCCTACTCCAGGAAGAGTATATAAGCTTTGAGCACGCTCTCCTCCTCCCCAAGTGGCAGCCAGCGGCGGAAGTGTGTCCACGTCTGTGCAGGAGCGAACATTGATTGTAGACGCCAAGGGTCCGGGGAGCTCCAGCCTATTTACGATCGTCATGGCTAATTCATTGGTGAGCATAACCTCGGCAAGCAGTAGGGCGGCAATCCCTTTCTCGAGAACTCGTAAAACTTAATAAGTATGGCAAGGCTACAGTCTTTGTATAATCGCTCTCTTATATTCTTATAATTAACTGACCTTTCCGTTTATGTCAGTATAATCGTCTCAATGTTCCTTGTATAACTGTATTCATTTATGCTCTCATAATTATCTATCAATCCAGAGTAAAGTAAAGTCAGTGTTGTAAGGAGAAGCGCATTGTTGTATAGTGTTAATGTATTTTTTATATCCACCTAGAAATTTGTAATAAATGAGTGTAGTTGAATTCCCCTCTTTCATTGAATAGCTATTAGTATCTATTATCCCCCAGTACACTTCTACCTAACTGGAGCTATCATGACTAGGATACAGTAAGAGAGTGATCAGTATAAATATAGGAATAGTCACAGGGTTAGATAGGCAGGTTGTTACAACTTGGCAGCCTAACCCCACAGGAGAGAGCTCAAGCTGGCCGATGGTTGGAGAGGCCTTCCTCTCCAGTCCCCTCCCCTTCTCTGTTAACAGTTCCCATATAGATCAGCCACTGTTCACACCCCTTCATTGCCGCCTACCTCACAGACGAGGAGACTGGACATGGCTGGACCAATCCCTGATTCCGGAAACGCCGACCAGCAAACCCTCTGCAGGCCGACACCAGCAGTCAATCAGCTGGCCCCAGTGGCCGCCCTTCTGGGCAACCAAACATCAGTTCCAGCGACGTCCCTTTGACAACCCAGCCACCCAAACAGGTATCAGTGAAGCCTGGTAAGTCGAGAAAGTTAGAGAAAGTGTGTGTCCTCATCCGACGTATCGCCATACTATCAACTCCAGATTTTGTACTGATGCATGACGCAAACTTCCCTTTTTGTTTTTGGTTGGAAATTTTGCGCTCCCCAAGAAAAAGAAAATATTAAATTTTCATCGTACTATGCAATGTGGAAATAGACAAAAAAAATAGTAAGTGCTGATTCCCTCCTTTAATGTTTGTTATTATGGGTCTCTCCTGGAGTGTCGGTAGGTATACTAATTGTAATTTGTTTGCCTGGCGAGGTCGTGGATCTTCCCACGTTAGATGATGTGGAGTGACATGAGTTGGGTGGACGGACCTTAATAGGAGGAGAGGAATCAAACCCCAGGGTAAGCTTGCCAACAAGTACCTCCCTTCCCGGGAGTCTTGTCCAGTCTATCGTAAAAGCTGCCAAGATGCGTGATGACTGCTGTCACTAGATAAAGAAGAGAAGAGAAAGAAAATATACAATCTAAACAAAAGAAACCCTGCTATAAATTATTTGGTTACCTCTGACTTTAGCCAATGTTTATAAGGAGCTGGTCTGGTTGGCTTCCTTAAGGGGACAAAATCCGGGCTAACGGATATTACTCTGCGAGTAATGGATTTGGGAGGTAAAGTAGGGGATATTTATATCCTTACTGGTGGCCGTACGCACTGTGCACGTGATGGCCGGTTCTCGTATGAAAGTACAAGGCGAGGCGGTAAGGTAGGTTCGGAATAAATTGCTAGTGGCCCTAAAGTGTCAAAATACTCGAGGTGGTGCCAGGGCTAGTCTATTCCAAGTATGGAATCCCAGTAGGAACTACAATCCTCACCTACGGGCGGTTGCTTGTTGCATGACTTTTCCTCAGGTGCAAGTAGAGGTTCAATATCAGGAGGGGTCTGATCTATTTCACTGGGAGTACCTGGATGTACACTTTCAGGCAGTGCCTCTAATTCTCTTAGAAATGTTCATCTGGATCACTTGCGGGCTTGACTTGGTTTACATCTGTTCTTTTGCTGCATTTCCTAGCATGTGCAAAACACATGAGCAAACTCCTCCGGGAAACCAAGTGTATGCTCAAGCTCTTCTGAGTCCAGTCTTCTACAGACTGGGACTGAGGTAATGAGCGGCAGATTAACTTGGACTGCTGGGATTAGTTATTAGACTTGTGGCTTGTAGAGAAATAATTAAAAAGGCGCACTCTCACTTTATCCAGGGGTTACTCAAACCCTCCCGAGTCCAATTTTCCGCAGACGAGCTGAGAGCGCCCTGGACAATACTTAGATATTCCTGAGCCTAATGCAGATAGTTGCCTTAGGTAGGTGGTAGGAAATCCAACGAAGTTCGGGCCGTCAGTTCCTATCAGTGAGCAGTTGCTAAATTAAGTACTGATGTTTCTACGGTAAATGAGCAACAAGAGAATTAAAATTTTACGTATTTTATTTTAACGTTGGAAGGTACATGAGGATGACTAGCTCTTTACAAAAAATTTAAATGAAGTTACGCTTAAGGCAGATTAAGGCGAACCTGCTAAATGCAAATGCAAACAAAATTAATTAATAAGACTTTGTACTGGATTCTAATTTAAGAAGGAAAAGAAGTGAAGGGGGGAGTCCAGAAGAGACGTCGGCATGACCTGCTATCGCAGAAGCTGAAGGGATTAGCTTGCGGGTAAAGGAATAGGTAGGGACATCGAGATACCTCTGGCTGGCAATGGCATCTTCGGCTGCGGACGATGTCGGCAGCATCGTAGGAGACCTTTGTGTTTCTTCAGGGGTTTCCTCCAAGTGCTGCGGCTAAAGAGGAAGATCTGGTGAGCCTGTACAACCCTGGTTAAGATCTGCTCGATAGGTCTTCTTCAGACTGCGAGGTCACGGTGACAACCACAACCCTTGCTGGTGCCCTCAGCTTTATCCAAGCTAGAGGGTCGATGAATGTCAACTCTGTGCCCTCAGCCTGCAGACAAACTGTCCTGAGCTGCATTTTGGAACCACCTTATATACAAAACCTTTCTCCTTGTAGGCTGTTAGAGGGGTGCGGGGATGGTTAGCCTCACCTCTCAGAGGTGGTTTAAATTAGGGTTGTGGGCCTGCCACCATTTCTTATCTATCCTATGGGAGGCTGTTGACAAATCTATCACCTCTCCAGAGGCTCTGGTGGCAGTGTTGGCCATGTGTGCTGGGTGCTGCCCTCCTGCATCATCCCTTCTAACTAGCTTCTCTGAATCCGGCGTGTTGGTGGCTCGTTGGATAACACAATTTTTCAAGAGGGAATGGGCGACTGCATGACTGCTTTTTGAGTTGGCAGTACAATTTAAATTTAATTTTCACGTATCTGGAATCGCGCAAAGCGCTGGATGCAACCCTGTAGGCACGGAATTTATTGTCTGCCGGCGTGCGACTTGCCCACATGAGTTTAATTTGTTCGATGATGGGGCAAAGTCGATAAGTAGTGTGTCCAATGTGCAGGAAAGCGGCATATGTAGATACTTAGCCCACAGCCTACGCGCCCGGTATTGTACACTGGCAAGGCACTAGTTCATCGGCCGTAACTTCCTGTTGAAACCCAGCGTGCCTGACCTAGCGCAACCAAAACACCCTGACTGTGACGTAGTAGCCATACTCGAGAGCATCACGCATCAAGAGAGAACATGAACCTTGTCTTTGGGCACAAAGTGCTTTTTAAATGCTTTTAGTTTGCAAACATCACTAAAAAATAAGTCTGTGTCTACAAAACCTCTACAAAGCACTTTATGCTCTACCCAGGCAGAGCCCTTAACAGACTTGTTGGGAAAGTGGCGCTAGCATATGAGGTGTAGTGGACCTTTATGGGGGTGACACACCAGGATTGCAATCTCCATACTCCTCGTCAGGAGTCACACTGGGCTGAGTGCTTAGCAGTTTGGTACCTTGTGCAGGCACTGCAATCTCTATGCTCCTGCCTCTTTCATCCTCTCTTCCATTTCACTTGAATTAGGGTTCACGCACACAGAAGCAGTTCAACACCCCCTTCTCCCATCAGTTTTCTTGGGCTAGTTCACGCACCAGAATCACAGCTGACTGTCGACAAAAATGATGAATTATATAACTGGAGAGCACACAGTTTTTTTTTTCATAATCTTTCGCTGAATAAGGTGCATCAACGAACTAATTATTAAAGCAAATGAACAGAAGGTAATGTCATGCTGTGACCCTAGCAATTGTCACTACTGTCAAAGATGTATAGACCACATCTATCACTAAGCAAGTCTATTAGGACCACTGACAAGATGTCACAACCACTGTTATGCTCACAGTACTTTTTAAATGACGCCAAAAAGCACAAAAGAACTCCCGGTGATATGCTTGATGAGACTAAATTAGAGGCCTTGTCAGAAAAAAAAACACCACGCACGCACAGACACACACATGCACGCACACACACACACACACACTTGCTGGCAACCACAATCACCCATTCTGTTGTCTATATCAAACACTACCTCACAGCAATGACGATTATCTTTCAGTGTGAACCCAAGCTACTGTACTGACAACACCAAAACGTGATGAAATGTATGTCAGTGGGCACATGAAAATTAAATAAAGGACATACTGACCTGGCTTGCTGGACGAGTCAAATTGGCCTGGTGCAGCCTCACACACCAATATGATCTGGTCCTCTGGATGATAATTGTGAGGAGACAGTTTCTGTCCAGACAGGGATTCCACCCTCCACTTGCCGAGAGAAGACTCATAAGGCATAATTCTCTCTGCCAGGTACAAGCGAGACAGTATCAACATCAGCTCTCGGTAGAAGTCATACTTCTCCAATATTTCTGCCAAGTCTTGCAGCGATTCCTGAAAAACAACTACTTTCTATATTCTAAATTTGTTTAATCCTCTGACATTACATAAGTAATGCTGTAATGCATCATGAAAAGTACAGCACAGCTGTTCAATGTATTCTTCTCCTATTTCTGCATTATTAATACTTATTAATATCATGGTGTCAAGCTATCTATTCTGTGGTGGTGTGCTTTGTTTATGCAGTGTGTCTAATATGTGCTTGTTTTTGTTGAGTCAAGAGTACAATATTGCTTTGTAAAAGTGAATTCTATTTTAAAAATTGTAGAATGGATATGGTTGAAAAGGGGGGCACAACTCTAAAAATGATGACAAAAGGGTTGTGGCACAACTATGATGCTGACTTAAAAATTACTGTGGCAAATTATGCCATGCAAACAAACAACTTTCAGCTGCTCAGAAGTATGGTGTGAAGTAATGTGCATAATTGGAGAGTGGATTCGAATTGTTTAAAAAATGCAAATAGCTCGCAGAAAACATTCAGGGGTCCAAAGAAATACTGTTTCAATGAATTAGAGCAACAAGTTGTAAACTTCGTAAAAGAAAAAAGAAACAAGGGGGCTGCTAATTTCATGAGAGGTGATTACGCTGAAAGCCCAAGAAATTACATAGGAAAACATTCCACTGATGTATGACGTTTATTCGACAATGATTAAACAACTTTGCCTCCTCAGTGAGCAAGCTTTGCCGCTCGATTCCACTGAGTTTTCATTGTTGCCATATATCATGAGACATCAGATTGTACTGTCTTCCGATGGCACAAATAGATGTTCCAGCCTGAAGATTGTATTATTCACTGGATGAGCCACCGAGGCTATACATCCAAGACATTTAGTATCACAGCATGCCACCAGATGGCTCTACCAGTAGTTCTATCACATCTTGATCTCCAAGCCGGCCAGTTATGCCATGCCTGAAGGAAACTATGCTACAGCTACCCCCCTCTCCCAGCTGACTGAAGGGGGACACCAGCAAGAGTATAAATAGCAGGCCACAGCTCTTAGATGCCAGTCTACTCCAGGCCTTAACTGTACACTGTGCCGAAGGTCCTGGAATTAATGACTTGTGACCAGTCTTCACTTTCTCCACCACAAACTTTGCGAAGATTGTAACCAGCCTGTCCTAGGAACCTCCTGCTCCTTAATCACCACAACTCGTTGTTGGAGATATCCTTCTACTTCGCCTGCACCCGAAGCCTTGTTCCTACCAAGCTTAGTCTTCACCGCACACTGTGCCGAAGATCTTTACCATCGCCAATGTCTTCTACCTCCTAGACACTGCAGCCTCTTCAGAGCAACACTTGTAGAGTAGTACCAGTTCAAGTTATTTACAAAACACTCGTCTACCCTGCTATTGTCAGCCTAGGACCAGGTTGCACCTGGCTCAGCATAGGTTAAGCTTCTGTAAGCTCTTGCTGACATTAGGAGATAGTGCAACACCACCCTGCTTATTTCCATTACAGAAATAAATTGATATTTAACTAACTCAAGGGTATCTTTCCCATAGTGTAATTCCTCTCCCAGTGGATTTCGGGCCTGTCCAAGGGAGAGCAGGTGACCAGGGAAATTTCACTCAGAAACGCAATACACCTATTGAGTACCCACACTCACTTTGGATGGCCACCTTTTCTGTGCACCACAGTATACAGAATGGTAGAGCCCCGACACTAGGTACTCCGTCTCTTGGGGTCAGCCTGCCTGCTCAGTGGCTACTCTCTCCACAAAGCACCTTTCACCGGAGTTGGTAATCCCTGAGTTGGAGGAAACTTTTCCTCCTGGGACACTCACCTACGTGTTGGGACTGTCCGCCGATGAAGACCTGACTCTCAGTGTTCACAGCGTTCAGATGCCGAGTGCTGTATACCGCCTTTGGCTGGCAGACACTGCACGCGGCTGGGCACCAGTATAGGGCAACACCCCAACTACTCCCTCTTGCGCGAAACTTGAAGGGTGTTTCTGTCCTAATACCCTACTCCCATTGGCGTGGTAGCCGAGAGAAGGTTAGAAAGTGGCTCACTGCTTCTTGGCGTCAGCAGGAACTTAACCTCTTCCTGGCTGATCTTGTGCATCTCTCACCGAGGGAACAAGTCCAGGGGGTTTATTCTAAGTTTTTCAGGTAGTCTATCAGCAGATCTTGACGTCAGTCTTGAGAGCCGGAGCTCCTGCCGATCAGGAGATGTCATTTGAAATGACCGGGAGCAAAATGAGTCCCAATAGTTATTTTAAGTGCACTATAGTTTTGCAACCTCACTCTCTCGGCAATGCTCAGAATTTATCGACCGCCCCAACACAACTCTGTTCCTCTCTTTCAAGTGTGTTCAGGCAGAAAACGTGACAAATGCAAGCACACGCTGTGTCTGCAATAATGTATACTGAAATAAAAACTATTCTTTGATGCATGACGTCTTTTTAACAATGGCATTTTACAGACTTCAGCTCATCAGTAAGCATAGACATGCGCCTGATTTTAACGGAGTTTCTATTGTTGACCGCCATGTGGAGATAAGAAATTGTACTGTCTATAACGGCAAGAACAGATGTTCTAGCCTCCAATATTTTATTATTCACCAGCCCACCGAGACTATGCATTGAAGGCACAGAGTTCAACTGCACTTCACTACATGACTACACCAGTATCGGTTTGCCGCCTCATCTCCAAACCAACCGATGATGTCACACCAGTTTCCTTAAGCTCTTGCCAGCATTAGGAGGAATTGGTACACCACTAGTTTATTTCCTGTTAGATAAAATACACAAAAGTTGAACCAACTCCCGAGTACTCCTTTCCAGTAGACTTAGCACCTTTCCTAGTTTATTTCACGCCATTGAGGGGAACACAGGTGACCCAGGAAAGCTACTGTTTGAGCCAGTAAACTACCAGACACCTACACACACTAGCATCGGGCAACCTTTCTACATACCACAGTAGGCAGAATGGTAGAGCTCACACCCAGGTAACTGTTCTCGTAGGACAGCATGCTGAATTGGTGCTTGCTCTCTCCACAGTGTTTTGGCACCGGAGGGACCATTCCCTGAGTTCGGAAGACTAAACTTGAGGCATACACTCATGTACAGGGACTGTTGATCACGAGGCCTGACTCCCAGTGTCCACCGTATTTTGGCGCCAAGTACTGTGATAGAATGACTGTTTGGTCGGCAGACACTTCACTTGGCTCTACACCAGTAGGACTACATGAACCATGCGATTGCCTCTCATACGTGAGTGTGTGCTCTCATCCTGAAACCTTATTCCCGCCGTAGTAGTATTTGTGAAACAAGTGCTAAATGCCTCTGGGTACTTGCAGGATGTTACTCCCTCTTCATCACCGTTCTCAAGCAGCTTGCACCCAAGGAACAAGCTCAGGCACTACATCTTCTTCTGATACCTATCACTTCGGAGATACCTAAGGATCTGTTTGAAGTACCGACACATCTGAACAATGAGGTACTCCCTCGGCTCACCAAATATCTAGTATTCGGCCAAAAGTCCAGAACCTGAAACGTAAGACCTCACTGCTCAAACCCGATTTTGTGTTCTGCCTCTACACTGGACGTGCACCAGTGCCACGTAGACACTAGTAATAACCCATCAAACTTGCCAGAAGGGTGCACTTGGCTTAGCACCTGACAAAGACCTCCTTTTTGATCTTTATGATGATCCTTACAGTCCAGAGGTATCACGCGTCATCTTATAAACTGTGCATTGTAAGTGAATAGTTAATGCAGAAAAGAGCCCGTGCATATATTTATTATATATACAATGTCCTATATAAAACAAGTAATTTTCCATTTATCAATGTGTAACACAAGATATTTAGAGTGAAATGTCTCGACATGACTACTGTCTCTTTGTATGGTTAGACTATTTTTTGAGGAAAATGGCAACATGGTAAATGGTTAATTTGTTGTGTACACAGGTTGGCAGTTGAAAACATTAATTGTTTTAATAGGAACATACTGTTTCATGGATAAAAATAACAGTTGAAAAATGAGATAATTCATTATGTAGTAGTCCCATTTAACTGTCCATTTAAATAAATGTCACAGTGATGTACTTAAAGAAATATATAGAAGACAATACATAAAATGTCGTTTTAATAAATACAATCAAAACTTTTGCGTAGACATTCAAATTAAGCATAAAAATGAATCTGAAAAAATACAAACTGTTTAATTGTTCATTATAGGAACACACTAATTTTCATTACCACTAGTGAAGTAAAGTGCTTCGTATGAAAAACTGCGTAGCCTACATATTAATTCATAAAATGATAAAAGCTGCCCATTTAATTAGTTTGACTATTGCATGCAGGAATAAAATTGTTTTCAATCATTTTATGAGAAGTAAAAAATATTTCACAGCCGAGTCCCAAACTTAAATTATTCTCTATGCACCAGTAACCACGTGACATAACGACAATTTGTACACTTGGGAATCTTTTCAAGATAAATGAATATAATTTCCATACTCCCAAACATGTATTGTTACAGTTAGATGCATTTAATAATGTTTCGCATGTAACCTTTTGTGTGTTATGTACTACATTAAAAAAGGACGAAACCATAAAGTTTATGCTAGTTTGCAATAAAAATAGCCACAATGCTTCTCATCCGCGATGTTGAAACTGAGTTTCCGATTGGGAAAGCAGTTTTCAACAATACATTTGTAGTATTGCAGGTTATGTATTTTTTAATGGCTTTTATAATTATTTTTTAATCAGATTTTGATGAAATTCCCTGTTTCTTTTGTTAGTGAGTGCAATAATATAAATTTTTCCTTGGTGCCATGTGGAGCGAGAACAGTTTATATCACTTTAAATTCATGACTGTATTTCAAGTGGTCATCAGTAGCGCATTTGCCGTTTTGAAGTCACAGTTTGGGGTGCATAAGTTTAAGATATGTTTCTTTTCCTTTCAACCTCGTTTGACGTTTCACTGTAGTAAGCAGTATTAGCTCTAAACCTTCTCTGTGACTAGTTAGTTTAGCCAATAGGAGACGGCAAGCACCGGAAATTTCAAATTTTAGTTTGCTTAGTTGTAGGAGAGGGCATAGGCACACGCCGAGCTGAGCCCGCAGGGCTTTTGTCTTAGTAACAGACGTAGTACAACCTTAAAGCAATCATGATGTGAGCAGGACGTGTATGGTTTCTTGCGATGCGAGTGTTTTGAAAGAACATTAATTACTACTGTGACACTGTTCAAAGTTCATCTAATGAGTCAACCTTGACGCATGCCGCTTTCCTGTTATACTACTAAACGACGACGACTCATCTGCCTCATGTAGTTCTACGTTGCCAGAGGCAGAGTCAAACCTGGCAACAGATTACACGAGTGTTCTTAGATCGCCTCAACCCTGGAGGGTAATTCTAAACACGTGGAAAATAATATTTGCGCAAGCCAGCGAGCACGCCTACCCTCCACCCCCGCTGAGAGCCAACAAGCCGTCACTCGCCTCGGGGCTAAACAGAGAGCAGTCGAATATGCACGAAGCCAAGTGGGGGCACAGCATAGCTACCCCCACCCCGGCCTTGTATACAAGAGAGATGCCATGAGGCGACGTCAAACCTCCCACCGCAGCCTGATGTTGCACCTGTCCTGCAGACTATGTAATTCCGTGCATGCTTGGGCTTGGGAGCTCAACAGTCTTCGGCAGCCACCAGAGTCTTCTACCATTGACGTTACCAGAGGCTCTTGCAGTCTTTATCAGAAGCTCCATTACCGTCACCAGAGGCTTCTGCTGCAGCCACCTGTAGCTACAAAAGCTATCATTGTCGACAACCACCACCATCTACCAGAAGCTCTTCATCTTCAATCACTGCAGGCTTACCACAACCTTCCGCTGTTGTTCCTCCTGGAACAGCAGCTGCCTCTACTCACTGGTAGAGACAACTACACCCACTGTTCTTAAAGTAGTGGTCCCCTTTTTACTATTGTCTCTTCTAGAAGCCCCTTGTATATAATAGCTGCAATTGAGTTGTTTTCATAGAGGTAAAGTACGGGGCAGTTAACCCCAGGTTCTGGAGCCAAAAGTCAGTGGAGTGGAATCCACGGTACTGTGTTGGTCAGCATGGTACTAACATCCATCAACCTTCCACCAGAGTTACCAGTTCCAGCCAGCTAGCACCGGCTCCACCTTAACTGACTGATGTAACCCCTGGTAAGACAGGTACTCCGAAACTGTCACGCGTTCTGACTAAACCAGTTAACATTCCAACAGTGGTAAACTTTGTTCCCAGTCGCCAACCGACATATCCAGCGTCAGTTGCTGGTAGCTTAAATGTCTGAATAGCACTAGCCAAGCGTGCATGACCTAACGCAGCCAAAACCACTGATGCCGTCGGGTGAGACATGACACAAATGATGACAAAAATACTTACTGGTAATTTGGGCGCCAGCAGTGATTCCCAATCACCGCACTATTGAGACTCAGGGTTCTCAGGTATGCTGTGGGTTCTGTGTGTCCATCTCACCTGTGCGTACTTACAAACACGTTGGTAACACTAAACTTTTTAATAAACATCACTGGAAATAAACACTGAATAAAATATATGTGGCTAGGACACTGTTACTACTGAATAAAAGAATTTAAGTTCACTGTAGACTTGCTTTTATTGTTATTATGCATACACATCAATGTGCCAATGAAATGATTATCTCGGTCACGACTAGCCAATTCCGCTTGGGTGCTCCCCAGCCTGCAATTACTCTAGCACACGCCTAGATGGATGCTCTCACTGAGGTGCGTGAAAGCACAACCTTCACAAGGGAAGAGGGCCGACAGTCGCTAGGGTGGACTAACAGTTTTTCCCTGAAGACAGGACATAGAATTACAAATGAAACCCTTGATTCATATTAACACATGTGATTACTTGGCATCACTAATGCAAACACGTCAGGGCTCACCATCCAGCACTTGGGTAGTGTGGTGACGGCCTATACAGAGAGCCAGCTAGGACGGGAATAATTGCACCATACACTAAATACCAAATTACATAAACCCTTGAATGATACATGAAGCAAGATGGGACACAAGATGAATACTCACAATAAACACGTGTGAAGACAAGCTTAGATGGCGCGGATGCCGCTGGATGTAGTTCGTAGCGGACCACGTGGTGCAGGTGAAATTACCATATTTCTGCGTGGAAACGGCAAATTTAAGTCAGACAAAAGATTATTCTTGCTGAGAAAATTATTCGCTTTACGACTGCAGTGGTTACAGGCGTGTAACATGCCTGATGGCGGTAAAATCCAACATTAATGTGACCGCATGATCAAGTACAAAAAGCATAAATTTACGTGAAAAATACATTGAACCCTGAAATAAATTATTGCACATACGATGTTACATAAATAAGCTCTCAAACGCAATGATGGCGTATACAAAGACTTGGCGTCGGTCGTCCAAGTGGTTATGTTGATGTTGCCGTAAAATATTCAAACACGAAAAATTACCCTCAAATACATACATAAAAATAAAGCCCTTAAAATTGTGTGTAGCAATAACGCAGACGTTACAATGAAATGCCGTAAACATAGGCGGATGACGCCTGATTCAAGTTGCACGGGTTGCGTGACCTCTCCGACATCTTTCTCCTCCTTTTCCTCGATTAAGTTAAAAATGCCACAAGGGCGCAAGAAATTAATAAAGTGGAAGCATAATGTTGGGGAAAATGTCTGGCAAAAACGTATGCAAGCAAAGGTTAACCAGTAAATTAAATTACGCGACACATGCATGGTGAGCGCCGTCATGGGCTCTAGCGCTGCTAGCTGTTAGCTGGAGTCACCACGTTGACTGTGCATATAAAGTATATAGCCCGGCACGGATCAACCTGTTTATGTTTATGTTGCAAGCCTGTGATTGGGTTTTGGAAAGTTCAATAAGACTGATTAAATATTCCAAACGAGAATTCAATTCTTTTTATTTTTCAACATTGCGCCTTATATTTTGCTCTCTACCGACTGAGTGAACCAGAGGACAGTAACTGCAACGGGGCTATTATTTAACCTGTGAAATGATACATATTAGCTGTCATGTGCTCTCAACAGTTTTCTCAAGATAATTGAGAAGTCATTTTTAACTTAAAATACTACAGACAATTGTACGACATTCATTATTTTAAGATTGGGAGCTGCATTTCAAGAAATTTAGAATATACCCCCATGCATTGCATTAACTCCATCAACCGTCTACTCCAGAGATTCCCCACCGACCTCTTCGAAAATCCCATTCACCTTAAAAAGGAAACACACCCTATGTTAGTCGCCTACCTTAGTGGACAGGATAAGTACTTGGGGATAGCCAACCCACACTTTTGGGGGTTTGAGCCAGCGGAACCAACCCCTGCAACCAACACAACCTTTGAGCTCCTGCCTACTGACAAACACAGTTCAAACTGACACCAGCTAGAGCTGACCCAGGTTAAGCAGCCTCTAAAGATTATGTGTCACCCAGGTATAACGCCCAGAGTAAACCTGCTGAAAAGCAAAGTCATTCTCACGGAACCTGACTTTGTGTCTTGATGCAAAACTACCAGGCTAGTTCTTTACACTGGACGTGCTGCAGTATATCGTAAAAACTAGAATCATACCAGAAACCCCTGCTACCAGGTGCGCCTGACCCGGCACACACCAAAACGCCTTTGATCATGGTGACCTACCTTAACAGCCCCAAGGTGTTACGCGTCACCACAAACAAGTTTAAAGGCAAGTATTGGTTGGTGCATCAGAATGATGCATCATTGTGGATTTTCCTTATGTTCTGACAGGTGCAAATTTCTGCTGTACACCAAGGTGAGCTATTAAGATTCAACATTATAAAATTTGTTTTAATGTAATATTTTCAGTACCATGTAAAACATTTTTCTAGAAACTTATTCTAACAGTTGGGGGTCGCATTATTTTCAGGTAAATACGGTACTGCTTTATCATTGTCACTGTTGTTGTTTCAGTCATCGTCGTAAATACTGAAATAATGAAGTGTGCAAGCATAACATGTCAATGCTTTCAGCTGAATTGCATCAGGTAAAAAACTATTGATTTCTGCCCCCAATAACGAAATAGCTGTGTATACCACATACAAAAGGTCCTCAATTTTGTCACTCCTTCACAACACACGAGCATGATAGTATCCTGTGACTAGACCAGAGCACTACTGGTGGATGCCTGACAGGTCTTGCATCACCCTGACCAACGTTCATACACTCCTCCATATTGGTAATATATGAAACCATTTACAGTTATATTCTTTTAATACCAGCTACTGTACTCAGCACTGTCCGAGTGATACAGCCGATGAAACCATCTGTGGCAAGACGAGGTTGGTTCCACAAGAGGCCATCAAACATTGAATTTCCGCTTGGAAAAAAGTAATTTTTCTCTGTTACACTTTTTATAACCGATTGGTGACACAGGAGGTTGATTATACCTTTCTGTGGTATCATTACATTCATAAGACGTCTGTTTATTAATATGAATTACAGTTTCATTAAAATATACACACTTTTTTTTTGTTCAAAAAGTCATCAAACACTTAATTATTGTTGATAAGTACACTGTTTCCTATTTTACAGTTTTAGTAATTGTTTGGTGAAAAGGGAGTTCGCAGATGCCCTTCTGTGATATAGTTTTATTTGGAGGATACCCTACTTTCGAATTAAATGAATATTTTACACAAAAATCATGTAACTATTATGCCAGAGACGACTGAACATGGACTTACAATGCTTGGTAAATCCTTGTGCTGCTCAATGTTTTTAAGATTTTGGGTCACAAGGGCAGACTAAGTATGCTCTCAGGTATCACCTTTTTCAAAAGACACGTATCTATTAAAATAAATTTAAATTTACTTTAAAAATGTGTCATTTTTGCACACGAGACAAGCACAAAACTTCAATGCACTGCACCATCGGGAACACATTTTGACGTGCATTTACATCAATAAACAAACATATTTCATTCCACAGTTATTTTCTGAGAGTATCTGTTATGAATTTAATTAGTTAAGAAAGGGATTTTATTAAATAACTTCGTTCTGGCAGTGTTTGAGTTAATTTCCAAAATTTATTTTTTAGCTTTGTCCAGGTCGCCTTCACCTGGGTTTTAGATAGGATTGAGCTTCCTATATGTTTCATAACTATAATAATTTTGTCATAAATTTTTTAATAGGAGCGAGTACAGACTCATCATTGCATTTTCCATACACGTTAAATAAAATGTAATATTTAATCTACCTAGAAGAGTAACTTATTTCTTATGTGTGTTACCTCGATTTTGACTTTAAAAGAGTTTGAGCACTGATTCCTGGCACTAAACAGTAGGGTCGTTACAGGTACTTGCTTCTCCTGGTTGATTTTGGTATAGCTCAAATGCCTTACGTTGAACATGGTAAACAGAGCAGACGATGTAGACGAGCTCTAAGAGAAGCATTAAGAGCTTTAAGAAATTTAAATTTCACTAATCCTGAGAACAGCAATCCTCAAAGTACTGAGAGCAGCAATTATCAAATACGCAATTCAATTCAACTGCCGATCCTTTCGTTCGGACCTCTAATAAAGCCACTTGGTAAGGTTCATCCATCCCAATACACGACCGACAATGAATATTGGTCTGCCCACGAAGACGAAGTAAATTCCACCCAACAGGTATTTCAAGGTGTTGACCGTTTATGGTCCAGCGAATCTTACACTGCTAGTTGTATTGAAGTATCTGAGAGTGTATAAATATAAGGGTTCCTGCATGGAAGAACGCCAGGCCCAACTAACTCTAGGGTTTACCCAACTCACCATTTGACATTGGCCTAATTTACGGAAATTTAAACTACCCAAAACTTCCCAATGTGGAGGACCTTCAACCTAGCTGGCAATTTGATTAGGTACTAAAGGTACCACATCCCGTTTACCCGACCCGGCAGAGTAACCAAAGTAGCAGAGAGACAGATACCCCAAAAAAGTCGGAACGTGAAGAGGGGGGAGGGGGAACACAGTCATTTATTAATATAATTTAGTTTCTCTTGATCCCCCTCGGGAATCCCCTCCAGGACCAGTTTCAAAAGGGCGCCCGATGTGGGGCATGATGCTGTTTTAGTTCAGTCTAGGCAGCAGGACTAGGTCAGTCACGCTTCATTTGCATGCCACGTAGTCATGCCCACATTGAGAGCACCTGTAAGTCCCCCCCGTATTCGCTTCAAAACCAACACACAAAAGATGCCATTAAAAAAAACAAGTCAATTTATGATTAAATAATCACTTAAAATTACAAACTTCAATTTTTGAAATTGAGGGAAATTTAATTTTCATTTATATTAATATTTTCGTTTAGTGTTCCTTCGTTGGCCAAGCCATGCTCAATCCCACAATAAAAATTTACCAAAACTGATTTATTTGCACCAATTTTTGCCAGTCATTACTTGCCAAGTCTTTTTCAAACCTTTACAATTCTAACCAAACACGCAGCTGATAGTTACCAATAATAATCATGCCCATTAAATTACAGCCATGTCTCTAACCTCATTCGAAATTCTGTCTGCAATAACATGGCCATAGAGTGTTGAACACAGTGTTAAAGATTGTATGATTCATTCTTATTGCCACCAATGTAAGACTGCAGTAAATACATAAGAACAATACTATTTTGTGATGGTTTCACATAGTTGCAAACCTACGAATGCAGTAAAGATGTCGGAAGAAGAAGATAAACTGTTGCAGAATGTAAACAATACTATCAATAGCACCAGTTATTGATTTTCCGTTTTGTTTTGCATTCACATAGTATTAAAAAATGAATGGTGTGCGCAATCTTTGGCGAATATACCAAAGAGAAATATGGTTGAACATAAATAACTGGAATGAATCATTGAAAATCCACTGCATTTCAAAGCTAAACGATTGTTCAGAATATATTATGGCTTTTGGGCAGAATATCTGATTGATGGATGTGTGAAACTTATGTTTACAGAGTCGTATCACGCTGGTTTTCTAACATTGTCTATATAGGATAGTTGTTGAGACCGTCCAAAATAAAAAGGGCTGTTACGGGAAAACAAAATAAACAAGATCACATCAACAAGATTTCACTGTATGGGGGTTAGCGGTTTCAAATTGCTCCAAAATATCCCAAAATATCTATTGCAACTGATCTGTCATTAACTACCTTATATCTGGAAACTCTAAGGGGTCGTTTCAGTAGTTCTACTGTAGTACATTAGCAACTCTTGAACAGATGGCACCTTGCAATAAAAATTTTTTTTTGACAAGTAATAAAAACAGTACCAGAGGCAGTACAAACCTGGATTGCATCAACATCTGACGATGAAGTTGTGTTCATCTTATGACTAGTGATGTTAGTGAGCAGATTGCTGGCATGTTCGCGGACGAGGCTGGCTTCTCGGTGGTCCACTAAAAAACTGTCACATAAAAGGCTACTTCCAGTGCTGACACCATCAATTATGACACATACTGTTAAAGGATAACACTAGAGAAAACATTGTCCAGCAAACACACACACATCTACTTAAAAATAATTATGAGTGGTGATTTAATAGAAGCAAGATTTTGTGGTTTTTTAAATTAACATTTTGGTGTTATTTTCCTTAGATTTCAGTGTTATTGGTTTTATTTTTTTTCCTAACACAAATTACATGCTTTATATACTTCTGGATTAAAATAACGTTGTGAGGTTTTAAGCAATCATAGTTAACATTTTTTAAAGCAGTAATTATTGCAAAGGTTTCAATTAAAAAATATAATTTTGCAAAATTCACAAAGAATTTTTTTGGAAACTCAAATAAGTTTAAAAAAAATGATGTTACACTAAAAAATTTTAATGCAAAGGAATTATGAAATAAATACATAAACTAGACAAGCAGTATCCACGTAATCTCAATATCATCTACAAGCTTTAAATAAAAAGTCTTCTCAGACCGGTTCAGGTCTGTTTTTGTATTAATTTCTTGCACACTTTTCGCCATTGCCATTCTTTTTACAGAAAATGTCCAAATGATAGATATTTTATGAAAACAGTCTTTTTAATGTATCAATTTAGATATCACACTTTCGTGTCAAAGTAAATTTGTGTATATAACTAGTGCTGAGCTGAAATAGATTTTTACAGATACCAGTAAGAACCGATACTTCCTCGCCAATACAACTGATATTGAATAGCGATACAATGGACACATGAGTAATGGATTGAAAGACTTCTACTAGCACTAAAAGTAATTTGGGAAGCTGATGAAAATCTGTGTTAAAGTCAGTCTCACATAATGTATGCTTTAAGTAAACATACAAAACATTAGTAAAATTAATTTTACATTAATTATTCAAATTCAGATAGTAAAAGCAGCACTCAAAATAAACTTCAGTAATTTATTTTTAAATTTAGGTCATGGCAACTTAAGTAATTTATGTTTTAAACTTATCCAATAAAAAAATATTGAATCTACACTGTCGTGTACCTATCACATTTCTCAGCATAATTAAACTTTGTTCATATTCAGAAACTTAAAAATTATTAATATGTATAGTTTTAAATTCAGCACTCCCATATTTTACTAAGAGTAAAATTGAAGCACTGCCAGTTCATGAGTTACGAATGTCAGAATCATTGCTTTACAATATTTTAAATACTGAAATGACAAGGTGGGACACAAGTGTGATGCCTGCAAAGCTGGTAACTCGGCGACCCGCAATACAAGCTGTAGATGATTATTTCTTACAGCTCCTATCATAGTATGTCACAATGGGGTGGGAAAGGCATCTACTATCTCTCTCTCTCTCTCTCTCTCTCTCTCTCTCTCTCTCTCTCTCTCTCGCTCTCTATATCTATCTATCTTCCGCTCTCTTCCCTTTTCACATAGATGATTATCTCACAGCAGGGTAGCATCTCCCTTCCACACCCTTTTTCTACCTGGAGTGACAATCAGTTTGTTTAATACTTGGAATAAGAACAGCAACTGCTGACTCAAAACGGCATCAGTTGAGCCTGTCATACTCCAACATTGCCACCCTATCATCCTCAGCTAAAAAGAAAATCAGCTAATTTCATGAGATATTGCACATTTGTCCGTATTTCATGTTATTTTGCATTTTAACTAGTATTTCGGTGTTATTTTGTTTTATTGTGATTTACCACAAAATCATGCTTTATATATATATATATATAATAAAAATAAAAAAAACTCACACACACACACACACCCGTAGTTCAAACATTTAATAATTACTTCAGTAAAATTCCACAAAATGACAAATGGAAGCCTAAGCTATAAATAGCTATTAGTTTTGAGTACTTCACATTGGATTAACCATTCAAATCCTCAGCATAAATCAACACTTATCACTAATAAACATGATGTAAATTTAACAAAAAAAATTAAAAAGGAAAGAATAATATACAGATTAAATGGGGCCCCTAACCAGTATTAATGAAGAAGTTATAAGTAGAACTTACTTTCTAGTATACGTGCTAGTAAATTTGATGAAATAGGCCCTGCTCTACAACTGAAACAAACGGAACATTTTGACGTGCGACGCTTTCCTGACATTACACAAACAACTTTGTTTCATCTGTGTGTATCTCCTAGGCGCACTAGATGGTGTCCAAACCAGACTATAACAACCAGAATGCTTACAGGTTAAGTCTCTTATCATGGGGACTAATACAGAAATGTCAGTTTTGTACTACTCACTCATGGTCAGAAAGCATGCCTCGAAGATGAGTGAGCCAATGGCCAAGCGGCCGAAACTACCCTCAGCGGTCAAGTAGTTCCAGAGAGTACCGACGGATGGTGTCACTACTGCTCTAGCCACCAGCAAACACCGCCAGCAGAAAACCCTTGGCACCGCTCACTAGGAGACGCCTTGACCGCCTCCACAGCCCGGACGAGGGCGAGCCAGCAATATATATATATATATATATATACCTCCGCGCGGCTCAGAAAGTGTGTGCTGCTCTTCTAGGAGCAGCACACCTCCAACAGCTCACTCTACCACCCTGTGTGCTGGAACTTTCTGCCAATGTCAATGACTTCCAGACTTAACAAGTTTTCAGTTGATACACCAACACCTTCCAGACCTTCTAGGAGCCTTGGGCCTACAACCTCCGACGAAGTCATTAACCCTCTTTGCAAGCTTACCCTTCTGGTAATGGCAACTAACCCTGCAACCCTTCTGGTAGTGAGCCCCCAAAGTCCCTTCAGGACACAGTACAGAGTAGATAGGGTCAGTTTATATAACTACCCAGTTGAAACTGCTTTACCCAGCCTAGAACCAGGTCCCCTTCACCTGGCTTTGTGTAGTTAAGTACTTCTGGTCAGCTTGAGGAAATTAGGATGTAGTACGGGTCACCATGCCTATTCCTCTCGGAGTTCTCTCCTACTCCTGAGTATCAATCGTTAGGTGACTGCGCTACTCCCACGTAAACCCCAATCCAACAGATTGAAGCAGGAGACTGCGGATTGCAACCATATTTTTCAAAACCTAGTGTAGGATTGGGGGCTCCCCCTCAGAGATGCTCATACATCATCAGATAAAAAACACGCTTGATGGCCACCTGTTCTGTGCACCTGGTGTACAGTAAGGTAGAGCCACAAACACTAGCAAGACAATCCATAAGAAAGGCGAGTCAACCAGCCCAGTTTGTACTCCGTTCATAGCGACGCTGTGTCACCTGAGGGAGTATTTGAGTGGTTCTGGGGGTCTGACCGCCTTTGGACCCACACCCACACTTGTTGTCAGATGTGTCAGAGAAGATCCACCTCTCTGACCACTGCACTACTGTGTCAACGGTTGAGGAAAAGGGTACAGCTCTGTGTTGGCTGTGGTAGAACCCTCTAATTAGGGACAATAGTCGCCTGCTTCCCTCTCGTGAGGCTGGTCATATAACCTACACATGCTTTACACCCAAAGGTGCAGGGAAAAGTGACAGGAGAGAAAGGCAGCTGTCGCATCTAAGTCTAACTGGAGCTGCAATCCAGTTTCTTTGGCATTCTGCACGATAACCCTGGGAACAAGCTCATGCCGCCCGTCAGCTGGAAACGCCTGAGCTCCCAGCTCCCTCCCCTCTTTTGTTTCAGCCTCAACAAAGACATTGGGGACACCTCACCCCATTGTCTCTGCCATCCGCCGGGGAGAAGATGCGCCACTCGGAATTGCCAACCCGTGGTTCCTGGGGCAACGGAGCACCCGCCCTGCCAAGGCATCTAGCTCCTCCGGCAACACCAGCCACGTCTAGGGCACCAGTCCGGCCGGGCCACCGTCTACGAAAATAACCAGGAGAGAGCGAGTCACACCACCCGACAGACTGCCCAGCCTAGACTTTGTACCAAGCCGCCAAGTTGCACGTCCGACCTTGTATACTGGTCAGGCCTTAGTCTGGCAGTAGTGAGGGTGGCCGTTTAAAACCCCATGTTACTGACCTGCAGGCCCAAAACAGTTTCCCGACAGTGATGTCGCCTTCAGTTATCCCCAGCCCGTCATGCGTTAAGTTGTGTTAATTATTAATCTACACTATAGAGATGACATAGCTTGACCATACACAAAACTTTTTTATAAATTCATGCCTACACTCTTTAAGGGTAGCTGTCTTTCCTGCCTTTTGCATTCCAGCATTGTGATGTGAAAAAAAATTCAAAACTAACAACAGTCCCACACAATGTCTTTGCAGAGCAAACGAGAGACTAGAGTGAGGTTGGAGGACACGACGGGTCTCCCAGAGGACAGGTGTCTCCCTCTGGTATCAATGCTACGAGAATTTCCCCAAGTGCTTGAAGGGAGGATGTTCACTCCACTTTCACTCCTCAGAGAACCCACAGAAGCGGCACTATTGCTGGTATCACGGCCTCAAAAATGAGAAGAGTGGCGAGTACCATTCTCAGCCCCAGTGGTACCCACACAAGCGGCACTAATACTGGTAGCCAGATGCCCAGATGAGATAGACAACATTTTCAGAAGTAGTGAGGTCTTAACTCCAGAAATGCTTAGGTAAGAAGCACTATCATTGGTAACCTGGCACCTAGATGAGGAAGAATGCATTTCCTACGGTAGAAGTAACTAAAACCTGAAAGGCTTGCTGGAGTGAGTGAGTGAGTGAAGAATGAAACGTTTTAAGCCATTTGATCATTCACGGGGGATCAACTATTTCTGAAAGGGTCATGAACTCTGGACTGAATGAATGAATAACTTACAAATTCAACTTCAAATTGAATGATATTCAAGGGCTGAAACCTCATTACCCAGAGTCAGCCTATGACCAATAGGTGTCGTGGTAAGCCATGACATCAACGGGGATTGAACACAAGCCAGAGGAAAGGCTTGAAGGAAAAGGTTAGAAAGACACTCTTGGCATCAGGCCGAGCACACGAGTATAAGCCATCCCTGGTCAAGCAGCTAGCTATTTTGTCACCTCAAGAACAAGCGCAAGCGCTACGACACCTGCAAGATCCAGTGGAAGCTCCTGTGCCCCACAATCTCTTCAAGCCACCTGAGAGAACTGGCCCCGTTGAATACCCAGAGCGGATCATCAAGTATTTGCGCCGATCTGAACAGCTGCCTACATCTATCATCGGCTATCTCGTACCTGCTATTCTTCACCCAGTACCTCTGCGTAAGCCTCAGAACAATGTTCACCAACCCTCTGTACTGACAGTAAACCACACCCATTTCAAGTGCTACTCCACTTAAACATCGCCCAGGTACAACCAAGACAATAGGGGCACCCAAACTCAGAATAGTGCTATCCATGCCAGATTTTGTGCCCTGCTCTATAATCATGCAGCCAGTTTTGTGTAACGGGAAGGTGCTAGTACCCAAGCAAAAGTGAATCACCATATCCATATATAAGCGCCTGGCTTAGCTCCTAGGCAAAAAGACCCTGGCTTCTAGTACGAGACCTAGAGTATAAGTTCCCGATACGTAATGCGTCAAATAGAGGAACACCCAGGCCATATCCTTTTCTGGTGCTACCAACATCGGGCATCGACTGTTGAAGTTACACAAGACAGCACAATTGATTCAACCACTACCATCCCCTCTGCTCTTACAGAACTCCGGACAATCAGACTTCGGGGAGTCACAGAAAAACACCCCATGGCGCCCATCCACACAGCCATAATGTCGAACAACGCCCATAGCGAACACGAGCTGAAGATGCCAACTAGGCCACAACGGGAGAAAACCTTGTTCATGTCCAGGCTGTCCCAGAACAGGAACCTACCGCATACAATGTGCCCACTGCCACCTTTGGCATCACTACTCTTGCCTTGGCTGGGAAGACATTGTACGGTACACCGATGGGATGGAATACAACTGCGAAGAGTGTCGTACTAGGCAGACCACATACTGTAATTGGGTCACTTGTCCTGGTTATGGGATATACACAGTATGTAGCATCCTTTGCAGGGAGAACTATCACCACACCTGCATCAGTTGGCCTGACGAGCCCATAAACAGGCCAGGCCTGATCTATCAGTGTGAGGTGTGTAAACTAGCTGCAGAGTACAGACCTACCATCCCCGGACCCACCTCAACACACAGTCACGCAACGTGCATGAGAGAACCGCAATTTCCAGAGTTTGCTGCATGGCCACACGAAGACCTCTGCACTTTCATCAACGAATGTGAACGAGAGTATCGTCTTTACGAAATTCCCAAAATGCATTGGGTTTCCAGAGTCCACCTCAAGTTGAAGGGAAAGGCATTAGACTGGTGGAACGTGTATGGCGAATTCGTCGCAGACTCGCAGCAACTCAGCATGCGACTGAAACAACATTGCGCTGGAGACGAAGTCGTCACCCATTTAATGATATAATTCTACAGCATACTCCAAAAACCTGGGGACGAGGTATAAATATTTGTACACAGGAAGGAACAGATGTACCACAGGATTTTTCTAAACAGAGACGAAGATGCGGTGTATCTGCCAGATTACACGCTTATTGTTGCCCAGAATCCGCAACATCTTACTACTCCTGAAACCCGCAACAACTGATGAGCTAATTGACAGAGCTCAGGAGGCAGAAAGCAACTCTCAGGTGCAAGCCCTGCTGGATCAGCCTAAGCCAGTGAAACCTCACGAGGAAGAAAAGACAGGGAACAACTTATTAACCCACCCCCGCCACCTCCACCGAAACTGCCTAAATACTGGTTCTGCCCTGGGAATCACTTTAATAAGGACTGCCTCCAGAAGCCAGCCATTCAACCACAGAAATCCACTGAGACATGGGATGCTGCCTCAGTACCGCAGGTTGTCCAAGACAAAGAGGCACCGCCCACCAAGTCGCCGAAGGGAAACTGCAAAACCGCAGAGAAGAAAGGAGCGTTCCCGTCTGAAAAACGGAACCTACCATTAGCTCCTAGATGAAATTGTTGAAGCCCCTACCACCCCAAACATTGAGGTTTGGGTAAACTGTGAAACTGCCCTGGCATTGTTGGACTCAGCTGCGAGAGGGAATTTTATTTGCAGCAATTTACTTCTGCCACACCAACACTACAAATTGGAACCCCAGAGTAAGGCAGTATGAATGACTAAGCCAGATTGTACCCTCAATGTCGACAGATGAATCTCCTTGCCTTTCGAAGTGCACAGCCTGATGACCCACGCTCATTTTGTAGTCACCTCGGATATAGAAGAAGTCATCCTCAGACATCCATGGTTTCCCAAGCAGCAATGCATAATGGATCACGGGAAGCGCAAGGTATACCTGGGCGACGATTCATGTTACACTGGGAGTACCTGGCCAAACAACAAGAAGCCCGCCAGATTGATGCACAAGAAATCCAACATGACCTAACACTAGAACAGTTCAACAACTGAAGTAGGTCTTAGGTGAACGTACAGCCGCCTTCGGAACCAATGGGAATCTGCGTCAGACACCCACGGTGTAACAGGAGATACTACTCAAAGACTCCACGCCTATTTTCAATAGACCGTACAAAGTCTACAACGACGGTGAGTAAACATGCAGGAAATCAACGAGATGAAGCAAAAAGAGATTGCCGAGTTATATACGTCACCCTACAATTCTCATGTGGTACTGGTACTCAAGAATGATGGGCAACTTCGTTTTTGCGTGAATTATAAAGTGCTAAAGGACGCCACCCTGTCCACTCCTTCGCCGGCTCTTGAACTGGCACATACGCTGTGAGATATCGGCGAGGCCCCCATATTCAGCACCTTAGACATGAAATACAGGTACTGGCAGATTTCCGTACTTCCGGATAGCTGCCCCTACACAGCAATCACGTCGCCAGAGGGAAAGACTTTACAGTTCTCAGTTATGCCGTTCGGACATAAGAATTCATTGGCCACCTTCCAGCGTTTGATGTCATCCAAAATTCTCAACAGATACTTGGGCCAGTTTTGTTTCACTTACCTGGGCGACATAATAATTTACTCCAAAATTTGGGAGGAGCATTTCTCCCACCTCCAACAAGTTTTGGAACATCTAGAGCTACATGGGCTCACAGCCAAGCTTTCCAAGAGCCACTTTGGCCAAACCTCCATAGAATACTTAGGCCACGTCATGTATATGGAAGGAAACTAGCCGCAAGATCGTTCACTCCCAAGCCAACCAAGAAGCAGAGGTTCCCCAAACAAAGAAGCAATTTCACCGATTTTTGAGACTCTGCAACTGGCACAGCACAGGGAATTTGTTCCAACCATTGCCAAAGTAATGACAACCTTTCATCTGCTACTTGGAAAGGACGTTCGATGGAAGTGGACACCCGAATGCCAGGCAGATTTCGACACCTTGAAAGGGAGCTTCCAGCATATTCACCACTTACACCATTCACAAGGAGAAGAACCCCTTATATTGCAAACGGATGCCTGTCAGAATGGACTGGGAGCTGTGCTCTACAGGAAGACTCAGATGGAAGGCTCTTGGTAATAGCCTACGCCAGCACTAGGCTCAACCCCACAGAACAAAGGTACCACGTAAAAGAGCAGGAATGCCTTGCTATACGCAAGTTTAGGTACCACCTGGAAGGGAACCATTTCATTCTCCGAACAGATAGCATGGCACTGAAATGTCTTAGGGAGGCCAAATACAACAAAGCCAAGCCTGCTATCGGAATTTGATTTCGAAGTACAGCATTGCCCGGGGGCTCAGAATGACCTACCTGATGCTTTGTCCTGACAGCCAAGTTCCAAAGAAGATGCTAAGCCAAACGAAGACATGGATCTTGTTTTCCCTCCAGAACCCGTGGAAATACCCCTGGAAGAACATATACAATTGCTACAGCTAAAGCTTTCATGCAGTCAAATCGAACTGCATCAGCAAATCAACCCAGAAATCCAGACTCTGCTCCAACAATGCCCACAATGGTATGAGACGTGTGACAATGTTGTGTGGTCACGTAACCGCCAGTCGGACGCCACATGGAAGATCTGGATACCATGAGCTCTACGCAAAGATGTACGCCACCACTTCCACAATCACCCTGATGCAGGGAACCGAGGCACTTGGGAGACACTCACAGATCTAATTGTTTGTTATATCTGGGACGGAATGAGTCGTGATGTACGTCAGCACGTGAGACAATGCCTCAAGTGCTGCCAGCATAAAAGTTACTCTGTTCGACGGAACACTGCAAAACCACACAAACCCTCTTCACCATGGAACCAAGTCGCAGTTGACTTAATGGGACCATATCCTCGGAGCACCTGATCGAACTGCTACCTGCGGGTAGTCACAGATATGTTTTCTCGCTGGGTCGAAGCCTTTCTGTTGACCAGCCAAGAGACCCAACATATTGTAGCCAAGTTTGATCAGGAGGTGTTTCCATGCTGGGGATACCCTCAAAATATTCTGACGGACAATGGGACCCAGTTCACCAGCGCCTCATGGCATAAGGCAGGGGTCTCCAAATTTATTGCTTGTGAGGGCCACATTAAGTTTTTAATCTCAGCGGGGACCAAATAATCACATTTTATCACAAATTTAAGACTAACACAAAATTTGCAAATGTATTAAACATATTTACAGAGTACAGTTTAACAGTCAAGTCCACTTAGTCAGAGGTATGGAACTTGCTTTTTGAAGCCAGATTTATGTCAAACTGTGGCTCTAATTCTGTCTGTTGAGTAAGTAAAATGTCTCTTAAATGTTGGTCACTCAAGTTACCTCTGTATTTCGACTTTGTGAACTTCAACAAAGGAAAGGTTTGCTCACACGGATATGTAGTACCAAATATAGACAAGAAACTGACTGCAAAGTCATTGATCTTTGGGTAGTTTTCTTCTGGAAGGAAGTTGTAAAACTGAACAAGGCTTGCTTCTTTGAACTTATCCTTCATGATGTCATTAGCTTGCAGATCAATTAAATCCAGTTGCAATGATGGTTGAACATCTCAAATTTCACACGAAAGAGGGTTCTAGAAAATCCTTATAGTCTTAAAAAGTGCATATAAATCTGAGAACATGTCAGAGAATTGTTCCTTCAGATCACAAAGAATTTTTTCTAGCAAACAGAAGTGGAAATTTTGAATCTTGTTCACGTTCCAATGACTGGTAGCAGATGAAGTGTGTAAAATTTTTCTGTGAAATTTGTTGTTCAAAGAGAAGTCGTTTCTGACGAAAAGATTTGACATGTGTGTAAAGATCACAGATAAGACTGTCTTTTCTCTGAAGTTTTTTATTTAGTTCATTCAAGTGGAGAGCAACATCAGCAAAGAAAGCTAATTTCCACAGCCATTCCTTGTCAGACAAGATTTCCATAGATATTTCTTTCTCATTCAGACATATTTCAATTTCTGCTCTTGAAGGAAAAAACTTGACAAAATTTTACCACAGCTCAACCACCTGAGTGCTGTGTGGTATGGAAGATCGGGTGACAGAGATTCCACTTCTTCTAGGAAAGACTTGAAATGCCTATGTTTAAGTTCATGGAATTGAACGAAATTTACTTCAGTATTTATAGGATTCATCACCCAAGACATGTCCACTGACTTTCCACATAAAGCTTCCTGAAGAAGGATACAGTGTAGTGTCAGTGGCTTAGGAACACTGCTGGCTTCACATTCTGCATTCATTCTTCCAATAAAACCCTTATTTGTAGCACACATATTTTTCCCGCCATCTGTAACACATTTGAGCTGAGAAAGATTAAGGTTGTACTTTCAAGCTAAAGTTGTTTGCAACCCTTGAAGATATCCTCACCTGTTGTTGTACCATGCAAGCTTACCAGATCTGCTAGTTCTTCAGTTAATTCAAACTCTCTGTTCACACCTCTAAAAACAACAAAACTTGAGCAGTGTCAGAAACATCTGTAGACTCGTCTAAAGCTATTGAGAACCACAACAATTCTGATGCTTTTTCTGTTAACTGCGTTGAAAAATTGCAAGCAATACCTTCAACTCTACATGCCACTGTGTTTGGCAAAAGACTAACAGATTTACACAGTTCGATTTTGTTAGGAAACAATTCTTCAACCATAATTAACATGCAATTCTTTATAGAGTCACCGTCTGTGAATGGCTTACCTCTTTTGGCGATTTCCCTGGCAATTCGTAAACTTACTCTCGTAACAGCTTCACTTTCTTGAAAATGTTTTGTTGAAAGCAACGTCAGCATTTTAATGTTTTGAATTTATGCTCATGCACCTTGTCCTTGAATTTATCAAAGTTTTCACCATGCATGTGTTGTAGGGATGACAAATATTATACTACTTTAAGAAAGCAATAAGTTCATTACAGATCACATACAGTGCTTTGCTTACTTTCTCTATCACAAAATATTCCACGCACCCCTTATCAATGAAGACACAGCATTCACTATCCACTTTTCTCATTTTACTCCGAACCGACATTGTGTTCACTTATTCATACAATAACATTCAGCCTTAATATGATATTAAGAAATACGAACACGGCCTGAACAGATGAATGAAATCACAGCAAATACAAAGATAATGCAGTGTTGCCAACCATTTTTTAGCCATGTACCTACAGACTGGCAGGAATGTCCCTACTTTTACAAGCAATTATAAAATGTGACAGCTGTGCTGTTTATGAACAAGAAAAGATAGGAAATAGCACATATACGTGTTTCAGTAATTTTAGTAGCTCTATTCTCAAAGATAAAATGATGTGTGTTTCAGCATTACATCACTAGAAAAGCAGCAGGTTTTAAAATAAGATGATTCTTAAGTTATGTGAATCCGTGTACTTGTTTTTCTTACCGTTTGTGATCAAATTTAAGTTTACTAAATTTTCCATTTTATTTTATCTCCTCATGTCGGGGGTTGGATTAAACACCTTCGTGGGCTGGACGTGGTCCACAGGCTGTATTTTTGAGACCCCTGGCATAAGGCATGCTAAGGTTGGGGAGTAGAGATTTGGATGACAACGCCTTACCACCCTCAAGAGAAACCCTATGGAGCGTCGCAACCAAGAACTCAAAAATGCCTACGCCTCAGTCTAGAAGAAGACCAACGGTACTGGGATCACCACTTGCCGAAGATACTGTTCGCCCTCTGCCTAAGAACTTACAAAGCCACCGCTTCAAGCCCAAGTCAGCTTCTATTGGGACACACGTTGCAACACCCTGGTGAATGGCTGTTGGAGCACTCCCCCACAACCAAGCCGCAACCCGAAGCAATTCGTGAAGCAGTGGAAATACACTTTGAATGAATCCGAGAGAAGCAGGACAAATACGTAAGTTGGAAGTATCCGCAACCCCCGCACTGGGTTCCGTCAATTTTGCAATGGGGGAAACTGTACTAATACGCAGCCATCAACTGAGCCGAGGGGCAATCAGTTCAGTGCAGAATTCGTGGGCAAGTAGGAAGGACTCTACAAGATAATTGGACAGCCAAGTAACGTATACTGGGTGGAATATTGCCGTTGAAGAATAAGGAAAGCCATGAGGCCAGTTACACCATTACCCAGAATCCGCCCCAGCTCCAGTTCAGTATGCACCCGCTTCGTTAAATTACAGACACTCGGACGACGCTAAGGAAACAGCCTCTCCGTCCGCTGGTCAGGAAGAACGGATGTCTCCCACTACCAGTGTGGATGAAGAAGGAGCATGGGTAACGAATAATCACTGCTCTGAGCCCGTTAGGAGTAGGGCACCTAATGCTGACAGAGTAGAAGTCTCTACACGAATTGTACCGTCCACCCCCATAGAGTTTCGAAGAAAGTTCATCCACCCCCCTGAAAAGTGAACACCTAAAGCTAAGGAGATTTTCTCGAGAAGTCCAGCAGACCGAGCATCTAGCCACCATCGCCTGCGACTGACTGCCGGCATCAGGAGAACCACTTCAGTCAGCTCCGCTAGATTGTCAGCCCAGACACTGCATCATGATGGACTGCATCCCCAGCTCGAGCGAGCACCGCCTGTCAGGAGTCAGCGACGACGGACGTCATCCTGGCAACCTCTGCAGAGAAACCACAGTTCACGCCCAGGACAGCATTTAGAGCAGTCAGTGTCCACGAGGTCCAATCACCTACGTCAAGCCTGCTCACAGCCACTGCAACGGTCATTCCTGATTGTGTGACCGACTTAGCAGTGCAGTCTATACGCTCAATGCAGAAGCTGCCCCCTTCAAGTATCCAGAGCTGCCCACGGTGGAGAGTATCGCTCAGGAGTACAACTAGAGTAAACCAGAGGAGGCTACTCCCAGGATTTTAATTACAAATTCTCATGTAATTAGCCCTTGTAATACCATTGTAAACTGTGATATGACTATTTCCGACAAATACGGGAATGTTAACCAGCACAGTTGTGAGGGGGATCCAGTTGGAGGACAAGATGCCTCCCAATTCCACACCAGCTACGAGAACAATGCTATCGCAGTCTACATTCCTGAGACGACACGCCTACAGGCTGATCGAGCATCTGAATCCGTATCTGCAGCTGACCAGACAGTAGAGGGAACTGCACCCGCCAACCGAGAGAAGACTGCCGACCTTGCCGTCAAAGAGGTCTCACCACCAGCTAGAGGGGCACACCTTGTTTCGCCCTGTATCCAGCTGCCCCAGCTCGTCACGGTAAAACGGCCAGCTCACTCTCTGGGCCAAGCGATCCACACGCTATTGCCCAGTGCCAGTAGCACTACTAGCCAGTTGGGTACTGACATCAGCAGTCGCCAGCAGAGAGACGACGACAGCAAACTCAGCAGGTCACAGCTGCGTGTCCAGCCGTCACACGCCTGCAGAGCCCACATCACAGCGGAGCCATGGCAGCAGTTTTCAATGTTCCAGTGGCTGCGTCCCCGCACACTTCTCCAGAGCCATGGCAGTGACCCCGGTGATAGGAGGCACTATGCAGTGACATTATTGCTGCTTTGAACGTGATAGAGCTTGTCAACGCCCCTAGCAGGGAGCAGATGCCAACGCCCCTAGCAGGAAGCAGATGACAATGCCCCTAGCAGGAAGCTGATAACACCATCGCTAGCGGGAAGCAGAAGGCAACATACAGTTCAATGCCCTAGTGTCAATGTAACTAGTTAGCTGATACCTCTGCTACACAGTGCATGCCCGCACTATCTCCAGTGTTACATTAGTTGCTGTTAGAGTAACCATATGACGACTCAATGCGATAATGTTAACAGCTCTCACCATGACGAATCTTTTAACAGGTTGGTGTGGAAAGTGCTATGTTTAGCTTTTTGACATTAATTCCTTGCACATCCTAGGGTAAAATGTCTTAGCTTTTGTTTGCTCTGAAAATCTGTGTATGTAATGTAAATGGCTAGGGCAGGCTAAAAGAAGCAACCAAAGATTGAAGCAGTGAGAGGAGGTTGCGAGAAGAGAGCCACTGTTAATAAATAATTGTCCTTTTCTTTTGAGTGCCATGTTTTGCTGATTACGTACGGGTAATTGTAATTTAAAAATTATGTGTCAATACTTTCAGCAAGCAGTTATGAACTTTTTATGAGTAAGGCTGCACGAAGATAAGAAAAATAGAATACAAAGAGTATTTCACAAGAGTAATGCAAGTAATGAGAAAAAGATAATTTTAGCCAGAAGCACTGGAGTAGCTACGAAAAGAGAAAAGAATTTATGTTTTAATATATTACAAGGGTTTACATGCATTTTCTTCTTTTAATTCTGTCCTCTATTTCCTTTGTAGTGGTGAAAGCACTTGTGTATTTTATGTGAAAGAAACTCTGCTACTTAACTCTACAAAGAAACACTTTAGCCAGGAGATGGGTCTGAAAGCGCCTGGCTTTTTGGAAAACCCTTACGATTCAAATTAGGGAAGACGTAAAAATAGCACGCTGTGCGACACTAGTAACATTGCAAGTCTTCCGTGTAGCCGGCCACAGCATTACCGCAGGATATTGGAGAATGAAGTGCTTAAAATGGTGACAAGATTTTTAGGATAGTCTGTCAAAGGACGATTCCACCCAGTTGATTCTTTTCGCATGCAGATCATGTGTTTATTGTTGTGAGTCACCAAGAGTATGAATTAGTTTGTGAATGCACGCTGTAATGAAAGAGGCCCAATTTCTTTCTCCTTCCTTTACATCAGAGTCTGCAGCATCTGGGTTAGTGTCTGGTGCATGGCAGGCCTGAGCCATGTAACAACTCAGCAAAAGATTTCCCGGTGGCTTCATTTGTGCAGATACGTAAACTAAAAGCTATGTCTGGTATGTGCTAGGCCCATGTTGTATGATCTTCGCAGACTTTAACGCAGTTATGCTTTTACCTGTTGGTTTTGGCGTTCTGTCGGGTTTGCACGTGCTTGGTAGATGTTGGTAGTGTGGTGCTCGACATGCCATTCTGTACACAAACACTTCCAACATGGTCTGTAGAACTGTTGTCAGGAGCATTTTAGGATAACCCCAGTGGGGAAAATATCTCCTTTTTCAATGTGGCAGCCAGCAATGTGACGTATATCCGCACTCCGCAATGCATACAGTTTGCACCAATGTGTAAACAAATCAGTAACCACAAGTAAGAACCGTTTACAGTCTGGTGAACATGGGTATGGGACCATAACATCTAGGGCAATGGCTTTGAATGGATACTAGGGTAGCATCGGTTGTTGTTCGGCATTCCCGTATCATCTACGTGTTTTGTAAACATTACATAAATGCCATTTGCGCACATACTCTTTCACTTCCTTCTTGAGGCCGGGCCACAAATAGGATGATGTAATGTTACACACGGTTTGTGCTGCATCGGGGTGTCCGGATAGGGAGTTGCTAGGGATGACGTGAATTACAGTAGTGTGCGCTCCTGGCGGCATGTAGAGGCACCACCAACCTCCTGACCGGCTGTTGTTATGTTACATGTCTCGAGACATCTGTTAATCGTTCTCTACCTCTCTAACACTTCCTGCTTGCACTGGGCCTTTATCTCCTTCCTCTCCATGGATATTTGCTGTTGGTTTAACACATACATACACGTAGAGGTCATCTGTGCACGTTTCTGCTAGAGAATTTTGTGGTGGTTGTTTCACAGCAATTTGTTGCAGCACTACTGGAGTAGTGCCATTATTCTCTGGTGATTTGCCTGAAGTACCATATTAAGATTAGTGTAAGGTTCTTTATATGGTTGCAGACTTCTTTTTTATGGCTTCTTTGTAAGAAGGGTTTTAATAGACTCAAAGGATTTCTTTTTGTATAAGTCTTGGTTTTTGCAGTAGAAGTAATATCTGTGACTCTCACTGTTACAGTACCAGTTTGTCTATCTCCCTCAGGTTGCCCTGTCACAGCATACATATTAGAAGCTATCTATCATATTTGATGATGATTTGATCATAGTTTCAATTTTGTCAATATATTGTGTGTTGTTGGTATTTGCTCTGTTGTGACTGGTTTAGACCCTGTCTGTTGGACAATAGTCTAGCGTCCTACTACCCTGTCTCCCTTTCTTACCAGCTACGTGAATATCACGTGACACAATCACCATTCATTTATCATAGGCTAAAACTAAGGTAGATCCATTAGAGTGAGTTAGTCTTCCCAGGTTGGAGTTGTGTGCTGCTGTTTTGCTTTCTGGATGTTTACGTTTGCTGCTCGAAACCCATACACCTGTCTTACAGTTAGACAGCATATATGCTTGGTCTGATTCCTCTGTTGCACTCTCCTGGGTAAAGACGTTCCCTCATGTTTGAAGACATTTGTCGCAAACTGGGTGACTTAGATACAAGAATGCACCTCAGTGGACTGGTGGCATCATGTGGCAAGCGAAGATAATCCTGTTGACTGTGCGTCTCGAGGCCTTACACCTGGATGGCTAGCAGACCATCCACTTTGGTGGTCTGGACCATCGTGGTCATATCAACCAAAGAGCGAATGGCCGCAGAGCAATCATGTCATTCACAGACCCACGATTGATAAATGCAAAACCCTTGTCCTGTCAGCAATCTTAGAAAAGTCATGCCTTTTACAATTACTTGTACGCTTCTCCAAGTTAAAACGGTTCAACAAATTGTTGCCACTTGTGTTTGAGTTACGAAAAATCTTCATCCAAGGCTAAACTCAGTTTAAGGTATACATTAATGCTCCTTATCAAGGCTATACAGAACCAAGCATTTGCAGAAGGAATCCTGCGTTTAAGTAGCAGACTTCATCATTCAGACATAGTGTATGATGAGAAATATTCGATTCTCCTCCCAAATCGTAGTCACCTTCATCCTAGGCCCAGTACAATTCAGTCATTACTGCAACATGAATTTTGATTACTGGGTGTGCACAAAATGTGATTTGAGGTTGTCTTCATAAGTATATTCACTGCTTTTGTGCTCGCCCGACACGTCACAATCGAGTAATGGCAAGCCTTCCAGCCAGTAGAGTGTGTCAAGCTAAGCTCTTTCTCACCTCTGGTGTTGATTATGCTGGGCCAATCCTAATTACTATGGTACGAACAAGAAAACTTATACTGCAGGAATACATTTATCTTTTTGTATGCTTTGCCACAAAGGCAGTGCATTTAGAACTTGCTTCTGATTTGTCTAATGAAACATTTCTTGCTGCATTCAGATGTTTCGTTGCACATCGTGGGCAGTGTCCTCACTTGCATAGTGATAGTGACAGTGGTACAAACATTGTAGGGACTAATCATCACTTGTCAAACCTGCAATTGTCTTGCTGACAAGCTAACGGAAGACAAGATTACGTGGCATTTTAATCTGCCATCAGCCCCGCACTTTGAAGGACTCTGGGAAGCAGGCATCAAATCTGCTAAGTCTCTTTTGAGCAAAATGGTGAGCTGTCAACTACTGTCGTATGAGGAAATGTACATGGTGCTGACTCAGATTGAAGCCACGTTCAACTCTAGATCACTTTGTGCCATTTCCAGTGACCTAAATGACTTATCTGCCCTGACTCCACGTCATTTTCTGTCTCTTGGTCCTCCTCAAGTGTTATCAAAACAGGCCTCACCAAGGAACCAACAAACAGATTGAACAGGCGGTCACTCATTCAACAAATTCATCAGTCTTTCTGGAAATGCTGGCATACTGAATACCTGCAACAGCTTCAACTCAGGGATAAATGGCTCAAGAACAATGACACCCCGAAAATTGGTCAATTGGTCCGAATCAGTGATAACAACCTCCCACCCCTCCATTGACGACTGGAACGCATCACCAAGATACTGCCTGGGTCAGATGGGATTGTGCGGGTAGCCCAGGTCCGCACTCAACAGGGAATCCTGACTCATCCTGCAGTCAAACCAGTTAATTAGTTTGAAGTGTGCTCACTTCAAGGTGGGCAGGATGTTTAGACTTGTGATTTTGTGCAGTGTGCATTATAGACAAACTTTTAAATTTGTTTTTCCCACCCACTCTTTATGGATGCCATCTTGTCCACTACATTGACTAACAGACAAATGAACAAAAAAGAATTAGTTGTGTGCAATATGGCGTCGCTACAAAACAAACAAACGCATGCACACGCACGCACCCACGTGCACCCACACGCGCGCACACCACATTCTCGTCATCCCGTGCCCAGACAGACTGTAGCTTTGCTCTATATATATATATATATTATATATATATATATATATATATATATATATATATATATATATATATATATATATATATATATATATAAAATTGAACTATTTAATTTTCTATATTTCTGTAAAGGATAGTAATTACATAATTTTTAATATTTAGAAGATTGTGGCAGTAATAATTTGTTTGTATTTTGTATATGTTCATTTTTCCAAACTTATTATTTCATTTGAGTCATTTCATCAGTAGTAACATCATAGGATGACACTGCAACTTTTCACTGGGTTAGTAAGCTAGACACGTAGCCACTGTATTGCACCATATGATGAAACGAGAGTACTGAGATCATAGTTATCTGACATGACCGCCTGCAAGCATGTAATCCTATAGTTTCTAGAGCCATGTCAGGGTTTACAGGCTATTTTTAGACATTACCATACTTTGCAAGGCTACGATTGGGCCACCTGTACTTGATGAAACATTCAGTCAATATATATAGGGTAAGCGAATGTTTCTCATTGTTACTTCAACTCGTCACATCAAGTCAATCACAAGTCATTCACAGTTTATTTATCAAGGCAGTTCAGGGATGTAGTGTTTGTACAGGGCAGCGAGTGACCACACTGCCATTCTATCTCTTGTTTTATTTTTTCTTCTGCTGCGAGTGTCCATTGTTTTTGAAGAGACTACAATAAATCTCCAGTAAATATTTAACGTCATTGTTTTCTTATTTGCTGTTGGCACTCCTGTTATCAACAAATTTTAACAATTTTTTTTTTTGGCCAGAGCTTCGTGCTTTCATCTGAGCTAGTTTTGAGCTGATGTTTGTTGTGAACTCCAAAGAGTTATGTACAGTAATCATTACAAGACTTCATGCAAAAATGGCAAATTAGGAAGAATAAGGGTGGGTGTGAGTCAAAATTGGTCCAAAAATTTCCAAAAATATATACATGGACCGACCTATCTTAACGACCCTATTTATGGAAACAATGAGGTGTTGTTTTATTACAGCTCTACTGTACTTCTTTTTACTATGTACGGCAAATGTGCACTACAAAAGAGGTGGTTTGGGAAGTGACCCCACAGGCAAAGGATAATCCTTCTGTCCTGCAGCAAATAACAAAATTAGATCCTTGTAGTTATAACACAACACAACTGAATGCAAGGTACGCACCTAAGGGCCATGGACAGCAAGTCGAAGGTGGTAAGGATTGCAGCACAGAGTTGGGGTGACATGCTAAGGCCTGCCAACAGTTGCAGCGAGCCAGCTCGCACCACCGGGTCACGGCACTGCCACAGTGATGACAGCCACTGTTGGTATAACTCACCTAGTGTCAACTGCCATGCATCTGCCCACTCCTGTCACACACAATCATACCCAATTCTATCACCGTGAACACATGGACACATTTCTAAACTGTAATGACTAATGCCCAATTATTATTATTAATGCTTAGAAATAGTAAACAGTAGTGTTTTGAACCCAGGAAAGTGGTACATATTTTCATTTCAGTATTTTCACAAAATTACAATCATTTGAAATTAAAATAATAAAAAAGAACAGTATTTTGACACACATCCTTAATGGGTCTGGTGGCTGATGGGCGGTGCCAAGGATCTTCCAGCCTGAGTGACGGAGAAGCAGTGGTCACCACACATACAGGGTTTGTCTTGGGACCTATAGTGCTGGGGTTGGCTACTTCTATTATAGTGTGTTGTGCCTTAGGGGTCTGTTTGCAAGAGATGGGCAAGTGGATACACTGGTAGGGTTATTTGTAGGTGTGATGTTAAGCTGTCTGACCATCCCAGTGACGTTAGTGGGCCGAGCGAAGGTAGCTGGCTTCTTTGGTGGTGTTGGTGGCAGTGGAGAAAATGCATGGGGAATATGCCAAAAAAGGCTCTGCGACGGCTTGGATGAACTGGTAGCTGACCACTTCTGGCGAGAAGCCTCACTCTTTTTCCAGGTGTATACATGGCTGGCACCTGACACACTACTCTCCAGGACTCCAGCCAGAGCTAGCCCCTGCTTGGCTGCTTTACCCCGCCCAGCCCTATGGCAAGGCATAAGGGGGGAGGGGTGATCAAATAGGCAAATAGGAGTACCCAAAAAGGGGTAGGACTGGCCTGATGGAGAGTATGGTGCTAGTAGTTTGATAGGGTCGGTAGCCTGGACTACTGGCTTTTAGACTAGCGGCTTGATGAGCAGGATGTCGCTGGCAGGCCCAAGTACCAAACTGAGAGTTACATTATCAGGTTTAGGGGCGTCTGTTCTTGTGGCTACTTGGCGAGCAGGACGTCACTAGTGGACTCAAGCATCATGTACAAATGGGACTACTTGTCAGGGGTTGGCCTATCGTTCACCAGCAAATAACCTGGCGAGCCAGACATTGCTGGCAGATCCAGGTACGTACTGGAGGGGATTTAGTCCAAAGTGACAACTGCTCTGGTATTGCCCAGCAAAGCGGATTTCTCAAGCTCTAAGTCGAGACAGTTCTCAAAAGATGAGGTAGGGAACGAGGTTTACACACACATAAACCAGTCTGTATCCTGACTAGGGCCTGAAGGGTAGCTCCTAGGATGCCAACCTGTAAGTGACTTAGTCTCGGAAGATGTGGCAGCACAGGGGGTGAGGGCGACTCCAAGTATGTGGTACTCAAATTCAAGTCAACTGCTGATGAGCTACGAGGTAGCTGGAAGCGCGGCAGGCTTCGCGTGCTGGCGGGCAGCGAGGCGGTGTTGTGAAGAGTAAGACTCTAGACAGTGCTGCAAATGGCAGTGATGACTTGAAGTCGGTTAACTCTCGAGCAGAGTGATGTTCTGCAAAGGACGAAGTGACGTCAGTGGGCGCTCGGGCAGAGTAACGGCATGCTACTGAACTGGCGCAAGACCACCTCTAACTGAGGACTACGAGCTCTATTTATACCCAGTTTACAGGGCCAGCGTGGGGGTTGTGGGGTGTAATAAGAGAGAAAACGTGAAGAGAAAAGTCGCCAAGAGAGCGGTGGCAGTGAGATGGCGGAGATGGTGAAGCTGGCGGCAAGTACTCCTCTTGCAACCGAAGGCTGGAAGGGTAGAGAGCGGTGACGTGATGCGAAGCGGGTTGCAACGCAGCAGGTGGCAACAGCTGGGTGAGCCAACCCTGGGCTTTAAGGCGTGCTGTGGCGTGTACGGCATAATGGCTCTTCTTAGGAGGGGACCACGCCTGTGGTGAGGCTAGATGTGAGAATTACGTCACTTGTGGCACATAAAGTTGCCTCCTCCCGTTCATTAGCAGGAGCCACAGGCGCAGAGTACGAACATCCTCTAGAAGGCGCCTGGACTCTTGATGGCGACTGGATCGGTGGTGCTCTCTCACTGTCTCTATCTTTCTCTCTCTCTCAAAGACAGGTGACCCCAACCCATGTGTTCGGTATAAGCAAAAATGGTGTAGGAGTGAAAATGGTCAGCATGACCAAACAGCGTAAGCTTAACTGGTGCGGATCTGAAGGATCTTAACCCTCACCCTCTGGTACGGGACTGTGGTACAGATCAGGCTGAAGGCCTGGTTACGTATAATTATATCCCAGTTGATTAGGTTAAAGCTTTAAGTGGGATATGTGGTGCAAGATTATTTCACAGCCCGTTGCAAAGCTCGTGAAAAAGTAAAATATAAGATTAGAATTGTACTGAATGCTAGCCTTAAGGGAGTAGCTAAGATCACTGCAGAAACTAAGTTCTCTCATAGTGTGCGTAGGCAAAAGAAGTTAACTGGTGTAAATCACAAATTAGTGAGAAAAGTGTGCAGTGAGAAAATTCTTATTTAGTTGGAAACCCCTACTGACATCGAAAATAAGAGCTACTACAGGGTACATAGAAGCTGCTATAGTGTACGAAATTCGGCTGATGAATTTATATATATATATATATATATATAAACAACAACAACGGTTGGGTTGGTGCCATTAAATTATTTTATCTTGACGCACGACAACCTAGGGTAGGTGACACGTGAACCTGTTACGTGACGGCTTTGACTAAGACAAGGACGCCATGGTCAATATTATGGTTTTATTACGTGATGCCAGTATCACAAGAAAAAATAATGATCTTCAGTCTTTCGTTGGTGCATGGCCAGTATAAAGTACAGGACGAGTGGTTTGTCTAATTGGAACAAAGTCAAGCGCTGCTGTCACGACCCGGCGGATGGGCTGGCACAAAGCTACGGGTTTACCTGGTTGGCTGGTGGCTCGTGGTGGCTGCTGCTACAGCTGCAAAGACTGTGGTTGGCTGCCACTGGTCTCACCAGGACATGGTACACTGCTGACTGGTATTGCCCGGGACGGGCTGGCGATTGATGGTCTGGTAGCCTCCGAACCACAGGTTGGCAAAACTCAGAGGGATATCCTCCCCTATGCGAATGGCCTAAATGAGTGGATGCAGTGGATGCTGTCTTGAGAGGTGGAAATAGTGGTTGAGGTGGAAATAGTGGTAGGGGTGGAACTGGAAGGTGAGGACTCTCCAGTTGATAGGCTGCATGAGCTCTGCCCCACGGGGATGTGCTGCAAAGTGCAGGCGGTGGAGTTGGGTTGCAACTAGGCACCTGCCAATTATAGTTTTTCCAGGCAAGTCAAGTTTGAGTCAAGTTTTTTGAAAAACTCGCAGCTTTGAGCCGAGTAGAGTTGAGCCAGATGTCTCTGCCATCTTAGTACATTTGTTCAGGCACACACTATTTTACAGTACACTTTGTAATGTGCCGTTGCCGTACATTTATCATTGCCTGCAATGTGATGCTGTAATCAGTTAGTTGTTGTAATTGACAAATCAATGTCGGTTGTGAACAAACAAGGTTATGGTTGCAGTTGGTGGGGGGTTAACAAGACTTTTTGGAGTACAGGATGTGATTGAAATAATATTGAGTCACCCATTTCATTTTTTAAATTTTGTTTTTATCCTTTAATAACAGGTGATTCAAAATTAAACCGAAAATGATATGGCTGTCTTTGGTGTTGCTACATATTAACTCTATATGTCAAACCTGGCGAAATTCGTTAAATAAAATGTAACCAAACTTATAATACTGGTGTCTGCGGGGAAAAAAAAAAAAAAAAAACCCACACACACACACTCTCTCTCTCTCTATATAATATTCATTGTCGTACATTTTCTATTACATAAATGTCAACTGCATATTGATATATTGATCTATCACTCCCACATTGTATATTGATATTTCGTTCACATCAAGGCACAGTTCATAAATCAATTATTAGCAAGGTCTAATGTTTATTGTTTCATGTATGAATCTAAATCGATATATGAGCTGAACCGCTATGGTGGTGGCGCTTGTTCATGGGCAAATCATTACTACGTGTATTTTATTTACAAACAAACATCTCTAACCAAAAATGTTGGTGATACGATGAAAGAAAATAGTATGTATATATAAAGCAGATGAATGTAATTTATGCACTGAACATGTGCGCAGTATTTATAAACATGGCCGTTTTTACTCATCATCTATGTTTTGTGGTTTTGTTCTTGACAAATACTGCATTTGAAACTACTGGGCAAGGTTGATGATTGTAGCAGGTTGCTTGCATTGTAAAACCAAAAATAGTTACTACATTTACTAGTTACTATTTTACTATTTTAGATCATGCCCAGGAGTTGAAAAAGAGAAATTTTTTTTTATAAACGTGTTACTGCTACAGACTGGTAATTAAAAGAAACACAAATATCACTCTCACACAGACAAGAACCTTGAATTGAAACATGGGTACATTGAAAATTTTGGCGAATATCCTTGGGAGCTCTTTAGGTAAGAGTATTTAGTTTGGCTCCTGTTTGGTGCAGGAAAAGCTCAATATACACAAACATTCAAAAGAAAAGCTACAAAAATTTCATAACAATTTTGCTACTCAACACATTATGTACAATAGGTTTTAATAACTTCGGCATATTATCTTGGGTGCTCTTGGTAAAAGTCTTATGTTCGATCCAGGTTGGATCTAGTATACACACTATAACACTGATGAAATAATACAATTAAAGTGATAGTAAGCAACCTAATCTCCACATTATTTACAACAATATAGAAAAGACTAAGCTAACTAATTTTCCCACCTCTCCGTTTCTGGAGTCCATTGGTTTACTTTGCACTGGCACTTTGGTGGGTATCCTAGTGCTTCATTGCTTTTATTACATGTCACCGGCACTGTGATGGGCGTCTCTAAATGACATGTAAGAGCATTTACATAGCACTTGCACTGTGGGGGGTATCCAAAAGTGTTACGTAAAAGAAGAAAGTGGTATCGTGGGCACATAGCACTGGCACTTTGGTTGGCGTCCTTAGCATTACGTGAAAGTTTAAGTGGGCTGTCTGCCACTGAAAGTCACTTTGAATAACAATTATTTTTACGTAATTGTCTACTGGTAACTGATTCAGCTTAGCAACAGCTGTCTCTGTTGATTTTAAGGGATTATTAGTTCCTTCGGGTATTAGAAAAAGCACTTGGTAGCACTTTGGTGAGCATCTACAAGATCAAGTTACTTAATCCCACAGTTTGTTTACTTTTGATGAAACTATTTACAGCTATTTAAGATAACATTACTGGGCTTAGATGAGGCCCTTAATGTCTCGTTTCACTGCTTATACACTGGAGGTTGGCAGCACAGTTAAGGCTGTCTTTTAAGTCCCTTGTTACCGAGAACTTTCATTTACTTGATTGGTGGACTTGTTCTTCACTGGATGCCCCCGCTTCTTCATGGCCACGTGTTGAGGATACGGCCAAGTGAAGCGAGACGTGGGTCTCCAAGAAGGATTCTGAATGCTGCCCTGGTATCGAAGTGTCCTTGGAGGCGCGGGTAGGCATCACTCTCTTGAGTAAGTTGGCTGACACTAAGGTATTGTCCCCGGCTGTGGTCATCTGTGGATCGCCAGGTGCCGGGAAACAAACAACTGAGTTCACTTCCTGGAGGGAGGTCTGTTGGGTGGCCGTCCGAACGAGGCGTAAGGTGTGTCCCTCGACTTTGGCAGCACTGTTGGTTCCCTTTTCTCGTTCAGTTGGAGAGACCCTCAGGGCAGTGGTATCATACAGCATCACTGTTACTGGAGCGGTCCTGGGTTGCACGACCTGGGTTGCCGGCTGAGAGAGTGACAAGGTACACCTCTCGACCTCATCGGCACTGGTTCCATCCTCCCCTTGGTTGGGTGGACCCTCGGGGTGGCAACGTCGTCTGGCATCACTGCTGAGGTGGCCGTGTCGTCCTGGTTGGACGCGGTTGCTGCTGCCAACTGGGGGGATGACACTGGGAATAGTCTTACCTCGTCTGCAGTGCTGGAATCTTGTTCCCTTTCGGAGAAGTGTGTCCAGGTGCTGACCAAAATGTCCTCCGATGCCGTGGGTGTTGGCTGGGTGGCCGATGGAGGTAGAGGCTCATGTGGCTCCTCCAACCATGGTGTCTCGGTTCTCTTGGAGATTATACTCGGTGGACGAGGTCTCTGATGTAGTTCACGATCTAGATGACTTCGCTACCTCATCTTCGTCAAGCTTGGGGTTACCCGGCCACGTCTAGGGGGACCTTCTGTGTGTAACTCGGTGGTGTCGAGGGCAGGGTTCTTACGGATTCAGCCATTCAATGTCTTAGAAATTCTATCCTCGAGGGGATAATTCATGTTACCTCATTGTCAGACTATGGTTTTCTTGCCTCCGGCACTTGGCTGGGCCGTGACTTGATTTCGGAGCAGTTTCCATCAGTTCTGGATTGTCGTCGTCTTCTGACTGTCAGGAGACTTTAACGCAACATTTTCTACCTGCTGGTCTGGGATCTCACCTGGGAAGGGGTGTATTTGTCCCAAGGTCACCTTCCTTATTCACCCTTGGGTGTCTTCAGCCCAGTATATGTTCTCCTGGCATCAGACTATTCAATAGGGGCCTTCTCATTTGGCTGCTAGGCTGATGCTGAACTGCTCGCTGTCCTTGCTAAGCAGGTAACTCTGGAGGAGAACTGTCTTGCCTATGTTGAAGTCTCATACGCCTGTTTTGGGGTAGGGGTACTTCATGGTGATGTACTTGTCCTGGGAATCCCATGCTTCAATTGTTTTGTCTAACATGGCCAGTGGGATGTCTTCTGGTTCGGCCATCTCTGTAGGCTCGCTTTCCCACTGCCAATCCCTGGGCTGTGGAGTGGATTGCCCAGAAGGAGTTGACTCTGTCTCAAAGTTGACTGCTTCGTTCGTCCCATAATGGAAAGCAAACAAGATGTTGGGGATATGCTTATACCAGTGCTTATGGTCATTGTCCACACTGGGTCTGAGGCACTTCTTGATCTCCTGGTTCCTCCAGTCAGTGGGATTGGCCTGTGGGTGGTATTGAGAAGTTGTCTAAATCTCTACCCACTAACCCGTGCACGCCGTCAACTAGTTCCTGCTGGTAAACTGGGACCCGTTATCTGTAAGGATAGCTTGTGGGTCCCCCCAGCATGGAAATATTTCGGACTCCATCTTCCGAATTATCGGGGTGGTTTCCTGACCGGGTAAAGGGAACACCTCTAACCATAGGGAGAACTGATCTCTTTAAACAAGCAGATAATGGTTACCCTGGGTGCTACGGGGGTAGATCCCCATCAAGTTGGCCACCAAGTGTGTCCAGGTTGTATGTGGTCGATGGGGCTTCAGCGTAGGTGGTGATACCAGGTATGCCTTGCCACTGCAGCATGTTTCACAGTTGCTAACGTACCGCCAGATGTTGCGGCTCATCCCGTCGCAGATGTAGCTAACCCCTATGTCTCGTAGGGTTTCTCTGGTTTCGGGGTGTCTGGCCTGGAGATGTTCACGGTGATGTTGGTAAATGTCCATCCTTAGCTTCCGGGGAAACCATACAGTGGAACCTCGCAAGTGCGAGTATGGGCCTTAACGAGGCCTTCATAGTTGCGAGCATTTTGTAATACACCATCAGTTTGTATATGCTATTTATAGTATAAGTGTTTGGTATATATGAGTGGTATTTTCATGTACACATTCGTAGATACGAGTGATCTGCCTTAGAAAAATTAAAAATTACAGTAAATATACATGTAGATGCGTGTAATAATTGCAGTAATTACTGTACCATGATGACACATTCATTTAGCGCGCTGTCAGTTGTATTGTGTTGAAACAGATGATGTGGCAATGATGGAATGGTCGCTGCATCTGGCAACCTTGCCACGTGCTCGCTTTTCTTTCTCTCCTGCTGATTGTCAACGTATGTTCAACCAATCATATGCTCGTGTTCGTATTGATCCAGTGTTGCTGTTCTAACTAAATGCCAGTGTCCCAATACTCTGGTTGTTCACTTTACCTGCCGGCGTCAGCGCAAATAATACGTATTTTTTCAGGCGCAAAATCTGTAGAAAGCTAACAAATACTGTAGTAGTCTTAAGGGGGTTTGGTGTCTTATATTACTATTAATTATTCAACTGACATTTTTCACAGTTACGCAAATATGCATTAAAACATTTGGAAAAGGTTTAGAACAGTGGGGAAAACGTGATGTAGACGGACGTGCCGCTGGCTATCATTCATTGGCTTGTTCCCTTGTTTATATTGGCAGTTGTTTTAGTAAAAAAAAACCTAGGGTTAGGAAGCACGTACATAATTTATTCATATACCTATAATCAATTCTTATTGATATTTGCATACAAAATTTCGTTACAATGTTGCTGATTTTGTGATTGATCATAAAAACTTCGCTGTACTGTATATGCAAGTTGTTTCCATGCTGCAGATAAGAAGTTTTTAGCATCCAGTCGTTTGAAAAACCTCTTAACAGAGTTCTACTGTATGTCATCATTTTCATATACTAAAATGGGTCACGCAACCATTTAACTAACTTAAACTGCAAATTGGAACACGGCCGTAAACAGTGCACGCACATATAAAAATATCACAAGAGATGGGTGAATGGCTGTGCTGTTTACTTGTTCATTGTGGTTGGCCAATTTTTTTTAAGTGTATTCTGGTGACGTGTAAAAATTGTGGAATCCAGAGCTCACAAACAACTCGCAAAGCAGTTACACATCACATTCCTCATAATAAACACAGACCTGTCGTCCTACTTGTGTAATGTACCTCTTAATAGCAGAGATATCAACCAAGGTACATCGTAATACAACTCCCGCCCTTCTAGTAACTCATGACGTTGTTAGTTTCTTCGAATTATATTTTAATGTATACATTTGTTTACTACGAGTACTTGTAGATACAAGGATTTTTTGTACAGTTATCAAGCCTCGCAATTACGAAGTTCCACTGTCTCTTCCAGGGTGCCCCTGGTTGTCCACTTAGGAACCAGACGATATTGTCCCTTCTTGAACCTCCGGGGTTGTTGTCGAAAGAGGCCTCGAATTTCCGGATCCTACTGTTGGTGTAAGGTAATTTGTTGCCGACTGATTTGGAGCTATAACAGCCGTAAAGTTTCCTCACTGTTTCTTTCAGGAGGCAGGGTAGGGTACACCCTTTCCCATTCCTCTTCCATCTTCACGTCTCCATCGAGTTAGGCGCAGCCAAATGTGTTAGCATTTTCGTTACACTTACCAATTTATTACGCAACACACTTAGCTCTTGCTCAAGTTGCCTTCACTTGAACATAACTATAGGATTGAACTTCTGTACAATACATAAGTTAAAATCATAGCAGTTAGTGTGGCATCACCCTGTTCTTCTCAATACACCAATATAGTAAGTATTCTCAATTATACACTTGCGAGTGTTATTTATCGTATTTGTTAGCCCCTTTTCCTTGAATTTCTAATAACTTAATTTTTGGTTTAGAGGAAAAGCCAGTAAATGCCTAAGAACATCAAGGTAAGACACACAAATATTTAAGAGGCAAAACGCACTCTATCAGCAGTTAGACATTCAGCTGCGTCCAAATGCACTAGGTACTATAACCTTCTGAGAGAATTGACCAGGCTGGGTGTTCAGTATGTAATTCTCCCAGCTTGCAAAGGCTGGAAGTTGGGTACACAGGGTGTAACTGCAAATCACAAGTCTGTATCCTGGAAGTACACAGTACACACTAAGGCCATTTAAATACCTGCTTCTCCTCTACGGACTGTGTATCAGAGATTTAAATGCCTTATGCTCAGGAGGGAAGTACTGTAAAACTAAAAGACGTACAAGGACCCTGTGGGCCGCAATCAATGAATTAATTAGATTAACTTCAACAACCATGAGTGATAATAATAGGTCTCACCCTTCACATCACATGACACCACTATTTGGGCCCTTAATAAAGATCCCCGGTAAACCACACCCGACAATAGAGGCAATCAGACAAGAAGGCGAAACCCTCCTGGGTACTGCCTGGCCCTGGCATAGGGTAACTTTGCCATAGCACCAGCATCCGGTCATCCTCCCTGACCTGGACGTCACCCCGCAACACCTTTCGGAGTCGACACCAGCCACACAGCTCACCAGCAGAGTGAGCCCGGCATCAGGGAAGAGCATCCTTCTCCACATCAAAGCCAAGGTACCCTGTCCAAAAAGGCATAGGGTTGTGACAATAGTTCCAGACTTGGCACCCACCCAAAAGCCTAACAGGCTGACAGTGTATACTGGCCTGGCACTTCAGAAGCCTAAGGTCCCAGTCTAGTTTTGCTAAAAGGCCTCAGTGAATCTGGCTTCATGGTATTTGAGATCTTTCCAAGTGAACAGTACCAAAACTTTTTATAAGGGAACGTACCTGGTTAAATTTCCTTTATAGTTTAACACCCTAATCTATGGTCTCAATTTAACGCAAAGAATTCCCAAGCATTCAATTCTCCCTAATGTGGAGAACCCTCACCCTAGCTGGACATTTTAACCCTGCCACCCCCAGGTGATTAGCTTTTTAAATTACCTTGTTGAGAATGCAATAGTGTGTAGAGATGCCTTAAAATTACGTACAAGGTAGGACGTAGCTACTTCCCAAGACCTTGTATCACTAACCCGAGAGGGAGATGCCACAAACAATACTACATTACTATTTTGCTGTGTAGTGTAGGACTGCAAGCTTCCCCTCTGGGACTCGTACGTCGAGAAACACACCATTCAACGGCCACCCGTTTGGTGCACCACGTGTACCAAACAGTAGAGCAACAACTACTAGTCAAACACCCCTAGAGATGAGAGACCACTTGACAAGCTTATACTCCGTCCACCGCACCACGTGAGTTGCCAGAGGCAGTACTTGGTTGGCTTTGGGCTGGGCTTATCCACTCTAGGACATTACCTGTCAAAGCTTTGGGGACACCTCTGAGAAAACCAGCTCTGCAACCACCGCACCGTTTGTGTTGCCGGCTGGAGAAACCATTAGGATTGGCGCCGGCCTAGTTTTGGTTAGAATGGTAAAGGTCTAAATAAGACTAGGCAAGTAATAAAAAACTATCGCAAATATATCAGTTGTCACTTTAACCAAGGGATTGAGTATGGCTCGGCCGACGAAGGAATACGTAGCGAAAATGTCAATATTAATAAAAATTTTCACTCAATTTTATTAATAAAATTTTCATTCAATTTCCAGTGAATATTAAATATTAAATTGATTTCAATAAGTTCTTTTTAATTACATCTTTAGGCTGTTGGTTTAAACAAACATGCATGTTGAGGTTATGTATGATATTTTTCAGATCTAAAATCTCTCAGATATAAAATCAAAGTACCCATCAGATTGCTTGAAGTTTTGAAAGTTGTCTTTAATGAACTCAGTTTGTAATGAATGCTGCATTGTCAGGTAACAGTTTTTGTTTGACTGTTAAGTCACTTATTTACCCAGTTAAATTGTCTATCTTATAATATATTATTAAAATTAGTGTTGTATTTCATTCCTATGCTGTAGCCACCTATTAAAAAGTGCTTAAGTATTCACATAACTGAGTACTTAAATTTAAGTTGACGCACCCCGAGTGTCGGTGGGCAATAGGAGGTACCCTGTCTAGACCTTGATACGCCCAACCGGCACGGAGTCTCCCACCTTGTTACAGGAGTGCCTCACTGGATGTGTACCTATCGTTGGGGTGGATCTTTAGGAGTGCTGATTTCCCTCCGGGTGGTTGTAAAGGGGGGCCCTTCGGTGGCATATGTTTCTAACAAGTGTTCCTTTGCCTGGCGGGTTGGGGTTGGTCCCACATTGGGGTCCTTACGAGGATACCGCCTAGTGGAAGGGTTGTGTTTGAAGGGATGGGAATGAAACCCCAGGATGAGCTTTATTATAAATGACTCCCTCCCAGGGAGAGCTACCTTGCTTACGTGAAGGTTGACAAAATATGGGACACCAGCTGTCCAAAAGAATGAAATACCATGAGTGGGGTTAGAGATGATAATGGAATAGGTTGAGTCTTACTTTCCTCGGGTAGTTCCTACTCGGAGTCTCATTCCTTTCTGGGATGTCTGAAAGGGCCGACCTCGTGGCTTACAAGAAGAAACAAAGTTATGTGAAGGGGAAGCTATCCGGAATTTTGGTATAGTTTTGGGAGGTAAGGCGAGTTTAATTACCTTTGCAGCTGCTGCTCTGATTGTACATGTCTTTGGTAGTGCAGTGTTACTAATTTGGGATGGAGCAGGCGGCTTCGCAATTGGTGCAGGGTTAGACAAGCTGAAAATGCTAAGTCATGCTCCCAGATGTACACTATAACAAAATTATCTTCACCCAGCTTTGCTTTATGTGGTTTTTATTTTACCTAGAGATAGGCAACCTTCAATTTCAGAGCCTCGAGGCAAGCCAAGCTTAAGTAGAATAATGTCAATCCGAGCCAAGCAGAGCCAATTAAAAAAAATAACATCAAGCCTAGTCAAGCCTAAGCTTCATGGCAACTACATATTAGGTCAAATTCAGTTTGAATCATTTTTCAATTCAGTCAAAAAAAATTCCTAAATTATATGTTTATTTAAAATTTGTCAAATATAATTAAAAGAAAGTAGCTTAAGGGTGCTCAATTAAAATGTGTTACATATATAGAAACAAATCACTCAGAATTAAAATGCATCAAAAACTAAATTACGATAAAATATATTTCTATAAAAATATTACATATATCCCTCGGTAAAAATTACCACAACTGATTTATTTGCAACTATTTTTGCCAATCATTACTTGCCATGTCTTTTTCAAACCTTTACAATTATAACCAAACATGCAGCCAATAAGTTACAGATAATAATCATGCCCATTAAATTAGGTATCATTACAGTTCTCACCTCATTCAAAATCCCGTTTACAATAACAAACAAGGCCATAGAATGTTGGATACAGTTTCAGAGATTGTGAAATTTATTCTCATTGCTGCCAACCTAAGAATGCAGTAAACACATAATAAGAATAAGATTTTGAGATGGTTTCTCGTTGTCGCCAACCTACGAATGCTGTAAAGATGTACGAAGATGAAGAAAAACTGTTGCGGAATGTAAACAATACTATTGATAGCATCAGTTATATTTTCCGTGTTGTTTTGCATTCACGCAGCATTCACATTAAATGATGCAGAAAATCTTTGGGAATGTACCAAAGAGAAATGCGTTAAAAGTAAATAACTGGAATGAACTGTCAAAAATCTACTTTATTTCATAGCTAAACAATAAAAAAAAATGCACACACGCGCGCACGGAAAACCTACATAAACAGGATCTCAACAACGACGTTTCATGTATTTACCATTGTTTCAAAATGTAAACAAAGGCAAAGTGTATTTACCATATTAACTCGTTTATTAGTTCACACCATGATTTTTGCAACAAGTTCCGGGAAAAATATTTTAAAAATTAAACTGCACAAAATGGCACCCTGTTAGTAAGTGTGGGACAAATTATTCTTTTTTAAATTTATGTGTGGTAATTGTAATATGTTTGGAAAATACTTTAATTAAAAAAATTGGGTGCCAAAAGCCAAAATTAAAAAATTCCGGAAACCTGACTTAACACTTCCGGCTTAGTTTTTCTTTTTTCTCCTTTCTCATTTTAGCAGTGACAGGCTCTCTTTTTTTTTTTGCAGTGCTAGAATGTCACACTACCATCCTCTCAAAAAAAGTGTCGCCTTGTCTCTTCTCCTTGTTACCCCCCTTCATCATGCCTCTTCCCTTCACCAACCCCCTGACAAAGTTCGCTAGTCTTTGCCTAGGAAACAAAGACAGCAGCTCTCGTTTGCAGTGTGACAGGATGCCATTAGGCGGTGAGGGGGGGGGGGGGGGCAGGGAGTGGGGTTGCAACCTACAAATAACTGAAGAGTCGCTGAGTGAGAAAGAGAGAGAAAGGAGAGGAGTGATGTAAGAGGGAGAGATGAAACAACAGACAGTCCTGCCACTTCCCTCAACATCCCCGGATAATTTATGGCTACCATTCCCCCTTCCTCTTTATTTTTTTTTAGTGTATAGCTGGCATGTACCCCAGAAATTTTTTCCTTTACTTTGGGAAAAAAGGGTGCGCTATACACAAAAAAATACAGTACTTCCTAGTCGTGAGCAGCCACATTAAAAATGGCTTAATTATTGAGCCAAGGTTCGACAAGACAGTAATGTTGGCGTGAGTTTCAAGAAGAGTCAAATAGTAAAAGCGTAACTCTGCTCGGCTCGAGTTTTTGAACTTCGACCCATCTCTAATTTTACCTTTTATTAATTTGGCCTTATGCCACAATCACACAGACGTGGTCGTAAATATCAATTAAAACAAGCTTTGAAAGTACTTGAAAGTCAGATTACACAACCTCCGATTTCCGAGAGCATGGAAGAGAACACATTATTTACGCCTCCTATCAGGTTAGCAGGTAGGGTACCTTTGGAGCAACTGCCAATAGTTCACTTCAACATTGATGTCCTGGGACTTGATCGTGAACTCTTGCCCAAATCCTATACTACTGCTATTCTTCCACAGGAACCTACAAGCAGCACAAGCACCACTCCTCCACAACCAGTGCCAGCCGCTTAAGGGACCCACCACAACAAATCAAACAAATCACAAGTTAATTACTCTCATTTTTCAGAACTAAGGAAAATAGATAAAGGAAAAATAAATTCTGCTAAATCTAATTGGCAAGCAAAAATTAATAACAATTTGAAAAGTGAACCTAACAAATTTTGGGACTATGTTAAGCTAATGAAGAAAGGTTACAAAGAATCCTTTAAGTTATCTGTCGACAATAATACTGTCCAAGATTCTGGTCTCCTAATAAATTTTTTTGCCAAACACATTGCAAAAGGGTTTGTACATGTACCTTCTGGCAATAATTTAAGCTCTGATGTTCACAACAATAACTTAAATATTGCTTCTCCTACCATTACCCAAGGATTTGTATTATGGGTTATTAAAAGGCTAAAAAGTAGTAAGGCTACAGGCTGTGATGATATACAGAATTTTATAATTAAAGGTTGCGCTGACATTCTCACACCTATATTAACTTATATATTTAACTTCAGCATCACTAGTGGTATATATACCAAAATTTGGAAGCGAGAAGTTGTTCCAATTTTTAAAAAGGGAAATAACCTTGATGTTAATAATTATAGGCCTATTTCTTTGCTATGTAGCCCGTCAAAAGTTTTTGAAAAACTAATATTTAAATATCTTTCTTTCTTTACTACAAATTTAATTTCAGAATGTCAGCACGGCTTCCAATTAGGTAGAACGACAACCTCAAATTTATATAATTTTGTAGACAATCTATATTTTCATGTAACTGCTAGAAAGCAAGTTGATGTTATATTTTTTTTGATTTACAGAAAGTCTTTGATTCTTGCCAACATGAAATTATTCTACAAAAATTGAAAATTTTAGAATTAGATCACTCTTATGTCAAATGGTTTCCCAATTACTTTTAAACAGAACTTTTGTTGTTAAATTAGATAATTCATTTTCTAGTTTGTGTCCTGTCTTCTCTGGTGTTCCTCAAGGAAGCACATCAGCACCGTTACTATTCAATATTTTTATGAACGATATCGTCAGTATAATAGGGCATTCAAATGCACTTCTTTATGCTGACAATCTTAAGATTTATAGAGGTATTGACAATGTCTCGCATTCTCTGTTGCTACATGATGACATCATAGCCATTAGTAATTGTTGTATTACAAATGCAATGGATCTAAATATAAAAATGACTTTTTATATTTCATTTACGAGGAAGACCAACCCTTTGCTGTATACTTACCATGTAAACACTGCTATAATTAAAAGAGAGGATTTTGTTGGAGACCTTGGAGTCTTTCTTGACTCCAAACTATATTTTCATATTCATGTAGATAGTATGATTAATAGCATTAGTCGTACATTAGGTTTGATTAAATTTATAACTTTCTCCGCTAATTCCCCTGATTCTCTGTTAGTTCTATATTCTTCCATCATCTGGAACTATATTACTCTTGCCGACTCAAACAGATTAGAGAACATCCAAAAAAATGTATTTAAACTAATTCATAGTAGATTTCCCCTGCAACCTGAATTTAACTACAAACTTGAACTTGCCAGACTTAATACTCTCACTTTATACGAACGTCGCAATATTAATGACGCTCCTTTTCTAATTAATTCCTTTTTAGCTCTTACAATTTGTCAAATTGTACAGTACAAAGCAGGTTTAAAAACACCTGTATATACTCATAGAACCTTTCCCATGCTCTCTTCTGTAACACATAAAAAGGACTTAGTCAACAGATGTACTAATATTTACAACAAATTTTTCTCTGGTTTCCATCCATTTATGGCTAGAAAAATTACTTTTAAGGATCTTTAGAAACATTATACAAGATAAATTTTGTAATTTAATATTAAATTTCTATATGCACATCATAATGTAAATTGGTTAATCATTAGTTTCTTTCTGTTCTCCATGTATAATCTGTTTTTTTGTTTGTCCAATGTGTTTGTCTTGTCTGTCGTGTTTGTTTGTACTTGTCCTGTATAGTGTAGTTCATGTGCCCACCTATCATACGTATTGTACTGTTGGTTGGCTCTTTAAGCTTTGTTCAATAAATCAATTATTAATATTATTAGCTGGGTGCTCGTTGAGGAAGGATGTGTGCTACCTCTACTCCTGCGAGAGAGTTGTTTATTTAGTGGAAATTGTGTCGGTAACGCCAGAACCTTAGGACTTGAGGGGTTTTTATAGGGCCCCAAGTGCTGATTTGTGTCAAAAATGCGGTAAACCATTTTATGGGAGACAGAAAGTCATAAAATGTGCGAGCTCCTAAGGGTTGCGCGTCTATGATCTGTGTGTTGTTGACTCAAGTGCGGAATATAAATGTACGAACTGTAGGGACAAACAAAAATATGTTTGGATTATCACCGAAACGTAATAGGAAACATTCAGTGACGGAGAAATCATAAGTGGATGGACAAAAGAATTCTTTTGTAAACATTGTGCTTGACGATCCTGTGGTTAATGACATATCAAAACAAGTAGCAGAAAGCATGGATACTACAGCGGAAAATTTATTTGAGGTCCTTTGGACAAAAAAAAGATATATATATATATATATATATATATACATTTATATATATATATATATATATATATATATATATATATATATATATATATATATATATATATATATATATATATATGTGCTAAATGTGAAAATTCTGGGTTTAATACCATGAATAAGAAGAAAACCTACAGTGAAATGATAAGTAACAGTTCAACTACATCCTCAAACTTGAGCGGCAATGTAACATATGGTAATACCCTGCTCGCTTTTTGTTCATTCGTATGAAAATGAAAAAGGTGAAGATCAGCAGGAAGCAGCTGTGCCACCAGCTACTGACGATGATGGCTTTGTGTTGGTCGGCAGGCATGGCACTAAGTCCACCGTTGAAAGTGGGTCACCAGTTGGTCAGCAGGCCGTTTCCAAGAAGCTGATTCAAGTGGCTCTCAGAAACAATGTTAATATTAAAATAGTACCGAAAGTGGTTAAACCCAAAATGAAAATGCTGTTTGTGTCCAGATTTGCTACTGAAGTTCAGGAAAATGACACAGTAACTTATATAAATCAAGAACTGAAGGTATCCAACCTTAAAGTGGCTTAAGTTAAAAACTCGCTATGGTTTGTATTCCTCATTTTATGTTTCTGTGGTAGATTCTGAATTTGACAAAATTTTCAACACTGTATTTTAGCCCGCCGGCTGTTTGATCAGCCCTTTTTACGGCAGGCTTCCTAACAAGCAGCTACATAGTCACATAAATGCGCCTAATGCAGAAGAACAAACTTCGGAAAAAAACTAATGAGATGGCAGGAGGAGCTGTTGTAAATACATAAGTTGACTTTGTTAATGCCGTCCAGAGATTTTAATCTTTATTACCAGAACGTAAGAGAATTAAGAACCAAATCACAAGTGTTTTCGCAAAACATTAAAAGTGCTAATTACTCTATTATATGTCTTACTGAAACTTGGTTTAATGACTATAGTATTAATGCACATTATTTTCCAGATACTTATAGTATATTCCGTAAAGATAAGGATGTTAAGATAACTAAACTCAGTAGAGGAGGAGGTGTCTTAACTGCAATAAATGCTTTGAATTATCTGTATGTTACCCAAAAATTTGATCTGGATAAAGAAAATATTGAATCGGTTTGGATCAAACTTACTAGCATTAAATTAAAAAATCCTTATCGGCAATTTGTACTTTCCTCACCTTCCTGCCAGTTATAGTAGTTAATGATTATTTTACATTTTTAGAGGCTAAATTGTCAAATTATTCAAATATCAAATAATAATCGTCAGCGATTTTAATACACCGGGAATAGAGTGGAATTCTATACATACAGAATATATTACACACTATTATAATAAACTTAAAGGTCAATCTCTTTAACAGTTTACAAATTTACTTAATTTTGAGCAATTTAACTTTAGTAAACCTTCTGCAGAATTATTGGATTTAGTTTTTTCTAAATTTTATGCTACTGTTGATAAATCTGTTGACCCGATTGTAGAGGAGAATGCTTATCATCCTGCTGTACTTCGCCATGGTACAACAGATTCTTGAAAACTTACTTTCAAAAACAATCCCACTTATTTTAGGAACTATAAAATATGTTATTACATGTCTCTGTATTTATCAATTAACAATTTTGATTGGATCCCTATCTTTCAGATGACTGACGTCAATCAAATGGTAGAATATGTCAATAGTACTTTACAATTCCTGATTGATCAGTATATTCCTAGGCAAAGGAGAAAAAAAAAAAGACAATATCCTTTTTGGTTTTCGTATGATTTAATAAAACTACTAAAAAAGAAAGAACATCTTTTCAGGTTACATAAAAAAACCAACATTTCTAGGAATATAAATTGGTTAAGGATAAAATCAAATCAGATAAGCTAAATTGGTTGACAAAGATTAATAATAATTTAAAGCATCATCCGAGCGATTTTTGAAATTATGTTAAAACAGTAGTTTAGTTATAATAGTAAAACAATACAGGATGCAGTTGATCTTGCAAATATTTTTGCTAACATGTACAAAAAATTGTCAACTATTTCTCAAGTAAACCTCAAGGGAATAACTTAACTATTAATACTCCTACTATCACACAAAGTATGGTACTTTGGACAGTAAAAAAGCTGAAAAGTAGTAAAGCCACTGGTTATGATGATATTCCAAACTTTATTCTTAAAGGTTGTGCTAGAATATTAACACCACCACTTACTCATATTTTTAACTGTAGTCTTGCTAGTGGTGTTTTTCCATCCATCTGGAAACAAGTAATTGTAGTGCCAATATTAAAGAAAGGTAACAAGCAGGATATTAATAATTACAGGCCTATATCTTTATTATGTGGCTTATCCAAGTTTTTTGAAAAGGTAATACATAGACATCTACATTTTCATACAAAAAAATTTAATAATGGAATTGCAACATGGCTTCCAATCTGGAAAAACTACTACAACTAATTTGTTTAACTTTGTCAATGACTTACATAAAGAAGTTTTATCTAGAAATCAAATGGACGTTATTTTGTTTGATCTTCAAAAAGCCTTTGACACATGTCAAAATGTGACCATATTGAAAAAATTACAAGAAATAGGCATAGATGATTCATATGTTGCTTAGTTTACTAACTATTTTTTTGACAGAAAATTTGTTGTTAGAATAGATAATGTTTATTCCAATTCCTTTCCAGTAATGTCTGGGGTTCCCCAAGGTGGTACTCTCTCCCCACTACTCTTTAAGGTTTTTATAAATGATATTATCGGTGTAGAAAGGCATTCTCATGCACTTCTCTACGCAGATGATTTAAAGATCTATAAGAGTGTTAAGGATAGGTGTGATTGTGTGTTGCTACAGCTGGATATTACTGGTGTATAGTAAGTGCCATGGTAATGAATGAATCTAAAATCATGATTGTGTGTTGCTACAGCTGGATATTACTGGTGTATAGTAAGTGCCATGGTAATGAATGAATCTAAAATCATGTGCATCACTTGTACAAGGAAAACTAACCCAGTTGTAGGTAACTATGCTGTCAATAATATTGTAATTAACAGAGCAGAGTATATACGTGATTTAGGAGTTATTTTAGATTGTATGTTGTTTTTTCATTGTCATGTAGATAGTCTATTATGTAACATTAGTTGCACATTAGGTTTAATCAAATATATCATCTTTTCAGCTACATCACCTGACTCCTTGCTATATCTTTATTATTCATTAATTAGTTCTAGGTTAGAATATTGTTCAGTGATCTGGAATAATATTACTAACACTGATACAATTAGGACGGAAAATGTAAAAAAAAATGTTTTTAAACTTTTATACCTTAGATTCCCAAATAGTCAGGATTTTATGTATAATAATGAACTTTTAAAATAGAATACTAAAAATTTGAAATTACGTAGAGAGTTTATTGATGCACTATTTTAGTAAATGCTTTTCAATCACATTTACATTGCTTACAAAATTTAATGAAGGTAGCATTAAAGGTCCCTAACTATAAACATATAATCTCTCATATTTTCACTTCTTTATATCTTAGAGAAGATCTAGTAAATAGATGTGTAGATAACTATAATAAATATTTTTCTACGTATGATCCATTTATAGGCAAAAAACCTACATGTAGTGATCTATCTGAACATTATAGGCCTATTTATCATTTTTAGGGATTCCCCATTGTATTGTATGTTATTAGTATTTTTATGATAATAGTACTTTTGTAAATTTTTTTGATTGTTTTCCATGTTAAATGTGTTTATGTTTTGTATTTGTTTGTTGTCTCTGTCCATTGTGTTTTGTGTTATTATATTGTCTCTAGTCTTTTTGTCTGTAGTTAGTTTCCATGTTTTATGTAACTGTGCCCCCCCTTTTAAAGATTCCCAACTGTTGGATGGCACAATAAAATATGAATAAATAAATAAATAATTATCAGGTATTAATAGTGAGTGGCTGAAAAAGTTTGAATGGTTGGTGGTGTGCAGAAAATGGAATGATGTGTTCAGTTTGTATGAGATACGGGAAGAAACGGTCCACAAACAAAGACGTGATTAGGGTAACTATCCCATGCACGAGACTACATAAAGAAAGCCTGATTGACCATCAACAAAGCAAGTTACATGCTGATTCTTGCTTTGCTAAAACTGAAAAAAGAGTACTTGAAGAAACTGGATCCGGACAGATAGAAAAATCCACTTCCATTGTTAATAACTTAAATAGAGATGCTTTTCTGGGAGCTTTAAGATTAATGTACTGGTTGGCAAAAAATCAGTTACTACATAACCACATTGTTTGAAAAACTGCTAGAACATTGCAAGGCTATGGGTTGTTCATATTTAAAACATCTCAACATTGGCAAAAATGCTCATTATACTTCAGAAAGAATAATGCAAGAGCTGCTTGATGTTTTAGCATCAGCGATTTCGTCTGATAATTGTCGAAGTATCCATTCTGCAGATTACTTTAGTGTTCTATGTGATGAAACCACAGACATTGCAGTTTGGAAGTAGTTGATTGTGTACATTAAATATGTTAGTCAACTAAAGAAAGAGGTTAGGGTTAGTTTTATATCCACCTGCAGTATCCCAGATTGCAAATGTGACACCATAACTAAGTGATTGAAACCCTTGACACTCTAGGTTTAAAAACTTCTAACTTGGTGGGCCTAGGATCAGACGGAGCAGCTGTAATGATTGGGAAATACAAAGGTGTAGCTAAACTTCTCAAAGATAAAACAGATGGAATAATGCTGAATTGCCATTGCATAAACCACAAATTGGATCTTGTTAGTTCTCAAGCAGCAGCTGAAGTGCCTTATTTGGCAAATTTCAATGATATCTTGAAGAAATTGTTTTTATTTTTCCAAAATTCTTCTGTTAGGATGGCTGGCTTAACTCTCAACAGTCCTCAGATAAAACTACAAATGGCTAGTGACACTAGATGGTTCTCCCATGACTGCAGTACAGCGAGTGTAATAGCTGCACTATTAAGAGAGGCTACAGAACATAATGATCTCACACCAGAAGGTTTAAGTAAATGTATTAAGTCATACAACTTTGTAGCCTTGTTAATGATGTTTTCAGATATGTTGCCTCATTTAGCAAATTTATCAAGAGCATGGCAAACAAAATATGTAAACTTAACAGAAATTGAGGCTATTTTAATAGCTACAAAAGATTTATTGCAGAGTTGAAAGACACCCCTTGGAGGAATTATCAAAATTTCTAGCAGCACCTTGCAAAAGACTGGTTAGACCTTCAAGTTGATTATTCAGATGTCGAGGCAACTTCTTTCAAAACTCCAGTATATGACAGGTATATAAACACAGTTGTACTCCACCTTGAAGCAAGATTCCAGATATGCCGATCATCTCCTGCTTTTCAAAACTATTCAGTGCAGAAAGTCGTGATCAAAATGAAGCTGCTGAGATTCTTTTCGATTATTATTCTAAAAATGCCTCACCAGAAATTTTAAACTATGAAAATACTAAGCTGGAATGGCAGGTTGCAACAAAAATGCTTCATGGACGGGCATACAAAGATATGCATAAAACAAATTCTCTTAAATTTGACAATAACACCTGAGCTTCAAGAGCCTTTTCCTAATTTAGCAAAACTAGCTGCTGTTGGGTTGAGCATACCTGTGAGCACAGCTGAATGTGAAAAGAGGATTTTCTGGATTGAAACAAATTAAAACTTGTCTGAGGAATTGTATGAATCAGAATACACTCAATAATCTTATTATAATTTCATTGGAGGGACCAGATCCAATAGACTTTGAATTTGAAAAATGTGCAGACAATTGGGCTTCTAAGAAGAAGAGAAGAATAGATATATAGTTCGCCATCAGTGTAATCAGGGTAGAAAAAATACAGTTTTAACTTTATTATGAAGTATTTGTGAAAATTCTGAGAAATATCTGTGAGGAACTGCCAAGAATTCATGGAGAAAAATTCAAGGAAGTGTTGATTCTAGTGTGTACTACATAGAACTGTACCTCTGTCAGTAAGTTTGAATTTTCTTTTTGCTAAAACCAATTGTAATTAAATTTGCTTCTTGATATCTGATAAAAATTGAAATGTACTGCAATAAGTTATATACGTTTTTATAACAGAAACACTGCATTTAATAACTCATTACATTTTTACTGTTAATGAAAATTCTATTATTTTAATTTTTATGTTAACTGCATCAGATTTTTTAAATTCCACACATTCTCTCTAAGAAAACAGAGATGTTACAGTAACTTATACTGTTTGCATTTGTTAGTAGGTAATGTATATATGTAGTAAAACACTAGTATAGTGAACTTTGTTTTTCAGTAGTTTTTTATAGTCTTATTGTACTGTATATATTACACACAGTTTGACTAATTACATTTTTAAATTCATCTTATGGGAATCGTTACGTAATTTTGTATCATTAGATTAAATTATATTATAACTGGTTTCTATTACTAATTTTTTATGGAGATATTATATTTTACGTTTTTATGTTAACTGTAAAATATGTTTAAATTTTCCCACATTCACTCTGAGAACAGAAACATTACAATAACTGGTATATGCAATACACACAGACCTTAAAACATTCATGTAGCAAACTTTTGTGTTTGATAGTTATTAAACATTACACTAGTTCAGGTCTTCGTTTTTAAGGATTTTTAACTCTGTAAAAAAATCTGAATCTATTTTTTTTAAAGCACTTTGCTTAAGGTGGCTACTGCATTCATATGATGCTAGCGCCCACAGCGATGTGTGTCAGTTTCCTTCATGCATTTCTTTGAATGATTCATGCAACGGAGGTGAATAATTAAGCGAAATATTTGGACATATACCATTATTCAATAGTGTATGTCCAAAAATTTTGCTTCATTAATCACTGGTGCAGGTATACAGCTATCTACATATTTCTGTTCCTGGCTGTATGATCACATGCAAAGGCCAAGGCCATTATTGAAAAAACCTTTGCCGTGAATTGCAGATTTACGCATACGATCCAAATTTGGTGACTTGTGTTTTGCGTTTGGCAATTGATATCAAAATGGTGAGGAAACGAAAATTATCACCGATACAGTTGTTGTATAAACAAAAGTATAAGTGTGAATAGAGAAAAGTGTTACCATAGTTTGCACATTCCAAACTAAAACAACTACACAAAATATGTAAACGTCTTTCATATGCCCTTTTTTTTTATGTAATTTGCAATTTTTTTAATTCCAAGGATTTTATAGGATTTGACCCAATGATTCCAGGATTTTACAGGATTTTTATATGCAGGAACCAGGATTTCAGCTTCACGGCTGGTGGCAGCCCTGCACTAAATGTAATTACAACTTTGCTGTCATTTCATGTTATCTGCAGTCCACATAAAAGAATTTATCTTATATGTATCGACAGGATATGACTTAGTCCATCAGGCTATTTGTATGTATAGACTTAAGATGACACTGTTTTGTAAGCCCGGCTGCTAAAATTTCCTGGGGAGAACCCTGTTCACCCATACTGGCGTTGACTTTGTGCTTAACCCTTTTGGTACATTTGATATGTCATCACTGTACAAGGTAACTTAAAATGAGCTTCAAGTTTTACCTGTACACCTGGGCGACGAGTAACCAGTGGAGGCTGCCGACCCTGTATCTGCATTGGTGGTGGCTGGCTGGTGCTGGCACTGTGCACATGGTGCGCTGACGGGTCAGCTGTGGATGTCACTGTTGGTGGTCCTAGGTGGGCTGTCTGGCTGGTTGCCCCTTATCCAGGTGTTTACTATGTAATAATATAATAAAACATCTTTATTTTTTGTGGACTTACTCACCCCTTAGAAAGGTTTTAGTAACGGGGTTAAGTGTTCTCTGAAGTTTTAAGGGTTTTAAAAATTCAGAACAACAGACTTGACACAATAATCAGCAGTTGGACAAAACGTGTTTATTCCCAGCGAGAATAAACCTGGTGGTAAGTAGTACTACCTCCTATCAAACAAGAGTTGAATGGAAGTTAAATTACATTAGACAGGTGAAGCTGACCTGTATCTGAATTATGCAAGGTAGAAAATAAAGTGGTTATAAAAACAACTTGACCTAATTACTTATCTAGTTTTGGTGTCCAGAAGGAACTTCCGGGATTTACCACTAACCAGGAGGGCAGTGGTAAGTGTTGGCATTCCAGAAGGGATGGAGGGATTTACGTGTAGTGGACGACTTCTTCGGGGGTTGGTTCCGGAGGATCTCTTGGTTCCGGAGGATCTCTGGAGGGCGTGGAATGCGTAGTCGAGCCTCTGGTGGATCTAGAAGACCCGGATAGCAGTTGAGGACCCCAGCACACGAGGTGGTGGAAAGAGCAGTTGCTGATTGTTCCTTCCGCACCAGGAGTGTGGTGAAGGAGCAGTCACTTGGAGAGGTCTCTGGACTCACTAGCTGCCTCTGGCACCTTGCAGTGTAGTAGAGGAGCGTGACTCCACGCTTACCCTTGATTGGTGATGGGGAGTGATGCTGTCTGGACTTGTGACATCATCCACCGGCCGCAAATTTTAGCTGAGGCAGCATGTATCAGAGCTTCTCTCGGTGTTGCTATTGTAGTGCAATTCCTTGGCGAGTTATGGTATTGCATAAAATCATTAAAAAATATATATATTATATATATATAAAAAATGGGGTGCTGCTTATTTATGAGATATTGGCCTTGAACTAGTTTGCTCCATTTTTCTTCTTCCCCCTTTTCGCTTAGTGTCCCTCCCTTCTGCCCCCCTTCATCAACGACCAGGTTCTTTTGTCACTCCCTTCCACTCCCACCCCTCCCAGCAAGGTCTCATTACCTTCTAGTAACTCACCATTGCTCTACACAGCCGCTTGGTGGTAGTTGGTGGAAAAACGTGAAGGAGGTGAAGGGCTATAACTGCTAGGTGGTCTACCGGTATTTTTAAAATGCCTCCTTCCCATTCTCAATACTCTCTCATGCTGTCTCTCTGGCCGAATTAGAAAGCCAGCAGTAGATGCGTGTGTGTCATGACGCACACACACATGTACTATTACCTGCCTAGCAGCGCAGTGGCCAAAGCCAACAGCTGGCCGGGCTAGCGGGCTACGCACTGAGGCATACTAATTAGTTTGACGTTGCTGTAGTTTGCTGTTGTCATGCCGGCTGGCATCTGCACTATCATGATGAGGACAGGCAATATATACAGGAATACAAAAATTCAGTGCGGCCTATAGACGCCAAAATACGGTAGATAGACACAAATAATTACAATATTTGGTGCGATGATACTGCAATTATGAAACTTTCTTTGTTCTCAAAATGGCAGACAAATTAAATATTCTCTTTCATTTTCTAATATTCTATGCTTTGATAAAACCACAATAATTATTCACTAAATGTGGAGTGAAGACACTAGCAATGGCTGGAACATGGGAAACTGCTTCAACTCACCTTCATGTCTGCACACTCCTGCATCTCAGCCAGCAGGTGGTTCATGCAAAGCACTGCACTGCGCGTGACTGTGAGGCCCATGAAGGAGCCTGCATTGGAGCCACAGTGGAAGGCCACAACAAGCCCCGACAGACAACTGGCCAATTCACGCCAATTAACCTGGGCTTCATTACCCCACTGAGAACAGCTGGTCACGTGAGTCAGACAGGACAGCAACCACGCCAATAATGCTGCCAACACACATCCACTATAATCACTTGTCAACAAGGATTCACCTATGTCAAAATTAAAAATCATATGATCATGACAAATATGCTATAATGGAGCACCGCACATACTGTGAGTGAGTGAGAGAAGAGATCAGGGTAGCTCTTAACATTGTGGTCATGAGTGCCGATGAAGGTGAAGCGAGGTGAGTATGAAGCATCGACGGAATTAAATGAAAGGGAAATAGGATTCCCAGAGAAAACCCACCAACTAGCCACACAGTCCAGCACGATTCCCACTGTGAAAATTCGGGAGTGACCTCGCCGAGAATCAAATCCAGTGCACGTACATGGGAGGCAAGTAGACAAACCACCACACCACCTATAATTTAAAAATTACAAAAATATTGGGATAATGATCTAATATACAATACATAAAATAATAAATATATGTAAACTGAATATTAGTGTTCTGGAGCCTCTACAAAACGTAAACCTAACAACGAAAAAATAACATTTCAAACTTTAAGGAACAATATATTGCTTCTTGAATATGGATGGAAATGTAGATTTATTATACACCTTAATTATACATACATACATACATACATACACTCGCAATTAGGCTACCGCCCGGTGGCGAGCTCTCTCAACTCTCCTTCACCCAACCAACTCCTTTCCCACTCCCTGAATTTACCAACCCCTCTCACAGATACCAATTCCTCCCTCAACACATTCCACTCCCTCACAGACCTCACAAGGATAGACTGCCTACCCCGCTCCTTTCTCCTCCACACCCTCTGAAGCTTCTCACTGTTGTTTCCTCTTCCCCTAAACACTCACTTACTTAGCTTGCAGTGTAGCCCTCCCCATCCTCCCTCTTCATTCACCACCCTGTACATCCTGACTAACCGTTCAACTTTCCTCCTGTCCTTCAATGAGCTCCATCCCATTTCTTTCATCATCACTGATGGCCTATAGTTCCCTTCTTCATCATCCTGCCCCTGGTTTCTCCACCTACCCTTCACCCATCTTGCTGCCCTTCTCTGCACCTTTTCCAGTTCTCGCACCTCCACCTCCACATAAGGATCCCATACTGCTGCAGCGTATTCTAACATTGGCCGTACCATTGTGCCATACGCCTTCTCCTTCACCTCACAGCTGACTCCATTCAGCACCCTTCCCAGCATACCCAGAGCCCTTCTTCCCTTTGCTACCACCCTCTCTACCTGTTTTTTCCCACCTGAGGTCTCCCTGCAATACAATCCCTAGATACTTATATTCTGCTGCTTCTTCTATCTCTTGTCCCTCCCATCTCTACATGTCCCTGCTTATCATCTTCTTCCTTGTGAACCTCACTACCTTAGTTTTTCTTACATTTATCTCCATTTTAATTTTTCTGGTCCACAACCATATCTTATCAATGTCCGCCTGCAAATTTCCGCCCCCTCTCCCACCTCAGCATACACAACACAATCGTCTGCAAACAATCTGATTTTTCCCCTAATCCCCAAACCCGTCATTTACCATTATGGTAAATAACAAAGGACCCAGCACGCTTCCCTGTGGTACCCCTGACGTAACCTCCTCTTCCTCCCGATATCGCCTCCCCCACTTTCACCCTCTGCCTTCGCTCCCTGAGAAAGTCCCCTATCCATTCCACTACCCTCCTGTCTGGTATCAGCACCTCCACTTTCCTCATCAATGTTCCATGGGGCACCTTATCGAATGCCTTCTCAAAATCTATGAAGCAGGCATCCACCTGCTTCCCCTAATCAACTACCTGCACCAGATCCTCTAATAACCCAGCCAGATGGGTATAAGATGGACCATCAGGCAAGTCACCTGATGGTGAGGTAAAATTAATTTGCAAAGTTACAGACGATGGCATGCATCATCTGGTTTTGGTTATTTATTGTGCAATACCTTTATCAGGCTATTATGCACATAGTGCATGCACTGAATAAAATATAACTTTTCCATACAAAATGCAAACAGAGTAAAAAAATGTAAAAACCAGATTTACGGGAACAAACATTTAAAAACCACATTTGCGGAGCATTATTTTACTACTCTTTTGTATATATTAAGTTTTAGTACAGGTCTGCAAGCCTGGGAATAAAGACCAAGCGAGCCTACAAAGAAGTTCCAGAGATCTCAGCTTGAGCTTCAGTTCGAGAACAAGTTCTTTTATTGCAGACAAAAAATAAACATTATAATCATAACTACTAGCTTTTTGTAGGTAACCTCTCTTTATATATAAGCAGTTCTAAAGAATAATTTTAACAGAACATATCTATCATTATATATTGTTTTGTTCGTGAATATATTCACATTCCTGTTTTCTGTGAAACTGTTTCCATGATATATTCAGTTGACGTGTGACATCTTTTCAAACTAATTAAATACACTTCACCTTATCAGTGAGAACATTCCTGCCACACCACAATGGAGTTTGATTGATAGTACAATCTCCCAGATGCCAATAAATTGTATTGTTTACCGAACTGTGAAAGATGCATGCTCATGTTTTGAAGAATAAATGAGTTACCGGCGGAGCCGCCAAGATGACAATTCAAGGCCACCTAGTACTATAGCATACAGAGGGATGGCATTAGTAGTACCAATCGCCGGCTTACGCAGCAGCTGGAACTTCAGCCGGTATTAAATACCAGGACACGGCCCTTGCAACACCAGTTTGTTCCGTCACCGCACTCCTGGTGCCGAAGGAATCATCACCAGCAGCTCTCTCCATCACCTCGTGTGCTGGGACTCCCTTCTGCCACCAAGGTCTTCCAGATCTTTGCCCAATCCTTCATAGATGTCTCTGCACCTCGCATACTACCATCAGAAGCACCCTTGGTTTAAGTCGCCAAACACTTAACACTCGTTCCCTTCAGGAAACTCAGGTCCCTTCAGTATAACATGTAGCGTTAGTTAAGTGGAGTTGTTTTAATAGCCACTTAGCCTTCTTACCTTGTCAGTTTAGAACCAGGTCACCTTCACCTGTTTACCATAACCAGCTTCCGTTCAACTCTTGTTTGATAGGAAGTAGTACAAACTCCAGTGGAATATTTACTATACCCACTTTTCTGAACCTAGAGCAGGACTGCGCATTCCCATTCATGGACATCCGTATGTTAGAACACACACATTAGACAGCCACCTGTTCTATACACCTCTGTCTATAGGAAGGTAGAGCCACAACCACAAGGAATTCAACCCCCTCTCAGGGTTAGACAATCAGTCCAGGTTATAATCCGTCTACTGTGCTTCTGGTGCCGGAGAGAGTGTCTGCCTGGGTCTGAGGGCATGACCGTTTGATGAACACACCCGCATATTGTGATCCCCAGCCAATGTGAAACCCGATGCTCAGTGTCCATCGTGCTTCTGGTGCTGGACATGGGGATAGGGGGGAGGCTTGGTCTGTCAATTGCAGTACGTGAAGTACACCTACATAGGGATGAACATCGCCTGCTCTACCTTAGCGGGGCTAGTAGTATAATTCTTTATCCTCATGCCCTACTCCCGTCTGAGTGGTATTCGGAGAAGGGACAAAAAGGTTGCTACCGCCTCTTATGTAAAAACAAGGGTTTATCTCCAACCCGACTGTACTTGACAGTCTAAGTTCCCGGTAACGAGCTCAAGCTGCCCATCGCCTGGAGAGGCCGGTTCTCCCAGCACCCCTTCCAGATCTGTTCTAACCACCCACCAAGACCGATGGAGAGATCCACCTCATCATCCTGGAATTCCTCAGGGGTGAGGAAGTCCCTATTGTATCGCCAACTCCTGGATCAGGAGATACCAGCTCTCCGACCCACTCAGGGCGATCAGCAGTGCCAATGTCAACATGGCCACCTGCACACTAAGTCACGGTGCCAGCTCCAGCTCATCACCATCAGTGCTGCAGCAGCCTCCACAGGTCACCGGTCACCCAGGTATGCAAGTCAGTGTGGTTCCTCCTAGACGTAAGATTGTACTACTTGCCGTCCCTGACTTTGTGCCCAGCCGGACAGCCACGTGACTAGTCCTCTACATTGTTCGGGCTCCTGTTCCGCGCTGTAATTAGAGTTCAAACTCACCTCTGTGAGTCTGCCCTCACACCAAAACCACTTATGTTGTGACATGCCTCCAGTTAAAAGGACGTCATGCATTAAGAAGTTTCTGGCGCCCAACGTGGGGCTCTTGCGCTCAATTAACCAGGGTAATTAAGCAGAACTAGGCCAGTGCAACCCAGAGCATAACTGATCTAGATAGGAGCTAATCGCCAAACAACCAGACTTCGGGGAATCATAAAACACCCCGTGGCACTCAAGAAACCTAGCCATCATTGCGGACACAGAAGTTAACAAACCCAAGCAAGCTGAAGTAAATATGGCAGACGCCATTGTTGAACACTAACATAAACCCAATTGTCTCAGCACCGGGACATATAGCATAGAGTGTGCACACTGCCAACATAAATTTCATTATGTCTGCCTGGGGTGGGCCGATGAGTTGAGGTACACAGAGAGGCTCAAATTCAGATGCGAAGAGTGCCGCACTAGACAGACAACTTTCTGCAGCTGGGTGACATGCCCGTGACATGGGATTAACACAGTCCGCTGCATCCTATGTTCATTACGCTTTCCCCACAGTTGCATTTGATGGCCTGAAGAAAGGGTAACCATTCCCATCCTAGTATACCATTGCGAGGTATGTCGGCGAGCTGCCAAATACCGTCCAAGCAACCCAGAGCTAGGCACTAATACAGGCACCACCCGATGCACAGGAGAACCCCAAATCATCAAATTTGCAGGACGTATACACGAGGACCCAATTGCGTTCACAGCTGAATGCAAAAAATAATTTCAGGGCAATGAAATTTTGCCAAAACAATGGGTATGCAGGGCACAAACCAAACTCAAGGGTAAAGCCCTTGAGTGGTGGAATAAATATGGCGAATTCATCACTGAGGGGGACAACAGAGTAGCTGCCTCACCACCTAGTTCAACGGCAAACAAGTGCTGGCCAACCTCACTACTGATTTTTATAGCTGTATCCAAATCACAGACAAGGAAGCTGAAATATTGTCTGACGACGAAAGGTGCAGATGTTTAGGCAGATTTCCCCGGACAACAGCGAAGAAAGCTGTGTGCGCCATGTGACAAGCATGCTGCTACCCAAACTCAGGAATCTGCTACTGATACCCAAGCTGCTCACAGTAGACGAGCAAGTAGACAGAGCCAAAGAAACCGAGCAAAACTTCAAGTTGCACGCTATACTGGACCGGCCTAGAATCAGTAAGTCTGCACAACCAGACAAGACACCCAAGCGAAGAGGAAATCTTTCCCCGCCCGCACCCCTCACTCCAAAACTTCCGAAATGCTGGTTCTACACAAAGTATAATTTTAAGAAAGATTGCCCGCACCGGCTGACAGGATGGGGACAAGTGGGGAAGGGAACACAACCAGAGTAGAGGATGTGATGCAGCAACCAGCCAATAAGAAATCCACCCCGAAGGTGGGAAACGCCAAAGCCGGCGGGCGCAGCGACCCGACCACACCGGACAGCAAGGGCCCATCATACAACTCCTAGACAAAGAATTGGAATCACCAAAAGCTCTCCACATTGAAGTAGGAATAAATGGTATAAGAATACTCCCCTTACTAGATTCAGCCACCATGGGAAATTTTGTGCAAAAAGACATCCTCACAGCCAAACAAAGGGCATTACTCCACCAACAAACCCATGCAGTAAGGATGGCTAAATGAGAATGCACCCTAAAATTCGACAGCAGGACCACTCTCACAGTCAACTTTACAAACATTCAAAACCAGCGAAATTCGTTGTTTCCCCTGACATCCACGAAGTCATGATGCTTGGGCACCCCTGGCTCCATCAACAGCAGTGCATAATAGATCACAGCCAACATAAAGTATACCTGGGCGACAAACACCGCATAACCATCAATTGGGAACACTGCCTGGATGCAATCATCCCACCAGCCATAAAAACCGAGGATATCAATCACCAACTCCGTGAAGTACAGTTCCAGGAATTGAAGAATATCCTAGACCAACATGCCAGCGCCTTCAGGCATGGAGGAACACTCTTGCCAAATGAGGTAAATCCAACACGAAATATGGCTGACTACAAACACACCCATCTACTACCTGACCCTACAGGTTGTCCGCTAAATTACGTTGGCTGATAATGAAACTAATTAAGAAAATGAAGGAACAAGGGATCATAGAGCTATCATATTCCCCCTATAATTCACACGTAGTCTTGGTTCCCAAGAAGAATGGCCAGCTGCGATTTTGTGTAAACTACAAAGCTCTCAATGATGTAATCCATCCTACTGCTTCTTCAGCCATTAATCTAACCCACACCTTGTGTGATATAGGAGAAGCCACACTCTTCACTACCCTTGGCATGCAGTCAGGGTACTGGCAGATCACGGTGCATCCAGACAGCAAGCAGAAAATACACCGCCTTTACCACCCCGGAAAGAGAAAATCTACAATTCCTAGTCCTTCTTTTAATCCTTGGTGCGAGAGAGAGTGAGATAGGAATAGCTATGCGTGTCCGAGCGTGACGGTGAGTGTTCCCTTTTTATTCTTAATTCGCAGCGGGCATAGTAAGAAAGCGTTTAGACGCCACCTGTGTTGTGAATGACCTTCACCCCATCCGAGCTGTTAGGAAGAAGATCATGTTCAATACAAAGGCAGCAGCACGCGGTGTCGCGGTGCAGAGTAGCGCCTTTCACAGAAGTGCGGAAGGAGAGAAAATTGTCGTTGAGGGTACAATTCTGCATTCTTGCAAAGGAATTTTCTACCCATTCCATCATGCCTCAGAGAGATAGCTGAGAGGAAGGATGATTGTGAACTGAGAAAAGACACTTTCATTTCAGGCTGCTTGACAGCAAAAGTTGAGCGGAACAGTAGTCCCCTATACAGCTATGGGATATTAAGAAACAAGGAGTATGTTCTGTCTCTGCACACAGATGTCAGTTTGATTGCCTGTGATGGCAGCTAGTAGAGGGAGACACTCTCTTCCTCTTCAAGGGGATTGGTTACAGCCCTTCCTTCTTGCAGAAAGCTAGTCTAGTGGAGCGCCGGAGGAAATAGGATGCAAGGCTGTGCCTGCAAGAGCCGGCCACTTCCACCTAATCAGGCCCAATCATCTGCGTCCCTCTGTAGTTTGGACTACTGAACAAAAAGCGGGCTTCTCCTCGTCAGATCGGCTTCCATCTCTCCTCAGAGATGAGCTCTAATATCATGGTGTTCAGACGGAGGTCATAGAGTAAGAGCAATATTGTCCACGAGAGAATATGCTTCTCCATAACCTCAAGGATGAGCTTCAGTCACAGCGGAGAGGGGGCAAATTGACAGATGGCATCTTTTACAACAATGGAGATTAGATGACTTCCACTTCATCCTTGGTCAGTTTAGCCAGGAGACGGAAGTTTGCATCTTCATTTGTCCCGATATAATGTGAGACTGTACTATTTGCCTCATTCACCATAACCATGCTTAAAGGCAATGAGTTATTTTGCTTCCCACTAGATCGCGCAGTAATTATTATTAGTCTTTTATTTCACATCCCCTTTCAGCCGGCCGGTGACGTCACAGAAGCAAGACATGCATTCTCCACATCCCGCTCTGTGACCACTCCCTCCTTCGCCTTAGTGGCACAAGCCAATCAGCATCGGGCAGCGGCCCGAATTAGTATAAAAGGAGATAGAGCCTGTGTCTCCAGAGCAGTCTTCATTCCCAGCGTCCGCAGCTCGGGAAGTGACCAGATTGTCAGCAGCAGTCTTCGTTTCTACCGCTTGCAGCTCAGATCCTGACTAGATTGAAGCTCCAGTACATTCCTAGACCTCACAGCTCAGGAATCGTCCCATTTACGTTAGTCTCCAGCACAGGTTGCTCACACACTATACCCTACTTTGCATCGCTTAAGCTACACTTGTGATAGAGTTTGGTTAAGTTGGTTAGGCGCTTTCCCAGCTACGTACCTTGTAAAACCCGTTCACCCGGCAGCATACGGACATATCTTTGGTGGACCTATTCTTGCAATCCTTCTTAGTACTCATCCTGTCACGTCCCTGCTTAGTTTACCCAGTTACGTGTCACAGATATTACGTTACGTCATTCCACAAAATTTATACGTACAACAATGTAAGAGTTGATTGCTTAGACGCTCAGCATCACACCCAGCATTCCCTTGTTTGTATGCCGTCGCTTCTACCAGCCATCCTAACAGCTTATTCTAACTTTCTGGCTAATATTTGCACCGTTTACCAGGAGCTAGGATGCATTCACCACATGATTATTTCCTTATTGAAATAAAAACGTGGGTCAGCTCTTAACTTGAGTACTTTACTGTAGACATAGCACCTTCCTGTAGTTACACTCACATAACAGGACCACAGGTGATCCCGGGAAATTTAACTCAACCGAGTCAAACACTCGTTTCACACCCACACACTAACTTTAGCCGCCCTTCTCACCAACCCCTTGGGATTGAAGGAAAGGAAGAGCTGTACAGGTACACTGCCCTGGAAACAGTTTGTCAGCTCGGTGTTCGTTGGCCTCTCCACCACAGTCTCTGCCAGGAGAGTCTGATGTCTTCTGAATTGGGAAGACTGGGACAGGAACACACACCTGTGTGCGACCTTCCTGACTTCCCTCGTGAACCGCAGTCTCTGCCAGACTTGGGAATAGGGTGTCCGCCAGTCCCCAGCCCGCTCGAGGTGCCACACGAAAGTTGCACAAGGAGCCTGCCATCTTGGTACAGTAGCAGTAGGGTAGATTCCCTCTACCGATGCGCTACTCCAAGAGGAAGGGTCTCAAAGAGAGAGTACAACAGATTCTCTTGGCATCTGGCCGAAAGCATGAGTATCAGCCCTCCCTGGTCTCTCAGATAGCTAGCTTAGCAGCTCAAGCTCCAATGCAAACCCTCAAGACATCTTCAGGATCCAGTGGAAGTTGCTATCCCAAGAGATATCTTCAACCCTCCAGAGAAAACCAGCCCGACGGAGTACCCTTGGTGGGTAGTTGAGAATGTAAGTCAACCCGACCAGCCACCGACACAGTTGTCACATATTTGGTACCCGCCATACTGTGCCTGTCCTCCACCAAAGCCTTAATTCTCAACCACTCGCTATGCTGTAACACCAGCCTCAACTTGCACAAACACTGCTCCAGTGAACCGTCGTCCAGGTATAACCAAAGCAGTAGTGGCACCTAAGTGCGGAATTGTGTTACCCACGCCTAATTTTGGACCCTGCCACAAAGCCACCTGGCCAGTTTTGTATAATGGAAAAGCACCCGCCCCTAGCCAGAACTGAAACCCAGTGCATATGAAAGTGCCTGGCTCATCTTCTAGCCAAAAAGGCTGGGACCTAATTGTAGAGAGAGACTAGTGAGTATTTATTCCCGGTACATTACGCGTCACCCCTTTTAATTAAATTACCTCCTAAGCAGCATCCCATCATAGTGCTCTAGGTTAGGGGAACCACTGCAGGTAACCCCTCCTCCCATCAACCCCGAGAATCAGGACAATGTCACCCCTGTATGTCTTCCAGAACCAACACCTCACCAAAAGAGCGAGCCAACCACCCTCTTCCTGCCAACTTAAGGTAATGTGTCAGTCAAGGCAAAGGAGTGTGAAAGTGGTCACAGATTTTGTACCAGATGGCACATGGCCTACCTCACATACTAGCCGGGCACCACAGAGATCTTAAGGTCCTTGTCATCCCACCCCACGCCCCTCGGCCTAGTACCCTGTGATACTGGCATCGCAACATAAAACTGTGAAATTGACCGCGGCCAAGGCTTCTTTTGTCAAATCACATTTTGCTAAGATAAGAATAGCTTTTAGTCTCCCTACATGTTGGTCAAAGCCTATATACTATAAGCCCAACATGTAGAACCTAATCCCTAGCCGGGAAAATTTGTCTCGCATCTGAACCAAAGCATGGAGAAAGCAGTTTGAGACAACCAACCATAACCGGACATGCATCATGCTTTTTAGAATTGGATTGCAATACTTGCACAATGTAAAGTGAACGTTATGAAAAATGTAAAATTCTCTCTTTTCAATGTATATTTCTCTATAAAAACTTTAACAACACATTTAAAATCAATATGTTTACCAATAAACTAAACATACACCACTTACAATTTTTAACGTCTCATTTGATAGTCTTGAATGCTGTTTCAACCAGCGAATGATTCAGCAAAAACTATTAAATCTATAGCACAAATCACCTACATTTTTACGAATTTGCATGTGATTCTTAGACAATGATTTTGTTTTTTCATAAAGCACTTGCTTATGTGGCGATTTCAAATAACTAATGGAAATTCTGGGAAAATGCAGTGATTTTGTGCCTCGAAAAGAACAAGTGATTAGTATTTGAAAAAAAGAATATTTTCAAGAAGTAAGTTTTTGCTAGTACTGAGAAAGAAATCTGTCTACCAACTATTAAGAAATGGCATTAATGGCTGGACAGTTACTTATAATCACATTAACAAGTGATCTCCATGATGCAGACAAAATATTATGTATCTCTGTCAGTACTGGTGGTTTAAATGCTGATGTACCCATTTATGGATTGACCTGCCTACACCGAATTTTATGGGAACCTTGTGCTGAACTTTTATTTTGCAATGGACACATTTTATTCATTGCATTTTTTTTTGGCAAGTTTTTGGCAAGACTGTCATATCATCTGGTAGCATTTTTTTTTTACTAATACTCACACACACAAAACAACCATGTAATTTCACCCTACATTACAAAAAGGGAGAATCTTACATACTATAATGGTGTGAGAAAAGCACCTTCAACTTGATGGAAGGTAGAGCTGTGCCGATTCACAAAATTATGTCAATGAGCGATTCTGTAATGCTGTTTCACTGAAGTACTAATCGTTATCGCATGTATCGATAAACAGCATCCACCAACAATTTTTTGTCGCCCCGGCGAAATTCTTATGTAAATAATGTTAACATAAACCACGTGTACTGTTTATCGCATGGTGTGTCGATCAAAGTAAATCTCAGGTCCCTTCACCTAATATTTCCGGCAACTATCGTTTTTAAGCTGGTTGTTTATGCAAACATCTAGTAACTGGATGTAATTACATCACATGTGCCACCGTTTATAACTGCTCTGAAGCACGCTGTCTAGCATTTTGTCTTCCCAACACATCTGTCGACACTGCGGTGTTGTGTGGTGAGCAAGACTGGCTTGCTACTTCCACTTCCACATCTCTGAGAGGGGAAGTAGTTACCTATAGCAACGAGCGTGGTGACGTAGCATCCTCTGTCTCTCTCAATCGCAAACTTCCTTCCTCCCCTCACATGCCGATGAGAGAAACTGGCGGGGAAAGAAAGAAGAAACCCCCCACTCCCCCGCTCCCTCTCTCTCGGATGCAAGGGCTGGCCTTCACACTACGGCCTAGAGCAAATGTGCGCCTGCCAAATATTTGCTCTAAGCTCGAACTTAGCCAAAAATATTTATGTCCTGAATGTGTTTAATATTCGAATTAGTACAAACTACATATTTATCAAGTTTTCTTTCGGTGTAGTTAAAACTTGACAGGTTATATAATAATTTGAATGTTTCTTTCATAAGAGCAAATTTTCGACTTGTCCCTAAAATTATATGTTATTAAAGATGATACTGTTTCGTAAGAAGAGGTGCAAAAAACGCTGTCTCATGAAAGATGTTAAATTAAAGTAACTCCCAATCTCATCCAATCCACTGGCCATAAAATTAATGGAGCCCCAGCAGTATGATGTTGCCATAACAAAAACAGGGTAGGTTGGAATGGTAACCAACATTGATCATAGCATTTGTTTACACTCATTGTTTTACTCATAGACAGGCACAGAGCAGTTATGGCACAAGGATACACTGTGACCACGCTACATTTCTAGAACTGTCAAAATTTGGTGAACTTATTTTCAGTATTCTGAATGCAAGTACATATTTCAACTTTTTACGTGCCATTTGTGTTTACAACCGGTATTTCATAATTATTTTACGTATTTTGTGTGAGCACAATCTGTGAAAATGACCAATGCAAAACAACAAACAGAATAATAAATTAATCTTACTTCCAGGTGTGGAAGAATAGCTAATGTTTTTTTTTATCCAGCAATAAACAATTACCACATTTCCTCTATCTGACTTAAACCAGGAAAAAAATTTATGCTTGTTTTTCTAAATAAAATTTTTTAAGCTTTCTTAGTTCGAAAACTGACATGCCTGATGTGTTTTTTTAGTACCATATAAATAGTCATAATTTCTTAACACTTGACAGACCTACCATAGATGGGAAGTTATATAAATTTCAAAATCGTTTCCATCATCTATAATACTATCTTCCGTGATGTTTCTTTGATTTTAAACTTGATCATAATTTTGGTTGAGAAAATGAGAATGTAGTTTAAAAAATTTGGTTGTATTGTTGAAATTTTTTTACCAAGAGTTTCGAGAGTATCGAACTGAAAACTGTGTAACGTATTGAGTATCGAAAACGTAGTATCATCCCACCCCTAATTATAGGAGTAAAGTTCATTTTCAGTAACTTCTTGCGAGGATTAGGAAGATTTATAGTATAATAATCTGTAGGTAAGCACAGAGTGGGGAAAATCAGAGGACGTGGCTTTGGATGATTAATTATTAATGGCAGTGACAAAATAAATTATAATCATATTATTTTTTCATTTCTGTCTCAAAATTACAAGTTTTCTTTGAAGGAAAATGTAATTAATAACTTTAAAGACAAGACATTTGCCACGGACGCAAGGTGTTGCCAACATGTAACGGTGTGGAGGGGCAATACCCCCGTCACCTCCCCTCCACCACCAGTCGCCGTGAACTCACTGCCCGATCGATAAATTCTCAGTGCGCTCTTAGCTGAAGGAGTGCATGCGGGACATTCAAAATTTGACTTGCATTCAATGTCATATTATTTTCATTTTCAGAGTGTTTGAAAGTTGACGCATGTCGCTTAGATTTAGTTGGCAATAGACTTTTATTAAACGCCTGTAACCCCTACTAGGGTTACAGTTCCCCTTCTTACAAGATACTAGTGTCTGCCTCATACGCTGTCTACTAGGTGCATATGTATTTTGTCACACTAGGTCTAGCAACGTGCCTCACAACAACAGTGGCCCTCTGGGGCAAGGTAGACTTTCCAGAGCTCTGCAGGATGTTCTTCGTTGGTGGTGGTACCGTAGTGTAGGTGGAGTGTATGGAGTCCTTAGTTCCGTTGGACGAGGTGGCGGTAATGTTACGGTAGTGGTCTGCATGATGGCAGCGGTTCCACCCTGTGCTATCCCAGCTGCCGATGTGCGGATTGGCTCTTCCAAGCCTGGTATCGTAGCTGGTTCGTACCGGGTTAGAGTGAAACACGTAAGTTCTGATGGGCGAGGTCTGTCTCGCTGCGCAACGGGGGCTTGGGCCTGGGCCCTAGGAGTGTCAACTCCTGGCGTAACGAGGTTTGCCACACAGACCTGCTTGGCAGCACTGAACTCTGCATTCTTAACTGCTCTTTGAGCTCCATGCCTGCTATGGAATGGCATAGGCTGATAGCGTATCAGATTTTCTGTTGGTGACAAGCAATCGACAATCCCTGACTTTAGAGTGTAAGCCGATAATGGCTGGCGGTGCGCCCCCTGACTGCCTAACAGAGCAAGCACCTGGAGTCGTGAGTCGTAGACCAACTTCCGGCCACTGCCGGGTGTAACCACAAACGTAGGGCCTCCAATTCCTCGTAGCTATCTCTGCAAGCACCTTGGCTAGGCGTTCCGGTGAGAGATAAAGCTGGGGTTGGCTGTCCTGTCTCTGTGGGGTGTGTCCTAGTGGTTGGAGCTTTACCGTTCTGAACACAGAGGTGAACAGAATGGGTGGTCGTCGAAAGATGAAGTGTGTGTATAACTGACAGACCCCTGAAGGGGGACTGATGTTCTATGCTAGTTTAAACTCTCTGTTGATTGCTTAACTCTCGTCGTCAATACTGGTGGAGATAACCTATAGTACTACAACAAGGAACTTGTGGATATGTTTAAGATTAGGTATTTATTTGGACAATAAACAACTAGGTGACTCGTACGTGATACCAATAAGCCTGTGGTGCGGAAGTACTTAACCTATGCATTAACGGGTGAAGGTGACCCACTCCTAGGTTACTGAAATACAAGGGAAATAAATTAGCTTAACTGTCACAACTAGCAGTAACTGGGTTTGCCTAGAGGAGTCCCTAACTTTAACTGAGGGACCACTACCAGCAAGTAGAGGCAGCTAAAGAACCAGGAGGTCACAATCACTCAAATGTTAAGTTGTGTTCGATGTCTTCAGATAGAAGAAGCTTCTGGTGACGTCAATACCAGGAGGTGGTAGAAGCCTCTGGTAAGTGGTGGCTGCAGCCACTGGAGAACTAGAAGTTCTTGGAGAGTACCGTGAGGGCCTAGTGGTCAGTAAAGAGGCCCAGCACAAGAAGTGTTGAGGCGAGCTACTGGAGATGAACTCCCGACTTTGGCCGTACCCTCATGCGCTCGTGGTATATCTTCGGGCGCTCGACTACCTTCGGCGGTGTGGCGACACTGTCTGCCAGGTGCGTCAGGGGAGGCTGGTGTGTTGCACTGCTGCTTCAAATATCTTTCATTATCATGATTCCAAAGTGTGTTTGATTTGCACCCACTCTCTACGCATTTTTAACACGTCATGCATGGTTTACTCCTTCACATGTGTAAACACTCTTAGTAGATGGAGAAGGGCAGTTCAGGAACAGTGTGGGAATCCAAGTATCTTCCATGTATCTGGCGAGAGAATACTTCCTGTTAGACATCTGGTAGTCGGTTCCTGTGGTTGGTAGTTGCACATGGATGAGATAGTCATTTTTAATATAATGGTGTAAGTGGCACACGTCAAGGTTTTAGGTCAGCTTGCATTTGGTGTACAATCAATTATATATGATATTTTGAGACATTGTTTTCTTTATTTAAACGAGTTTAGGTGAAGTGTTTTTTAATGTATTATTTACAATAATACTTCTTCATATTCCCATTTTTATTGTGTTTATTAGCTAAACTTTATTCACACATAATGTACAGCTCTTACTATACTCAACATTAAGTTTTATAAGGTTAGAAGTTTTATTTTATTGATGTACATGTCAGAAACCTTATCTACTGAAATCCCGCATGTATGGACATTTTTTGGCAGTCTTCTGAATAACGATAGATCAAGAGTCGACTGTATACTCAAAAAATAGTATTGGTGAAGTACAGAACAATTAAAAGCAATTTTTAACTTATTTCAATTTACAGTCTTCAAAAAAGTTGTAATGATGCAGTTAATACTGATTTTATAAGGACATTTGGTTGATTTTCTTTTGTTTTGCAAGAAAATGAAATTATTTTTCAGTAGGGATAGGTCATATAACAAAAAAATATCGGTTCTGGTAACAATTCTACAATTTATATATTGGTTTGATTATTCAGTTCTATTCGGATGACATTTTAATAATTTCAGATGTAAATAACTTTAAAAAAATCTGTTAGTCACACACTAAACATTATTCACGTATCATGTTCAAAAGAAATCACAAAATACAAAAATACATGCACATACTCTACTCCCTGTTTGTTTAATTTTATTTTTCTCTCGTATAATACCCTAGAATACTGTATTTAGAAGACAAACACACAGAACAATTAGAACGATTGAAAGCTAAAAATCTGTATATAAACTTCAGCCATTTTGTTTCAATCAATGCTGAGTGTAATATCTTCTTGGTATATATTTATCTAAGACATTGCCACAGCGAGAATATTTACATTTTGTCTCGGTTAACTGATACAATATATTAAACAAAATATTGTATTTGATTATACGACTGTCCTTAAAAACTACTTTTGCGAACATTGGTACCAAATAAATTAATATTTATTTACTTTCAATGGCAATAGTAATTCTCTGCAAGGAAGTATAGAGGCCAAGAAAAATTACTTCTTAAATGTGAATTAACCTATATTGTTCTGGCGGTAACTGCAATTTTTGTTTGTTTTGATAAGTTCCTCGTTACAGTTACTTTTGTAATGACAGAGTTTTGCAGTAACTAGATTAATTCATACTGTTTCGTATTAAGTATATCATCATCTCAAAATATTTCTAATTTATTGCTGTGTAGAACGGAGAACCAAGTAGTCGTTGTTAACCTAAAACTGGTTCAGAGTCAAACCTCAAAAACTTGTTTAAATATGGAACCAAAGAACCGAACCGACCCACCCCTATTTTTCAGTATTTCTGACGTTTGATCGTGTTAGTATATGTATACATCATGAGTTGAGGTTGCATCAGCCATCTGAGATAACGGCTATCATGATATTCGTAGACTCTTTTCCATTCAAGTATGTTCTAGAAATGTTATTGTTTAACTTCTGTGCTATGTTACTGTCAATGGTAAAGTGGTGGCAATGGGGGTTCGCGCACCATTATTCGAAGAAATTCTGTAATGCGAAATGCCCATATTTAGTTAGGTTTTTGGTGCCCTGATGTAAGAGTGGAGGTAGAACACAGTGGTTATATGAGCCCTGAGAACCGTTGCCTGATAACAGATTATGATCAACCAGCAAGGAAGACACGTCAAGCATGACAAATTTTGCCAATACCGGCACGCACCCTTGACCTTTTATTTTTTTAACCTCATTTTCAGCTGAACTTACCCTGCTAAATGGCTTCCACCAGTGTGAGAGATGCCAGAGTGTCAGGAATGGGAAATTATGTTCGTCTTGCCTTCCTAATTTTCTCATGATGTGAGTTTTAGTGACACGAATTATTAATGAGCTCTGTAGCGTAGTTATAGTAAATTTACCTGACTTGTATCGCTGACTGTTTGTCTCTGCATTTTCAAGAATGTGAACTGCTTTAAATTGAACAAATTTTGGACAAAATTTTGAATCACATTTTTCTTCCTTGACACATGATGCTTCCTGCCACCTGGCCAGAACCCAAGGGGGTGGTGACCGAAGTAAACAAGGCATGCAGGAACACTCCTACCGAGGGAAATATAATGCAGTGCACCTGGCAGAAATGTCAGTTGTTCAAGTAGCTCGCCTCAGCACTAGTCATGCTCAGGCTCTCTACTACATAGCCACAATCCTCCAGACGACTAGCCAAGACCTATCAGTCTCCTACCAGTTCTTCAACCGACGACGCCTTCCCTACCAGTGCAGCCAAAGAGTCGTCGCTACCACACCGAGGTCCCTAAAGTAATACAAGCCACAATTAGGGTTCAATTGTTTTCACAACTACTTAATTGTCAGCTCTCATCCATTCCTCAAGCCGACAGGCACCTTCACCTGTCTTGTTCTTGTACATAGTCCGTTGAACACCTAGTGTTTGTAGAGATAATATCTGTCTTTTCTTGCTCTGTAGTAAATGTGTGAGTTTACCTGAACCTGGTAAGCATCACCCTCGAAGAGAGTGGCAGGGGACAGTGAATTGGCAACAGTTTCTGACGTAGAGTAGGACTGCGGGCAGCCCCATAACCAGGCCTGTATGTATGTCACACAGAACAAATTCGACAGCCACCCATACTGTGGACCCGGTACGTAAAGGTACCTGGTGTGCAAGTACGGTAAAGCTCCAACCACTAGAAAGACACACGACGAAGCATCTGGGCCAACTAAGTCAGCTAACCTATTCCTTCTAAAGAGTATCAACTCTGCAGAGGGGGTGCCAGGTATGACGAGCCTTGACCCAGGTACATCTGGAGTACACTTTAGCTATGGGTTTGCTGACTGCCGCACTCTACAGGATGAACAGTGGCACCTTTCCTGTCCACATCCGCTCACCAATGAGAGAGCCGGAGGAATGCCCGGAGTACAACTGCTATCCTTGCATCTCGCCACCCCCTAAGTAATCAACCTACACCAGCTCTCAGCTGCAAGTCCCCATGGGAGAGAGCACAAGTTACACGACAATTAGTGGAGCCTCACACTGATACTCTCCCCACCAAACTCTTTGGCCTCCTGTTTAGGGTTCTTGGAGCTGCCCACCCTTCTGTGGAACTACGCCACCAGGGGTACACTCTTTCCTTGGATGTGGTCCCGTTTGATCCGGAGAACACCAGCAAGTCTCCAGGACCAACCGACTACATGCCAGTCAGTCAACTGGCATCCCGAAAACCTGCAGGCATCAGCTGAGCCAGCCTGCCTAGCCACCCGTTGCAGCCGGAGAAATAAAAACACCCCACTCTTGACATGACGTCCCACTCCCTAAGCTATCACGCATTACAAAATAAAAAGAGTAATGCAACAAACCTGTCGGAAAAAATTTTGGAACTGAAATACATAATCAAAAAATTTTAAATAAATTTTAAGTTACGACTAAAATACATTGTAACAAATATGGATATTCTTCAAGGGGGTATAATAAAAAAAATTGTTCATGCTGACAAACAATGATGGAGACTTGATCTCCACCCAGATTTCAATGCCTGGTTTGCTGTGTGAGTGCGTACTATATGTCACAGAAAATAATATATTCTGAAAACGATAAACTTAAAATTGTCAATCAAGTTAAGAAAAAGAAAGACAAAAGTTGCATGAATTTTTGAGACAGAAAATCCACGTTATTTTTATGTTACTTTCTCATAGTTTGTCACCCTCGTAAGCGGCGTTTCCACTGGTACATGTTTGTGTGAGCAAGGTGATGTCATATGCCCAATGCGCTAAGCAGCCGTTTCCACTGTCCCTCCCTTCCTACTTGGAACACTGGTTGCTTGGTCTTTGATCTCCAGAATATGGACTAGGATTGGGTGGACACACACCACACAATGATCTTCTCCAAATGTGACATCAGCAAGAGAGTGGAAAGGCTGCTTTACCCCCTCACCAACACTTTTTGTTGATGGGTGCTGCTGTGAAAACAGTCCACCACTCCTCTGCTTGCCTCTTCACCACTGAGACTCTGACCCTTGCTGATAGATTATTTCACAGCTGGATGGAGCTTGGGACAAAAATGACAAAAAACAGTGGAAGTTGAGCATCTCACTTATTGAAGTTTTCCTTTCCACATACCATGCATATACTGGGGGTGAAAACATGCTTAGCTTGTTACAAGGGAAAACCATTAATATTCACACATGCAAGAATTATTCATTATTTATACTGAAGAATAAATCAGAATTACAGCAAGATTTTATTTTTGTCAAATCAACGGAAAATTATCTGCAGTTCCTATGATGGCAGAAATGGCAAAAGGTAAACATAGGCAAATTTGGCAGAAACAGATTTGAGTTGGCACAGCTCTAATGGAAGGTAATAAGATTGTTTTCGTCTAGAGGTAGGAGGTAAGCATCTTACAACATTTGTGTTACACTGCAGATACTACAAAAAGTAAAGCTTTCTTATTTATAAAGATAATTTCTACAAACTAAAAAAGTTTATAGATAGCCATATATTTCTTGAAATAGTGTATGCATAAATTTCCCCATAATGCAAAATTTTCAAATTACTCCTAATGAAATTTTGTATGTTTTATGTACTCAGTAGGCCCAGGACTTAAATTGTACATTCAGATTTTAAGTTAGGTAAAACGTAGAGACAAGTCTCCTTGCACTGTTGGTCCACTTGGCCAGTTTTTTTTTTCCCCCTTGAAAAAACAATCAATAGAGTTTTTAATTGTACCATGAACAATGAACACAAATAGAGGCATGTGTATGTTCAGGTAGCACTGTTTGAAGAGTACTGGTGGGATTGCATTACAAGTCATCCGCTCACCTAGGTTGTAGAAATGCTGGGAGTCAGAACAGCGGAGGCAGCGAGAGATGGAGAGAACCAATGCACCCCAACCCCTCGTAGCACAGTCCTCGCACAGCTGTAGTGCAGCACGACAGAGCTCCTTACTTGGTTCCTCATCCCCGCCCATGCCCACCGCCTCCAGCAAGCCCAGCACAGGACCACCTGGGGTCCGCAAGCTCTGGTCCAACCACTCACACTCTAACCCTGCAATTACACCGCCATGAAACTCATCAATACACATGCAATTTACTGTAGTCCTGCCCTTGATGGCACCAGCACACATTATCATTATACCCAATATTGGTTATAGGTTGACATTACCAATACTACTGGTGATGAAGCATAATCACTTTAGAACTAGTACAATAAAATCCAGTAAATATTAGATTTTAAGGGTAAGAATTTAAATGTCATTTTAATGAACTATCAAAAAATCCCAAAAATTAAAGAGAAATTAAACAAATTTTGGTGAAAATGCAAAAAACATTGCGATCAAAATGAATTTAGAAATTTTGTAGCATCTTCCCCCTAATTTGGTATGCTACAATATGGAAAATAATAATAAAAAAAACCCGTAAAAATTGGTATAAAACTACAGCTGAGATTTCGAGTATGTGTCGTAATAACATGCTCCAATTCAGAGGGGAGGGAATGCAGCAATCACACTTCCACAAGCTCCCTCCTGTATCCCTGCGCACTCAGCCACATGAGGGAGGGCATGAGGATGCATTCTGGTTGCCATCTCCCACCTCACCAGACATGTAAGGGGAGGAATCGACGCTAAGCTTGGACTATCCCAGTATCATCTGAGCACGGTTGAAATTTATACCTCCAAATTAGATGTTTGTTGGCACCACAGCAATGGATGCCACACATGCTTTTATATTGTACATAAAGACTATAATTTTGACAGACTTCTCCCTTTTGAAGTACAGTGTAAACTCGCAACTACGAGTATGGGCCTTAACGAGACGTTCGTAATTACAACAGTTTTGTAATGCACTGTCAATTTAAATATGCAAATCATGGTAATTACATCCTGTATTTATGAGTGGTATATCTGCTCAAACAGTCGTAGAACAAGTGATTAGAAACATCGTCCTACTGTGAAAAAGCCGTAAAAATTAATTTACAGTAAACACACTTAACAGAATTGCATGTATTAAACTAAGAATCATTATTAAAAACATGTTTGTGAGCATCAGATACATTGCCTCGGGCTGGGAAGATGTGGCAAGGGTGGAATTGCCGTTGTATCTGGCAAAACTATCATGACCTAGCTTGAACCTTTGTGTGGATGGAGCTATATGCTTCGCTCTTCTCCCACATCCTGAACTTGACCCAGATTTTCAATCAGGTTTTATATTCATGTGGTCTCGTAGTGGTATTTTTGTTGATATCGCGATTACGTCTGTAGTATCTGTTTCAAATTTTATCAGTTAGAACTGTAGACACTGCTGTCAATTATTACTGAGTAAACTTTCTACACAATACGTTGCAGCTATTTTAGTAACGTAAGAGGTGAGCCGTATTTGTTTACAATTACGAGACGTTCCAGCACTGCCAGTAAATGAAACGCTATAGATACTGCCACGAAATATGAAACAGTGAAAGCATGTGAAGAAGGATCTGTTAGCAAATGCGTAATAGGCAGGCACTTCGGGCTCAGCAGTCATTTTAAACATTTAAATGAGAAATTTCCGTATTTAATTAGTACATATAAATGGTACTACATACAGAATAGTATTTGGCATTTTCTGTAATCATTGCAAAGCGTGAGTGGAAAGTACTTATGTTGTGAAGTTTATCTGCGGCCAAGTGATTTTAGTGAAGTAATCATCCAAAGTTCAGCACGTGTTTAGGAATTATGAGGTGAACAGTAAGTTTGTGTGTTGACACATGACGCTTTCTGTACTTTTGGGCAGCGCATTCTATTTGCATATGCGTCCCATCTTGGAAAGCACTAATCTTTATGGACCAGTCATAAATCACTACGGAACGAAGAAAGGGAGGCGAGACAAGTGTCTACAAGAGCGCCTTGTCACAACCTCTATATTAAGACTCTAACCCATGATCCTTATTAACATTACTACACGTCTACACTGCATCCACTGCAGTTTGAATCACCCACTACTCTCAGATGGCAGTGGTATCTCACAATCCCGCCGCTGGAGAGCAAAGCACCACCCGCTGGAGCATACACAGCCTCCAAGATGCACGGGCTGGCAAGATATATCAAGACCTTCAAGCCACGTGGCGAGTGCCGCGCAGATAAAGGTATCCAGTGGCGCATGCATGACGTCAAAAATCCAACCCCCACAGAGCGGAGCCAGTTTCCCTCTCACCTATCCAAACGCCATCAATCTGCAGAGATTAGTATAAAAGGACCTCCAGAACATGGCCTCAGGGCAGTCAGCTGCACCTCCACCGTTTCAGCCACCTGTCTCCCGCTGTAACGGCCTAGAGATAGTCTAACAGGGTCAACCAGCAGCTAGAACTCTTTGCACAGCGTAGGTTACCAGCAAGTCTCCCGAAGGTCAGACACGTGACACATTTTCATAATATGTTAAATAAAAATATAATTATTTTTACAATTCATTTTGGGAGAAGAGGTAACGAAAGAATTGTGTAAAAGTAAATTATATACAAAAAGTCAGCGGTAGCGCATGTTATATATATATATATATATATATATACATATATATATATATATATATATATATATATATATATATATATATATATATATATATATATATATATATATATATATATATACACATACACACACATACATATATATACACACACACACACACACACACATATATATATATATATATATATATATATATATATATATATATATATATATATATATATATATCTATCTTTAATAGGTAGGTAGTAATAAGTTTTTTATAATTTAAGTTACGCAATAAAAACAAACATAAAATTCACTGTCTTTTCTAAACATAAAAAAACTTAACCTTTATTAAAATCTATTAATTCATAGTTAAAACTGTTTTGATGCACATAAGAAATGTCTTTTATATCAAACACTTATCGTAAATAATATAAAAGTCATGAAAAGTTTTGAAAAATGTACTTTCTAAGTCCAGACTCGCGCACATGGACATACGTGGGCGGGGGTGGCGGGGGTGGCGGCGCAGGGTGTGGTGATGCATAGGCAAGAGATGTGCAAGGGGGGAGGAGTATGAGGCAAACGTGTGGGCCCACGTGCCATGGCATGCAAAAAAGAAAACTAAATTGTATTAGAGCGAAGCAGGCTGGATAGCTATTGTAAATATAAAGTAAGCCTGGTCCTCTATAAATTTTCAGGTGAAGGCAACCTGAAGAAAATTAATAAATAATAATAAAATTAATACTAAAGAAGATGGGTCGAGAGTTCGAATTTCGAATGGAACCCGAACTTGAAGGTTATGTTTGGGTTAAAAATTTATTGCCATGTCAAAGATCGGTTCTAGTACAGTTCCAAAAATTTACAGGAAAATGTGCTAGAAAGGCACATCATTACAGAACTTTGAAAGGAACTTATATATTTACTCCTGTACAGGCACCCTTTTTTCTCCCAAAATACAGGAAAACATTTCTGAGGAGTGGTAGAGTGGTAGTCGTAAATTATCCACTCCTAAACTGTACCCAGATGTTCAAAGGGAAGTGTAGGGGAACAGTCTAGTGGTGCTACCTGAGGGGTGAAGGGAAGAGGCAACACAATTTTTTGAGAAGGGTAGTGTCTCACATTCCACCACCCAAAAAAAAAAGAGAACCAGCACAACAAACAAAGACCAGCATGCCACTGCCTAAAAGAAGCAAAAAGAAAGCAGGCTCCCCACAGCAGTTGAAGTTTCTCTTTTAAGACTGGCACTGCATATATATATATATATATATATATATGTGTATATATATATATATATATATATATATATATATATATATATATATATATATATATATATATATATAGAGAGAGAGAGAGAGAGAGTAGTGATGACAGCATTATATTTATATCTTGAACTCTATAGTGTGTAAAACCAGGTGCTATTCTTTATTTAAATGATTGTATACAAAATAAGTGATATGCTTGAGTTTTTGAAAAATTTCATTTTCAATTAACTTTTTTTTTATGTTGCTAATTTGTGGTTTTCGCATACCACGTCTAAAACTACAAGAAAGATTCATTTCCCAGTGTTAATATAAATTATCATATCAATCAAATCTATAAAAACTAAAAGTTAATATTATGTTAATTTTGTATCTCTTTTCCACTTAAGAAAAAATTTGGCCATTACATTTTGGGTTTCAACAATTAGTCATGAAATTGTGAATGTGGTTGTATTTGTTTGAGTTTTATACGTGAACAAATAGCGGCTGAACTAGGAAGGCTGTATGTATATATGTTGTTTTCACTTTGCACCTCGTAGCCAAGTCCAGAGGTCCAGTAACAAAGTTCTCATTACTTGAGTGGGCAGAGCAACACTGCCAAAATTATCCGGGGGGGGGGGGGGACACACACGCACGCATGCACACACACACTCACACACCAAAGTTCACGGCTGAACTATGAAGGCATATGTGCGAGGATAAGACATTTTTAAAAGTTAGCTTCGAGTTCAGTTCGAGTTTGACGAACTATAGCATAGTTTGATTCTTGTACAAATTTAAAGGTTTGGTTCAGGTTCAGTTCAATACAAATATTCTGGGCTATGTTCTAGTTCAGTTCGGTTCCAAAATCTGGGTTCGTCCTATCTCTAACTAATACTTTGCAATTAAATTTTTCCTTTTTTAATTGGGAGTGCTCTGAAGGGGCCTGTTTCCAAGGGCAATTTTATCATAAAAGGAGATATAGTTTTAAGGGAGGGTGAATGGGAGAGAGAGAGAGACGTCTTCTGTATGAAGCTGCGTGACGGTGGAGGTGTTATCAGGGCTCACCAACTGCGGGCGTCTTGTCTGGTTGAATCACGCTCTTTAGTACATGGTCTAGTGGTCAGCGGTTTACCATAGTATTTGTCTTCGGCCTTATTCAGACAGTGTTTCATACTGGAAGAGGGCGGACAGGCTCTTGCCCCTATTGCACTGTGCTTTATGCAGACTGGACGAGTGCGACACGTGCCTTCGTGCCTGGCATGGCACCTTCTATTTATACTCAGAATCTTTGTTTATAGGCTTCCAGAGGGGTGCATGGATGGCTAGCCTCATGTCGCAGGGGTTGCTTACGCGAGTTTCGACGCTACGCTATCCTTTTCTTATCTCCTGGGGTGGACGCGTTGACATATCTTATCGCCTCTGCGTGAGGCACTGGAGACTGCAGTGACCTTGCAGAATGGTTGCTGCACTCCTACAGCAAACCCTTGAACTTGTTTATCTCCGCTAAGAGTGTTGGAGTTAGGACGATCACGTGTCTGCAATCTTGGTTGTTATGATGCTTGTAGATTCTGTATTAACGTGATTTAATATAATAGTCCGTAACGAGGCTTGCAATTACCTCTTCTCCCAAAGAAATGGTTAATGAGGTGCGTTCGCAGCTGCTCCCATTCTGAAACAAACTCTCCGTATTTCTGCCACCAGTCTTTCACCTTTCCGGTTAGCTGGTCATGGGTTCAACTCACCCACTGTTTACAGGGAATTTTCTGGGGGAGGTGTTCTCATTCTCATTAATTTAAGAATGCGATGGGGTCCTCATGCGGTCTACCTACGAATTCTGACAGGTGGAATTTGGTGGAGATAGGGTCTAATCCTAGGCTATAGTTAACTCCGGGATTAGAGGGATGGTGTTAGAGACTGCACCTGCATACCTTGCACATGTATATGAGCCTCGGACGAGTATTGCACTCATCTGGCCATCTGATACAAGTGTGGCAAAATTCCAATGAATAACCTATGTATCGGACGGTATGAGTGTCATGACCAGGGCACTCTATCCAATTACAGTGAAAAGCTTGCCTATCGCAACAAGTTATACAGCGGTATTCTAGTCCGTCTGTATATCTGGGTGCATCTTTCCACCCCAAACAGGCATAATGGAAGTGCTGACTGCAGTGTCCACAATAGATACTGATTCAGACTGGGACAGACTGAGAAAGGTGTAAATTCGCCCGAGACATGGGTGAGGTACCCATCCGAGGTTGTCAGTAGCAGGATGTTCAGTTTTCCTTCTGGCCTGTTTAGACTGGGAAGGAGAAGTAGAACATTTGGTCTGACTAACGAAGTTATGTATTTGTGTACCTGGCCCTCTCAATGATCTGCCTATTGGCAGGCCTTGGTTTGCCATTCTAAAGTTGTATGTATGTTGCCTTATTGGTTCGCGCTACTTGTTGCACCTTTGGTTAATTACTGGCAGAGTTATTTAGTAATGAAGTTAACAAGAACCAATAGTTTTTTATATAGTTTAAACTACTTTCCTTGAAATGACAAAAAGGAAAACATATAGTGTAAAATATATTATTATATATCTCTAAAGGTTTAGACAGCATATTCCATGAGTGTGTGCTGGTGGTAAACTTTTCCCCGACTTGATTCACTAACACCTTTAATGCTCAGCTTCTTTAAGTGCTATGGCAATTTTTAATATACATAAACCTTCCTCGATAAATGCAGATGATAACAGAAAAAATTGCATCCAAATTCATTCAGTGGTTCTCAAGATAAGAGCAGTCATACAGACAGAACATGCCAGGCACTTCCTTTTATACTACGTATTGATATTAAACTTGATAGATTAGGAGAGAGTACGGACTTCCACACATGACATAAAAACGTCACGTTTTCATGTGAATCTATCTTACAAAATGGCGGAGAATTGATACATGTATAGAGAGAAATGTATGGTTATAATAGATACTGCCAGCATATAAGGTAAGTTGAAATTTGTTTCGTAGGTTTCTAGATAACTTATGACATACTGAGGGAAAAAATGTTTTTATGAACGCCATATTGAAGAAGCCAAAATGCTTCAGACTTCTCATGAGAAAGTCGAAATACCTATACAGTGGAACCTCCTTAGTAAAAGTTTGGTTATAGCAAAGAACTCATTATTGCAAAGTGATTTTGTGGTCCCTTGAACCTATCGTAGCTTCCTGAGCTCAGATGGAAACCACCTAGAACCAGTATTTAGAGCGAGCCTGCGCGAGGCGAAGAAGATGTTTTAATAAAATAATTGATCAATCCCCGCGGCGCCGACTATATAGCGCGTATGAAAGTACAAAACGAGACCTGTCTCTGACCTGCCGTCAGACAGTTGCCACCCTGAGGACGTGAGGCTTTCCAGGACCGCCGCTTTATGAGATCCTTCAAACAGCCATCGGCATCATACTGAGGCGATATACATCCATAGGGGTCTACAAGAGACTGTTAGTCATTTATACGTGGCTGATATTGACTGGAGTCAGTTAAGATATTAGATCACTCCCCCGATTTAAACAAAGTTTTTGTATTGAGATGAGACCTTGTTTTGCTTGAGCAAGTAATAGTATATAAAGAAATAAGACACTACCCCAGAGTTTTACTTTAGTAACACCTCACATTTATAACAAGCTCATAACGTCTAGGAGTTATCCCCCTTGTGCGAACTGGATCTCGCCATAAGGCATACAGCTAACAAGTCATATTGTATATGTCTAATTCTATAGTAAAGAAATAAGAAAAGAAACATACACACCAAATTTGCTACACAATGGTATCAGGGGGGCTAGCATCAGGGAAAACCTGGAAAAGTCAGGGAATTTTACATTTCTGGAAAAGTCAGAAAAATGTAAGGGAAATTTGTGTAAGGTCAGGGAATTAGGATAAAGTAGTTTAAGAAGCATTTAATATGAAAATAAAGATTGGAATCCAGCACATGTACTACATGCCATCTTATGAATTGTAATCTAACTTTAGTTTATTCCACCTTCATAGGAAGATTTATAAACCTGGGGACAATTTTATAGTATGTTTAATTGCAATTATTATTACAAATATTTTCTTGCCTGATTCTTTTTATTGATGCAGCAAGTATATTAGCATTGTCAAAAACATGTTTATAGGTGTAAGTGTAAGATTTTGAAATTAAATATTTGAAAATTTCAAAAATAATTCTAATCCTTTCAGTTGTTCTCATTGAATTGATACAGTTGATTGTCTCTTGTTTTGTATAGTGATTTTTTTTCTTGTTATGAGAACGACTAGTATCTAAAGTTTCTGTCGTATTTTTCTCTTTGCCATCTTTGTACGTAAGAGCTTTTTTTTTTGCATAGGAAAGCAACAATAAATGAAGGGTATGTTATTGTAACCCATTAAATAATTGTAATTTATTTAGGGAACAAACATTGAAATATTTTTAATATTTGCCACATAAGTTGGCCAGGGAAATGTAACAGGATACCTGGAAAAGTCAGGGAAGTATCAGGGAATTTTCTATAAGGATACTGCTAGCCACACTGCGTATGCAATTCCAAGGTTTAAAAGCTGTTTAAAGTAAAATATGGGTAATACATATAACAAAGTATTTTTTTATGCCCCACGTAATTATTAGCCTCAAATTCTGTATGTTTAATACAACACATTAACCAACTTTGGTTCTTGTAACAGTTCAGTACAATTAACTAGAGATGGGACAAACCCAGATTTTGGAACCGAACCGCTAGAACTTAACCCAGAATATTTTTCTCGAACTGAATCTGAACCGAACCTTTAAATTTGTACACGAACCAAACTTTAAAAAGTGTCTTATCCTCACACATATGCCTTTGTAGTTCAACACTAAATTGGTGTGTGTGTGTGTATATATATATATAAACAAACAACAGTAGAACCAACTTGATAATACAGTGGATTACAGATGCTAAACAGTAACCAGTATGTGCAAACACACATATCTGCAAATTAAGTACTGAACATCGATTACAGTGGTCCAGTGGTTCATTTTAGCAGTGTTGCCCACTCAAGACATGAGTGTTTGGACTTGGCTACCAGGTGCAAAGTGAAAACAACATATATACATACATACATGTAATAGCTCAGTCCTTATTTGTTCAAATATAAAACACAAAAACTAATACCACCACATTCACAATTTCATGTCTAATGGTGCATGTGGGTCTAAAATAAACAGTAAAAGAAAAAAACAACCCCCCCCCCACACACACGCGCACGCACGCACACACACACACAAAATAACTGTGTATATAATATATATATATACATATTACAAATACTATACACACACAACCTGCTAGTTTCACCAATAATAGTTCCAAATGTAATGGCCAAATTTTTTCTAAAGTAGAAAAAAAAATACAAAATTAACATAATATTAACTTTTGGTTTTTATAGATTTGATTGATGTGATAATTTATCACAAAACTGAGAAATGTATCTTTCTACTTGTTTTAGACGGTGTGTGTGAAAACCACAAATTAGCAACACAAAAAAAAAAAGTTAATTGAAAATGTCATTTTTTAAAATCTCAAACAAATCACTTATTTTGTATACAATCATTTAAGTAAAGAATAACACCTGGTTTTACACACTATAGAGCTCAAGATTTAATGCTGCCATCACTACTACAAAAACTATAATGAAATATGACTTGTTCTGGAATTTTTGTTGTGTTATGTTGTTATTTTTCAACTTCTTTGACGTGAAGTACCATATTTACTCGTATATAGTGAACACCATGATTTTCGCAACAAGTTCCAGGAAAAACATGATATTTTTTTACTAAAATTGCACCAATAATTTGTTGGGCTTTGTTAGTAAGTATATAGCAAATTATTCTTTTATTTTAAATTAATTTGTGGAGAGATTGAGATATATTTGGAAAAAAAACTTTAAATAATTAACTCAAGGGGCTAAAAGCCAAAACATTGTGGCACTCTCTAAGGTCAAGGTAAACCTTATGGTCATTAAAAGAAGAACTGAGGTGGGCTGCTAGCTTCTTTTTTTTTTCGCTTCTTTTAGGCACTGGCATGCTGGTTTTGTTTGTTGTGCTCCTATTTTTGCCATGCTGGTCCTTTTTTGTGAGACACTACCTTTCTCTAAAAAAAAAGGGGTTGCCTCTTCTTTCCTCCCCCCAGGAAGCAATCCTATAGACTCTACACACTTCCACTAAACTTCCCTTTAAACATCACTGAACAGTTTAGGAGTGGATAGTTTAAGACTATCACTCTACCACTCTGCATCTGTCAGAAATGTTTCCTTTATTATGGGGAAAAAAAGGGTGCGCTATACACAAGTAAATACTTAAGTTTGTTTGAAAGTTCCGTAATGATGTTCCTTTCTGGCACATTTTCGAACCGAAGACGAACTCGAACTCGTGTAATTTTTTTGACCCGAACTAGAATCGATCTTTGACATGGCAATAAATTTAGAACGGAACCTGAACATAACTTTAAAGTTTGGTTTCGGTACAAAATTTGAACATTTGACGCATCTCTACACTTAACCTCCGCATTTAAAAATTAATTTCTGGTAGTGCCAATTCTTCAGTCTTCTGGGAAGAAATTTAAATAACCACTTTAATGACCAATTTTTTTCCAGCAAAAAAATATGAATTCGGGTACATGAATTTCAGACAGGTTACTTTTTTTTTTCCCCCAGGAAATAAACTTTTCTTGATCTCTTAGTTCAATACAATAGCTTGACAGTGTCAAAATGAATTTAGTGTTCATCATAGATACGATGGAAGCGCTGCACCGTGTTACACGTAAGAAACTACTGCTGTGTGCGAGACTGTGATCACAACTGTATGTCCTCAGTTACAATGTGACCAACTTATGAGCACTGATACTGATAGTGTTTGGCTATCTTGTGACGTTACTCTTTGTGCATACATGGATGAAAACATCTGATGTAGTTAACCTGTGGAAAACGGCCTGTTTGTTTGTGTGTATAGAAAACACTTCTATGTTACGCAGATATGAATTCTAAGTTTATATAAAATAATTATTCTTGTATTTCTGTGTAGTTTTTCAGGATTTGAGCAGTTGTATTCCATTGTCAAGTGCTTCTATAGTGCAAAAACAGTTCAAACCAAAATTGAAATTTTTTTAAACAGAAACATTAGCATGTAATGACAGCAGAAAATGTGTAAAAGTAAAAATCTTTTTGGGAATATTTTTTGGTTCTTTATGTAATGGAAGGGTTGATTTTATCGAAGTCTTAATATGGTATTTAATAATTCTTTAAGTAAATTTTTTCCTGAGTAAAGTTAATATAAGAGTAACTTCTTTTATTAAAGCTAAATTTTGTATACAAATTCAAAATCTTTAGGTTTATGGGCATATACTGACATAAAAAAGTCTGCATTTTTGACCAAACAAACCTCATTATTACAAAGTGGCCAGATTTTGGTCCCTTCAGCTTTGTATTAATGTGGTTCCACTGTATATATGGCGAAAAGAACAGTTGTTTCGGCATATATACCCCTTAGAGGAGAGGAAGGCTGCATAAAAAAAATTACATGCACCCTCCTGCCCACCTACAGAAACCTCCTTCCTCACACCAAAACCTCATTCCATGGATGAGCTCGTGGAATGATTGGGGAAGATCGAGAGAAATAATAAAGAGTTGGAGTTATGCGACACGCCGGCGCGTGCCACCAGCAAGGTCATTGCTCCTCCTCTCCCCACACAGCTGATGGCCCATGCGCCGCCCACTCTTCTCAACCCCTCTCCGCCCCCTTGACTCAAGGGCGGTTTACCACAGAGACTGCTCGACCCTCCAAGGTCACAAAAGGGGAAGAGAAAACACAAGAGCGCTAGACATCCTATCTAGACCCAGTAGAATAAAATTCTGAATCCGGCGAGAAACACCACTGCTTGGACGTTCGCAGGGCCTCCGCCCCGAAACTCAAGCAGACCCCTACAAATCAAACAGATCAGTATGGGGTGAGCTAATACCACTATCCCCTCAAAGTCATGCCCCATGTGGACTGTACAACCCCTGGTCAGGCAACTGACAAGTACGTCGCACAATAACAGGAATCCAGAACCATAGGATCCCCCAAACATATGTTCAACCACATGCAGTAGAGAGAGACGAGAACGGGGTTGTACCTTTACAAGTGAACAATGTCAAATCCAGGGCTCCTCGGAGGACACGAGCACCAGCAATAGAGAAGGGAGAATCGCTACCTCCCACTCCTACTAGAATGACAGTCCAGTCGCCACATAGAGGAGGATCGTCCCTATGGACCTTCCCCTCTACTCGTACCCCATCCACCCTTCCGTCACCTCGGTAGAGTATGAAGACAAGAGCCACATCATCAATGTCCCTGCAGACATGTGATGATGCAACTACATAAAAGATGCTAGCGATAAGGGAGACTTTGTCTCGTGTAATTACGGGAACAGACAACTACGCAGTGGTAAATTTGGATAACCGTTTGGCACACAATGTAGGAGGGCATCGTATTCCATTACCTTCTCTCTCTCATAGCGGAGGAGAAGGATGTTCCGGAATTGAAGTTTGACGTGGTGCAATATCCACTGCCGCCCAGCTTTGTTCCCTCCATGCCACCTCCAGAGGGCTTGGAAATCCAGACACCTTGGGAGGAAACTGTGTATCCTTTCTCCCCACACGAATGCGGATGACCCTCGATGTCGGGGCAACTGTAGGGCAGATGGGAGGTACCACAGATGTACTGACAACTCCCCCTCAGGCAGAGAAGTCACCTCACACTGGCATCACAACTGCGGTACAGGGACAAAGCGAATCCCACGACCTGTTTCCACTCCCACCTTCCCACGCAGAAGAGTGGAAGTTGGACGACACATGAGAATCTGCTCGGCTAGGAACTGTGTCCGGAGCCACACATGATAAAGTTCCTAGTCTAGAGACACTCCCACTGGCCGCCACAGAGACGTCTACCAACACCATGGTCAGCCAAGCAAAGGTACACCCGGTACCTATGGTCCAGACCCTCTCTCCTCCTGATGAAGGGGCAATCAACATAACTATGGGACTAGAGACCAGGCTGCCTGATGAGAACGAGTACGCCAGTGAGGTGCGGACCCACACTGGTAGCCCACCTGGCACCAGGTATTGATCGCCTGGCGGTCAAGGAGGACCAAGACAGAATGCGGATCCAGCTGCTGCAGGGCCCAGAAAAAGGAACTCCCACCCCACCAACCGGAGACGAGGATCGACCATTAATCACAGAGGTGAGGCAGCTACACGAGCCCCCACCCCAGGTGATAGAGACAATGCCCGATCAAGCAGAAGGCATCAGCCAAACTACCCCAATAGACATGGGTCACACATAACCTCCATCTGGGAACCGAACGGAGACTCCAACGGTCAGCAGAGGGAGCCGCCGGGACATGCACACCACACCCCCTACATGCCTGGCCGCTACAAAAAAAACTGCGGAAACCTGCAAAGAAGTTCAGGTGGCCAACATCAACAAACCGAACCCCAGTGAAACAAGGTCTACCATCAGAGGATCAACCCGCCAAGAAGCCATGTAACCAGTTTACACCACAAAATTTAGTATGCCATTCCAACACAAAACTACGTAGTAGTAGGGAAAGGTGGAAGGAAAAAAAGTGAACATAGTACGACGTAAGTGGTTAGTAGGCCAGACCACAGCCTAATCAAAAGCGCAGCGCTTCAGCTCACTGAATGCTCACTTAATGAAAGAGCAATTCCTTTTGATGTTCACAGTAAATGAAAGACAGAGTAAAGATTAGGCCTGAGCCTAAGATCAAATTTTAAATACATAGTAGAAATAAAAATGTAACCTGTGTAGAGTAGTTGTTAGTCAGTATGACATTCACAACTTAGACCTAACGGAAGTATTATGCTGAGATGCGAACCAAAGGCACGAATGGAAATGATAAGTCACAGTTTTCGAACTGAATAATTTCATTTCCTAAGCACGTCATTAAGAGGGAATGGCGGAGCAAAGTAATAAGTTCATAAGCTCTAACAGTGGTACCTCAAGTGCAACTATTTAGCTTTAGTCACTTTTCTTTTTGGTTAATTATATTATTAATAATGTTAGGAAGATTTTCTTCAATTTTACTTATATATATCTATTAAGTTTTTAACTAGTGCTTCTTATATTAGTAAGTGTAAAATTAAATATAGGAAATTATAATAATCAGTTAGTAATTAAGGAAGCACAAGCTAGGCTTTACAGGATTGAACTTAGTGGGAGCTGCAAAACAGCAGGGGAAAGCTAAGCATCTTTAAAGTTCTACCTATGTGACATAGCAAAATCGTGTCAATGTCTTACATCTGAGCAGGGCGAAGGTTGGGGCACACTATGGGGTAATTACGACAGTATTAGATGTAGAAGTGTCAATGGGTAGCAATCCGCCAGAAATGAAGTTGAGGCTAACTTTGGGCCAATTATGCTTACAATTCGTAGTCTTGTCATGCCTATGCCACCACATGTATGTAAATACAGTAGAATCGCGTTGAAGCGAGCTTGACAACTGCAAGAACATGGGTATAACGAGGTCTTTTTGCAGAAACGTCAAAATATCGCAAAAATATTCAGTGAAAAATTGTAATTTTACGAGTTGAAACATGTGCTGCGAGATCGTGTGAAGCAGGCTTGCGGCGGGACTCGAGACTGTGTGAAGCACGCTTTTGTTATCTGTTTATCGTGACTCCACTCCCTCACCCTGCCACCTCACTTCCTAAGTACCTTGTGCTGCTCTCATGTGTCACATTCTCCCGCCTTGCCGCCTAACCACCCTCTCTTTCAAACCAAGTACATTGTTCTATAAATAGAATCCCACCCTTTCTACCTTAACCCCGTTTTAACGAATCAGTTCTGCTTTTCCGTAGTCGTTCACGGTCATTATGCTGTCAACTGTGTTTGGTATCAAACAACTTGGCATATGTGGGTCGAACGTTATTGTTAAATGAAAACTAATTTCAATTAAACATAACAGTCCAAGCGATAGCTGTAATCAAATACAGCTACATATTAACAGATTTTTGCAGTTTTTTTTCCATACTGTAGTATACCAATTGAAGATAGGGACACAACAAATACTACATTTTATCGCTGTGCTATAACGAACTTAATTTTAATTTGTTTTTAATAAGGTTTCCCGAAATTTTGCTGGTTTTGAGTAAGTCTCGCACCATGCAGGTTTTGTGAATTGAAAACGTATAATTTTCCACTGGCACAATTCATGCTCCCGTTTTTATGGTGCCGAATTAGGGGAAAAAACTGTTCCTTTCATAATTCAAGCAGCGTGTTTTTCTCAACGAGGCATGTAATGCTAACGGGCGCACACTGTGTGCGCTTTATTCAACTGCGCCAAGTCGCTGACACTTCGTCACTGGCCTCGTTATCGATTTTTGGCTGCCGCGCCTGCGTTGCAAACATGTAAACAAAATCAGTCACGGAGTTGATTTGTGTGGGGGTGGTTTTTCTAATGCAAAGGGAATAGTTTATATTTATATTAATTTTTGTTTAGTAAAAATGCATAACGTGTAAATATGCCAGTCAAACTGCAGCATTTAAACTTCAGGTAACTGTGTCTGCAGAGGAACACAGCAATAGAGAAGCGATCCGAAAATTAATTGTTTCTGAGTTTAACGTGCATGTAATGTTTTCCCAATACTGGCCCACTGTTACAAAGTGAACCGTACCTGTAATGACGGTAGTAGCGGGCGGCGGCCAGCCGCCAGAATAATTGTGTAGCGACCGACTGACAACTGCCCTGCACGAGGATCAAGGCACTCGCCCGGCCGTGCAGCAGAGGATCTAGGTGCTCGCCCAGCTAAGTGCACATGGCAATGTTTTCGCTGCTAGCTCCAGCACACGAGTGATTTAATATTGAATATGTATCTTCATTCTATTGTCAATAAATAAAGGGCTGTGTATTTTAAAAAACATATTCCCCACTGTTGGAGAGGGATTAATTAAAGTAGAACACATTTTAATGTTTAGATGCAAGTGTCTTGTCGATTCCTTGCATAATTCACGCACCCTAATTATTTGCGCTAAAATCCTGTAAAACAGGTGCGGGAATTATGCCAGTAGATACGGGTATTTGGTTTGAGGCGGTTGTGCGGAGTTGTGACGGGCGAGTTATTGCTTGCAGGACAGTGCTTTGGTGGCAGAGTAAGCGATAGCGGGAAATGCTGCGTAAGACGGGCAACTGATTGCGGGACAATGCTGCGTAGGCCGAGGAACTGATTGCAGGCTGAGCAGGTATACTTACGTGGCGTGGTCAGAATTTCCAGCTCATTTTCACGCAATCAGTTTTCATATAACAGGATATTTTTACAGTATGGTGGTTTGAACACAATTAAAAGCAATTTTAGGACAATTTTTAAGTAGTAGGCCCAACTGGGGATCAAAATTGTCTCGCTATAATGGGATTCTACTGAAGTAGGATATAAGAAACAAATATAGGTTAGGATGTTTAAAAATTGAACATAAGGGACTTTGAAATGCATAGGAATAAGATCATGTTTCACATAGACAATGGTGTAAACATGTTAAGGTGTTTAACAATTGTACATAAGGACTTTTAATATGTGTAGTATGTAAGAATTATTTGTGGCAACATTTATTTAATCATTTTTGCTTTGAAGTTGAGAGCCGTAAATTATGTAAATAACAGTGTACACTTGTGCAATGAAAATTATGACAACACGAGTCATAGTGATGATTCAGTCATTTACCTGAATCAGAATTAAGTGCGCCAAGCAGGCCACGAAAAGACACTGGTATTCCAGACACTCAGTGAAATTTGTAAATAAATAACAAATGTCAAATCATTTTTATGAGGGAGTGTACGATGTAAGCATTATTAAAACATGTTATTTGTGTGTAGTAGTAACTTAAGCTATGGATGATGAAAATTGAAATGCAGTATGCAAAACGGGCTACGGAAAAGCATAACATGTAACCATTTGAAGTCACTCAGCGTGCCGTAATATGCGAGTTTTAAATGATTGTAACAATCTTGATTGAAATGCTGCATGCCAGATGGGCTAAGTAAAATCAGTAACATTCTAGACTTGATATTAATGTGTAATGACTAAATATGCTCAAAAGGGGCAACATATGTAAGTAATGAATAATGGAGAAAGTAATAATTTCTGTTAACAATCACACTCTGTAAGAGAAAATCAATGATGTTCGTAATGTATTTAATCATTTATCTGAGAGGGTATTGTTGAATATGTCCTTCTTTTCAATGCATTGTCTCTTTGATTGTAGGTGAGAACCCATACTTGTACTTGTAGGGACCTAAATGGTCATTTAATGAAGCTCATACTTTAATAATAGTAGCGTAGGAAACGTAACAAACCAAGGAAACCGTATGGCTACAAGTATACTCAATTTACCATGCGACAATACCCGGATGTTAACTTCATACTCGCTAAGAGCCACAGTAAAGTAGCTTTGAATATCCCAGTCCGTTACGAGCAGGACAAAATGCATTACACTGGAATCAAACCTTTGATGCCATACTTAAATGTAATGACTTTTAAAATAAAGAACTTTGTAATAAATTTACAATTTCCCTTTGATAAATATGAGATAACACTTAAATTGAAAAGAAGGCATCGCGACATACACCAAGTAGGTAGGCGAGAAAAGAGACAGCTCGCAAATGCAACGTTTAGAGATGAGGTGGAAGTCTCACTGGAATTCAAATGTGAAAACTAAATGTCTGATTTTAAATAATAAAGGCACATGTGTGGAAGTGCCTAACCTTTAAAAGGAAACACTCTGACGTGGAGCCTCAGGAAGTCTAGCACTTCTACCAGCAGTTTGTCGTCGTCGGCGCAGGCTGGTTGCGTGACTAGGAACCTGCGGAATGTCTCCTCCCAGGGCAGCTTTTCCCAGGAGACCTCACCACCACCCACTGCTATCTGCAGCCATGTGTACCTATCACAGGTAGACACAGTTGTACCACTTTGCTTGGTAATAGTGAAACACACACGATACGACCTATAGTTCATAAGTAATTTAATATTAGCCCATGGTGCACCATTGTGATCTTAACAATTAGGAAAACAACAGACAGGTACAGATTCATTGGCTAAACACTACATTTGAACAGTAATTAATTGACATAGTTATACATTTCAGTGATTAAAAAATTATATACTACTCTATACATACAACATAAGGCATTGTCTATGCAGTTCACAACTCAATCTGCATTAAGTAGAGAGTAACAATAATATCGTAATTTAAGTTAAGTTTAGGAAGACCAGCATTATTAAATTTTTATGCAATAATGTTTTTGTGCTACATTACACATTTCTTGTTGGAGAAAAAACTTTTTAGACTCAAAGGAAAAAGAGCTTTGTGGAATGACTAGGCCCGGAGACACTCTTACATGGGGTTAGATAATGAAATACTATGGATTTCACGTCAATCACTGATGCCTTCAAAGTAAAATCTTGACAAAAAGCCCCTGATAATTAAGATTCCCTCGAAGTAAAAACCTTTTTTCGAGAAACAAAAAAATTTGGTTAAAAACTAAACAATTTAAAGAAAATCAGACAAAACAAAGATTGTTGCATTTATTTAGGCTGCTAAACATTGTGATTCTATTCGCCACTCCTCTACAACTACCAAGTAGGAACAATCTAAAAATAGACATCACTCATTAACACATAAATGTCCACCCTTATGTTTACCCATGCTCACCTGCCCGGCCTGCCACTCAAAATACGTTCCAGAGTTGCCTAGCCCTGAGACCGCCTTTTGTGAGGTAGAATAACAATAATGAAAACACTAGACTATATTGATGAAAGGACAAATAGATTAATTACAAACTCATATCTAGATACAGTTTTTTTTTTGTACGTGAAGATTATTAGGACAACAGGCACAGTATAACTTTGTGCTAATGAAACAGACCATATTTTTATACATATTTGCAACCATAAACAGCGAGCACCAAGCAGCCACAAATTATTTAAAACTAAATAAAAAAACGGGAGACACTATGTTGTGGCGAATTTAACACAACTAAAATTAAATTGCCACTAGAAGATAGTACAACCGGGCTGCCTCAGCCCTGACGCTGAAATCCTGGTTCCTGTATATCAAAATCCTGGAATAATTGGGTAAAATCCTTGGAATTAAAAAAATTGCAAATTACAGAGAAAAAAAGTGGATATGAAAGACGTTTCCATATTTAATGTAGCTGTTCTGGTTTGGAATGTACACACAATGGTAATCTTTTTTTGTGCTCACGCTTATACTTTTGTTTATACGACTGTATCAGTGATAATTTTTGCTTCCTCACCATTGAGATATCAATGCCAAATGCAAAACACAGTCACCAAATTTGGATTGTATGCGTAAAAACTGTAGCAGCAAAGGTTTTTTTTTTTTTCAATAATGGTCTTGGCCTTTTCATTTGATCATACAGCCAGGAACAGAAAAATGCAGATAATTGTATACCAGTGCCAGTGAATAATTAAGTAAAATATTTTGGACATACACTAAGCAATGAGGTATGTCCAAAATATTTACCTTAATTATCCACCTTCATTATAAGAATTGTTCAAACAAATGCATCAGTGAAACTGACACACATCGCTGTGGGCACGCTAGTGCCGAAAAAAAAAAAAGTTCGGCTTTGGATTTTTTAGAGTATTAAAAATCCATAAAAATGGATAACACCCATTAAAACGGCAGGCTTGTAGTGCAACAAATTTCAGCGAGAAAACAATCGACTGGCAACTGCTGCACACAACTCAACTTACCACCATGAAGTCCGACACAAAATTGCTCTCTTCTTCCTGTAGTTCAGGACAGCCAACCCTTGAGACAGCATTGACAATTGACACACAGGAACCAAGTCAAGTGCACGGGAAAACTTCAAATGGATACCGCACAAGTATTAAGAGGTCAGTAAAAAAAAAACCACACAAATTTCTGCCGTGAAATTACTTCTGATAAAATTCTATCAAATCCATATTTACAAGGTCACAAATTCAAACAAACTGTATACAAGAGTATATAAACAGTATGAATGTGGGTAAGCAATTTCAGAGCGAGGGTTTCACCAAATGACCTGTGCTGCCCCACATAGCTACCTCGCTGAATATGGCAATGCAATGCAGTCCATTGTTTTGATATAACCACTTACACCCCTCAAATTGTTCAACTAACAACCAAAAGAAGGCATACACTGTTCACTTTAGAGAGAAACACACAAAGTATGCATCATGGCAGCTCACACACAATGAACCAACTATACTAGCATTAAATAGTTGCTTGACTACACAGTTATTGTTTAATTAATCCTCATTACATGGTGGATGTCAGTTTTTCAGAAGTGGCTGGAGGCAGGTGGTTACCCAGTGAGTGTGTTGAGGAGCATGTACACAGTACGGTGGGAGTCTGCTGTCTGGACCGCACGCAAGCTTTCCTCACACACAAGTGTGATAGTAGACTGCCTGAGGGTGGCCAGGTCAGCTGAGGACAGCTGCAAATCTCCACTGCAGTTTGGGACAGTCTGCACACAAGTCCAGTTCAGTAGAGCACCCACCTCACCAAACCACTCTACTGCCCAGCAGTGCGAGAGCAGGCGTCGCACCTCATCTTCCCTTGCCATACCTGTTAACAACCATCCACATCCCTTACACCTTACACAGTATTATCAAACATATCCATCCCTCTCATTTTATGACAGATAAACTGATTAAAAACTTTTCAAAACTGTCGCCAAGCAAGGATGCACAGACACATTGTCAAATGCTTCAGCCTGACTCGTAACCGTATATATATATATATATATATATATATATATATATATATGCAAAAAGTACGTAAACCAGAGGGCTGTTTGCTCCTGGTATCTGGACTACCTCCTACACCAGTGGCAGAAATACATTTTTTAATTTATATATATGACACACACACTCTCACTCTCTCTCTCTCTATCTGCCAAAAAGTAATCGGGCACCTGTCCACAACGTTTACTCAGTGGTTGTCACCCCGTTAGAATCTCATAGGGCCACCTCTTGCGATATAACAGCAGCCACCCTGTCTGGCATGCTCTCTATGAGTGTTTGCAGAACTCCATGGGGATTTGTCGCCATTCCTCTTGCAACCATTCCATTGAGTTGAGCAATGGATTTTGGCCATGCCGGACGAGTCCTCACCCGGTGAACCAATTCGTCCCAAAGATGTTCTATAGGGTTGAGTTCGGGACTCTGGGCGGGCCAGTCCAATCGGCGAACATTGTTGTTGGCGTACCACTGCATAGTAGTCCTTGAAACACGGCACCTGGCATTGTCATCCTGGAAGAAACATGGGTCCATTCCGTAAAAATGCCACAATGTTGGGAGCATTTCATTATCCCGAATGTTCAATAGGCCTCTGTGTTCATGCTACCACAGACAAACACCAGCGGTCCTACACCGAAGGCCATGAAACACAAGTCAACTGACGTACTGAATTACCTATCTTCACTAGTGCCCAATTACTATTTGGTAGATAGTGTACATTATATATATATATAACACAATTAAAAAATTTATTTGTGTCACTGGTGTAGGAGGTAGGCCAGATGCCATGAGCAAACAGTCCTCTGGTCTACGTACTTTTTACACCATAATGAACATGTTATCTCCTTTTAGAATAAATGTGGAACTCGTTCTCAATTCTGTGGTGCCACCTAAGATCCTGCATCATATGCACTTTGTCTCCTATCAAGCCACTCTCTCTGATGCTGCCATTTTTGGGAACTGCAACATAAAACAAAGAATGAAACAACTTCCAACGTTTACAGGTTGTGTGCAATCAAGAACTTCTCAGGCTGGAAAAAAAACTATGTATTCACATTGCTGCCTGTAAACGACAGAAGCTGAGCCACTAATTCTTTAATGCCACAATCTAGGAAACTGCAGCATCAGACCACTGAGTTATCGAACCCATTCAACCAAGCTGAACTAGTTAAAAACTGGAAACAGCAAAGGATGACAGTGATGTACTGTACCCTTGGAGGAGGCCTGGGTGTGGGGGCTGGAGCACCAGTGGCTGGTGCTCTTGAAAGGTAGATGCACCCGGCATACCACCAGATGTGGCAGGGACAGGGGACTCAGATGAGCACGCTCCTTGCTGGCAGGTGCTGGCAGTAGGTAGTCGTTGTACAGTAGGAGAGAGAGCAAGTGAGCAACCCCCATGCGGTGTCGCTGGTTCTCTCTGAACATCAGGCCCGCTAAACACACCACACTCCACACATTACACTTAACAGCATCTTACCTTCATGACCATCAAAACTAACTACACAATTCAATATTGTGGCTGCGAAACTAAAATTAGATTGAGAGTATAACTCTTTAAATATGAGGCACATTACATTCATTCTGTTGCACAATACATAATGCCAAATTTTACATTGCTACATTAATTATCAAGCTATATGCTTATAAGAATAAAAAATTAAAGAAACAAGTTACATGTTGCAAATATTATAGTATAATACATACATCACATGGTTTTGTATGAAATGTAGTTGTGAGGGATTTATTTCAGTATTAACCTAACTATAAGTTGGTACTTCTTCCAGAAATATTCTGCTTAAAACTGAAACTCAGCTTACATGCAGGTATCTCAACATAATGTCCTGTAACCTGCAACTTAAATGGTAACATTTTGTGGAACATCAAAGAAAACATAAAACAAAGTTAAATTACCAATGAAGAGCAAAATCAATAGTGATGATGAATAATGAGGACTGTGAAACTGTCATTACTATTCACTTGATGCACTCCCTACCGTGGCTTTAACGCCTTTCCTTACACTTTTACTCCCAGTTGATTCTATTTAGGAAGAGGGACTACGCAAGGTGGATGTTAGTGCTGATTCCCTCCGGGATATGACTTGGCTGTCCTGCGGTGTAAGAGAGTATGAATGATATATTGCCTGACGTGTCGAGCATTTGTACACGTTGCGGGATCTAGTGGAACACCGGCTGGTTGAAGGATTGGGAAAGGTTGGAGAGGAATCAAACCCTAGGATGAGTTTGATCCTGAATGTTTCCCTCCCAGGGAGCATTACTCACTGTCAAGGCTGTCAAGTGCAATGCCAGATGTCACTAATGAAAAATTTTTTTTAAATAAAAAAATGACATAATTAAATGAGATGGGATGAGCCAATTTCTGTCCTTGGTAGCAACCTAGTCAGCTTCCCTTATGCTACCAGGTCACTTATACAGGATGGCCTGATAGGCTTACATACCGGGACGAAATCGGTTGATGTGGTTATTACCTTGTAGTTACAAACTGGTTTAGGGGGAATTACTATATTCAGAACCTTCCCTGCGTGATACATTTCTGGCAAGTGGTGCCTCCCACCACTTTGATAATGGGGCACAGCTGCAATATGAGTTTTGCTACTGGCTCAGGCGCTAGGAGTACTACATAACTGATGTGATCTAGTTCCGGCCACTGCCAACAAATACCTAATAACAAATTCAAATAGGATCTACAGTCCTCTGAAATTGGAGGTACTTCCCTGACTGGAGCGACTTACTTTATGTTTCACTGAGGAAGGGGTGGTGTAGGTTCGCTAGGATGCTCAATCGGTGTTAGTATATCGGACTAAGTTACCTCTCATGTCTAATTTGGCCGTTACACCCACCTCCTTTCTTAGGCATTTAATTAATGAATAATCAAAATAATAAAACAACAAATCTCTTAATTGACTCATAATTACAACTATTTATTATGATGGCAAGCTCACAACATTGTAGTGGTGCTCAAGCCCTCCTGGGTGTTGTATTGTGCAAACACACCGAGGTAATGAGCATGACAAAAGGCTAACTAGACAGGAGCATTTCTCAGGCAGACGTGAATGCACTGGACACGCCTCACGAGTTCCCGGTCTTATTCAGATTTAATAGCTTTCTTCAGGCTCCAGGAATCTCAAGGGGTTTGGCCCACTCGTGACTGATAGAGGTCGCTTGTTAATTAATGAGTAACTGACTATAAGTAATTAATTTATACTTGCTCAAGTAAAAGATATGAGAGGAAAGTAAAATTACTACCTCACAAAAGAATTATGTTTAACACAGCGTATTTATTACCGCTATATGAAAACAGGGGGATGATTGGTTCTGTGTAATAAAGTCTACAGGATGATAAAATATATTGTTTTACGTCACGTTAAAGCAGGTGAAGGTAAACCTGCTTTATATATATATATATATATATATATATTAAACCCAATTAATTCTAAGTTGCAATAAACACAAGTAGTAAAGGGGGTGATTTCTCCACACAACGTTTACGGCCTGCTACCATGGAGTGCAAGGATTGACTCAGATAAGGAGCGCAGGGCCAGGGACATTGTGATACCCTGGAGCTTTACCGGGTGTTTTCTCCGCGGGCTGCAGGGTGGAAACTGGAGCTTCTTGTAGAAGTTAAGGAGTCTTCCTCGGACTGCTGGAGAGGGGGGCTTTCGTCAGGCTGGAGAGTATTTTGCAGACCCTGGAGAGCCCTACAACCTTATATAGGTCAGCAGGCAGACGTGTCTCGTGAGAGCCGTGTCGCTCCTCATACACTCTTGCAGCTTGGTGGCTGTCACAAGGGTGCAGGGGTTGCTAGCCTCCAATAGCAGGGGTTGGTTAAATCAGGGCAGTGGGTTGCGCCACACATTTTTTATCGCACAGTCTGCAAGGCTGTTGACATATTTACCGCATCTCCGCGAGGCTCGGCAACAGTGACGACATCAGCTGCAGAGGTGCTGCTCTCTACGGCAACCCTGCTAATTCCCTTCTCTCTATCTGGTGACTCGGTGGGTAAACCAAGCTTCGTCTTCGGGGGTGGTACCACATGTCAATTTATGGGTGGGCAGTACAATTTCAGTAAATATCCATATGTCTGTAGTTGTCCGAACTGCATGGATCAACCCTGTATCCATGAGGTTAATTGCTTACCGGCGTGTGACTTGCCCCCTATGGCTTTCATTGCTTGATGATGGGACGAATTCAAAAAGTAGAGTGCACATGCACGCTGCACAGTAGTGTGGCACGTATCACACTTAATATTCAAGATTTGAATTTGTGATATTGTTTGAGAAATGCAGTACTGTAATTGGCATGTTTCAACTGAGTGGATAATTTATGTGCTTTGAAGATTCTCAAGAAATACCGAGGAATCAATATAAAATACAATACCAAACATTTATTATATTGTTTTTTACTTTACACGTGATGCATTTGCGCATTTATGATGCACACACTACTTTATGACTTTGCACCATCTTTGAGCACAATGTTCATACTGGAGCATGTTAATTACCAGCAACAGTACTGAAGAGGTGGAAGATGTACCACATGGGCACAATATTCAGAATAGACTACAGACACATAATCCTAGCTTGTATTGTTCACCCAAAATTCCAAGAAGCCATCATGTTGCACACTCCGTAAGATTATACTGGTGGCTGAGCCGCCGCTTCCTCCAACCTGGCCAAACTAGTTCCAGAGTGCAGCGAGCGAGGTCAGCACCCTGCCTACTCCAGCAGAGAGCCGAAGATAAGGAATGAGAGTGACGCATCAGCATTTTGGAATCTTCAACGCCTGTGACCGAGGCTACCATCCCCTGCATCCCTCATCCCCAAATATCTGCAAGAGAAAAGTATAAAAGGTCTGGCATGACCAGACTCTTTCCGTCTCAGCTACTCCCCCGTTTCTCGTGTAGAGCCGGAGGAAACCTTTGGGGTGCACGACCACTGGCACAGCTGCAGATTCCACCATTTGCAAGTGCCGGAATCTCTGCCAGTAGGAAGACATCGCAGACCAGAAGCTCATTACTTCTTCAGCAACCGCTGAACCACCATCTGCAGGCACCGCAGATTCCAAAGCTTCTGGGAGACTGCACCTACCAGAGGCTCCCTCCAGCCTGCCCACCGGACGGTGCTTGGCAACATTGATGCTACTCTTCTAGTAGTCGTAACCAGCATTTGTTCCTTCAGGACAACCTTCAAAGCAGTCAGGAATTAGTCATTAAATACCAATTTCACCTAATCATTAATTAACTGCCTTTAATTATTAGATTAACCACCAGGCTGCCCTTACCTGGATTTGATTAGAATCTTCTTCCGTTTCAAGCCTAGTTTAGGAGGTAGTACAGTGACACCGTATCTTATTACTCTCGTAATAAAATCCATGAACTTAACTATTCTCTTATTACTAAAGTTCCTTGTGTAAAACATCATAGATTTCCTAAGTAGATCAGACTCTAAAAGTAAAGCCGGTGCAACAACAAAGCACCAAGCCAGAACACACACACCTTAAGAGGCCACTCGAGCTCTGCCAAATTGGTAGAGTTTAACAAAGCCCAAAACACTACGAACTCCTCCGTCAGGCAAATCAATTGCACTGCGAGCACTAGCGACATTGTTATGAATTATGTCATAGCTCATCCAAGTGGCTTTCTCTGTGTCGACTTGTCTCCCCTCCCATTTATTCCCCTGCACTCCTTCTCCGATTACCCCTCCTAAGTTGCGTCACAGATTTTTTATATGGCTCCGAAGATTATATAAGTTGATGCATACCTTGAAATTGGCCTACTTGCTGCTCTCTGTCTGGGTATGAACACCTGGCTGTGATAGCTGAAGATGACAGCTGTATGTAATATGTTTAAGAGATTGAGAGTTTTTGAGTTGAGCTTTGTTGTGTCCAAGTGCACCTGTAGAGGAATGTCACCATCATGATTGTGGTAAGTCGTGGTGCATTTGATGTGGACTGGTGAGTGTTAGTTTGTTATGAAGGCATAAATGAAGGTACATTAATTGGTGGAAAGAATTTATTTTAAAGTTTTGTCTCATGCCATGCAAAATTATAGTCCGGACCTAACTTAATTGCTGTTCTGCGGCAGTCTTTGCAGATTTAATGCCTCTGGTCATACTGTGTTAAATGCCCAGGTTTTTTGACAAAGTGCAGCCCGTATGACTTACTTTGTCGGACCCAAGTAGTTTTGTTTTAATATGTGGTGGTGTTATTCCGTATCTTAATACTGTTCGGCTGCGCGTGATCGCTCTAATGCAAAGAATCTTTATTGAATTGGGTGCAACTTGTTGTTTTTAATTGTCTGGCTTTATGCCTGCTCAGTTGAGTTTCTGAACCAAGCGGTAAATTCCATGCTTGGAACCATCAAATGGGAGGCTTTAGTGGGCTTGTCCGATTCCCCTCCCAGCCAAGAATTAAATAACTGCTTGCATTCAATAAAGTTATTAATTTGTATGTGTACTATAAAGCTACTGATATTAGGTAGTAATAGAGAAATTGTTCACTAAATAACCAAGGAAAATGAATGTGGTTACCAAAACTTCCCGGTGTTTAACGTGACGTAAATTTTAAGGTGTGTTAAATGAATTTCTTCATGTATATATAGGTGACCCTTAAGCACTAATTAAAGGCTTCTTTGATAAGTTTTCATTTATACTAGAATTGTTAGCTCTAGCAGCTATTGGTAACTGTCGGTCACACAAGTTTGCTAATTCACGGAACATTTCCCATGGGTCTGTTTTAATTATTAAATCATATTTAGAGATGTCTTTTCCACTATATTAATTAATCCTTGTAATAAATAATTGTACGTTTTGCAATTGGTTTACCATTCCTTAGAAGATTATATTTAATTGGGCTGCTATGCCCTATGAAGGATAGGACATAGTAGTGAGTGTTGGCTCATTATGGATTTATATTTACCATTCCTAAACCAGATTTTCGAACTGTTTGCTGTTAATACGCGTGAACATTTGTTCATGCAAGAAATCAATTTATAACCAAAGCATTGGGTATTAAGATTTGTGTACATATGTGGTTTATTAATGTTATAAACAACTATCGTAATCAGTAACCAAGGTGGTTGCTATTTCCACTCAATATCTTCTGCAACACATTCCAGTGGTGTGACGTCCAGCAACACGGAGTAGCGGAAACTGACTGTTTTTCTATGTAGATGGCACCACAAGTCAACATGACCACGGCCACGGCACTCACTACAGTTGGCGCAAAATTTGAATTTGAATCCATGTACATACTACATTGAATGACACAAACCAAAACAAACTTAAACAGTTGTGACTAGTGTGTTTGCTACCAAGGCATGCCTGCCTGCAATTGTTCATTCATATTTGTAATAGCTTGTAGCATTGCAGTTTATGTACATTTTAATCGTTTTTATAATAGTTTTGTTTTTTTTTCATTTGACTTTTACTTAAAATCCCCAGTTTCATTTTATTGAGTGTTGTGTAAATAATTGAAAAGTATGGTATGTAAATAATGATTGTCAGGGTCAAGTGTATATGTGTAGGGTTAATAGTGTTTATACTTGTATTAGGACTAAGAACTCATGTTTATTAAGGGTATAATTATGATGATGTTTTGCTAATCTTAGGACTAACACTGATTCTTATGTCTCATATCTTGTGACTTGTGTGAAGGGTTAGGTGGAAAAGTGAATGTGTTGCTATGAACATGTGCTGTGTATGTGCCACCAACGGTAAGGTGTATTCTGATATGTGTAATTAAAAAAGTTGATTATTTGTATTTTGCAAATACTGACCAGTAACCACGAATAGTGAAATTTAGAGATTATTACTTGTGCAAAAATTTCAAATATACGAAGTACATTTCAAAAATGTTGGGTGTTGTGTAGGGACAAATTTCAAATGTATATGTTTCAAAAGATAAAGTTTAAAAGAGTGGAATTGAAAAGTTGTTTCTATAGTCCTAGATAGACTATAAAATAATGGGTTGTTCTATTTTTTCTGTTTTTGACAAAGGATGCTCCAGTTGTGTTATTGGGTATTTGCTCTTACAGTAAGTGTTGCAGTGGGACACGCCTGTGTCCTTTTCGAGTGTACACTGTCCTAGGTTTTTTGTATTAATGTAAATGTGGCAGTGGTGTTGTATAATTTTGGGGCAGACCTGGATCCATTTCCTTTTTAAATGTTTTGTGTTTGTCCCAATGATTAGTTAAAGTAAATATGGGCAATCTAACCGAAATTACTAGGACCCGGGAAGGAAATATACCCTCACTTAAATAGATGATAGAAATTGAAGAGGATTTAAAAAATATTTTTCTTATACACACAATATTTGATGAACAATAAAGTTTGAGATTATGCTGTCACTGCGGTGCACAATAATTTTTTTGAATTTTAAATGAAAAGTGGTGTCATTATAAATGATCTTGCAGATACTTTTTTGTATTGTGGTAATGTGTAATAGTGTTTTATTATGGTATTAGTTGCAAGTACAGCGGAACCTCGTTAGTAAAAGTTTGGTTATTGCAAAGTGATTTTGTGGTCCCTTGAACCTGTGATATGCAATACCAGGGTGTAAAAGCTGTTTATAACAAAATATGGATAGTACAAATACCAAAGTATTTTTTATGCCCCACATAATTATTAGCCGCAAATTCCAAATGTGTAATACAAATAGATTAACACAACACATTGACCAACTTCAGTTTTCTTAATAGTTCAGTACAATTAACCTCCCCATTTAACAATACATTTCTTGTAGTGCTAATTCATCAGTATTTCCAGGAAGTATTTTAAATAACCACAATATTGCCAATATTTTTTTTCAGCACAAAAATATCCATTTGGGTACATGAAAATCAGACAGGTTACTTTTTTTAGAAAATAAAGTTTAGCTACAGTAACAACAGTTTTTTTGATCTCTCAAATAGTTCAATACAATAGTTTGACAGTGTCAAAATTAATTTAGTGTTCGTCATTGATACGATGGAAGCACTGCACCACATCACACGTGATGCCGTCAGGTGAGACACAAGCCAAACGATGACACAAATACTTACTGGTAATTTGAGTGCCAGCGGTGCTCCCCAATCACCGCACTATTGAGACTCAGTGTTCTCAGGGATGCTGTGGGTTCTATGTGTCCGTCTCACCCGTGCGTACTTACAAACACGTTGGTAATACTAAACTTTTTAATAAACATCACTGGAAATAAACACTTAATAAAATATATGTGACTAGGACACTGTTACTACTGAATAAAAGATATCAGTTCACTGTAGACTTGCTTTTATTGTTAATATGCATACACATCAACGTGCCAATGAAATGATTATCTCGGTCATGACTAGCCAATTCCGCTTGGGTGCTCCCCAGCCCGCAATTACTCTAGCACACGCCTAGATGGATGATCTCACCGAGCTGCGTGAAAGCACAGCCTTCACACGGGAAGAGAGCCGACAGCCACTAGGGTGGACTGGCGGTTGTTCCCTGAAGACAGGACACTGTGAATTACAAATGAAACCCTTAATACATATTAACATGTGTGATTACTTGGCATCACTAATGCAAACTCGTAGGGGCTCGCCCTCTAGCACATGGGTAGTGGTGGTGATGGCCTATACACAGAGCAGACTAGCACAGGAATAATTGCACAGTACACAAATTACATAAACCCTTGAATGATACATGAAACAAGATGAATATTCACAATAAACACACACATGTGTGAAAACAAGCTTAGATGGCGCGAATGCCGCTGGATGAAGTTCGTAGCAGACCATGTGGTGCAGGTGAAATTGCCATATTTCTGCGTGAAAACGGCAAACTAAAGTTAGACAAAAGATTATTCTTGCTGAGAAAATTATTCTCTTTACAATTGCAGTGGTTACAGGCATGTAACATGTCTAATGGTGATAAAATCGAACATTACTGTGACAGTGTGGTCAAGCACAAAAATCATCAATTTGCGTGAAAAATACACTGAACCCTGAGTAAAGTTGACATAGAACACTGAAATGAATTATTTTACATACAATGTTACATAAATAAGCCCTCAAATGCAACGCTGGCGTATACAAAGACTTGGCATTGGTAGGCCACGTGGTTATACGTGACATTGCCGTAAAATATTCAAACATGAAAAATTACCCTCAAATATATACATAAAAATAAAAGCCCTTAAAATTGAGTGTAGCAATAATGCAGAAGTTACAATGAAATGCCATAAACATAGGCAGATGGTGCTAGATTCAAATTGCGCGGGTCGCGTGACCTCTCCGACAAATTTCTCATCCTTCTCCTCGATTAAGTTAAGAATGCCACAGGGATGCAATAAATTAACCAAGCGGAAGCATAATGCTGGGGAAAATGTCTGGCAAAACGTACGCAAGCAAAGGTTAACCGGTAAACTAAATTGAATATGGAAACCTAAATCAGTGAACAAAAGTTGTAGTGCGTACGTGACAGTGTCTTACCTCGCAAGCTATCGACAGACTGTCCAGAGGCAAATGTCGCACGGACCTACCAAGGCCGTCTACGGGGGTTAACATAAGTGGATGTGCTATGCACACCGAGTAAAATATTTTATTAGTGAAAACAAAATGGCACAAATAAAATAAAATATTGTTTTACATTTCTATAATTTTCTTACGAATTTCAATATTATTTTAGTGTCTTTTTATGACTGCATTCATGCCGAAATGTTAAGTGTTTTTAATCTCGTTGCAGCGGGCACTCTGAATTTTATAACCAAACAATTTAAAATTAATATAAACACTTTAAAACATTTGAAGATATGTTAAACACTGCAAATACAATAGAACACATTTTACACTGCAAATAACATTTATACAAAAGTTCCAAATTATTGGTCTCTTTGCGCACGTGCGGGACACGTGATACGTGCGTAGTGAGCGCCGTCATGGGCTCTAGCCCCGCTGGCAGTTAGCCGGGATCACACGTTAGAAACTACTGTTGTGTGCGAGACTGTGATCACATCTGTATGTGCTCAGTTACAATTTGACCAACTTGTGAGGACTGATATTGATAGTATTTGGTTCTCTTGTGAAGGTACTCTTTGTGTATACATGGATGCAAACATCTAATGTAGTTAACCTGTGGAAATATCCTGATTGTGTGCATAGAAAACATTCATGTGATATGCAGACTTTAAAATTCTTGCATTTCTGTGTTGTTTTTCAGGATTTGATCAATTGTATTCCATTATCAAGTGCTTCTATAGGGAAAAAACAGCGTAAACCAAAATTGAAAATATTTTAAAACAAAAGTCTTAGTGCCAGCGGAAAATGTGTAAAAGTAAAAATCTTTTTGGTAATATTTTTTGGTTCTTTATGCAATGGAAGGGTTGATTTTATTGAAGACTTAGTATGACATTTAATAAGTCTTTAAGTAATTTTTTCCCCTGAGTAAAGTTAAAATGAGAGCGACTTCTATTGTTATTAAAGCTAAATTTTGTATAAAAACTCCAAATTTTTATGTCTTTGAGCTTGTACCAACATAACAAAAGTCTGCAGTTTTGACCACACAAACCTCATTATAACAAACTTCATTATAACAGTAGCCATATTTTGGTCCCTTTAGGTTTGTATTAACATAGTTCAACTGTAAAGGCTTTTTTGTGTGAATTATTGGGATCTTTGTTGACAGTTGCAGGGTATTTATATCTACATAACATTAGATAAGGCTTAGTTATCACTTATCAATTATACTATATGAAAAAATAATTAAAAGTTGAAAATTCAAAAATCACAGACAGGCACTTCTATTTTATTTAGTAGTATGGATGATATTAAATGTAATACTGACTAAAGCTGTAATAGTCTTTAAGAATCTGGCCATGGCTTTAAAGTTCAGATAAAAAAGTACCACAGTTTGTATAGTGTCTACTGTAGTTAAAAATCATGAATTTCGATGGTAATTCTCTGGCAATTGTTCTCCACACTTTTCTTCTTTAACACCAACTACACCATGAACTAAAATATTTTGAATTGAATTTAGTGCAATAGATTTCGGTGATAAGTAGTAGTATCAAAAGTATTTTTGGACTTCAACTACTACTAAATTGTTTCCGCAGATGTGGGAGGCAGTTAGGCGTCAAGCGGGAGAGTTCTTTTTCCTCCCCCTTGCCATCGTACCTTTACTCGCTAGTCGAGATTTTCACTAGAATTTTTTTAAGAGCTAATGTAACGCTGTGAACTTGTAATTTGGGAAGAGAGGGAAGATGTCATGTCGTGCTAATGTGAGTGTAACCTGTGCTAGATCTTTAGTAATAATCTGATCAGATTCCAAAAGGGAAATCCTTTCTTATTATTTCTTGACAAACAGTTTCAACAACATTCGTAAGAGCGAACCGACTGAGCCGAGCAGAACACCATCTTGTAGCGTGAAGGGCAACGCTACAAGCTATTCTAACCGAATGAGTCTGTTGTAAAGTAAGAGGACATGTAATGATTATTCATACTCTAAGTTGGTCAAACAAATTAACTTTTGCTATCTAAAGCACCTAGACATGTGCAGTTGTTAACGCCAGTTATCGCAATTGAGACGAAAGGGTTACTGAAGCACATAAATGTGTGTTATTCGATTTTTCCTTAATAATATTAAGGTTACTACAACTACTGTAAGGAATTTGCTTGAGCATTGATCTTTGTACCTGATACCAGAGTGTAACCAAAGTGTTTATCAAGGCATGAAATGTATTGCCATCGTAGTACCGGAACTTGCGTCACATGCATATAGTACTTATGAAAATTTATATATTTAAATTAGTATTTGTATATGGAAACTACACTATCTACCAAAAAAAAATTGGTCACCTGTCCACAATGTTTACTTGGTGGTTGTCACCCTGTTAGAATCTCGTACGGCCACCTCTTGCGGCTATAACAGCAGCCGCCCTGTCTGGCATGCTTTCTACGAGTGTTTGCAGGACATCCATGGGGATTCATCGCCATTCCTCTTGCAACTATTCCATGAGTTAAATAATGGATTTTGGCTGCGCCTAACGAGCCCTCACCTGGTGATCTAATTTGTCCCAAAGATGTTCTATAGGGTTGAGGTCGGGGCTCTGTGCGGGCCAGTCCAATCAGTGAACATTGTTGTCGGCGTACCACTGCATAGTAGTCCTTGAAACATGGCACCTGGCATTGTCATCCTGGAAGTAACATGGGTCCATTCCGTAAAAATGCCACAATGTTGGGAGCATTTCATTATCCAGAATGTTACAATAGGCCTCTGTGTTCATGCTACCACGGACAAGCACCAGCGGTCCTATGCCGAGGGCCGTGAAACACAAGTCAACTGACGTACTGAATTACCTATCTTCACGGGTGCCCAATTACTTTTTGGCAGATAGTGCATAATGATACTATTGTTTTGATGAAAGATATTTTGAATATGGTATGTTTTAATATGACTTCTTTTAATGTTAAGCAATAAAAACATTATTGTTGATTAGCAAGCGATTAGATTTTTGGGTTCCCATTTGTACCCTTCAGGTGCACAAGTTGAATTATAAACATGGTGAAATCCAGTCTTTCTTGTTTTTAGTATTTTTTAATGGATCTTATGACAAGGTATTTTGTGATTACTGTTTGCCAATTACTTGGAAGTGTACATGGTGCAATTGGCACATTATTATGCACATTCTTGAAAGATGGCATTGTGATAAATAAATATTTGAAGTGAAGAAACTACTTTGTACTTGTGTACACTGTTTGTACCTTAACTGGTACACAGTGAATTAGATTATTCCATACTTCGTCACTGCTCAGAATAGGACCAGAAAGGAGCTGGAATAATTCTAACAAACTGATCTCCTGCGGATACCACACCTGGATATTCCGGCAAGGAAGTGACTCGAGTTGCCCAACGTTCTGTCCACCGCTCGCAAGGGCCGGGCAAAAGGAACACGAGGTGTTGTCTCATCGTCACAAGACTGGGTTCCCAGAAGCACACGCTAGGTCATCATAGAGCACCAGCTCTACTTTTGTACAGTCTTGTTTGTACCTTGAGCTCCCCATTCCTTACACCCGGAAGGGTGACGAGGAAGTTAAGACGCGCACTTGGTACCTCTGAAACTAGACTCCTTGATGACCATTCTGAAGTTGCACTTTGCACTTTCTCCCTGGAGCTTCAATCCTCCTCAAAGCCGATAGCATTATTCCCTCCACTAATTAAACTTGAAGTTCCACCTCACCCTATTCTAGAGTTTTTCCTATGAGGTACGGCACCTCTTATTGGTATTACCAATCCCTGGTTGTGAAATCCCAATACTTCAGCACCTGAAGTCAGCAGCATACTACAAGGTCCGAGCAGCTCATAGTCAACGAGTCTTCGAGGTGACCTCTCACCCTCGCATCAAAAGGGTGTCTCCTGCCTGCAACAATACCATTACCTCCAAAAAACATCTATTTCCCACGTAAATGTGTACAAAAGGGTCAGCTGACCCGTAGAGCTGTGAGAAAGGCTTTGAACTTTGTACCCCTGCGACAGGTCATCTGACCTGTCCTTTAAACTGGCCGCCGACCAGTACCCAGTCAAGGTGCTCCAACTCGTAGTTCTGATGTCACAATATAAAACCGCCAAGGTATCTAAGGCCTCTTCAAAAACAATTAAATGTAGTATGACAAAAGTCACACTTTTATTTAACCCAAAAGGTTTTAGATCCTTACTTGATGCAATTAGACCTTCCAAACAAGTGTAATTACAATTATATCTCCCCTGGACATGTGTCAAAATTCTCCAGTTTTGGTGGCGCCCAATGTGGGGCGTACACAGTTATAGTATCGACTAGGTAGCTTGACCATATCAGCCGACCCCACACCCAAGATCACTTCATTTGTCAACCCAAACCTAAACAGGTTTCCATGGCCTCTAACTGAATAATTAGGCTAGGCAGTACGATTAAGCCCACCACAACTCCAGTTAGTGTTTTAGCTAGACAGCTATCTCACTACAAACCAAATATCATGACTAGTACATACATGGTATTTCATAACGCCAGTGCTCGAAGCGGCCTAGGTAATAACACAACAGCCAACGCCACAACTAGTGCAGTACTAGTCAGGTGTCGAACTCCCTATCAGAACTTCAGGGAGTCTGCAGATAAAAACACAGTGTGGTGCTCAACATCACATCAACCAGTCATGTCTGACTCTGGGCAGTCAACTTGATGCAACCAAGACCACAATGGTCAACATTCAACCCCTCGACTAAGTCGAAAAATGCTCCTTGGACACATACCCTGGCAAGGGGGTACATGTGATCCATTGTGCACACTGTACCAAGGTACACAGACCGTCTCGATTACAGCTGAGACACCTGCCACCAACGTCAAGCCACTCAATGCCGCTGATTTGAGTGCACCTAACAGGACTCTTACACCAAAAGATGCGTAGTTAGTGCGTCTGAATTCCACATGTGTGTAGGCTGGCCCGATGAGAGCAAGTCACTCATCCGGGCCTAGTGTACCACTGTGATACATGCAGATGTAACCAGGATCACAGAACACTGAACCCAGGAACCAGCCAAAGTCCTGTCACAGCCCTTGCCTATACCAAATTTCAGTTGCCTGGATTTGGTGGGCGACCCAACAAAAATCCAGTATCTTTCATATGAAAGTGTGAAAGGGAGCTTCGTGAACACCATATACCAACAAAACAGCAGGTCAGTCGTACCCCCTGATAACTACAAGGTAAAGTCAGAGAATGGTGGACGAAGTATGAAAAATTTGTGTCTGAATGGGAACAACTGCGCACTTGCCTCATTTTCCAATTTGCTGGGGAGAAACTGATTACTAGGCTCATTTCAGACTTCCATACTTGTGTCCAAAACCCCGAAGAGGAATCCAAGCTCAACATAAGTGGGAAAACACAAATGTACCAGCGAATATACCCCAATGAAGGTGAAGAAATCTGCATACGAAATATTATGTGTACGCTACTTCCCTCATTAAGCAATTTGCTTTTAATTATGAAACCCTGAACTGTGGAAGAGCTCATAGATAGAGCGAGGGAAACAGAGAAAAACAACAAGGCACAGACCCTGTTAGACAAGCCGGCACATGCCACCAAGGTCACCGACCCATTCCCTCCTCCTGAATGGAAGGCCATTCACAACCAACCCCCTTCTCCTGTCACCCTGCTTCCCCGGTGCTGCCACTGCCCGGAGCGGCATTTCAAAAGAGATTGCCCAACCCTACAAGGACAAGGGAAGGAAGAGACAAACACGCAGGTGCCAGACATACCACCACGTTCCAGTAACATTAACGGTCCGGCTCAGGCGGGAAACGTCAAGGCTGGGGTGCAGGCAGGGCAGCCACCCCAGGCAAACAAGGCCCCTTAACCTGACAAAATTGAACCAAGTTTATGAGAAGAGCATACCAACGGAGGCTTCACATCTCCAAGTGGATATTAACGGATGACCTTGTCTAGCTTTGCTCGATTCCGCTGCAACAGGAAAGTTGATACAAAGCGACTTGCTGACAGCGAATCAGAAGGCAAATTTACAGCCCCAAACTCTCCCCGTATGCACAGCTCAGCCCATTCTGACTCTGAAGATCAATGGGAAAACCGACCTTACTCTTAAAATCCATCACCTCACTCACTCTACCGAATTCACAGTATCCCAGTATATCATGGAGGAGGAAGTCTTAGGCCAGCCTTGGCTTACAAGCCAGCAGTGTGTGATGGATCATGGTAAGAAACACATATCTGGGAGCAAACAATAGGATCACGGTCCACTGGGAGTACAGCCCAGAGGCGATTGTGGCACCTCCTGTTGATCCTCGAGATATTCAACCCGATTTAGACCCTACTAGAGTTTCCGAACCCCGGAAAAGTCTAGATGCATATGCTAGCTTATTTACTCCATCGGGTCAAGAATAACCATGGATGAACTCGGAAGGTGACTTGGGGGGAAAATGGGGCCTTGTCCCAAAGGAGTCAGAGATGAAGTGGATCCTTCCACCCAAGCACCCGAACCAAAGTACAAGGAAGGGCCAAACCCACTGCCTGCTCATGAGGTCAAAACCCGGATACTCAGGAGATTCGAACCTTCGACAGTCGCAGGGAGTAACCTCCACCCTCAATGTACACAAGGACAGTATTGTCCTACCACCACCTAGAGGCAGAATGTCTACACGGACACTTCCCTCTACCCCTAGCTCCTACTTGCCCTATTCGTCACCCTGGCGAGGCAAGAGGACTAGCCCGGCATCGAAGTCTCTTGGCAGAGCCCTCTGGACAGAGGCCGCCGCAGGAAACCTCTCCAACCTAGTACGATAACCAAGGTTGAGGAACCTCAACCAACTGCCGAGGTAAAGGATTCGTAAGAACCTACACCTTTGACCACCGCATCATGGAAGTGTAGCAGTTCCCACTGCCCCCTGGCTCAGTTTCTTCCACGTTACCTCCAGAAGTGTGGAAATCACCACAGAAGGACGGAGAGCACCAGAAGTACCACCCCTTCCCACCCAGGCAGAGAAACCGCTATCGGACAACATTGAGGCGACTGCACAGCTAGAGGCCACTTTGCGGCCACAGATTCCAGTACGTCTACCTACCGGACTCTCCAACCGGCCTGGAAGGAGATGTCCCACCCAACCACGATTGTACAGGCTGAAGTGCACCCAGTACCTCTACCTCAGGTCACCGTGTCTTCGGAAGAAGATGTAACCTCAACAAACCAGACAGGGAGGAGAAGATATTATCATGCCACTCCCTCAGAAGGCCATCACCCTGAAGCCAAAGGGGGAGGAGAAGAGATTACCAGTCCACTCTCCCTGATGGCCGAGCCCGTTCAGGTACCTGACGGTATATGGGCATGACCCAGGTCTCTGCTTCAAGCCCGGGAAGTCGAACCAATTCAGAAAGCTGTCAAGGTGGAGCGTTCCCAAGAGATTCCATCTCCAGCAAACCACCACGCCAGTCCCGTTGGTCCAGGAGGAACCCGGGCGATATCCTGATGCTAGAAGGTAACGGTGCTGCTGTGTCGAGATGCCCTAATAGACCAAAGGACGTAAAAGCACACTCAAAAGATTAGCATGTTGAAAAAGGCAGAATAAATTAGAAGCCCATAGAGAAAATTCTACTTTGGTCAGGGAAGACTCACTCAATAAAAACAATCCTGACGCTGCCTCTGTACCCTTATTTGAAGTAGGGACCTGTGTAGATGACCTTGCACCTTTCGAAAGTGAGGCAATAAGGCAGTGTGGAGATAATTTTTAGGAATGGCGTGCTCCAGTCACTCCGTAGAATATATGAAGTATTACAAACCAGACCCACCCAATGCAGAATTATTACGACCCTTTCCTCCCACACCTAACCACGGACTCGCGACTCCTACGTGCCATTAATGGACTGCAGTGGTTAAGGTATTTAATATTCCCATCCCCCAATCAATCACAAGCCGACGACCTATAGCGGCTTCCTCGGCTGGATTCATACCATCTCGCAATCCCCACAACATTGGCTTCCTATAGAGGATGTCGCTGGCCGCCACCGCCGCCAATTTATCATCACTGGGATGCTACTCCCTCAGCGCGGGAGAGGTATAGACCTGGGCCTTTGTCCTCCCATGCGGTCATCATAATAAAGTCCAGGTTAGGGTGGGAATAAGCCCCCCAGCTTGGCTGTCTTCAAAAGGCACACATAAAATCTACAACAAGCTGCAAATTTTAATACGTTCAGAGCTCTGGGGTAGTGCCTGGAGCCTGTTTCCCAATGCTGAAGTTCGCTGGTTCCATAGTAATCCACCTAACCCCTGCCTGAAGGAGAGGAAGGGGAATTGGTGAAGTTAAATTCGCAAAATTTTTTAATAGATTCAGGACTTTTAATATTTAAAAATATTGTAATTATTGACAAAGTGAAGCTAATTATCATTAAAGATGATTAAAATTGCAAGGCACATCAGGAATGAGGCGGAAAGAATGTTGTATTTAATTTAAAAGTAGAGAGTATATTACATTTAGTGTAGCTGTACATGGACGGAGATTTTAAGTTTTATGGTGCACGATAAATAATTTTGGAATTAATGGGCCATAATTTTTATGGTTTCTGTTGAAAGTTGGAGTGTGATATTAAAGTTACTGTAAATTAAAACTTGCAGTGTGCATCCACGAGTGTTGCTTGGATGAGTGACAGCAGACAAATGGCTTGTGCATGCTGTGCATGAACTAGTTTTGTTAAAGAGAGAGAATTTTGTCCCAGACCGATCGGAAAAGTTCCGGCCGGTCTCAGGGTTTAAAGTATTTTTTAAGTTATAAATGGTTATTATTTCAATAATGTATGATTTTAATCTTGAAGCAGCAATAGAATGTTGTAAAAGGCCGAAAACAAGTCACGAAGGATGAATTTTCAGAGAGAAGTTGCCAGAGCGCTCTGATTGGTCAAAAGTCTCCCTGAGGCGGGTCCTCTCTTTGCCGACCAAGAGATGGCAGCACTGTTGACGCTACAGGCAATTGTTCTGTAATTCATAAACTGTCGGAAAAATTAAAAGGTTCTTATATTTATTGATTATGATTGAGAGGTGCTTTAAATAATTCATTTAAAGGTTGAATTGGTACATTTGACTATTTTAATTGTGAATTGATTTTAAGTTATAAGAGGCTGCAATATCACTTAGAGTGCCAGTAATTGTTAAAGTAAAGATAATTTTTCAGACTCTATTTAAATGGTTTTCATTTTCATTTCATCCCCTTGACTGCTGACATCACAAACATTTTTGACAGCCTTCACAGTGAGCATAACAAAACTCCTGGGACGGGAGACGTATTTGGTTAAACTCACTCTGGGGTTTGGATTCCCATCTTCTGTCAAGGATAACCCGCTAAGAGTGACCAAAACATTTCTTTCCAAAGTGGGCTGTATTTTAAAAATATCATAAAACCTAAGCAAAGCAAAATTTCTATTTTAAAAATATGTAAACAAATCCTTAAGTCCACGCAAACGAAGTCGCAGGCACTGCACTAATTTCCATATAAACAAAATACGTTTGTAAATTCTATTTGATTAATATTCAAAACTTTAAAATTTATTGCTTTATATACAGTGGAACCCTTGTATTTCACTTTTCAAGGGAAAACTGAAAATGGTGTAATCCAGGGGAAAGTGTAAATAAAAGTGAAAAACATCATGACAAACCCAACTTCAAGCTAACTGTTACTAAAATAACAGCAAATGTATTATACAATGTTTAAACACAAGCATGATGTAATATTTGATACTTTAAGTGAACTTACAAAACAATAATTCCACAGAAAGTCTTCAAAATTGAAGAATAACAGCAGCACTCAAAAAATACTTTAGTAATATATTTTTAATCTTAGGCCAGGGTAAATTAAACAATTTAAGTTTTACCAAATAAAAAATATGAAATCTACAAGGCTGTATACAACATTTCTCAGCATAATTCAACATATTCAGAAAATGAAAAATTATTAATAAGTATATTTTCTCAAATTCAGCACTCCCTTATTTTACTGAGAGTAAAACTGAACTCTACTTGTTGCCAAATGAATGTCAGATTTTACATTGCTTTTAAAAGATTTTAAATACTGAAATAACAAGGTGAAGTTGCTACTAATTTGGTGACCCAATACAGGCTGTAGATGATTATCAGTGACAGTCACAGCAGGGCAATGGGGTGAGAGGGGCATCTCACTCTCTCCTATTCAAGTAGATGATTATCTCACAGCAGGGCAGCATCTCCCACACTCCCTTCCACTTCCATGAGTGACAGGCTGTCAGTTAGTGCTTGGAATAAGAACAGCAACTGCAGACTCAAAACAGAGCAGCAGTTGAGCCTGTCTTACTCCAACATCCTCAACCTATTATTCTCTACTTTTCTCCCAACTCGCAATACAACACAAACTGTGTATATCATGGGAAGGCATTTGCCTTTGCTGTGTAAATTGCGGGAATGTAATGTATTGTAAACATAGGGGAAATGGCGGGACCTAATGAAAGTGATGTCTCTGACGGGAAAATGTTATTGGCGGGAATTTAAAATCCGGGTTCCACTAACTGACACTATCCAAGCCTTAATTCAATTTTCTATTTCTTTTTAAAAATATGTAAACAAATTCTGAAGTCCATGCAAACGAAGATGCAGGAACTGCTAGTTTAAATAATAAATCAACTAATTTCTCTACAAAAGGACAGGGAAAATGCAGCTTGCGCTAGCTAAATGCTGTTCAGTGTGCTGTGTTTGGGCATTTTTTGGTGACAAGTGGATGACCTATATGTTTATCTGGGTATAATTTACCTTGGAATACTTCCAAATATTAAAATTAGTTAATATTTCAGTAAAACAACTTCAAAAGAAATTGAACACAGAAAAAATGTTTAATTTTTGGGGGTCCAAAGTACATCAGTTAAAATTAATAAGTCAAATTCCATGTCCCAATTAAGTAGATCTTAGGAGTCAATTCACTAGAGTTATCTGACTGTATTTAATCAATATAAATACAATTTTGCTGCTAAAACCATGAAAAAACAACCCAAGCAAAATTGTAATGCAACTTTTGTGTACAAGAAATGAGGGTGGGTCAGAATTGGTTCAAAATCGAACGATTCATTCAACATTCTAACCATTTTCCTGGGAACCAACAAAAGGTTGTAATTTTGAGTTGAGTGTGTATGTGTAAAGTATGTTTTACAATTTGCATAGTAGGTTTTTGTTTATTACTGTCCTGAATTATTTTTTCATCTTTTTAACTAAACCAGGCTAGCAGGCTACCCATCAAGCTATGAATAAATCAACAATAAATAGTAACTTACCTCGCAAAATGGAGTAGAATAGAGACTCCTGTAATGCCAGCTCTTGCCTTACTGTGCAGTTGTGATGGGCCAAACTTATGAGAATGCTTATGATATGAATCACAGACTCTGGACTGTTAGTAAAATCATTGTTTATCTGAAAAGCAGATAAAACTGATCAATAATTATTACAAGAATTGGCTCAGAAAATAAAAAATTTATAGGATCAAGGAGGTGCCCAACTGATATGAAACATCTGAAAAAAAAAAGCAGTAAAACATTATAATGGCAAAAGGACTGATGTACAGATTATAAAGGAACAAATTATTGTGACGAAGTGGAAGAGAAAGAAAAAGGGGAAGGGGTTGGAATGAAAATAAATCAAACCTATTCTTAATTTCTCCGGCAACGAAACCATACGTGAGAAGGGAAGTAAGGGAACTGAGAAACAAAAATTAGAAATTATTATATTCGGGGACTACACCATATGTGAAGAGGGGGATGTATGGCTACAAATAGTCATCAAAATACACCTCTTAAATTAACGGCAAACCTTAAAAATAAAATGACAAGGGGGGGGGGGGGTCCAAACCATCTCGTTCTCATAGCAAAAAATAAAAGAATAAAAAATAAATAAAAAAACCATTAGCATAAAAAAATGAACATCCAGCTTCTATGAAACTATGGGGGTGATCCACTACAAGGAGAAAACTAGAGGGTTGTCTTGAAACCCTTAACGTAAAAACTTAAGACATTTGAAGAGCTAGCTCTCAATACACACACTTAAATCACAAAGAGCCATTAAATACTACGTCTTCTAAAGCACTCGCTCATTCAAAGAAGGCACGAGAGATAGAATTGGGAATATTTTAGACAGTCACACTGACTCACTAATTTAAAACAGAACTGAAAATAAAATCCTTAATTTAATAAATATGTATACTTACTTATCTATAGTAAAAAAAGAATAAAAAAAAGGACTAAAACTACGAAAAGAAAGAGCAATGTTTAAAAAAAAAGTATAAAAATTGTAGGGATGTAAAAGTCGATACCCTGATACCTTTGATTATTACAGGTATCAAAGAATCGAGAATCGAACACTTAATTGTTATAAATCCTCGTCCACCATCACATGAATTTTTGTGGTTATGTTGCACAGCAACAGGTATTAGGGTTTTCCAAATAGGCTGAACCTGTACTGAACTTGCATGAGTTTACCGGAATTAACGTATACTTTTCCTGGCTCCAGCAAAATTCCTATTTATTAAAGTTGAAAATGTCAACTACTAACAATTTTGGAATATTTTTTTACTATTCGTCGTTTATATTTAATCATTCCCGGCACTAAAAGTAGCGTTTGATGATGGTTGACTGTGAAAGAATTAAAATAACCTCCTTTCAGCATCTGTCTGCAACCAGATGTGGTTTGTAGATAAGAACCCTCCTTAGCAGCAAGCTCCTAGAGTTACAGGTCGCTGACACGGAACATGGATTGGTTTTTGGTCTGTTGCACAATAGTTATGAGTAGTGGGAGCATAAGGATCCTTGTATTATTTTCCGGATTTTTAATTTATTTTTTACCTATTATTTAATGGTATATTAGATAAAGAACAGGTACATTGTTCATACCATACATATTTCCTGTATGTGAAATTTTAGTTTCTGAGTAGTCGAAATAGAGAGCAATTTTGTTTTTGAGTTTACCTTTACCAAAAATTTACATCTCTTTTTCTAAAAGTGGGTAGTGTTAACGTTTTTAATGTACTGAGGATTTTATTTACTAAGACGTGAAGAAAATATCAAGCGATTTGTGGAATTATTTTTCAGTTGATGTAAATTATGCATTTTGCAGTTTGTGATCTGCAAAAATTTCATGATGTGGGGTTAGTCGAACAACTATAGTCCATTCCCGATTGGAAGTGACTTATGAAAATCAACGTTTGAAAAAACACTCAAGGCACAACATATCATGTTTTTTTTTCTCAATAACCTGTATTCCACACATATATAACACTGGGGTTAACTTTAGAGTACTGTAAATGAAACTTTACCTTAATATCTTCTATAACTTGTAATATTTATTTATTTTTAAATATGAATTAACAACAGCGAGAGCAGCGACATGTTGGCAATAGCTGGTAAGAAATGGTTTACAGTTAAAATATTATTTTAACTTAGTTTTTTGTATACTATTTGTAAATTAAACGGTGCCTATTGAAATATTTATATACTTAGGTAGCCCCATTGACAACATATATCATTTTTACAGTTTAAAATAACAACGGAAAATATTGTGAGTAGGCCGTAATGGTACGGTGTTATTTTATCAAGCGAGAAAGCAAATGTCTGATGAGCAAGTCTTGTCGCTCGCTCGCTCTCTCTTTGTCTCTTTAACACTCAGGAAGTTTCACTTCGCCAGTAAGCTATTACATTATACATGTTTTCAATTTTAGCATATTTCATAGTTATTACAGCAAAATAATGATTTTTGGATTTGAAACAAGATTTTAATGTTTGAATACTTATTTTAATATATTTAGATATGACGGTGGGGCAGAAACAAAGTAAAGTTGGCACGTGGCGAGTCATGACATGGCATGGAGCTTTTGTTACCAAACGAAGCGTAAATTATACTTTCTTTGAAAAACACTTCAAATTACCAAATCACGTCTGTAGACGTGTTTTTTAAACCTACCTAAGCAAGTCAAGATGTTGTGATAAAACTGTGTTTCCACGACAGTAATAAATATATTGTGACGTGTGTTTCATTAATCATTGCGTGTGAAATGGCATGCCTTTGTGCATCGTGGTCGATACGCTGGCCCTGTATGTGTGCGTGATATCCAATATTTGATTAGCACAATTTATATGTTTTAGCTGTGAACCGTTTTCATGACGAAGTTGGGTTCCAGATATGTCAATAAACAGACATCCATGTCTGTTTATTTATCACAACATCGTACCTTTGTCCTAAGGGGTTTGAAACACAGTTGTGTGACGTAATTTGCCACAATCACAGAAAAATACTAAGCCCATCCCGATGAATTTCAATAACCCTAATAAATAGTAAGTAGCAATACATAAAAATATGAGCAGAATAAAAGTTACTGTAGGCTTATTTGTGTGCATGTTCACCGCTATCTTTTAAGTTTGTACGAAAAAAATGAGCAACACGTGTTGTGTGCTTGATTTTAATGTCTGTTTTTTCGTTGGACTGGTCATTCCTTCGTTATTCGAACTGAGGTCGTCCTTTTGAAGAAATAACCCAACATATACCAATAACAAAAAGTTAAATACTATAGTTCATTACCTCGCAGTTGTAACAGTGTTAAACACAGTCATGGCAAAATATTAACGTACATTAATGTAATGTGTTATATGTCATGGAAAACAAATATGTTAAAGTAACATAGCCATAAGAACTATCGTCAATTCAGGCATTTTTAAAATGTCATAAAGCTGACCTAAATAATGTTTTAGGCCTAAACTGTGAATATTCGTACGAAATGGTTTTTGAAATAGATCTATGACAGAATTCTTTGAAAAGTTGTAAACAACACATTTGACAATTATAAAAGTAGAAGTCACATTTCAACATTTATGTTTAGGTGTAGCGAAAGTATACGAACACATGTACACAAACAATTGCATGTAAACGTTGATTTTGACAGATGCCACATGGCAATGTTTGTTTACATCGGGCCTGCAAGTATATATTTAGCAGGGCTCCATGTTTCAGATGATCTTTTGGGTAAAGATGCGTGTAGCAGCAAGTCATCCAGTGTCCCTGCAACTTAAAATGTATGGTAGAAGCATTTTCATTTAGTAATGCAAAATTAAAGGTTACTTGTATTTCGGGTTCAGTACTGAATAGTATCAATATTTGTGTACATATTGATTAGCTTTATAAGTTGACCTAAAATATTGCACTGAGAAGTTGAAACATTTGTTTAACTTTTTTGTATAATATTTTGTCTGTATTCATTTCAACTAAATCATAGATGTATCAAAAATAATTATATAAACTTGTTAGGCCTAATTAGGTAAGTCTGAATGTTACATAAATACAGGAAATTAACTTCACTTAGCAGAGTAGAGAGTCTTTCCTGTAATTGTCTTCATATTTGTGTGTGTCTAATTTGACCTAGTCAACAAAATTTCAAAAGGATACATTATCTGTAGGCACATGTTAATAATCACTATATACTAACTTAAGGTATCGGAATCGAGTGTAAGGATTTGCAGTTGGAATCGAGAATCGGAATCAGGAAAAATTGATATTTTGACATCCCTAAAAAATTGTCAACAGAAATATAAATATCAGAGATTGAAAATTTATAAAAGTTTTAACTACCGTAACAGATTTTTTTTTATAACTAGAATTAGATTTTTTTTCCTTCTGAAAACAAAATAAAAACTAATACAGAAATATCCTTTTATACAATTTTAACAATCATCTTAGTTGCCATTTATTTAGATTTAACAGAAATAAATTGGCATCTCAGAACAGTAAGAAAATTAGAAACACAAATAGAAAACTATTACTTCAGGAACTATTGATTCTCATACAGATTTTTCAAGACCATTTTCTTATTGATTTATCATTTTACAAAAAAAAATTACAATAATTTAGCGACTGACTTCTTTATCATTTAACATCTCAGATTAACTCCAGCATCAAAAAGAAAAAGAGAGTTGTACAATTGCACAGCAAAACAGCTAGTGCAAAATTCATCGACCTTGATAGGAGGGAAAAAGAGAGGGGAGGAGGAACTCATTATTACTCAAACACATAAATAAATAAATAATGACTTGTTTCTAAAGCAGCACTCTGCGGTTAAATTAATTCTGTCCCCTGGAAAGGGGGGGGGGGGGGAGACCAAGAACAACACTCTGAGTCAAATTTTTATGTCTAGCTTCGCAAAGTTACGCCTAAAACAGCCTTACTTGGTGCAAGAATTAATGACGTCGGAAACTTCCCCTCCCTTTCCAATCATCCAGCTGGGAAGTAGACAACATCGTCTTTACAGGATTTTTGTTGGTTGCAGGTTTTGTGCCTTGGGCAACTCAATGATGGCCTTCCGGACACGGGGAAGAGCACAGCTCGGGCCTTGTCTGAACCCTGGCAGGTGCATAGCTGGGTTTTGTACCTTGGGATACTCAATGATGGCCCTCCGGACACGGGGAAGAGCACTGCGCTTGAGGTAGTCCTTGTCTGAGCCCTGGCAGGGGCATAGCTGGGTTTTGTGCTTTGGACAACTGAATGAGGGCCCTCCGGACACGGGGAGGAGCAATGTTTGGGATATGACTTGTGTGAACCCTGGCAGATGTATAGCTGAGTTTTGTGCCTTGGGCAACTCAATGAAATCCCTCCAGACATGGGGAGGAGCACAGCTCGGGGTAGGCCTTGTCTGAACCCCCGCAGGTGCATAGCTGGGTTTTGTACCTTAGGAAACTCAATGATTGCCCTCCAGATACAGAGAGGAGCACTGTTTGGGGTAGGCCTTATCTGAGCCCTGCCAGGTTCATAGCTGGGTTTTGTGCATTGGCCAGCATAATGATGTCCCTCCAGACACAGGGAGGAGCACAGCTCTGTGTAGGCCTTGTATGAACCCTGGCAGGTGCATTGCTTGGTTTTCTGCATTGGACAACTCAATGATGGCCCTCCGGATACGGGGAAGAGCACTGCTTGGGGTAGGCCTTGTCTGAGCCCTGGCAGGTGCATAGTTGGGTTTTGTGCCTTGGACAACTCAATGATGGCCCATCGAACACGGGGAGGAGCACTGCTTTGGGTAGGCCTTGTCTGAACTCTGGCAGGTGCATAGCTGGGTTTGTACCTTGGGGAAACTCAATGATGGCCCACCGGACACGGGGAGGAACACAGCTCGGGACAGGCCTTGTATGAACTCTGGCAGGTGCGTAGCTGGGTTTTGTAGCTTGGGAAACTCAATGATGGCCCTCCAGACACAGGAAAGAGCACAGCTCGGGGTAGGCCTTCTCTGAACCCTGGTAGGTGCATAGCTGGGTTTGGGTTCCAGATATGTCACCACATTCCCCAACAGCCAAGGGTCGGTTTGTTTGTAGCGTGTCTCTTTGCCTGCCTGATCTTTTCCTGTATATAAATTAATTTAACTCTGGTACTAGAGGTTATTCTATTGTCAAGTTAATGCAGCACATGGGTAAAAGGTACATGGGGGATCGTAGCTCACTGATAAATAAGAACAAGCAAACAAGGAATTCTCTAAAATACAATACACATTTACTAACACAATTCTTTACAGATATTAAGACAATACAGATCATTTACAGTTACTCAAATCATTACATGCTGTCTGTATTCTTGTACTGAACGAAGTATGATGGTTTAAGTCCTGCCTATCCTTGCCAGTAGTTAACTAATTACCATTGATTACCATTTAACGTAGTCTTGATAGATAGCCTTACGTCCTACTGGGACTTCAGCATCATCGGCTCCGACACTTTACGTGTAGTATAGCTTCTGGTCGTCTAGGCGCGTCTTTGATGGTGATAAAAAGGGGGGGGGGGGATGTGGCATATTGCTGTCTCAATTTATACCCCTCGGCTGAGTGGGTCAGGTGCTGCTATTTGTTAAACATTGTGGGCAGCCAAGCTCTGGCCACTACAGGTTGTTAACTACTAGTATCTTGGGATATATTTCTATTCAGAAAGCCTTTGTCTAATAATATTTAACATAAATTTTTTTGTTTTTCCAAGAGCGATGATAAAAAAATGGACAAAGCGGCAAATGCACATTTAACACATTTTTTTTTTTTTTTTTTTGTTTTCAGGGGGTTGAAATAGGTCTGCAAATATTTTATAACCACAGCAAATTTATGAGGCCATTCTCAGGAACCGTGAGGTCTTGTAAAATTAGGGCAGATTGTACTGACAGTTGAATTTTTGCTTAGGATAATTTAGCAATGTGCCAGAGTAAAGCATTCTGTTTAAACAACACTGTTACTCTTGATAAAATACATATTTTGAGTTGTAACACCATTGTATTGAGGTACCAACTTGGCAATATTACAGTTTTAAATAATTCCATTTATGAAATCACACATTTCCACATAAAAAAGGTACGTACCAGTGCTGTATGGAATATATTGACAACAAGGTCAAGACCTTTGAGCTCAATGAAGGTTGCATGCAAGTGCGGGTCATCCAACATGACACTGATCTGGGTGAGAGCTGACCTGCGCACCGCTGACTCCACAAATGAGCTCTCCAGCAGCTCCATCAATCGGCACAAACTCCCTGGCTGCAACAGCAATGCATCACCATCAAGGTACCCAAACACCCTTCACATACATAACTCACACTTAAGAGAGCTCTACTTTTAACTTAACTGGATGCCGTGGAATCCCTGTCTGTGCCCAACGTTTACTTAAGCAGCTCTTACACAATGCAAAATAGATTTTGTACTGGACCTTTTACGAGAAATCTTGTGTAAGAATATCAGGAAAATCTCATGTGAAACGAGCACACAGAACAAACTTGCAGCAAAAAACCACACATATTTACTTGAGTATAAGAAACCACTAATTCTAAAATGCTTATAAAATGCCCAAAAAAACAGTTGACATGGAAATCTAAGATGCACATTGATTGAGGCCACACACGTCAGGCCTGCACCTCTACCTCTCTCAAACCAAGTTAGCCTTGTGAAAGACATGCCAATGAACCAACAAATAAGTGATCTGACAAGGAGAGTGACAGTTCAGATCATAAGCTTTTCTGTTGATATAATAGTTTGTAGGGTAATTAACTTTATTTCAAATCCTGTTTCTTGTGTGGTGTAATCTTATTTCATGTCCCAATTTTATTTAATGCAATTTTTTTTATTCTTGTAGAACATATAAAATATGAAGTTTAAATGTCAACATTATGAGATATCACTTCCCATAGTTTGGTGTAAAAAAATGGCATCCCAATTGACTGTAGTTACAAGTGTAATCACTACAGCTCCCTTCCTGTGTCAATTATCTTTTTAAATGTTGTGCTATAAAACCTATTCATCTGTGATAGAATAATTTGTTTAAATTTCAGCTGTAAATATTTTTCACGAGTATGTGGTGAATTTCACATTAACAGTAAAAAAAACACATTATTGAATGCCTTATGGGACTAAAGAAGCAAAATTTTTCAACACTGATATTTGTTGCATATGCTGGTGAATGTAAGACCCAGCCCATTTTCCGATCATACAAAGTCACGAAAATTGTGTGGGGGGAAAGTACCTCCTTGCATGGAAATTTTTTTTTGCCTTGGCAGCCAAAGTTTTAATAATTAAATCTCACGAACACAATGAAGCGGGTTCTCAGACTTGGACCCACATTTTGGGTGCCGCCAAAGCCTGCAGTCTGGCACTGGCTTTACCTACACCTAGGGCGGGTGGCTTACGTATGACACTGGGGAGCCTGGCTGGACAATTGGTATAATCGTTCTCTGCGGATGGGAGTGGTAAGAAGACCGGGGAACAACCACAGTTAATTAACAAGTGTCAGGAGGGAGTAGCTACCAGTGAGTTTTTATGCGCACTAGCCTGAAATCAACTTCTGGCTTACCACATCCGAAAGCTGAAGTGAAGATTGCAGTCTGTAGTTAGAAGAGCTCCTGGATCAATTACCTCCCGCACTGGGATACTGGGCGGGGGCAATGGTCCTTCTTCGGGGTTTTAATTAGTGACATCAGGGGAGGTAGCTGCTGCTCGTAGTACTTCCGTATCTTCCCGGGTGTCATATAGGTGCGAGGGAGGCAGACACGGCTGACCTCCATACTGGCTTCGGCATTGGCAAATTCCTCTAGAATGGTGGTAAGGGCGAGATATGGTTCCTGATAACTGATTAAGTTAAGAAGATCACTCGTAGGCCGTGAGGCAGCACGTCCCTCTGCACTGGCCCTTTCCTTTACACATAAGAGGGTGGTTGAACCGATATAAGGAAAACACACTTGTTCTTCACTGGATTTTATTTCTCACACTGGTATGAGTTCAATTTTACATACATAATAGCTTGACAACACTTGCTCACAATAAACTGGAAAACATTTAAATACACCCTCCCTCCTCTAATAATGAAACAGCGTGGCAATGAACGGGATTTACATGATCTGAAATAGGTTGTGGGACACGTGACAACAAGCATTTGTTCCGGCAAGGTATGGGGGACATTCCCAATGCCCACGTAGGTCTGTACCCTGGCAGTTGGAGTAGGAGGTACAGGGATGGCAGCTGAGCGTGTTTTGGCCCCGGCTCCACTAACAGGTTTTAAGCTATGCCGTATAACCTCTCAGCTTATTTTGGCCCCTTGATAGCAGAACAAGGGGTAAGGAAAGATAAGCATCCTCTGTTGCCATTGAGTGTAATTCAGCCCCTGAACTAGATGGATGGGTTAGAGGTTTAGAGGTAGCTATACTGAGTGTATTTTGGCCCCTGGTCAATGGGAGGGTGAGTAGGTGCGCAGAGCATGTGGACGCTGGAGTTCCTCCTAGGGGAAGGTTCCTCGACACACACTCTGCTCTGCCCTGCCTGCTACACAACTTATATACCCGTCCCGTGCAGCAGGGGTGAGGGGGGAATGGGGCAAGAGGGCGACTGATATCACAAAATGGGGGCTGCCTGAGTGAAAGGGTGGTACATGGCCTGAGTGGAAGAGTGGAGCATGAGCCCTCTTACAACAAAGGTACAAGGCCTAAGGCCAATGGACACTGCTCTCAACATTAGAAAATAAATTTTTAGTGCACAAAATATATTGTCCTTAACAAATTACAAGTACCTTAATGCATATTACCACCCGCCATCTTGGATTTAAGGAATTTTTGCCTTACTGTAGAAATACAGTTTCATATAATGTTTTTTGGAATGACAGAGCACAAAGCATTACCTAATGCATTGTCTAAGGTCAGTACCTCTTCATTACTATTGATATCATCACCTTTGTAATTGTTTACAAGAAATCATCTCACTTTTGACCTTGACAGTTACCAACTAAAAATGAATAAATGTAGCGAAGTTGTGACAGTTCGATAAAATTTGGGAACTGTTGTTTAGAATATCTTGTGCGGGAAATTTCAATACACCTTCTGAAATAGAAACTTTAGTGAAAAAAATCAATAAATCCAACGTGGCAGGTGGAAATCCGCCATAAAGATTTACTTAATTTCAAAATTCCACGGGGATAAATATACTTTAACATTATTTACAAACACAATTTTACTATGTGGAATAATCCAGATTTTGATACAGGCAGTGATTTATTTCTGTTACTCTATGTTTATCTCTGGCAGCTATTATTACATGACATAGGAATAATCATACAGACACAGTTATTTCTTTAATTAAATTACGGTTAAATATTATTATTGCTGCTCAAAGTTTTAGCTTTATTTCAACCAAGACGCTGACGTAAATATTGCTGCTCATCTACTCTACAAGACGTTAATACCAACACCGTTTGTTGGGTTTACACACCTAACTGCTATGGTACAGCGTTGTGATATATGTATTTGGAAAGGCCTAAGGTAAAAATGTCGGCACACACCAACGATAATGTTTCAAAGTAGTGACTATTAAATACAAAAGGTTATTTCTTCTAGTCGACCACAATCTAGCAAAACTATCTGAACTCAACTTAAATTTAAAAATACAATTTTTGCCCATTTTTTAAAACAAACATTTTTCACCCGAATCACTAAAATACTTGGGGCCGTGACGGACCTCCTTCATCCATAGAACGTCATGCGTCCAAGCAAAGAATATATCTCGGCCATGTATAGAGAGTCCTAGAGCGACTCGAACTACACAGGATTACCTGCAAATTAAACAAAAATTTCTTCGAAATGTCTTCAATTGACTACATGGGTCACGTGATATCCCTGAAGGGAACTTTCCATAGCAAAGTTCTGTACGGGCGATTGAAGAGGCCGAAAAACCAATCAACAAGAGGCAGGCAGCTACGTCGGTACCTGGGTCTATGTAATTGGTTAAGGGACTTTGTGCCAAATATTGCTCACCACATGGTAACACTTCATCTACTACTCGAAAAAGAAACCAGTTGGAAATGGGGACTGGAGCAGAACAGGCATTCCAAGCTCTGAAGGACAGTTTCGGTAATATCCAACAACTACACGAACCCCAAGGCAGCAAACCGTTAATCCTACAAATAGATGCTTGCCAAAACGGTCTTGGAGTGGTACTGTACCATCAAGGTACAGAAGACCGGCAACACGTGATAGCGTATACATCTACTCTGCTGAACGAGACCGAGAAACGCTATCACATCAACGAGCAAGAGTGTCTGGCGGTCATATGGGTGGTACGGAAGTATAGTTACTATTTAGAAGGACGACATTTCATCTTACCTACGGACTCAAAGGCCCTCCAATGGATAAGAGAGTACCATAAAGCTAAAGCCAAGCTCAGGTGGTGGGACATGTTCCTCACGGAATTTGATTTCGAGGTACAACACTGCCTGGGTAAGAGTAACGACCTGTCAGGTGCCCTGTCCCAGTATGCAACCCTGGAAGAGGATGCAAAGGCCGAGGAAGAAGGGGAGAAAATGTCCTCTCCGCTTCCCGAATGCAGCCTGGGGGAGTAAATTTGTCTGTTGCAACTCCAAATAACTCGACATCAGATTACAATGAGCCAATAGGAAGACCCCTAAATCTATAGCCTCTTGCAAGAGTAGCCACAGCGATTCGAGATGAGAGATGACGTCGTGTAGACCTGTAACAGACAACCTACAGCAGTATGAAAAATATGGGTTCCACAAAAAATGTGACCGGGCATCTGTTGATTCATCACAATCACCACAGGTGGGATACCCTGGTACCTGGGAAGCATTGCTGGACATTGGAGCCCAATATGGTTGGGATGGAATGAGCCGCGACATCCAACAGTACATGAGCAGCTGTGCAACATGCTGTTGCGGCAAGGCCTACCTCATACCTCCACCAACAGACAAACCGAGGAGACCCAAGATGGCATGGACACACATAGCAGTCAATCTAATGGACCCTCCAGTGCACAAAATGCAATTGCTACCTACCGGTAGTAACTGACTTTCCCGGTGGGTAGAGGTATTTCCATTACCCAGCCAAAAAACCATACTAATTATTAGGAAATTAGAATCAGAGGTGTTTCCATGTTGGGGTTATCCACAGGCGATATTGACTGATAATGGTACTGAGTTTACCAGCACCCAGTGGCAGTCTGTGTACCAGGGATGGGGATTTGAGACATGGACAACTCGCGCATACTACCCCCAGGTCAACCCCAATGAGTGGAGGAACCAAGAAATCAAAAAGTGCCTTTGAATCAGTGTGGCAAATGAACATAAACATGGGATAAACATATCCTCACCATCCTGTTCGCCCCTTGACGCCAAATGAACGAAGCAGTGAACACCAGTCTGAGCCAGTCATAGACACTGACAATCCATGCAAGCCTTCTGGGCACACAGAAGAACCAACTGGTATAGCTAAGGAATAAGAGCTGATCTTAACCTTTACCTTAGCAACAATCTGGAACAGTGGATGTCAAGCAACGGAGACACAGACACCTCACTCCCATCTTCTATGCAGAAGGAAGATCCCATTGGTACCATCAGGATGAGAGGCCCATTCTGCTTTCTGCTCAAATGGCTACCGACAAACCCAGGATGACGAGCAACATAGACACTGATGCCCTGCTCCCTCTCTTATCTGAGAGGAAACAAATCCCTTTCACATGAGAACTACAGAGGTTGAAAGGCTATCCTGTCCTCTGGCCACTAATCCGGACACCGAGAACATCAATGTCCAGAAACTCCCTGCCCATCGGGTAGGAACCCAAGCAGTCAAGGTGGAGGGCTCTACCTTGCCACTCCATCGCACTGCCTCATCAACACATCATTCCCCAGTGAGCATTAACTCCTCCCTAACGACCACAACTGGAGACGATACCGCAACACCACGTGCTGACCCCTTGTGCCGCCAAAGCAGTAGCAATGCCAGGCCGGTACAAAGAGTCACCGTGGAGGCCCAGGTCACGCTTCATGTTGCCTTACCCTGTTCAGGAAGCACTATGGCAGAGGGGAAAATCAGTGAAGAACAAGAAGCCGTCAACAAGTGAAATGAAGTGCTCAGTAAATTGAGATGTCAAAGAGGTAGCAGTTAATAAGCTACTTAACCAGTGATAATCAGGACTTGTTATAGATCTCAAATACCAGAGTTAATTAAATAGCCACCAGTTAAAGACAGTGAGATTAGCTTCCAGACACTAACAAAAGTTCTATTTAATATCAGAGTACCCAGTGATAAGCTTGATACGAAAGGAACCGGTGAGACTTACATGTGATAGTTATTCAGACACTCTCCATAATGGTAAAGAATAAACAAACTCCTTTTTACAGCCATCATTAAGCTGTAGTGTAGACTAGTGAAGTGGACAAGCATTTTATTCTCACCAGCATAGGTTTCATAGTTCAGTGGCTGACAGCCCACTATTAATCACGTGACACATATAGACACTCACCACAATGCCAGTGAAGCATATGGAAGAAAAGACTTGCACATTGTAAATACTTACCAAATAGAGCTTCAAGGAAAATGGACTCCAGGAACGCAGAGAATAAGATAGCTTAGTTTTCATTTATTACCATTCATGTGTAGGATAGTCAGAAATTTTATTAAATAATTGTATTTTTTTATCAGTGTCATGTTGTGTTTACTAACAATCCCAACGGGGTCAGAACTAAAAACTCTTAACCAAGAGCACTCACGAAGATTGATTACAATTTTCACTATCCTATTATGCATAATGAGCACCTGTGTAAATATGGAATTTGTTATAATTTTTTTAAAAGTATATCCACCAATAGTCGATCCAGAACTCCGAGCCACAGAGCTCAAATGAACTCTGTTAGGAACAGAGAGGAAACTTCTTTAGTTAGAACAGAAGCACTTGCAGCACCGTACAGTTGATCACTACATAGTCTCCCATAAAAAGCACTAATCAGACAGCCAGCTGGCCAAGACTGTATTAAAAAAATGAGCAAATTATGCTTCTTCGACAGAAGTATAAAACAAAGAATATGAATCGTGTTTTGTTTTAAATTTGGCTACTTTCAAGTTCGACACTTGAAGTTCCTGATTTATATATGAGACACAATGTCATTTTATTGTACATCTGGTCCGAAACGGGATACAAATATAGCCTTCATTTTAGGCCTCACTACTTTGGGAACCATCTTAACATTGAAATTGATCCTTACTCCCAGTTTAATTTGCTTCTGTATGCCAGCTGGCTTGGAACCCACAGACTCATTATTTGTAGCTGCCTTTGTGCTACGTTGAGTAACCACGACAAAGCAGTCTGCATCAGCGGCCGGGTTTTTGGAAAGTTCTTGCTGGCCTTGTGCTTTGTTTGTGCGCATTGGTGACATGTCGTTACCTGGAATGGACTTTTTCTGAGCATTAACTGTAGCACTGGTATTTTATTCCAATCCCATCATCGCAACCTTACTATAGGATATTTTGGAAGGCGAACGAGATTCGCCACTAACAGCACATGAGGAACACAAATTTTTTTAAAATTTGAACTTTGCACACTTTCAAACAAGGCCGTTAATAAAGAATTTTTTTTTGTCTAAATCCCGGACCTCCTTTGTTAAATCATTAATTTTCTTTACAAAGAACCAAGAATAACGATTTAACACTTACATCCAGTGTGTCTCATAATTTTTTCAGTAACCACTTCTTGACTATCTTGACTGTCTAGACTTTCTGACTCATCTAGAAGTGTAATTTTTAACGCATAATTTTGTTAACTTACATTAGAATTAGTTTTTTCCTTTCATTTGGGTGAAAAGCCGAACATAGGCACCTTATCACTACAAGACACGCACAAGTAGTCTTCCGGATCACTCGACAATGACAAACACTGTAGGTGGGAACAAGTCCCCACAAGTTCCCGAGCACTTTACACATTTTTGTTTACCGTAGAAAGGTTTCCCATCAATTTTACATAGGTCCGTACTTGGGGGCATATAAAAGCCCTTAAATACTAACAGTTCCAAAAAAGTAGTCACTTTTTACTGTTCAAAACGGAGGTCACGCAAGAGGAGGCACGGGACACATCTTCCTACTACAAGCACTGATCCTTGAATGAATAATACTAGTCAGTTTATTTTTATTTTATTTTAAGGGTTTAAAGTGCCAACCAACAGTATAGAAACCAATACTAGGAAGGCACATAACAATTAACATACAGAACAATACACATGAAAGCACAGGACAATAACAAGAAAGACATCTAGACATAACACGCAAATACAACAAATAAAAACCAATTTTCACACAAAGACAGAACTAAGTAATTATTCAATTAAAGTAGAAAGTTATCATATAATGTTTGTAGAGATCTCTGAAAGTGATTTTCTTTGCCAGAAATGGATCAAAATCAGAAAAGAATTTATTATAATTTTTAAAACATCTATTTACTAACTATTTTTTGCAAATTAGGGAAGAGAGTGAAGTTGTATGTTTATATAGAGGAGTTTTTTAAAACCAATTTTATTATTTACAGCTAAATAAGAAATAAAAGTTAAAAAGGAATGAATTAAAAATAATGTATAATTAATGTTACGGCATTCTGTTACAGTCAAAGTATTAAATCTGGCTAATTCATTATTATAATTAAATATTACACTAATAGGAAATCTAATGGAAATTAGTTTAAATATTTTTTAATCTGTTGGAGTCAAAGTAATTTAAAACCATATAACAGACCTACTCCGCATAAACCAAGAAACCGGTATTTCGGCAGTAACCTGTAACCTTAATCCAGGGCGCCTGATCTAGCACAACCAAAACCACATAGACCATGTCTCAGATCAGGCTTTAGAAAGAGACATGCGTCAATCTAAATATTTATAAAAGTAATAAAGACGGATCTAACTAAAGAATAGTATAGACATAAGAGAGAGTCTGGGGATGAAACAGAATATGTAATAAATTTGATTAAACCTTAGATATGGCTAGTATTGATAATTAGACTATCTACATTAACATGAAAATAAAGTTTGCTCGTAAACTAACTTGGTATAGAATTACACTTTGATTGCTAAAAACAATTCAGTCGCAGCTACTCTAACTTGGGATGTCTCGAAGAGACTTTAAGAAAAAGGAGCCACTACTTTTAAGAGCAGTGGATGTAGTTGCTACTACTAGAAAGTAGTGGCGGTTGTCGAACCAGGAGGAACGACAATGGAGAGTGTAGTATTAGTGTCTGCAGGTTTACTGTTGGAGAACTGGTGGTAGATGCTGCAGAACCTTTGGAGCTGATGGTAGCAGTTGACAGCAACCTCCGACGCTGCTGCTGGATGGTGGTAGGAGCCACTGGACTCTTGGTGGGTGTTGAGAGAAGTCTTTGGAGCTTCTGGTTGTTGGTAGTGGCAGCCTCTGGAGCTACTGGTAGGCTTGGCTGAAGCCTCTGCAGTTCTTGAAGAGGGCAGTGAGGGCCTAATGTTCAATAGAGAGCCCCAGCATACGAAGTGGTGAGGCGGGCTACTGGAGAAGATAACTCCCGTTTTTGGTTGTTCACAGTCTTTTAAAGTATGCTAGTCAGGTCCACGCCGGGACCGGAGTGGGAGGTGTGACGTCTCCTGATGTCCCTCTAGTGTGAGGCCGGGTGGGGGTAACTCCCTCTCTGCACCGCACTAGGCTTCAGTCGCCCTTGGGCTGCTTCGTGGCAGATGGCGGGTTGGTGACACTTGTGGCGGTGCGGGAGGGTGCATTTCTTGGCTGCTTGCATAACGTCTCATTCATGTGTCTAGAGTTGCCATCCAAGATACTTGCAAATTAAACAGCACTCGTGAATGGCGTTGCCGGGTTCGACCCTTCCTCGGGTTACGTAGAAATACACTGAGGTTGATGAGTCATAGTAATAATAATTTAATTATTTATTAATTAAAAGTTTAATGTGCCACCCACCAGTAATTACCATTAACTGGACGACACAGGCAATTAATATACATTAGAGCAACAAATTATACAGACAACACTATGGACAAAGACAGCGCTAAAGACGCAGACAATATAATAATAATAATAAAATTAGAGAAAATATCTATTAAATTTACCAATGCATCTACTGACTAGATCTTTTTTATGACCCAAAACAGAAAAAGTATATGAGCTTCTATGAATATACAGAGGTACTTTTAACCCAACCTACTTACTTATAGAGGGACAAGATAAATAATTTTAAAAAACATTAATTAAAAAAAGAGAATCCATAATAAGTCTACAATCAGCTAAAGACAATGTTTTATATTTTACTAATTCATTATTATAATCAAAAACTAATTGGGAGGAATATCTATGAAATAATAATCTAAAAACATTCTTTTATATGTTCTCTATTCTACTAGCATCTGTTGAAGTAATATAATTCCATACTACAGAACAATATCCTAATTTGGATCTAACTAATGCATTATATAAACATAAAAGTGAGTCTGGTGATGTTGCAGAATATCTTATAAATTAAATTAAACTAAACCTAACGTCCTACTAATGTTGCTTAATAAACTGTCAATATATACATGAAAAAACAATTTGGAGTCAAAAATTATACCTAAATCCTAAACATGTTCCACTCTTTTAATTAAAGTATTATCAACATGATATTTATAAACTAACGAGTTAGTTTTACAAGGGAAACTAATACACATTGTTTTTGTTATATTTAACCACATAAAATTTTTTTTTAATACACCAATTCTTAATTGCAATAATATCATCTTGTAGCTTTAAACAATCAGCACTACTTTAAATACATTTATAAAACTTTAAATCGTCAGCATAAAGAAGTGCACTAGAGTGCCTTATTACACCGACGATATCATTCATAAATATATTAAAGAGTAGTGGGGCTAAGGTGCTTCCTTGAGGAATCCCAGAAGAAACATTGTAAGAATCAGAAAAACAATTTTCAAGTTTAACAACAAAAATTCTATTAGAGAAATAATTTCTAAACCAGTTAATATATGAAGTATTAAGGCCAAAAGATTGTAATTTTTGAATTATAATATAGTGTTGACATGTATCGAAAGCCTTCTGAAGATCAAAATAAATTGCATCTACTTGTTGTCTACTAGTAATTTCAGAATATAATTTATCTACAAAACTAAATAAATTGTAGCTGTGGTTTGCCTATTTGAAAGCCATGCTGAGATTCATTAATTAAATTTTTTGTATTGAAAGAAAGATGTTTAAAAATTACTTTCTCGAAAACTTTAGAAAGAGCACATAATAAAGATATTGGCCTATAGTTGTTCAAATCCCTCCTATTTACTTTTTTAAAAATAGGCACAACAACAGCGCGTTTCCAAGTAATAGGATAAATACCACTAGCTAAACTAAAGTTAAAAATAAAAGTTAATACAGGAGTAAGAATAAGCGAACATCCTAATAAAATTAGGGATTTCATCACAACCAGTAGACTTGCTGCTTTTGAGCATTTTATGGCCCAAAGTACTAGTCCATGTGTTATGACCGGAATATCAATGTTAATATTATTTGATCTATCATTAATGCGCTCTTGGAAACTAATATTAGAAGATCCATATTCTTTAGCAAAATGTTGTGCAAAAATATTTACCAGACATGCCGGATCTTGACTTGTACTTCCATCCACATTTAATGTAAGGGATTCTTTGTACCCAGATTTCATTAGCTTTTAACATTTTTCCAAAAGTTATTAGGATCATTTTCAAATAATAATAATAATAATAATAATAATAATAATAATAATAATAATAATAATAATAATATAATAAACAAACATTCTCACAAGAAGCCGATTTTCAAACAGTTGGTAAATAATTTGTTACTTCTCAAAAGCTCTTGTTTTGTTTGAGGGTCTTGTTTTATTTTTTATAATTGTTAATGGCTTCGTATGTTAATTTTGTACGTTAATTTCATTCTAGTGCATTTGTATTTTGTTTGTAAACATCAGCTAGATCCCACCGGCCGGGGTGACGAAGGCCCCATGTCTGCAAATCCTATAGATGATGTCATACGTAATTGTACCTGCTGTGCGAAAATTAGCCAGCCAGGCAGGGACATTCACTTTCTGCGTTCTGCGGCCACAGTAGGTAAAACCCAGATAGCTAACACGCCTCTTACGAATGGGGCCTAGTCTACACGCCAAGTGTCAAAGTTTTGTGCCACCTGTGTTTCTTTCATATCTTTTTCCACACAGAGAAATGTGTTAAATGATGCCTGTAGTTAAATATCCAAGCCTTCAGCTTATCTTGTAAAGCAGCACGTTAAAAAGACCACCAAGTGGGAGGGAAGAAAAGCCTTCCACGGTCCTTCGGGCGGCTGCATCCCAGCTGGAGAGAAAGAGAGTAATTTAACTGTCTATATTTCAGTCAAGGATAGTAATTTGAAAGGTCGTGACAATGATAGCTTGTTTGTATTTTATTTTTTTTAGTTTTTCCGAATTTCTTATTTTTCTTTCCTTGTTTCATCAGCAGCAACAGACGTCATAGGACAATAGCGCATCTTTTCCATTTGACTGGGTAAGTAAACTAGACACATCGCCGCCACATTGCACGACATGGTGAAACAAGGAAAATAACAGAGGTCACCCTTAGCTGATGTGACTGACTGCTCAAAAACAATACATTTGAATTCAGGAAAATACCACACCCAGCGATGCTATGATTGGACCATTTTTCAATGAGGAAACTTTCAATAAATATATAGGGAAGCACAACCTTTCTTGGGTATCACAACAGTTCGCCGCAACACAATCATTTGTCAGCGGTCAGTCGGACAGCCTGCAACGAGTGATCATGTGACTCGCACCGACCAGCACCCGCGACTTTAACCTTCTTTCGTATTTCGGACATTTCAAATATCTATTAAATTTATTTTCCGTTGGTACAAGGAGTTAAAAGGGTGCCGGGAGAGAAAAGTAATGATTCTCTCTCATCTTCATAACTCTTGAAGTGAGAAATTTTGTTTTATGAGGGCTGCCATTCTGTCTTGTTTTTTTATATTTTTTGTTTGTTAGCTGTGAGTGTCAATTGTTAATTTTGTCAAGATGACAATAAATCTCCAGTGAACCCTAACGTCATCATTTACTTATTTATTGTTAGCACTCCTTTTATCAACAAACTTTTAATGATTATTTTGTCAGAGTCATCAGAGTCTCCAACTCATGCTGAGCTAGTTAGTTGGTGTTTGCTGAGGACTACAACGAGAACACAGACAGTAACCTGTTACAAGGGGAAGGAGGAAAGGGTAAAGAGGGGAAGGCAGGTGGGTATCGGAGGGATAAAGGAGAGAGGAAAGCCGAGGAGGAGTGGCTGGTGGCCTCCATCAAAACATATGGCCAGATGAGAGATGATGACAACTCAATCGTTTCAAACCCCACCCCAAAATGTTCCATCATCTTAGCGATACCACTGCTTACATTACATACAGTAACTCACTCATGTAGTACAAGTTCACAGAAGGCACAAAAGAACAATTTAGAGAGAGTACAGTAGATCATAGAAAGATACAGTTCACAAGTTCAACCATAGAGCCAAAGCGGTACGTCCAACCACTAAACAAGAACTTCCGTTAAGGAGTCCAAAGGTGTCCAACAGGTCCCCGGGAACAAGAAGTAGCTGAAACGAGTTTGGCACCAGAGTAGTGGGCATCTTCTCGGGGAGGAAAACATCTTCAAGTACCAGTTGGGTATGAGAAGGGGGGATGACTGTAGAAGTCTTGAAATAGTCAGGAGAACAGCAGATCCACCAACCAGGCCACACTCGACTCAACTCAGAGGGTGGTGGGAGCCATGCAAACACAAATGGACCCAGATGAACTAAGGTCAAAAGGATAAACGAAGGAAAGGGATGACAGGAAAAGGAGTTGGCACTATCGGAGCCTGAAAACCATACAAACAGTAACAAACAGCAACTCTTACAATAATAACTTATATCTAATGTCTGGCAATATATGACTTCAAATGAGACACGTGCACCCTGGAGCAATGCGAGAGACAGTGCTACAGGTTAAAAATTTCACAATACAATAAGGACCTGCAACTTAAGTGTAAGTTTAGAGCTGAGAATGTTCCCCAAGTTTGTCAACTCATAATTGTGGCACATCATCATATCTCCTGGATTAAAGACTACCAGAACCCTGTGTTTATCTAATTTAGCCGCAACAGACTGCTTGGCCACGGGAAGTTGATGGTGGATCTCGCCGAGCAAGCTGTCACGGTCAGCATCACTCAAGGTGGAAATGATAGGAGGAAGTTTCCAAACATTAAGGAGCAGATGAGAAAGAGGACGGCCAAGAAAGGCGAGAGTGGAAGGAACGCCGGTAGAATCATGGGTCGCAGTGTTGAAACCCACATTGATGAAATCGAGATCCTCATTCCAAAAGGTATGGTCTTTGTTGTAAAAAATAGAGCCACATGCCTTCAGATTCTTATTGACCAAGATTACCCTTAGGGTAGTAAGGACTTGAGATATAGTGCTTCACCGCCCATCGAAAGCACATGTTTTTGAAAACAACATAAGTAAAATAAGTGGCATTATCTGTAACTAATTCGTGGGGAGCACTAAAAATTTTCCATATTTGATCAGTCAATTCCTTGACTATAGAAGTGCCCTTCATGTTTCTAAGCAGAATGAGTATCACAAATTTAGTGAAAGTGTCCAAGAGAATAAGGACGCATACATTGCCCTTTTTAGACCTAGTGAGCAGCCAAAAAATGTCCAAATGGACTGTCGACCAAGGAACTGAATAAACTTGCAAGGCCACCTGGCCATAATTGGTACGTGCAGGCTTTTTGCAGCACTGACAAGTGTCACAATACCTTACGTACTCTGACATGTAGGCTCTCAAAGTTGGCCAAGCAAATTGGGCGGCTATCTTCTGGAAAGTCTTCTCCACCTCCAGGTGGCCTCCAAAGACTGAATCATGGAAATAGACAAGAATAACCCCCTTCAACGATTAGGGAACCAAGATCTTGCAGTGCCTGACCATTCTTCCCTGTGAAATACATAATTCCCTGCTCTGAGATACTATGAACAGAAACACATCCATTGATGTCAGCCAGAACCTATTTGGAAAAATCATCCTCACTCTGAGTACAATGCAGACTGATGAAAAGCTCAGGAAACCCCTGGATCATAGCATCATAGCTAGAGATCTCTCAGAAGCAGCCAACTTCCCCAACTTGAACTCAGACGGGTTGTACATGCAGGACAAAGCATTCACAATCTGATTGTCCAACCCGCGAACATGATGGATTTTAAAACGAAATCAAGAAATGTGCAGTATCCAACACCCCAACTGAGAGCCTGATTGTCAGTATATAAATCGCACTCGTCGTGCTCAATATACAAGGTGAACCTTTCCAGCCCGAATATACAGGTAAGTGTCTCCTTTTCATACAACCCAAGTTGACGTTCAGGATCAGTCAAACTCCGACTGGCAAATGCAACAACAGGAGCTAGCCCTTTCTGTGTCCGCTGACTCAGCATGGCGCCAAAAGTCAGGGAGGATGCATCAACTTGAATGATAAACCTTTGTTCAAGGTCGGGTAAATGAAGGATAGGAAAAGGGGTCAAGATCTTTTCGAGTTTGCAAAAGGCACTCCCTTGATCAGGACCCCATACAAAGTCTACCCCTTTTTTCATAAGAAAATTCAAGGGAGTGGCAATCTCCAAAAAGCTGCTAATAAATCTGGCATAATAGCTAAGAATACCCAGGAACTTCTGAACTCTTTCTTGGGATGGGGAAAGTTCATCCCAGGAGCCACATGCTCCGGATCTAACATGAACCTACCCTCAGTCAAAAGGTATCACATGAATCTAACCTTATTGGACCCCAAAATACCTTCTGCACGAAATATGAAAATATAAGACAGGCATGTTGTCCAAATGACACACTCCACCTGGGAATTTATTCTATTCATTCAAGATACACTATACAATGAACCATTTCGGGGGAATTTAAACATATTTGTGTCCTTTAGAATTTTTATGTTGTTTGGCAGTCTATTATACAAAAAATCTAATTCTCATATTGGTTTACAGTTTTAAGTGTGTAGGCTATATCTACAGTATTAAAATGGAAAATCCTTTCTATTCTAGTATTATTTGTTGACGCGTGCTCCTCCTTGCTATCTGGGTGATAGAGGTTACTACGCTGACCACCCTCTCGGGTTCGTCGGAAGAGTGGGGAGTCAAACCCCACGATGAGGCGAACTGAGATTGTTTCCTACCCAGGGAGTTCGATCTTTCTCACAACTAGGGTTGCCAACAGGCGGGACACCAGCTGTCCCTGGGAATATGAGTGGTTGAAAATGGTATCTAAACGAGGGTGATGATGGTGGCGACGGACGATCTGGCCGGATATGTAGGCGCTATCCACAGAGGCCTTGTCGGCTGGCATGAGGGAATATAGTTGGCAGGAGAGAGGTTTACACAAGGTTTGGGGACGACCTTAGGTGGGAGTCGAACCCATATGATTTTCCCAGAAGCCAACTTTATTATGCAAGATTTTGATGGGTCCTTCTCTGGAGCTACTTCGGTTTGGGTAATATTTACTACGGTGGCAAAGTTTCAGGTTGGGTAGAAGGTGTCCCCTCCAGGTCGTATTCCGGCCAACAAGCACCTAATAAATGATTGTATGGGAAATGATTGTAAAAGGGGCGAATTCGGCCGGGGTATGAATTCAGAATCCGTCAGTGGAGGTTCTACATGATTTGTGGGTGATACATTAATTTCAACAGTAACCTGACGTAAAGCACATCATTCTTGACACCTTAAGAGGCTCTTAATGCCCCCTCGTTAACTGTGTATGGGTACGGCAGTCTACCTTTCTGCTAACGTACAGTCCTGGGGGTGCGACTTTGGCAGTCATGCCCACGACCCTGTTGTGCAGTTGTACGGTCTGGTATTAGGACTACGTTGAGGGTAAACAAGGGAACACCAGAAACCCAGGAGCGGTATGTCCTTTCAGACTCAAAGTATTTGCAGACTCCGTCTCCTGTGGAGTTCGGTGCGCCTCACGGTTATTCCTCAACGGGGTGTTTTATTGCACAAGTTCCTGAATCTACCACAGTTAATTAATTCAATGATCAAGGGTCTAATACTAAAATTATGGTAGGCAAACAAATTCGATTCACATAATACTTATTACGGTAAAGGAAAGGTGAAAGTCCTGGCTGTCTAATTCAGAATGAATTAGCAAGAAAAATATTAATTGAAATATATACACGCTGGAAACAGGCAAAGGTGAGCCTGGTAAACGATGAATAAAAATTTTTTAAAATGTAAAATACAAAATTATGCAACTAACAGCATACCCTCAGCTAGGGGTTTTCCAAGAGGGCATGAGTATTGCGACGACCTGCTACTACGGTAGTCAAGGAAGTTGACTTGAGTAAAGGGGTTGTTGGAAACAGGACGTCGAATTACCTCTGGAGAGAGAGTTGCCCTTGCGGTCAGCTGGTGTGGATGAGCCTTCACAAGTTGCTGTGCTGGAGTGGGTGCTGCCTTCAAAAGTTGCTGGGCAGGAGTTTGAAGCTGTTCGCAGGCTGAGAAGAGGAGAGAGGTCTTTGCAGACCAGAGAGTGATCACTACGCAGCCAGTGAGCCTGGCGTCTCTGCTGGAGCATGGTAGCAGACTTCCTTATAGAGGAAAAAATCTCTTGATCAGCGACCTTTCGGAGGTGCGGGGTAGAGTAGCCTTCCAACGCAGGGGTAGGTTTATCAGGGTTACAGCAGCGGCGCTTATTAATTATCTCCTCACTTGGAGGAGACGACAAATTAAAACCTCTTTCTGAGGCTGGCGGGATATGACATCTCAAGGTAGCAGGGGTGCTGCCATCTCGTGGGTTTGCTGGAACTTCTTCCACGGCTATCTGTAGGGTAGTGGTTTGTCAAAAATATTTAATTTATTCATGGGGGTGGCGCTTGCATGCAGGATACCGAGCGGGCTGTACATTTCATAATTAAACGCGTCAATTACTTTCACGTATGCGGCTGTCCAATGCATGTGGAGTCTCCTTGCTCAATACGTGAAATTACTTTGCCACTGTTACTGACTTGTCCCAAGTTCTCTTGGCCCGAGATGGGGCGAAGTCGCCTATAGAGAGTGTATTTGCGCTGCGCAGCATGTTGGCATGCATCAACGTATAGGTATATGGTGCATTATTTATTAATGGTTACATTTTGGAGCATACTTTTTAAGTTCAATTAGCAGAAAATCATCTTGTAAAAAGGATATATCATACTGCATTTAAAGAAACAGTTTGTTGTGTGATCAGAGAGATTATAGTTATAAACTTATTTCTATTATATATAACTAAAATGAAATTTTTACTGGCAGACATTCAACTTCGAAACTATTTGCATGTTATTTGAAAATTTTACTACTGAATTTGAAAATATTCTAAAATAAAAATCCAGTATTCGCATATGCCTAATCATAACACAGATTAAATGTTTCATTGCAAATTAGACAAGTACCTCATAACACACTTCAAGCAGTTTAGAGTGGTATAGGTTGAACTGCTTCTCTAGAATGAAGACATTGTTGAGCTTGGCGGTGCTGATGGCTAACAGATCTGGAAGAAGTTCAATGGACCGCAGCTGCTTCGTCAGTAGCCAGATCAACCTTGTGAGAGCCTCTTCTCGAAGCAAGGTCTCATCCGAGAAGAGAAGGCATAGGTTCCCCTTCAGCACCTGCCACATAATCTTCATACATCAACACCCTAGCACGGAACATTACTTGACAATGAGAAAGAGTGAGTATGTGCTTTTGTATGTGAGTAAAATCCATCAATGAAACTATTCGGACAAGTCATCGCCTATTCATGTTAGACTGGTAGCACATTCCGGCGGAAATATCAGAAACTATGTGACAACAGAAAAATTTGGTGCAATATGATGTTATAGATAAGTTACAACTTCTGTGGTTACACATTCAGTAGAAGCACATAACCATATAAACATTTAGTGGGTGCATATTATTTACAAGAGGGGAATGAAAGGCGGCACAGAAATATTGTTGTACACTGGTTGCTTGGCAGAACAGCAAGACAGCAGGTGTACAAACAAATATGCTAATGTAATGTCTGTTTTTTGTTGTTGTACAGTTGGAGTACAAATTGTAAAGCAGAAAAACAAATTGCAGGAATATAGAAAGTCTTGCACCTTGGTATCCTGAGGTTATGTTTATCTGTTCAGCTTCTCTCTATTTTACACGTATTCACACCAATAGCCATAGGATATTCCTTTAATGTTTTATCAAATCATTGAAAGATTGTTATCAAATTAGGGCAGTTGTTATGGATGGGATGTGTTGCATTTATTTATCGTATGTAAAGGGGCATGGCAAAAAAACTGGCATTCTTTCCTCAACCCTCAACACATACCTTACCATGTGATTAAAATACAATATACACATTTCTAACAAAAGAAAGAGAAATACAATTCAGTGGGGTTTGTAATAACTTGGAAATGCGGATTGCAGATGTAATATTATTTGTAAACATACATCTGAGAAATATACTGCAGACATCTATACAACGCTCAGAATTTCATTCATAAATGGAAGCAGATTTATTAAACTGGCAATCATTTACACATACAACAAAACAACATTTTATAAATACTACTTATTAACTTTTAAAACTAGTCAGCTTTATAACCACAAAAGAACACGTAATTTTTCAATAAGGTGACTGTCGTAAGTACACAAGTATGCCCAGTAAGTATACAATTTCAAATACTTGCCAAGTATAGATCCTGTGTGTACTATACTGGGAATTCCAAAAACCGCTAGTATATACATGGTGATGTCACTTCTGGGGACAAGTACGCACAAATATGCATTTCTTGAGAATGCAGAAACAGCCTTAAAAAAAGCAGACTGATGTAAATAATTTCAATATCATTGAAACTGTGGTTGTATATTTCGTAATTATAATGTACAGTACTGATGGTAATCACAAGCACAAATGGTTGGAATGAAACTGGCCATATGTATACTAATATAATAAAGAGGTACTGTGAGTGTGTTTGTTTATATGTAACGGCTAATCTCAGAAACTACAGGGCCAATTTTTATAATTCTTTCACTGTTAGGAAGCTACATTCTTTGAGATGGACATAGGCTATGTTCAATTAAAAAAATAAAAAATTTGAAGATAAATCTCAAAATTTGTAGATCTAGTCAGAGAAAAATGAGCTACTTAGCTACTTTCTAAGCATTATTAAAGAAAAATTTAAACTGTGTTAGAAGAAATTGTGTAGGCCTATGTCAAAATTAATAAAATTTGCAAGTAGTTGCAGGTAGTCGTGGGTAGTCGCAGGTAGTTGCTGGTAGTCACGGGTAGTTGCTGGTAGTCACAGGTAGTCACAGATATCCACCAGTAGTCACAGGTGTCGCAGGAAGTTGCGGGTAGTAGCGAGCAGTCTCAGGTAGTCAATGATAGTCACTGGTATTCATAAGAAGTCGCATGTAGTCACATGCAGTCCCAGATAGTTGCAGGTAGTCACTGGTAGTCGCAAGTAGTAGCAGGTAATCGCAGGTTGTCAGAGGTAGCCACTGGTAATTGCGTGTAGTCACGGGTAGTTACAGGTAGTCGCATATAGTTCCTGGTGGTCATGGGTAGTCACAAGCTGTCATGGGTAGTTGCATGTTGTCATTGGTAGTCTCTGGTAGTAACACGTCATCATGGGTAGTCATGGGTAGTCTCAGGTAGTCACAGATAGTCTCAAGTAGTTGCAAGTTGTCACAGATAGTCTCAAGTAGTTTCAAGTTGTCACAGATAGTCGCAGGTACTCATGGATAGTCGCAAGTAATCACAGGTAGTCGTGGGTAGTTATGGGTAGTCGCGAGTAGTCACTGATAGTAAGAATACACCTTACCAAAAAAACCAACACTAACACGACGATAAAACTATTTCCGATAATAAAGTAAAATATTACAGAACATATAGAGGTACATACTTTAAAAACCTGAGTGAAGCGATGGCGGACTGCTAGAATTATATACAGGTTAAAAAAAAATGTACACTTCGAAACTGAACGTGTTTCTATGGTCATAGGTGGAACTGTATTGTTACAGGTTGCCAGGGTTGTATCTGCGTTCGTGAGAGATGGATGTTTAAATAAAAATAATTGGACCAAATTTTTACATTTTTTAAATTTATGTCTTTATATATATTATACATATATTTTTTTTTCGTTTATTACAATTCTCAATTCGATTCTAAAATTTTTGTTTCGATTCTTGATTGATGACTTGATTCGATTATCAACAAATGATAAATATATTACAACATTTTGTATACAGTCATACAATTCACACAACTTACAGTGGGGACTTCAATAACGAGAATGAGAGAAAACAAATTTTCTTAGTTAAATTAGCAACTCTAGTGGCATCATACAGTACTCTGTGGAAGAAATTTATAGTTTGGTCATTTAAAAATGGCCCTGCTAGGTAAAACGAATGTGTCAACATCATTTGATTTCAAGAATAATGCACATTTCCCAAAACAATATAATATTAAGGATATATGAAAAACATTAAGGCAAGTCATACATACGTACATTCTTTTTGTAAATTTTTCAGTGTTGATGTGGACTGCGTCCCCCGGCCTTTCAGCCTGTTCACCAAGACGCTATCACAGGAGTCGTCATGACCACTCTGTAACATGTGGGGGCGTTGTAGCTGAAGTCACCGTCCCGCATGTAAGCATGAGTGTAAGTTGATGCGATGTAGTGCTTTGTTATTATTTTCTGAAGGGTAAATGTGTTGTGTTCATGTAGGGTCAGAGTCAGTAAGTGTAGAGTATGTTGTCACCAGTAGGACCCAGTGCACATGCCTTAGTTTAACTTCTCAGTGTTTATGTTTTGCAGTGCTATGTATGTGTTTCAAGGGTAAATCAATGTGTATGTATAATTAATAAAATGAAAAGTGTATCATAATACTGCCCATGCAATACCGCACACGTGCGTTTGTTTTGATGGTTTGTTTATGTTTTCATCCAGTGCATATGTCATGTGCATTTTTATTATTAGTGTTATTATTATTGTTCCCTATTAAACAAATAGTCACTATTTATTATTATTTATTTTGAAAGGATATTTGTGTCAATGTAATTCGATGCGTTTATTTTTAAGAGTGACGCAGGTCACTTGCCACAACGATCTGAGTCCCGAGAGCGCCATCTATAAAGACATTTGGTAAAGGCACACGTAAAATACAAAAGAATTTATATTCCAAGTAAGAATATTATTTATGAATTTTAGGACACGTAATTATGTGACTGAATGTCACGGGAGCGGGGAAACTAAACCTAACCTCAAAGACAGTACCATAATACTGGCGATTACTGGCAATAATTGAACATGCAGGTAATAGAGCCAACCGGTGCACATGGTGCATCGACCACGAAGCAAACAAATTACAAAGTGTACTTAAACTTGTCATGTGTAATTTTCAGGGTTGTGTCTTGTGTTAGAATATTTTATTATTAATTTGAATTATTTTACAAATATTAGTTGAAAGAGGGGAGAGCTACTGTTTTTGAACATACCTCTGAAAGTGAGGTAAGAGTGCCTTGTATTGACGCATGTCAGAATGCTGCGCAGTGCGACTGCGTGCTCTACGGACGACTCCGCCCAATCTATGAGCCACATGCGCTCCGGGGCGGAATATGTAAGCGGCAATCCGAATTAAACGTATAGTGCCAAGACGCCCGCAAGCCTGGGTGGCCAATCACATCATTGCATATTACATGCGTAATAGCAATCTACATTGCCCGCCCAGAATTATACATGCAAAAGGCACCCCAGTGATTGGAATTATATTTATTGAGAATCCTACTACTTGTGTCTGGCCTCTGGAAGAAGTTCCTGTAACCACAAGAGATGGCAGCACCTCTGTAACCTTGTAACCAGAAAAGGGGTTTTAATTTGTCGTCACCTCCACATGGGGTGATGAGAAACCCGCAGCGCATCTGCACCCCTGATAAACCTGCCCCCATAGTGGAAGGCTACGGTACCCCTGTGCACCCCGAAGAACTGCTGACCAGAGAAAATTTAGTATAAGTATAGCCCCAGCAGCTAGCACCAGCGAGTGTAGCCGTGTTTGGCGACAGCATAGAACGCGAGCCCAACCTCCAGTCTACTGAAGACTCTCCTCAGTCTGTAGCAAGACTCCTCCTCCTCAGTTCACAAGGGCTTACCTTCCTCCAGTCCGCAAGGACTCTGCTGCTCACTACCCACTCACATATACCCAACTTGCAGAAGGCTCTCCTTTGGGCTACTCTATCTCCTACCACTAACATTCCCTTCTTGATCCACACCTTAACCTGCGTCAAGAGAATATATATATATATATATATATATATATATATATATATATATATATATATATATATAATATATATATATATATCTCGACCTGCACGTGAGTCAACAAACAGCTACAGGTATACCCCACCTTGACCCAGGTAAATCCTACCTAAGTCAACTTCCTGTGACTCCACGGTAGCGAGCTTTGTGAGCATTGTGTGTTAACTACCTGTTTAGCTTCCCTCTCTCAATTAAGCTAGCAACTTAAATTGTGTTATTATAGTAACTACTTCAAAGTTGCAGAGCTATAGTTTACTAGTCCGCCTTCGCCTGACCCCCATTTTGCTTCACGTAAATCTCGTATAGTTTTTACTGTTTGTAAAACAATTTAATCGTGTCACAAGCAATTTCCCCTTTTATTCCGCTGGATATTTCTTCTCCCCTTGATCACCTACTCGCTGGCAATTGGCCAGGGTATCCCACAACAGACTATGAGATCCAGGAGCAATTACTACACCAGGAAAACGGGGTTATTCTTCACGACAACCTTGATAGCCAGCCCGAAACAACCTTTTGCAATGTTAAGCTGAAATCTGGATGGAGAATCCGAGTGAAACATCCCACAGGCACTGTCCTTCCAAAATATTGTATCATTAAGAAAGCAATGGGGAAAGTCATCCGGGTTCGTCTCCCAGCGCAACCCAACTCCTGTGTCTGTATGGTAAGCCCTACTGTTGATTACGTCACAGCACGTCAACCAATCCACCCAGCAAAAGTCTCGTCTGCCAGGTTACATACCCCCATCATCAGTTTAGATTAAACTTCTCCCCCTTACATCCAGTCAGGATCACTGGCATCCTGCGTATATTGGCGGCCCTAATAGTGAGGTGGATCACACTCCCAGGATGGTAAGCTTCTCACTCTGGGGTTTGACTCCCCTACGACCCATTCCAAACCTGCCCCCAAGCGGCCGAATGCTGCAGTAAAATCCGTAATGCCTCAGAGGCCTAATTGAAAGTATAGTATTTGTGGTGGTAAGTTAAGCTGGGCTTGGCAGGGCGGTCAACGTATCGTACTACCTTCCGAGATAGTCCACCCCCATAGAACATGCGTCAGTATGTAGATTGGTCGAAAGAAGATTTATTTTCAGAATTATTTTTAAAGTTGTTATGTATTATGTAAAGGATTTCTAGTGTCCTCATTCCATCAACCACCCGACTAGTTGCTTCTATCCATTTTTCTTTTACTTTTAATTATATAAGAAGTCACGTGATATTTTGGCTGCAGTCACCACCAATGAGAGGGCCTCACACCTACGCCAAGTTAGTCTTAATCGCTTCTCGACGTGAGGTGGCCACCGTGTCGCGGGCCTCCGAGCATTTCACGTTTTCATTATCAATCACCGTAATTTCTGTTGGATAATGTAACTTACCGGTACATTTTGTTTTTGCACGCCCGGAGTCAGCGCTGCCTCACACCTGGCTGTACTTTACACAGCTGGGATAAGTTTCACTGTACAGTAAGTCATGAAGGCATCCAGCCTTTTCTCAGTATAAGAGCTCGCCTTGCTCTAACGGCGAACAACTCATGTAACTGCTCATTGTGAGAACTAACATTGAATGAAACTACATGATGGATGACTCAGCGTGTTTTATTTGATTCCGTCGCATCTCGGCCGCGTAAATGGAGTATAACCTAAAAGTGTCTTATTAATGGCGTTGGAAGGCCACAACAGCCCACTTTACTTGTGTGTAATGGTGTTGGGGAGACTGACAACCCCACTAGACGAGGCAATACTGGACTTAGTTCTACGTCGATCTTCAGCAACTGGAAGTGGAGCATAGTAACCACTTGGTTGCCTTTCTCGTACATCAGCGGGGGACTGCCAGGAAGGCCAAATTGACCGTCTCCCATCACGACCTCGGATTAATTCTCATGCTCTCTCTAGCACTGGCGCCTATACCCAGAAATGTATGGAACTTTCAGACTCTCAACCTAATCTTTCCCTGGAGTCTTTTACCCCCGCCCACAGTGTGAAGTTTTTAACTTTTAATACTGTTGCGGCTAGCGGTATTTTATAATACCGCTGAATGTAAACAAAACAAATTAATTGCAGTGCATTGGAAGCTAAATACATACATTAGAACAGACAAAATGTCAAATGATAGATATTTTACTGGCTTTTACATCAGTTGCAGCATCTTCCATAATACATATGAGACTAGACATTTTATGAAAACAGTCCTTTTAATGTATCACTTTAAATATCACACTTTCGTTTCACGAAATTTTACGTGCAAACATTCGCTTTGGTGCTGCGGTCATACATGACTATAGGCTGTTCACAGTAAAATTAACACTTTTGAAAGCCCTGCGAAGAGCTACTTCTATACATGCTGTGTATCCATCCGCCTTATGTAAAATTAACATTGCTTTGGGCCTCATCACTTTATTCATCCATCGGTCAAATGAAACTGTGAAATTAATAATGAAAGTAAATAATTTACAAATCTGCTCATTTTAACACTTTGATGCATTTAAAAAAAACAGAAAGCAAAAGAAATAATTTTAAGTTATCATAAATGGTTAACTAACCCTTTTTATTTGACGTTAAGACATGAAACTACCTTCCATCCATCGTTACCAACTGTACTGGGCGAATGTCACTCAGTGCACCCATTAAAATATATGCATGCAGGGGCAGTGACTTATTGCTACGGTACATTTCTTAAGTGCTCACTTTATCGTGAACAGCCTTTACACACATTATAGTTACGAATGTTCACTTTGCACCATCGTGTTCACTTCACACCAATGTTACTAATGCTTGGAGGCAGGTTGTTGTCAAACTACTGCAGCTTATTTCGATGTGCATATTTTACTGCTTGTGTAATCTTAGGAATCTGTTTGTTTCCACTTTATTATGCAAAAAAAAACTTAACATAATAAAGTGTGTGTGTGTTGCATGTAGAACTAGATTTCAGAGATTTAAAAAGTGTCACGAGGCGAAATTGAAAATTTTTTCACATTGAGTATTTCTCGATATTACTTAGAATTCGCACAACTTTAGATTTTTTTAAATATTTTTATTGAGCTGAAGTGTGTATAACATGAGAGAAGGGCTTATTTCTTGTGGAGAAAGCTAATTTCATGAGATATCGTACATTCGTCTGTATTTCATATTATTGATATGCGTCAACCCACAACTCCGCAATTCCATCGGTTTCCACCACCGCCTCTGTCAGAAGTTGAGCAAGGGCGGGTTTATAGAACTTTTGAATCCAACCTATCGACATCTGAGATTAGAATCAACAAAACAAACACTAAAAATAGCAAACTCCCAAACCACTGAACTGGAATATGAATTTTTCTACGTTTATTAAGTTAAACCTTTCCTTTAAAAGCAAAGCAAATCAATAATCGTGCATATGCTCGAAGTCAAAAAATACATGCCATAAATATACGAAACTCTGCCGAAAAGAAGCAGAGTGCACATGGATTCACTGCAATGCCTTTCACCAACGGCATGGCAGAGGGGCTTGTACACAGCTCAAAAATTCACTTTTCAGAAAAACCAACATATCAAATTTTTTATACAGAACACCTAGGATTTCTGGCATAGAATAAACAGCACAGATGATTTACTTTGCAATTTACTTTTGTTTCTATTCAGATGAGTAGTATTTATTTTCCAGAAAAAATATAGTTAATGTACATGCAAAAATATTCAATAACATGTATAGGAGTTCAATACCCTTTTCCAAAACCATAGGAAGTAATACTGATAGATAAATGCTTAATAAATATGACTAGGCATATCAAAACATACAAGGCATCTTTAACCATTACTAAATACAAACGCCCATTGAGCCTGAACTACCATAATTCTCAATATTTTTCGCTATTGACTTAAGTGTTTATTTTCATGTAATCTCAATCCAAGTGTCATCTCACATTTAACTTGACTACAGATATTTTGTGCTTATAAGGAATTACACACATATTTCTGGTCATCTGAAATTTTAATAACTTTAAAATTTTCGCTAGGCTCAAAATTGTACATATCATACACACTTTTCATCACATTAATAATTTGCCATGTTAAAAACATTCTTTCTTGTACATTTTAAAAACCCCGATGGCTAAAAGAAAGACCCACAAATGTGAACGTCATTTTAAGGACTCTCAACATTAGCCCAATATTTAAATTTGGTAAATATAGGTTTTGTTTTTTTCATTCTTAAGTTAACATGATGTAACATGGCACTTTCTTTTGAGGCATTCAAAAATTAAAAGCATAAAAATACTTTAAATATTATTTCCTTCATTTTACAAGATTTTCAAGCTAAGATGTGAGCTGCCACACAAAAAATAATTTAAAGTATTTAATCAACCATCTGAACTATATAGGGATTTTATATCATTTTGCTTTGATAAAATAGAAAAACACTATCTATCTACTATGATGTGAAAATATGCCATCTTGCCTCACGACCAGAGGGGTCAGAATTACAGGTATTAATTATCAACCAAATACTTAGCTCACGTTGTGCGTCGAAAGCCTAAGAGTGCGAATTTCCTCTATACTACCAACTCCTATCGCTTTTATACGCAACATCTGGGCTGTTCGCTCCCTCCCAGCAGGAGAAAATAAAATGTCTGTCGAATCAAAACATGTGGAATGATACACAGGCTTCGATAATGTTCAAAAACATTGTTGAAGACACAGGCTTCCGGCGCTGTAGTTCCGGCCACATGTTCTACCTTTCATGCCACCTAGGCATCGCGACAGCAGTACCCCAACCGACCACTGGCCTAACCAGCAGCAGTCATACTTGCCAGTGTTGAGTCAGTTTGCGAAGCAGCCGGAGGCCATGTTCAAACTCAGTGCGGTGTGGTGTTCTTCCGTGATATCAGATTGCAGTTGCAAGTTAATTCATTGCAGAACACCTAGTGTGTACAATTTTAAGGTAGTGAATAATCAACTGTAGATTTCAGTAGTTTTAGTATGTAATTTTAGCAATTTGTGTCCAGTTTGTACATGAAACGGTGTTAGCACACACATGTTACTACGTAGTTTTTCTCATTGTGTCAGGCTGGTGAAACAGATTCGAAGCAGGCAGTTGAAGTCGGAAGGCGAAAAAAACCAAATTTACGAGACAGGGCATCTCACAATTAATACTCATTTTTATACAGGAAAAATCATCCTTTGGTATGAAGGACATAAGGCAGATACATAAAACTATCATGTATCCTGGTACTTAGGGTTGACGTAGTCCTACTTTGGTCACGTTACTCAATGTATTGTGACCTGACATCATTACGTATATATAAATACCACTCATTTACAATTACAAAATCACAGTAACAAAACTTCCATAAATACTTCAAACTTGTTTCAAAGTTGGATACTACCACACATACTAAACTTTGCGCATCATACACATGATGACCACACTGAGAATTTTATTGAACTATGAGAATCACTTTTACTTGCATGTAGAAATTATTTTGACACAGTCCATTTGACTTGACAAACTTAAAAATGTGCAACCACTAAATTCTTTGATGTGGCACCCATACAATAATGTGGTAAGCTTTCATAAACCAATTCATCAATCATGAATTTCTATCACAGCTGATTGGCAAAACAGCTAACAAAATTAATTTACATACATTTAAAAGTTGATGTACAACCAGCTCTAGAGTTAAAGGAAAATTCTGTAATATTACAAAAAAATATTCAGGGTGCAAAATACAATGACCTAAAAACCAAGGTCAATAATTCCCTTTCTTAGCATGCAAATATTACAAAATTATTGTATTATATGTATAAATAAATAATTTTCATATGCAGTCTGGTAAACAAAACTACATGAAGTGAAAATCTCTGGTTGCCACCTGTTACCACTTTGATACACAAGGTCGTACATTAATTACTTGCAAACTGCTTGCACCATGTCATTTGTCCTAAACTATCCAATAAGCGCATAATGTTTTACATCCAGTGTAAAATGAAATTTTTCGCACAACGTTCTCACAAAACTTAGTTACCACACAAAAGAAGCAAACATAGAACACACTTATTAGCAAAACCAACATTCATTTAATTTGATATAAAATACAACCAACCCACGTGGCTAAAATGAATACCACTTGCATATCTTACTTAAAATAAGGCAGAGGGAGGGGCACTGTTCAAGTCCAGTAAACCTCCACATTTGATGCCGCTATCAAGCGGAAAATTTCACAGAATGTGTGCAATATTCTAAGCGAACTGGGAGAGGGCAGCTTGTCTAGCCTAACTATACTAGGGGCTGCTAAACTACCTTAATGCCACATAAACCTGACGTGAAAATTGCTACTAATCACACCAGTACCACGACTCACTGTAATTTTATAATGTACCACTGATGAAAAGGGCCTGGTCAAGACCCACGCGGTTACTGTCTAGTCCCGATTGCACCAGTTCGTTGACGTCCACTTTCCCTAACAGTTGTTCATTGGCAAAGTTCAAACTCACAGGCACCCAGCAAGGTATAAGAACACTTTTTAAGTGTGCAAGGCCTAAAATAACCTTTCAGACAGCTGTGAAACAACTAAGATGGGGAAAAGGTGAAAGGGGAAGAAGGGAGGACACTGGAAGGGGAACGAGCCTACACAGAGAAAGTCGCATAACAGGAGCACAAGGCGAAGTTAATAACGACGCCACTAGCACTGGCGTCTCAAGTGAAAGTGTACATAAGCATCACAAATAAATGAAAACAGTTCATAGAGATTTTTATACAATACATATATCAACAAATCTCAGTGAACAAAAACAGTTTTAAGTGCTCATTCACTCTCATTCTGGCAGCTATTACAAAATTTATAAAGGGGTAATGTACACCCTGCTGCCCTCACTCCTAGTTTCTTATGCCATTGGTTTCTATTACGTATATACTCCGTGTTATTCTGTAATTTTTTCTTAGGTTATTTGCATTTGATTGAGCCCGGCACTGCAGTATAACTGACTCCATTATGAACACTACAAATAAGAGAGAAAATTGTTTAGTAATGTTCTCAATTCATATAGACTTGGGGGGTTAGTTAAATTTGGGAACTATTAAAAGCTATGTATACTTAATTACCAGAGAATAATCTTCTCTTTTAACAATGTCAATTATGAACTATAAACACTGTTTTCAAAATTGTATGTATCAACAAGTGTACTGGATCATCTCAAATGATAGTATTAATGGATCACTAGACTGACACATCAAATCAGAACAGCTCTCTCTAGTGTTTGTTTATGGCTGGTGTTTTTGTTCAACAACACTGGAAAACTCTGGCAGGTTGTTCCTTACAAAAAATTTATACTAAAACATACACATCTATTTACCTTTAAAGCTATTAGTAAGGGAGTAACAAGCCTGAAATAAAGCATTTTAAAATGCTTACCATTCAAAATATCAGAAATACCTTGTGATATTAAGGAACAAATTAGGGGATGGTGTTTTGTAGAAAGGAGATATTACACGTCTGAAAACGTGGTTAGCAATATCATCTCCCTTCATAGTAAAAAAGGGAGTTGGCATCATTGGAAAAAACTTTGTAACACAAGGATAAACAGAATTTTTTAAGACATCTCATGAATCAGTACGTGTGAACACTGTGAGATGAACACATTTTCAAGATGCATATGCATAAATCTCAATATAGAATGTCTGTCGCCTGACAGTAAGGCAGCACACACAAAAACCACGAAGGAATTTTAAAATCAGTATTTTGTGGGGTTCACATTTCCCTTAAAAATCATTTTAGGGGAAGGGTGCATACAAATTTTCATCTTATATTTTCTTACAGATTAATTGGCCAGAGTTTGTTGGTGGTGTTTAAAAACACTCAAAGTATAATTATGCATTAATAGTAATAATATCATGAAATATACAACATTAATGCATCACAGTTTTGTGATAACAAAAAGAGGTGATAAACTACGATTGGAAACTTACAACAAAATTGGAGAAGAATATTGTTGAGCTGATGTCAGGATCTAGCATTTTTGTGATAACTCTACCTAAAATAGTTGATTTGCTAGCATAGCAAAGCAACAGTGGTAGTGTTGGTATTAGGCTTTCTACAAATTTTCTCCACATCTGGTCAGATATTAAGAATTTCCCCTTCAAAAGATGGATTAATATTTCTTCAGCATACTGTTGCATCTAAAACAAAGAACAGTACATGAAAAATTTGCTAAAAGTACTGTAATTCTACAATCCTACTATGCACAACATTTATTTTCAAAGCAATGATTTTTATAAGCAATAATGTAACATAATTTATTTCAATATTTTACACCATTTAATTTGGAAGCAAGAATTACAAGTTTAGCACTTGGCTCATTCTACTGCATAGTCTTTTACGAAAAATAACCTGAAAGAGTAAACTGGGTCAACTCTGTTACATGAACAGGTTTACTCTCGCTACGAGTCAAGCGGGAGAACAGAGTGAAGGGGGGGGGGGGGGGGGGGGGGGGAGAGAGAGAGAGAGAGAGAGAGAGAGAAATGCATTAACCAGTATTACTCAAATACAGTAGCTTTGTATACAGTGGCGGGTTGGTTGATATAAAATTGTCTTCTGTCATAGCTACATGAAAAACACCTCTCGCCTGTTCTAACTAAAATACAATATTCTCTTTGATGTACCTCTCAGCGCCAATTTTATGAATGCCTTTTTTTTATTTGTTTTGGTTGCATTGTTTACATATTTTTTAACAATTTCACGTGTGTCTTATGCTAAAGCCCATTTATCCTGATGTTGAGAAGGGTTAGCTTGGATTTGATTGAGTTAACGATCGAGTTAACGTGGTAGGATTTACAAACGCAACTCAACTTCAATTGAATGACTTATCAAATGAGCCGAGTAAAAGTTTTAATCAAACCTGGTTAACCGAGTGGCTTTTCATAAGCGGCACATGAGATTGGTATCAGTCACGAAGACATGGTTTATGGTCAAAGCCCCTGCCTGATAGCTGAATTATTATTGATGATGAATGATAAGATGCATACCATCCATCCATCATCCTAGTAGAGATTATTACAATGCTGGGTTTGAGGTGTGAATTACAGAACGTGTATGCACTGAGACCCTGAATAGTGGTTACAGTACTTTCTGCCTCTGGGCCAAGATATTCTTCCACAATTACCCACCCTACATCAATATGCAAACAAAATTTTTATGTATGCACACGCAGTAAGGTGGCTTACAGCTTATTCAACTTGGTTTCTTGACTACAGAAGATAATTGTGAGGACTCTGTTGAGAACAATGCATGAATACGAAACTACTTTGAGAGCAGTTTATTAGTAGTGACAGGGTAATCACTTAGCATGTACATGTATTTTTTTACGAGGATGGAAAAACAAAAGTCACACAGTCGAAAACAATGCTAGATTGCTTAACTGAGCAGGGTGGTAACCGTCCATGTTATAATGAACTAACCAATCCTAATTGGTAGCAAGGTAGTGTTTATTTTAGGAATAATTGCAGGGGAAGGGCTTAAATGCATAAAGTCGGCAATACACTATACCTTATTCCTAGATATGGCAGAAATACGCTGCTGGGTTACTAATTATGTTATACAAAGTAAACAGAAAGCATAAGTACTCACAGGATGATACTCATGGATAAAAACACACACATAAAAATAGGACGAACATATTTTTCACACAGATGTGCGATCACAACATTTTGCTGGCTAGACCAGCTTCATCAAGCGACAAGTGGTGGCACACTGCCAGTAAAATGACTCAATCATGCATTCATGTGAAAAACGTGTTCATATAATTAGAGTTGTTCCGATACCATGTTTCCGATACCGATACCCCAGTACCAGTGCCGATACCAATGCCCTTCTCACTGAATTTTAGAAAAAGTATTACTATATATAACACTAAAAAACATTTCTCCTAAACTCGTTTAAATAGAGAAAATAACATCTCAAAATACCATAAATAATTTATTGTAATCCCACACAATAAAAGCTGATCTAAAACTTTCAAACCCTCTGAAAATAAAAATAATATGAAAACCAAATGCTAGTCAAATTTTGAATATTCCAGTTATAGATCGGGCAGCGTGTTTACACTGGTTGGCAGACGGAGGGGTGGCGACAGGATTACCCCTCCACACCGCTACATGTTGCCGACACCAGACCTTGCACCCGTAACAAATATCTGTCTTTTAAAGTAATTAATTATATTTTATTGCAAAGAAAACTTGTAATTTTGAGACAGAAATTAATAAATACGGCATTTATTATTGATTTCTTTACTGTCTTTAATAATTAATCATTCACGTCCTCTGATTTTCCCTGTCGTTACACTGCGCTCAGCTCGGTGCTTACCAACCCATTATTAGACGGCAAAATGTGTCAAATAGGCACTTACATATTATCAGTTTATTCAAAGACACCTAAAGATGGCAAAATGTGTCAAATAGGCACTTACATATTATCAGTTTATTCAAAGACACCTATCAATTGAAATAAATTAATATAAATCCTCCGATTTCCCCACTTATAATATAAGTCACTCGATGTTCAAACAATTTTTGGTGACAAGTGGTATAGTATATGCTTTTAGGAATATAATTTAATTCGCAAAGATGCTGCCCTTTGGGATAAATAAATATTACATTTTTTAAGTCATGTTAATTTTACACCAGATACCATGAAACACCAACCTTACAGAAAAAATGACCTTTAATCACAAAAGAAGACATCTTTCCAAATAATATTTCCTCGTTGAAATGTTTAGCGTAACATTTTCAGGCAAAACAATTTTCTTTCATATACAAGTGATGATAGCAACAACTAATTTAAGCGACGCATAATCTTGATAAAATTTATAATTTCGCCAGGCACACATATTTGCTCAGTGGCCGGCGTGCTGAAAACCAGCTTCCCCTCCGACGGTGTGTAAGGCATGTAAGGGGAGGGAGAAAGGAAGGTACGCGGCTTAAAGAGACAGAAAGAAGGACGAGAGAAAGGACGCTACGTCGCCATGCTTGTTGCTATTGGTAACCACTTCCCATTTCGTCATGTGTGTAGAGGAAGTAGCAAGCCAGTCTTGCACACCACACCTTGTCGTAGTGTCGACAGACGTTTTGGAAAGACAAGACACTAGACAAAGTGCCGCAAAGTAGTTATAAATGGCGGTGTACGTAACTTATTTCACATCCAGTTACTAGACGTTTGCATAAACAACCAGCTTAAAATTTATAGTTGCATGAAATCTTAGGTGACGGGGTCCGAAATATACTTCGATTAGTGCAACATGCGATAAACGATAAAAGGTTATGTTAATATTATTTAAATAGGAATTTCGCTGAGACCACAAAAGATTGTTGGTGGATGCAATTTATTTGTTCTCATTTTCCTTTTTTTTAATGTGCGATGTACACACACCGAAATATGGTAATTTTTGTGTCTAAAGAAAGTAATAACCTGATATCATTGTCTACAACCGATACTAATATATCGGCCCAATACCATACCTGATATAGATACATTCAAAAAAGGTGAAGTATTGGCCGATACTGATACTTGGTATCGGTATCGGAACAACTCTACATATAACTTCTGAGTGCGTGTATCCACAAGTACTACACTATGAATACTGGTACATTCTGTCTACTTTTTATAACATATATCTCATTTCTGCTACCTTCTGTTATACCCATGGGCACAACAGACGGCATAAAAGTTTCTCCAGCAGAACAGAAGAAAGAATGCATTCATTCACAAACACGCGTTACCTTATATGCTAACAGAAAATTGTAAATAGAATGCAAAAGAACTCACAAATGGCAGACAGTCCGCAGTTGGCAGGTGTATAAGTGTAATGAAATCCTATATGTAGGTCCTTTGTGGTGCATCCAAAAATTACGGTTTTCCCCCTGAAGACTGAATTTAATAAAGTTTCCGAATATGAGTTGTATTAATATGAGTAACGTCACTGCTTATGTATGGAGAACAATGTATTCACATGTTCTGTACGCTGGACATTTTTGCCACTTTTTATATTAGATGGTTCAAAGAAGACAAAAATATCACAATATTGACATGTTAAAAATACTTATGCTACACTGCTTCAATTATCTACTTTAAAAAACAATCAATATGGTTAGCAAACCACCACAACCAATCAACTGCACTGCACAGTTACTTGTGTATTATTGATTTAAGACAAACGGATTCTAGAAATAAATGACCCGTTTTTCAAAGATATGAGACAAGTCGGTTTTCCTTTCTGAGCCTCTGCTAAACTGCCACCTCCCCCCCTTAAACTAATTCAAGTCACCATTAGTTCCAAGGGGCCATGGCAGTGTAATGGTTAGACTAGTTGCCTCACACTATGGTGAACCGGGTTTGATTACCAGCAAAGTCGCTCTAAGATTTTCGCACGTGGGAATCATGCCAGACGATGCCACTGGTCGGTGAAATTTCTAGGGGATGTCCCGTTTCCCCGCCCATGCATTCTATTGCTACTCCATACTCACCTCACTTCACCCTCATCGCCTCTTGAGACCTCGATGCTACGAGCTGTCAACCAGACTCGACTCGACTCCACTCGAGTGGGCAATCTGGTGGGCGGTGTGACTCACAGTCATGAAGTTACCTGCACAGGTGTTGGTCTCGCTGGACTGCTGCCCTCGGCGTAACGGTTGTTGATGGCTCCTGGTGGTGTCAGAGGAACAAGGTGCCCCGGCAGTGCTGCAGCCGCTGAAGCTGATGTAGGCCTTGGCAGCACTGGTTCTCTGTGGCCCCCAGAACCAAGGGTTCACAATTCCGAGCTGCACTTCTCGGCGGATGGCTGAGACAATGGGATGAGGGGTCTCAAGTGTCTTCTGCGGGGTTGCAAAAAGAGATGGGGAGGGAGAACGGATGTGAGGCCTCTCCAGCAGACAGGCAGCGTGAGCTCGGTCCCGGGGTTATTATGGCAGAATGTTGAAGAGGCTGGGATGCAGCTGCAGGTAGATTTATAGGTAGCCGTGACCGTTCTATACTGCCACTCCTTCCTGTCCCTTTTGGTGTAAGGCATGGAAAGGTACTAAGACCGTCCTTGCGAGAGGGGAGCAGGTGACAATAGTCCCTAACCATGGTCTTCTACCACAGACAAAGCCGAGCTGTACCCTGGTCCCCAAATGGCAACACAAGCGGCGAGGTGGATGGAGTACAAACTGTGCTGGTTCACTAACCTCCTTATGAGTTGTCTTTTTAGTGGTTGTGGCTCTGCCTTTCCATACAACGGAGTGACAGAACAGGTGGCTGTTGAGCACCTGTGTTTCTGACGTATGAGCGTCCCTAAGGGAGAGCTGCAATCCTACACTAGGTTCGGAAAAATATGGGTACAATCCTTGGTCTCCTGCTTCACTCTGTTGGACGTCGTGTTTATGTGGGAGTAGCACAGTCATCTAAGTATTGATACTCAGTAGCACAGAGAGAATGTGTGTTTTATTCCAAGAGGAATAGACACGATGGCCCATACTACTTCCCAATTACCTCAAGCTGTACTGAAGTACTAGCTACACAAAAGCCAGGTGAAGGGGACCTGGTTCTAAACTTCATATGTCAGTTTCAACTGACCCTATCTACTCTGTACTATGTCCTGAACGGACTTAGAGGGCCCACTACCAGAAGGGCAGCGGGGTGAAGTTGCCATTACTGGAGGGGTAAACAGGCAAGGGGGGTTGACGACTTCTTTGGGGGTTGCAGGCGCAGGGTTTCTCGAAGGTCTGGAAGGTGTTGGTGTGGGAGCTGAAGAGCTTCTGGAATGTCTTGAAGACGTAGAGATTGGCAGAGAGCTCCAGCACAGAGTAGTGGAACAAGCTGTTGAGGCTGTGTGGCTCTAAGTAGAGCTGACGAACAACTGACGTTTCTGGGCCGCACGCAAGTATAAGTATCTGCCGGCCCACCCTTGTCCAGGCTGCGGGGATGCGGGCAGTCAAGTCATTTGCTAGCTGAGTCAAGGGTTGTCTGCTTGTGGAATCTGCTGGGTGGCCAGAGCAGTAGTGGCTCCATCCCTCTGCACAGCCTGGAACTACTAGACTGTAGGGTGTGGTTTCGGCCACTCGGCTGCTGGCTCTCTCATCTTCTGAGAGGAGGGTGGCGGGTGACATGGCTTTCTGACCGTGGGAAAACAGTACAAAACTGACATGTCTGTATTAGTCCCCACAACAAGGGATGTTACCTGTAGGCACTCTGGTAGTTATGGTACTGGTTCGGACCCCGTCTGGTGCACCAAGGAGATATGCACAGCTTCGTTTGCATATTGGTCAGGAAAGCATCACACGTCACACTTTCACTCACTCCTCAGCAGTACAGCTTTGCCTCTAGCACAGGCAAGCCTACCAGCAAGTAGTACCTGGTTCAGGTAACCTGTGCTGAATACGTGCTTGCTTTGGCGATCTGCTTACGCCTTTTCCCTGCAGGCAGGTGTATTGAATACATGCAGCAGGGACAGCAAGTTTCGCCCTTACTCTGCTCTCACTCACTCGTCTCCGGTCAGATGAGTATGAACTCCCATCGCTCAACATTCTTAAGGCCGTATTCTAGGTCTCAAGCCTATAACCTATCTCCGGTAGTAATCTGCGTTATAACATTCTCTTCTAGTTAACTTTCATTAAAATAGAGTTCTCATACAATTATTTTACATTTTCACTTCAATTTCACGAAATTCAATAACATATTCTTCACTTTCATTTCATTAAACAAAAAGTCACTTTTTAAAAACCTACTATTATGAACAGCACCAATTCTATCTAATATCAAATTAACTGTACCTGAATAGTTGAGTTTAATGTGTCTACCACAGTATTGTGAAATTGAAATGTGTTTGGTTCCCGTATTGCAACGAATTTAGGGACAAACTATATTCTGATAGGTTAAGTTAAGCAATGTTGTCCCACCTACTTCTTTGGTCGGGCTGGAAGCTCCATGACACAAAATTTCGACCAGAAGAGAAGTGTCAAACAGTAGAATGACGTGGTTGGCTGCTTGTGGATAATGTACATGACTTACACCAAATGCTGCCACTACATGTCTGTGGCAGGCTTTGTACGTCTCCAGCCTCACACTTAACTCTGCATGAGAAAACAACTTCAGCAGAATGTCTGATGCATGCCTCCATAAGTCATCATCCAAATGCCAGCTGGAAAAAATACATTATGTACAAAATTAACTTCTAGATGTAGATAAAGAAACAAAATGCATTTATATGAAAACAGGATGGAAGTAAATTTAGTTTCAACCACTAATTTTGTGAAAACACAAAAACAGTAATAAACAGATACTATTTGCATTGATACAAAATGTAAAAATACACTAAACTAAAAGCTGTGTGCTTGAGTCTACACATAGTACTGCCAGAATTCCTACCAATTTCATTCTCAAATAGTTTTATGAAAAACTATTAAGAAGCTATGAAAAAAAGTTAGCTCTTAACGTAGAAACTTCAGAGCAGCCAATCCTGAAGTAAGCATGGGTAGTAAAAGCCATACAGTCCTGCCAATGACTAATATATTCAATAGAAACTGAATGTGACTACTGAAACTTATAAGGTAACTGCGTGCTAATAACTGGATGGAAAATTGAAATATTCACTCGATTCTAGGGGGGAGCATATCTTTTCCGAAGTGTAGCAGTAGCAGCCTTTAAAATTTATTTGTTTATGTTTATTTGGTATGAACTGAATACTTATTTGTTTTTGCCAATAATTGAATGCCCTTATCTTAAGAAATTGTTAGTATTGTATTTTAGGTAATTGACGGAAGTTTTTCCAAAATGGCTCTTGATTAGTTTACGCATGAGACAGTGCATCTCGAGTTGTTCAAAGACTCACTGGAGGTGAGAACAGTACTCCTCCCATGTCTTGGAGTATGCAATAATGTCGTTCAAGTACAGAAAGCAAAATTGCCCTATGCAACCTGTCAGAACTACTGTGAACATAAGTCGCTCGAAGGTGGCAGGGGGCATCCCCCAATCCAAAGGGCATGACATCGAATTGAAGCATCTCCCTGTCAGGAGTGGTAAAGGCAGTATACTTTCGTCAATCAGGGTGGACCGCAATCTGTCAGTATAAGGACTGTAAATCCAGAGTACTGAAAATGGAGTCCTCCCTGATATCTTGTAGAGAATTTTTTGGGTCTATGGAGGGAGTGGCGATTGGGTGTGTCATGTAATTTAGATCTTTATAGTTTACGTTAAAATGTAAACCACCTTATTTTTATTTCTTAGGGACTAGTACAATGCGATAGTTGTACGGGGAATTTAATAGTTCTACAATTGCAGCTCCTTCATATCCTCCACCTGCAAGAGGATTTCGTGTCACCTCCTTTCGGACACATTAAATGGGCTATTATAGACTGGTATGTCTGTAGTCAGACATACCTCATGTTGGATACTATGCTTCTGGCATAGTGATGTCTGGTGGGAGAAAACACTGGCGTGTTCATCTAAAATTTCCTGTAGCTCGAAAAATTTTGTGATGTCTAGTTTGTGTTATATATCTACGGGTTTTACAGGTGGAGCTAGAATAGCCTCTGGGCTGTGTTCCCAGTGAATAGTTATCCTATTCTTTTCCCCAAAATATACGTGTTTCTTTCTGTGGTCCATCACACACTGTTGGCTATTGAGCCAAGGCTGGCCCAAGATGATGTCCTCCACAATATTGGGCGATACCACGAAGTTCGCTGTGTGTATGAGGTGATGAATGCCTATGGTAAGAGAGGTTTTCACGTCGACCTTCAAGGTCTGACAGGGCTGAGCCATCCATGCGAGGTGAATTTGATGGAGTAAACTAGCCTTCTGATCTTCTGTCAAAATATCACTCCATATGAAGTTCCCCGTTTCAGCGGAGTTGAGTAAAGCTATTAGTTCTTGGCAGTTTATCTCCATTTGAATATGTGGAGCTTCAGGTGGGATATCATACTCGTAGGCGTGGTTCAGTTTCGTGATGTTACTGGGCCCTCCTTCGCCTGGGGTGGCTGCCCTGCGCGCATCTCAACTGTGGCATTTCCCGCCTGGACAGGTCCCTTAATGTCAGTTGAACGCGGCAATGCGTCTGGCACCCATGTGTTGCTTTTATTTTCCCCTTCTTGGCCTTGCCTGTGGGGGCAATCTCTGTTGAGATGCTGGGATGTGCAGAACCAGCACTAGGGAAGTGTCTGGGAAGGGGAGGGGGTGGGCTGAGAATGACCCTCCGCTCGGGAGGAGAGGCTGGTTTGGCGATCTTGGAGGTGCGTGACTTGTCTAACAGGACCTGTGCCTTGTTATTCTTTTCTACCTCTTTTGCTCGCTCCACGAGTTCATCCACAGTGGCTGGTTTCAGAAACAGTATTAGTTTCCTTAATGTGGGAAGGAGCATACCTGTATTGTGTCTCTCACAGCTTTGTTCGCTCTCTCTGGGATCAATACGCTTGTACATCTGCACATTCTTGCAAATTAATAACTTATCTTCTTCCTCTCGAGCTTGTGTTTGGCTGTGGAATTCAGAGATGAGGGCAGCCAGAACTTCCTCGCCAGTAAGGAGGCAAGACTGAAGCAAAGTTGTCCCCACTCTGTCAGAAACTCACCATTCTTCCCCCACCAGTCAAGGGCTTTTCCTTAAAGTTGTTTCTGTAACCTTGCAAGCCATTGTTTTAGAAGGATTCTGTGATCCTTAAATTCCCTATCACATTTCTCTGTGAAGGAACTTGGGTTTTCATGTGGTCAACCTATGAATTCAGGTAGCTGAAATTCGGAAATGACTAAGTTTGTGACCGGGCTATGGGGTTCTCCAGGGTTCCATGGCCGGTAGTCTTGGTTACGCCTGCAGACTCACACCGTTACACCATTCCAGGACGTGTGATTTGTTCGTCAGGCCATCCGATACACATGTGATGAGCGTGTTGCGCACAGATAATGCACTGTACCATATAGGTGCCCTGTCCGGTACATTCCAGCCAATTGCAGCACGCTGTTTGACGTTGGCGGCAGTCTACACAGCGGTACTCTATACCACCTATGTACCTGGGTTCGTCTACCTACCCCAAACATTGGTAGTGGTAGTGTCGGGAGCAGTGTGTGCAATAGATCACATGGACTCTCATGCCAGGGCATGCCATTGAAGCCTCTGGGACATCAGGTAGACTATGTCCAGTCAGACATGATGTGGGATAGCGTTGAGCACCTCAGGATATTTACTGGACCTTCCGGAAGTCCTTGAGGGTTTTGACTGCCGGTTAGTGTGTAGTAATTGATGGAGTCTACTAGGGTGAAAAATGTTACGTAGACAGTGTCGAGATCATATGTAACGGGATATCACATGGTTTCCATTCATGGTTACTTCACAATTTTCTAAAGCCCTGCTAAATGTCTACTTTTGGTTACCAATAACGTATCCTTCTGCTACACATAAACATAAATACTGCTATGTGACTTCTACATTTTAACTGTCAAATGCATTGTTTATTGTTTACAGCTGTTCAGAAAATTCTGTCATATTTGAAAAATCATTAATACTAATATTCACAATCTAGCTCCTTTAACCATTCAGGTCAAAATTATTAATTTTTTAACAATGTCTGTATTGACGATAGTTCTTACAGTTTATATTTTACATTGTTAACATATTTGTTATGGACTATATAGCATATTACATATTATACATGATAATATTTTGCTGTGACTATGCTTAACCCTGGTATAACTCTGGGGAAAGAACTGTAGTATTTAAACTCTTGTTATTTATGTATTTTTGTGGTATTTTATAAAAAGGGCAGCTTTAGTTGGAATAAATATTAAAACAAAGGATCAACCAGTTCAACGAAAAAGAAAGTTAATTCAAACATGCATCTTGTGTCACTAATTTTTTGTATGTAGTAGCGACAAACTTAAAAAATAGTGGTGAACATGCATACCAATAAATCTATCATACATTTTATTCTGCTTATATTTTTTTTGCAGAGGTACTTAGTTTTTATGTGGTTTATTTAATTATTTATTTAAAATTTCTGGCTAGGTTTAGTAATTTTTTGGGATTGTGGCAAACATTCAGATCACAAAAAAGTAAGCATGTTACACAATTGTGTTTCAAACACCTAGGGTGAAGTTACGTTGTGATAAACAGATGTGTAATTAACTTCGCCATAAAAACAGTTTACAGTGAAGCCTGTATCAGGAAGAGCCTATTTTTCGTTCCCTCTCTCTCAATTCATACTTTAAATAATTAACACCTGGATAGGGCAGTTGTTTCAAATGTTTGGGTAATATTACACTTTGAGCTTATTTGCACCAACCCTGGACCAAAGACTAGGGGATTAAAACCCTATACTAATTTTGACACAATATGTTTCTTTATATGATGATATAGTCTTGGTCACTTTGAGAGACTTCAAATACTGCGATGCCAGAATTGAGGGGTACATTAGGAGAAAACAACAAGACAGGATCTTTAAGTGCTGTCTGTTGGCTGACATGTATATAACGTTGCTTCTGTAGGCCATCTAATCGGTACAAAATCTGGGATCACATGCGCAACCCTTTGGCTTGGTGGGCACTGTAGCTTACAAGGAATGTGAGGAGGGATGCTCCTCCTCGTTGCTTGGCTCATACGGTGGGTGAGGGATTGATCAGTAGCTAGCTCTGGCTGAGGTGCAGTGGTGCAGTTGTGCAGTTGTTCTCGTATTCTGAGTGGATGAGGGGAGGGGTATCCTGCAATTGTACCCCTAACCAGGGGCAGGCAAGTCCTAGGGGAACTTCTTCCCCACGAAGGAACGCCTCTACGATCGGGTGCGGCCTACAAGGTAGTTTGATTAAGGGTGGAAATAATGGTGTTCAAAAGTGCGAGGGAAAAGAGATATCAATATCACTTACCGAAGTTTCTGAAGGTGTCAGTCTAACTAGCTCTCTCACTGTGGCTTGTAGAGTCCTCTTTAATCTTTTCCGTGCATCTCCCTGGCGAGAGTACGGCATTTAGCCACAGAAAAATGTAATCCACAGAGTATAAGCCAGTATTTTGATGACCCTAGCATGTACTTCCAGGTACTCGAGACTTGTGGCGTGCAGTAACACTCGGCGTTCCTTTAGTCCAGCCTTTGCAAGGGGTGGACAGAACTTTGAGCTGCACATGTCACTTCCTCATTGAGGTACCTGGGTGTGGTCTCCAGAGGATTTGTCAACATTAATATAGAAATCAGATCAAATGAAACCCAATAATTCCAAATGCAGTTTAGTAGAATTACACTGTTCGAGGTTAATTAACTTACTGATTGTAATAAAGATTGACCTTTTAATTTATTATAATAATGAGTGATATTTTGTGCATGAAAAGTATTCCAATCTATACCAGAAATATTAAAGTTACCTAAAATTATTATTTGGTGTAGACACGTGTTAATTTGGATTAAAAAATGAATAATAATTTTTAAAAATCTCAACTGGTAATGGCAAAGGAAGATGTATATTTCCAATTAACAGTTTATTAGCACTGTTAATAATAATTTCTGTCCAACTAGATTCTATATTTTAATGAAAAAATTTGAATTTTCGTTCAGTCATAGGAAAATGCTATTTATTTACCACTATTAGCACACCCCCTCCTCTATTAAGGTTTGTTATTTGTCAACACATTTATGTATTTGTTTATGCTCTACGTATATGCATATAATATGTTGGACATTATCCCTAAGGAAGCTTTCCAACCGTTCACTATTATTTTCATAAGGTTAATAGCAGGCATCATTCTTAATATTATAATACTATTTTATATACAATTTTTAAAACAATAATGGATGCTATACTCATAAAAATGCTTAGAACAGGGAATATAAATAATAAGAAAGGACAGTTAAATACTGTTAAGTTGTATTTATTATGTATTAAAAATAGAACTCTCAATCATCATCATAAAAAGAAATGTGGATTTATATAAATCATTGTACTTTACTCCCCACAACTGAATCAATGTAACTATATTTTTATTTTCAATTCCATTGAAAAATATTCATCTAACGATACGCAGTTTATTTACATTATATCAAATAATTTTCCTTTTTCATATTGCCAATATTGGACAGGTCAATTAAAGAAAATCTAGTCGGAAATAAGTATATTTAATGGAGATGGGTCGGACGTTCGAATTTCGAACCGAACCCGAACTTTAAGGTTATGTTCGGGTTCGGTTCGAAATTTATTGCCATATCACAGATCTATCAGTTCAAAAAATTTTCAGGAGTTTGTGTTTTCGGTTCAAAAATGTGCTAGAAAGGATCATCATTAACGAACTTTAAAACAAACTTTAGTATTTATTCATCTATAGTGAACTTAAGTAATTACTCATGTACAGCATACCCTTTTTTTCCCAAAAAAAGAAAACATTTCTGTAGAGTGGTAGTCGTAAATTATCCACTGCTACACTGAGGGGGGAAGGGGGTGAGATAGAGAGAAAAGAGAGAGAAAAAAAAGGGGGAAAAAACCCACTGCCTAAAAGCAACAAAAAAAAAAAAACATGTATTTTGGCTTTTAGCCCCATGGGTTATTTAATTAAAATATTTTCCAAATATATTGCAATCGTCACAAATTCATTTAAAATAAAAGAATAATTTGTTAGATACTTACTAACAAGGTCGCACAAATTAATGCAATTTTAGTAAAAAGAAATATTTTTCTTGGAACTTGTTGCAAAAATCATGGTGTGCACTATCGGACTATCAGACAGTTTCCAATCAGTAAAATGGATAAAAACTATTAAAACAAGTGTAAACTGCCCGCTGCAATTCCACATACACTAATTTTCTTAACATTCACATATAATTTCAAGCAATAAAATTTCCACAATTTAATATGCTCTAACATTTGTTCAGTGTTTCAGACCAGAAACTATCATTTCCCTAGAGAAGACTTATACATCATCAAAATGTGTTTGCTTAGTATGATGTGTAAAGCAAAAATATACTTATTCCTTGCCTTGGGTGAAATATACATTAATTTAAGATAACTTCCATTCCGTATTTATTTTCATATTTATAGTATTAATACGATTACCATAAAAGTTTTAAAAATTCACTTTGTAATACACAAAATCTCAATTCTGCAATGATTTAAATTTAAAAATAACATTTAAAACTTTTATACAAAAAACGTGTATATACTCACATGTAAAGTTTCGAACTAAAACAAACATTCCTTTTTTTTTTTTCTGGATTAAGTCACAAGAAATGTGGAAATTGTTTATCACTGAATGAAAAACAAAGCCATTCTACTGCTACCTGAAGTAAGATAAATTTATTATTCTGTTTGTAGTTTTGTGTTGGCCATTTTCCCAGATTGTACACACACAAAACATGTAAAATAAATATGAAATACCGGTTGTAAACAAAAATGGCAGGTAAAAATATTGAAATATGTACTTGCATTCAGAATACTGAACATAAGACAATTAAATTTTGAGATTTCTGGAAACGTAGCACAGCGCAATGTATCCTTGTTAAACAGCTGCTCTGTCTATGAAGAAAACAATGAGTGTAAACAAATACTGTGATCAATGTAGGTTACTACCCCAAGCTACCATGTTTTTGTTATGGCAAAGTCATACTTCTGGGGCTCCGTTAATTTTATTAATAGCGGATTGGATGGGGTTGGGAGAGACTTTTTAGTTTAACATCTCTCACGAAACGGCATTGTTTTGCACCTCTTCTTACGAGACTATCATTTTTAATTATACACTCTTTAAATGGAAGAGTCGAAAATTTGCTCATTATTTTGTAAATTCGTGATTTGATAGGTATCAGTTGTGACGTTGTCGACAGTCACTTGTTTAGCACTCGCGGCAATGCATTATTACATTAACAGTGAAAAATATGTTTTATCTTAACTTAATGCTTCAAAAGGTCGTCATATTTCTGCAAATATGACTGGAATGCTACAAATACGTTAATAAATAAGAAAATAATAAATTATGCAATAACGAATTTTGAAAGATTTAGTGGCGCAATATATAAACATAGCCCAACATATTTGTTTTTTGTTATATATATCAATTTAGGGCTGAACTATGAAGTCATATGTGTGAGGATAAGACATTTTTTAAAGTTCGGTTCGAGTTCAGTAAGATTTTGACGAACTATAGCATAGTTCGGTTCGAGTTTGGTTCGTGTACAAATTTAAAAGTTCAGTTCAGGTTCGGTTCACTAAAAATATTCTGGGTTAAGTTCTAGTTCGGTTCGTTCCCAAAATCTGGGTTCGTCCCATCTCTAATATTTAATTTATTTATTCTTATCATCATTCATAAAATATATAATTTTGATGTAAGCATGCACTGTCAGCAGCTGAGCGTTAAGTTTTTTTTTCTGTTGTTATGAATGAGCGTTACTGGAGAAGCAGTTGTTTGCAATCAACTGCAGGAATTGAGTTTTTTTTTCTTCAAATGCTAATTGTCCAAGAATAAATGGTACAAGTGTTATTGATATTTTTAAAAGAAGGAAATATTTATAATCAGCATTTTAATAAATGAATGTATAGTTAACACAGTAGCCAAACTATGTATTCTCTACCATTAATTGTTACACACATATTTACTTCCATGTTACTGATTGCAAATACAGCATTTAATCATAACATTTTAACCAAATTCTTAGCAGTAACTAAAAGTCCGTCTGAAAACAGAAATAATTGTGTTTAAGAGTTGTAATGTTGGCATCAAACTCTACCTAACAGCCCAAACATAGAGGAAAATAATGACCCACCAAAAACGCAATGAGATTCGTCTGTTTATCTTGCTTTATGGGTCTAACCTCTAACAAAGTCACTGCAGCGGCATACCTCCGCTAGCCTTACTCTATCATCTCTGCTGCCGCCCTCACTCTGCCCGCCTCCTCCCACCCCCTTCAACCATTAATCACCCCTTTCCTTACCACCAGGTCATGCCCATATCTCTCTGCTTTCATCCTCACCCATTCATTGTTCATTGTAGCCCATCCATACCCCTCTACACCCTTCCAATTCTACCTTCCTTTTAGCCACGCCCACACTACTCCAAGCTCTCTGCTCATCCTCTTTCATCACTCTTCCCTTCTCCCTCCCACGCCAAAGCCTTATTTATTAGCATTCCGCCCTCTTGCTTATAACACCACTACCCATAGTAGAAGCATCCCCCACAACAAACCCCCCTTTTTTTGTCATACTCTCCCTCCCTTCATCTTCCTGCTGACAGTGTGGCATTAGGTGTCTCATCTTTTCACTACTTCCTCCTCTTTCCACCCCATTGATGAGAAACCATACACAGGCTGTGAAAACTGGCACAATCAACCTCACTCCAATTCAACTTGCATTCTTTTATGGAGGGTTAATAAGTTTAGGGTCGGGTAACAAAAAAGTGGGAGATTAAAGTGAATAAGCGGGAGGGTAAGAGAATAGGTGGAAAAGCAGGAGTCTCCCACCTAAAGCATGAGTGTTATCAGGTATGAATGTTATGAGTGGTGTCTATTTTCATATTTTTTCCCTTGGGAGTCATACAGGAGTGGCGAAGAGAATCACAACAGTTGGCAAACAAAATAAATGTAAAAAAACTTTCCTTTTTGCCTGATTCCATTTTAATTCTTCTCTTTTTTAAACAAATTTTATTACAGTTCCCAAAAAGGGTTGTTGTTCGAGGGAATTATTATTAACAGGGTTGTTTTATCTAGATTTGGCTGTATGCAGTTACAAGCAGTGATTCTTTTTCAAATGTGCTAATTTTATAGTGAACAGCCTATACCACTAATCAAGACAAGCCCCAAATAAAACAATATGACCAAAAGCATACCTGTAGGCTTTGCTGAAATAAACCTCAACAGCATGCTTCACCACACTCATATTTTCATGGACCGGGATGCTGAGAAGTGCACTGTCCACTGCAGAAAGGAAATCTCTTCCACTCAATTCACTTGAGCTTTTTAGCAATATGGCAGATATCTTCAGAGAATCACATAATTTAGTGGCATCTGAATACAAATGTAGTTTCTCCTGTATGTATGGGTCTGAAAACATCTGTAAAAAAATAACTATACAGTATTTACATTTTTTCACAAAACATAAATAAACAAGATTGTGCAAAAATTCATCACCACTAGTATTACATTAATGTACAATATGTTAAAAATATTACAGTATGTTAAAAATATTACAGTATGTAAGGGTAGTCAGGTACCTTAAATTTTTGGCAAACAATTTAGGTAATGGGAATAACAGACAAACTAGAAAGTATTGCTAGTGCCTTGCGCTATTAACAAGCTTTCCTTTCAAAATTTGTCTCACTTGGTTTCTAATACAGTATGTCACAGTATACGTTGACGCACCCTGTCGTGGCGGTAAGAGGTACCCGGTCTATCCCTTGATAATCCCTACCGGCACCGAGTCTCCCACCTCGTTACGGGGGCGCCTCACTGGAGGTGCACCTATCATTGGGGTGGATAGTTGGGAGTACTGATTTTCCTCCAGGTGGTAATAAGGGGACTCTTCGGCGACGTATAAGTTTTCTAACGAGTGTTCCTTTGCCTGGTGGGTCAGGGTTGGTCCCACGTTGGGGTCCTTATGGGGATACCGCCTAGTAGAATTGTTGCATTTGAAGGGAGGGGAATCAAACCCCAGGATGAGCTTAGTTAAAAAAGGACTCCCTCACAGGGAGCGTGACCTTGCTCATGGTGAAGGTTGCCAAAATATGAGACGCCAGCTGTCCGAAAGAATGAAATACCATGAGTGGGGTTGGAGATGATAATGGAATGGGTTGAGTCTGACTTTCCTAGGGTAGTTCCTACTGGGGGTCTCGTTCACTTCTGGGACATCTGAAAGGGGCCAACCTCATAGGCTTATGAGAAGGAAAGAAGTTATGTGGAGGGGAAGCTATCTGGAAGTTTGGTGTAGTTTTGGGAGGTAAGGATGATTTTCATTACTTTCCCGGCTGCTGTTCGGATCGTACTGTCTTTGGTAGCGCAGTGTTGCTAACTTGAGATGGAGCAGGTGGCTTCGCAATTGGTGCAGGGTGAGACGAGCTGAAAATGTTAACGTATTCATAGCTTGGTCACGGCTAACAGACGCCTCGTTCAGAATCTTGTTTGGATTCGTGTTTGCAAGCTATGTAGGGAGAAATTGGACGTGGTGCGGGAGCAGTGACTTATTATAAGTGGAGTCAACTGACGGTGCACCACCAGACTGAGAGAGGTCCCTCTGTAGGGTCTGTTGAGCTCGACAATGATTTATGCTACACAGTCCTCCTCCCTTTCTAGTAGTCTAAATTTATGAAAATTAACTATACCAAACTATTGTTATATTGCAAAGTTTCTTTCGCTCTAACTAAGGCTCTTTTAATTAATGTACTGATTAGTCTCACGCTTACCCTTAACCGCAGTAGTACAACCTCATGGGAGTACCTTATTCAGTCACTCCCAAGGCACTAGCAGGGAGAAATGACAGGCTAGAGTCGAAATGGTACCGCAGGCAAGCGTGGGCATACCGGATGCTCCCAGGAATCCCAGTATGACTTTGCAGACTATCGCCATTGCAGGCACTGTGATCCTGAGGGGTTCGTCCCATTCACACTTATTCCACAGTAAAAGGTTAGGTTTGCTGTTGAGTCCCAAATAAAATTAATTAAAATTAAAATTACTACGGATGCATAAATGACTACCTCACCAAGGTTAGAGTTTGTCATAGTGTTTTATTGATGCTTGAGAAAACACTGGGGATCTGGTTCTTTTATAATCTAAAACCAATAATAATAATTAATTATATAATTTTACCCCAGGTAAAGGTGAACCTAGATGAATTCTCTCCAAACAAGCAAACTCCAAGAATACTAAAGCAGCAAATAACAGCGAGTTATTATGCGTCACTCAAAATAGTGGCACCTATCATCACTTGTATTTCAAAGCAAATGGTTTTGCCTGAAAATGTTATGCAAAACATTTTAACGAGGAATTATTATTTGAAAATATGTTTTCTTTTGTGATTAAAGGTGCTTTTTCCTCCATAATGTTGGTAAAATTTACATGATTTAAAAACGTAATATCTATTTAACTCAAGGGATAGTATCTTAGCAAATAAAATTATATGCCCAGAAGCATATACTTCAACTCCTCTTGTCACGAAAAATTGTTTGACCATTGAGCGATTTTTGTATAAGTGTAAAATTCATTTTCAGTACCTTCTGCGAGGAAATCAGAGGATTTATATTAATTTATTTCAATAGACACGCGTCTTTGAATAAACTGATAAAATGTAAGTGAAACTCATGACAGGGAAAATCATAGGACGTGGTTTTGAATGATTAATTATTAGATGAATGATACATGATGTCTTTTTAAAAATAATAATAATTGACTGCAACTCATCACTGCAACTACATCACTGGCAGTTTGTCTACCGAGTCACGAGACTGCAGCCACCTACAAGTTTGTTGTATCTGCCAGGCCTCGACACACATCCTAACAATGATCTATTGTTTCGCCAGATGAGCCTGCGAGACCATGCAAGCGGTCCGGGGCGAGTACATCAGTGTGCCACAGGACGCCACCACATGCAAAATGCCTAGATCTCATTGCCCTCCACTACGCTGCACGCACAAAGGATCTAGGCTCTAGGCTGGCACATGCTACCCCCTCTCCAGATGCCCTATGCCAGTGAAGGCAGAGATGGCCGATGAGTATATAAGGGGATGCATTCCGGCCTCTGGATCGTTCAGTTCTTCTTCAGTTCTCGATCGCCTCTCCTGAGCTCTCATCGCTCCAGCTATTGGTGCCAAAGCTCAAACCTCTCCTTGTGCTTCACTACTCACCTTGTGGGGCTGAAGATCCTCTTCAGCGCAATCTAAGGAAGAAACAGTGGCGTCAACAGCTAGACACTTAGACAAGTTCGGTCCCTTACAGACAACCTGAGAGTAGAGCTCGCCCCAAGGTTAAACTTTACGCTACATGCTCTAGCAAATGCCTCTCCTAATAGTCTTGCACAGGGCACCTTCCCCTCTTTTAAGATAGGGTGTTTTACCTTCCGCCTAGCCCGTGTGGAATTAGGAGATAGCACCTCTGCGATCTGTGATTATTATCTTTGGAACAATAAACACCGATCTTACCAGATCTCTTAACTTTCACTCCAAGTTCCTTCCTAGTGCCATATCGGAGCTGGAGGTCTCAGCAGGAGACCGGGTTTTGCTTTTCCAAACTCACACGAGCCACCCACCAAGGTCGCGGAAGGATACCACCCTATAGTGCAGGAGGCACTGTTGGGTGTAAGGACCAAGAGCATACCGGAACCGCAGCCAAGTACCACAACAGCATATACCGCCCTTCAGTTGAGTGCTACCCCGGTAGAAGAAACAAGAGTCAGTACCTGCACGTACCAAAACACCTCGCTGCCCTATTGCACAGCCACCTAACCTGTACCGCGCCACATAAAGCTTGTCGAGCTCGACTTCGTACAGAGCTGCCGACCCACCAGGCCCTTGTTGTACACTGGGCTCCCGTGCCCAGACCAGAATAAATTGCCTTGAGACACGACTCGCCTAGCATCAAGTAAGTCACTCAGGACAGGGGACTGTCAGCCGTCAAGGAAGGTACTTTTTGATGCCCAATGTGGGGCACCCTTCATAACTTGGAAAAAAATTAGTCTGGACCAGGTCAGCATGACCCCGAGACGAGAAAACAGCCAGGGTGGAAAGAAAACCCAGATCAGACTTCAGGGAGTGGAAAAACACTCAAGAAACCCCATAGATGTCAGACATCAATGATGATGTGTGGGAGCACTCAGAAGAAACCATGCACTCCCTCCCCAACAACCAATGCGCCAAGGCAGAATGCCCTGGAGAAGGGATCCACAGGATCGAGTGCACGCATTGCCAGTGTCAGTTTCACTGTGCCTGTTTAGGTTCGGATGACATCATCCACCACACCGACGGTCTTGAATATTGGTGCGCCAGACAGCTGGATAACCTGCCAGGGGCAGCATCAATACACAGTGAGGTGCATTATCGCAACCAAATGAGAACCACAAAATAATTTGGTTTCAGCAACAAAATATTTCATTGCCCATATACAATAATTCCACCACGTCTGTATTGGTTGGCCGGACGAATCAGTGACCCGACTGGGAATGCTATATAGATGTGACATGTGGCAATGAGCCGCATAATACTGGCCACATAATCCTGGACCTGAGCAAAAAACCAAACCATGCCATTCAACAGGAGGAACTCCAGACTGTGAAAAGAAATATAAAGAACAAGGAACACTGCAAAAACAGTGGGTTAAACTCACGCAAGCCTGCCTCAAAGACAAAGCACTCTACTGCTGGGGGAAATATGGGAGTATATCGCAGAGTACACTCAGTTCCAAAACTGGCTAGCAACGGAATTTACCGGTGAGGAGGTGTTTGCCTACATTACCACGGAATTCTACAGCCGGACCCAGACCCTCGGTGAAGAAACTGAAATATTCATCTGCCGGAAGATGCATATGTTCCGACGTATTTTCCCGGAGGAAAACATGGAAAGTTGCATACGGCACATAACCCGCATGCTATGGCCACAGCTAAGAAATCTCTTAATTTTACAGAAGCCACAAGATATAGAAGAGCTGGTGGACTGGGCGCGAGAAATCGATCGTAACCTGCAGGCGCAGGTCCGTCTAGAACATCCAAATTCAAGCAAATGTGTAGAAGCAGAGAAAAGAAGGTCAAGGCACCGTCACCAGCACTGCCAGGGCATAATCTTCCAAAATGTTGATTCTGTTCCGCTATCACTTTCATAAAGACTGCCCGATTGCATCCTAGCAGTGGATGGGAGAATCACGCTCACTTTTACCACGCAGAAAATAACCAGTACTGCTGAGTTCATTGTAGCTCCTGGGCTACAGGAGATGGTTATCCTAGGTTACCCATAACTCCGGCAATAACAATGCATAAAGGACCATGGACAGAGCAAAATTCACTTAGGCCACAAACACTGAGTTTCAGTCAACCACAGTTATTAGCTTCCGAAATTAACCACGACCTGGACTCGACTAGGTTCGAACAACAAAAACAAATTCTGAATGAGCACGCGGGGGAATTCGGAACCAAAGGAGCGCTTGGCCAGACCAGAAAAATACAACACGAGATATAGTCAACTAATAGCAAGCCTAAACACAAACGGCCAGGCGCCGCCAACTGATCATGGATCAGATAAAGGAAATGAAACAGCAGGGCATCATTGAGCAGTCAGATTCACCCTACAATTCCCAGTTGTACTGGTTTTTAAGGACAGACAGCTGTGGTGTGTGAATTATAAGGCTCTGAAAGACATCACTCACCCCATTGCTCCAATTGCCATTAATCTGGCTCATACACTACGTATTATAGAGGAAGCGCAGATTTTCAGTACCCTCGACCTACAATCAGAGTCTGGTAGATAGCTGTACACCCGGACAGCAGACCAACCCCAAAGGGGAAGCTCTGCAGTTTCGGCCCTTGGGGCTGAAAAATGCACCTGCCACCTTCCAGAGGCTCATATTGTCGGAAGTATGTACTAACTGGATAAGTCGAACAGTTTTGCTTTGCCTACCTCGATGACGTCATTATATATTCCAAGGCCTGGGAGGAACAAGGAGTTCTCGAACGCCTCGAGATCCATGGCATGACTACCAAGCTGTCGAAAGAGCTATTTTGGGAAAACCTCCATAGAATACCTCAGATGCGTGGTGTCACGGAATGGCTACCGTCCCCAGGCAAACTCTATACGAGCCATACAAGAGGTTGACGAGCCCACTACCAAGAAACAACTTCGGCAATTCTTGGGGCTTTGCAACTGGTTAAAGGACTTCATACTGGGCATCACCAGTCTGATGGCGCCCTTACACCCTGTCCTAGACAAGGAAGCTAGATGGCGATGGGGACTGGAGCATCATATGTCATTTTACAACCTGAAAAAGAGCTTCGACAATGTAAAACTACTTCACAGACCCTAAGGGGAGGTGCCATTAATACTACAGATGGAACACCTGCCAAAACGGCCTTGGGGCTGTCCTTTACCATGAGGATCAAAAAGGCCACCTGCGGGTGATAGTCTATGCCAGCACCCGTCTGAACGCAACCGAGCAACGATACCATATTAACGAGCAAGAATGCTTGGCGGTAATATGGGCAATGCGAAAATACAGATACTACCTAGAAGGCACTAATTTCATCCTTCGAACCAATAGAAAGGCACTCCAGTGGCTGCAAGAATCAAAAGTGGTGAAGGCCAAACTGGGAAGATGTAACATGTTTTTAACCGAATTTGACTACAAGGTGTAGCACTGTCCCGGGAAATCAAATGACCTCCCCGACACCCTGTCCTGCCAGCCTGAACTGGACTTTACCAAGAAAGCCGAGGAAGACTAGGATCACATGATATCACCACAACCACCAGAAGTTAACCCCAAAGAACAGATTCACTTATTACACCTCAGAATCAGCGCGGAGTAAATAGCGGCCCACCAACAACAAGAATCTGAAATCCAGGGACTGCTTAAAATGCATCCCAGACGCTTCGAACTCTGTAACGGGCAACCAAGGGGAAAATGGTGGAGTTGGGTGATTAAAGCCCTCCGTGCTGATATCTGCCACCACTACCATGATCACCCACAAGCAGCTCACCCGGGAACTAAGGAAACCCTGGCAGACATCGCTGGCTGGTACATCTGGGACGGGATGAGCGGAGATATCAGACAATACGTAGGATGCTGCGAGAAATACTGCAGGGAAAAAGCATACCCTGCACCCTCGCCGACGGCCACGTCACGACGCCCATTGACTACATGGACACACATGGCAGCAAACTTGATGGGCTCCTATACCCGCAGCACTCATGGCAACCGTTATTTACAAGTGGTCACAGACCTATTTTCCCGCTAGATAGAAGCCTTTCCCTTACCCAACCAGGAAACTCACCATATAATTGGGAAATTCGAGAACGAAATCTTCCCTCGGTGGAGTTATTCGCAGTGCCTACTAATGGACAATGGGACGCAACTCACCGGCTGGAAGTGGCTAGCCGCCTACGAGGAGTGGGGAGTGTAGACATGGACCACCCCACCATACCACCCACAAGTGAACCCAACTGAATGCAGGAACCTAGAAATAAAGAAAATACTACATCTGAGCATCTGAGATGACCACCACTGGGATAAATACATCCCGAGTATACTGTTTGCCCTATGACGGAGGACGAACGAGGCCACGAATTCCAGCCCGAGCCAACTCCTGCTTGGGGCCTCCTTACACCGACCCGAGAATTGGCAATGGGGAAATCCGCCATCCATGCTACCACAACCAGAGGACATTCGGATGGCTGCCTTAGCACGTGCCGAAACTGCAAGGGAAACCCAGGACAGATATATTAAATTTAAATATCCACAGGACGGGCAGCCGAGCCTTCAGTATGGGCAAATCTCTACTCCTGCAGATGCATCCGCTCAGCAAGTCCAACGCCCAGTTTAGTGCGGGCCTCACCGGCAAATGGGAGGGTCCATACAATGTAGCCAGTCGGCGGGATAATGTGTATTGGGTGGAAAACCTCCAGGAACGGATCCGCAAAGCCACGCAGAGACAGATCCAGCCATTTCCCCACGAAAACACGGAGGGCGAGGTATGAGAAATAGCCTCTATAACCTCCGAGGTCTCTGAAGACCCAGACAAACCTACCCCCAGTTCCTACTGCCACCCAGACTGACCGAGAAACTGGAAACCCCAGAGGTAGCCATCGTCTCCCAAGGAACGAGCTACCTGCCACCAGCATGCCCCAAGGGGCCGCCAAAAGCCCCGGGACCAACCAGCCTTACAATACCCTCAACCCCCACTGACTTTAAAACCAATATGGGGATTTGAGGAAGAAAGCGGACTCCTGGCACAAGGAGTTATCCTGGTACAGTCCACTTAACAGGGTTGAAATGACCGAAGCAAAGCCTGTTGAACCCCATCAGTGAATGGGGCGATATGCTGAACATTGTGGCTCAATCCGAGACGGAAAGATTGTTTTCCCCGGAGATCAGTCAAGCCACAGAGGCACCCTTGCTAAAGGAACACCCGGCAGTGCCGGTAGACAGTTCCATACAGCCGCAGCCAACAGTGCGGACCCCTTCAGATCACCATATCTTAACAAGCCTATCATGAGGGCCCTCGTCGAGCTTGTGCCAGTGGCTGCGCAGTTCTTGGTAGAACCGCCATCCACCCCAAGTACTACCCTCGAGTCGGGAACAGCCACGACCTCGGACGTGTCTCCGGCTCCGGAACCAGAAGATGCTACAGCTTCAGCCTGAGAGGCAGAAGAAGAACGCCCATCATATGACCTGACCCTTATGGCGCCAGCAACCCCGGTGTCACCTCATGCAGAGCCAGACACCTGAGGCACCTCGTCCACCTAGGAAATTGACCCACCGCCAGCCGACGTGGGGGGGGGGGACCTGCTGAGCCCCAAAACAATGCCATCCGCAGCAGAAGTAGTAGTACCACTAGAACCACTGCCTCTGGTGGCCAACTCGCCGGCATCCACAATGGGCCGGGAGCTGGTCAGCATGCCCACATTGCCCACCTGTCAGACCTGGACTGCAGGCACGGGAGCCTACATCACAGTTCCTGTCACAACCACACATGCTGTTTCAAGGCTCCTGCCAGGTTGCAGCGGTGCCAGGGTCGGTACCGGCTACTGTTCGGCATAAGGACCACGAGCATACCAGAATCGCAGCCAAATACCACAACAGCGTATACCGCCCCTCAGTCGAGTGCTACAGTACAGTGCTCAGTAGAGGAAACAGAGACAGAACCTGAATATACCTAACCACCTCGTCGCCCTATTGTACCCTCACCTAAACCTGCACCCCACCACATAAAGCTTATCGAGCCCGACTTCTTACCAAGCCGCCGACCCACCAGGCCCGTGTTGTACGCCAGGTGGGCCCCCATGCCCAGACCAGAATAAACCGCTTTGAGATGCAAGTCATCTAGCGTTGAGTAAGTCACCCAGAACAGACAGTCAGCCAGGACTGTCACATCTCACAGTGAAGAAATAAATTATAATTCCCTTGTTTATTTATTAATTTTTGTCTCAATATTAAAAGTTTTCTTTGCAGTAAAATAAAATTAATTATTTTAAAAGACAGACATTTGTCAAATATGCAAGGTGTTGGCACTCTGCAACAAGTAGTGGCGTGGAGGGGTAATTCTTCCACCAGCCGCCGTCACCCCTCCCCAGTGACCGCAGTGAACACACTGCCCGATCGATAACTTCTCTGTGTGCTCTTAGCTAAACAAATGTGCGCAGAGCTTTCAAAATTTGACTTGCATTCCGGGTCATAATTTTCATTTTTAGAAGGTTGGAAAGTTTTAGGTCAGCTTGCATTTGGTGTCTGATTACAATCAATTATATACAATATTTTGAGAAGTTAATTTTTTATTTAAATGAGTTTAGGTGAAATGTTTTTTAATGTATTATTTACAATAATATTTTTTCTAAAATTCCCATTTTTGTTTTTATTAGCTAAACTGTATTCACAGATAATGTACAGCTCTGACTATACTCAACATAAAGTTTTATAAGGTTAGAAGTTGTATTTTATTGATGTACATGCCAGAACCTTCATCTACTGAAATCCCACACGTATGGACATTTTTTAGCAGTCCCCTGAATAATGATAGAGAGTCGACTGTATACACATGTTCCTACATATATCAATCCCATTTATTTCGCTCGTCTTTTGACAATAATAACTAGTTTTTGAGGAACTGTAAAAATATACTATGAAAAATTTTTTTAATGTAAGGGAAATTAGTTGGAATAGTATTTTGGCATGTATAGGCTGCACTGAATTTTTGTATTCCTGTAAATATTTTTAAGTAACGATTCCATGCAAACATAATAAATTTTGACCTAATTTCTCCCCTACAAAACATTTGTGACAGAAAATTTGTATTATGTTGCAATGTTTACAAATATACATCACACAATTACTATTCCACAGATGGTAACGTGACTTGAGAAAGCAAAACCATGGCAACATGTTCACAAAGTGGCATCTTATCAATGTGCACTTGAATGTAATATCATGGCGAGTGTGCAAACTACGTAAGTTATCTTACTTTTGTACAGCAGAGAAATTATTTTCTTATGTATGGCATCTATGGCCGAGTTCCAACATCTTTACATTTCACACATGCGGATGAAGGTTATTTTGTTTATGAATGCGATTGAACAAATATATAAATAACTGCACAAGAGGAAGTCTTTTTCCTCCCACTTCTTCTTCTTCTCTTCCATTCCCTTTCTTCCATCAAGTTAAAACAACATTAAAATGTACTGTATGTTGACAAATTTCTAAATATGTTTTGGGGAATTTTTTTTGGGCCAACAACTTGTATGTAAGCCGCACCCCACTTTTTGTAGTAATTTTTTTTTGTAAAAATGTGCGGCCTATACATGCCGAAATACAGTAATTTGTTGCACTTTTGGACTCTACATAGGTATTGTGTTTCTCTTAGTGAGCAGTATATTACAATTAGGGACATGCCAATAATCCCATCCAAGATGAGCATAAGAAACACAGTAACTTGTGTAATTGACTAACATACTGCTTGTGTTGATATGGTCACCTATGAAATGACATTTCAGTACTTTGCATGCAATGGCTGAAAAACATGGAGGAGAAGGCGTATACTGTATTTAATTGTGTATAGGGCACTCTTTTATCCCAAAATAAAGGAAAAATTCTGGAGTGCACGCTACACATTAAAAATAAATTACCAGTATGGAGATGTTTAGAGGGAAGTATAGCAGAAAACACTGTTATATCATCTCTTGCTCTTCCATTCTCTCTCTATATCTGTCTATATCTTTCTGTCTCTTTCACTGTCTGTGTCTCTGTTTCTCAGCATGTCAAGTTCACACTCAACCTTTCGTGGTGACCATTTCTGCTGACGCCTCCCCCCCCTTTTTTTTTTGGCTTAACCAAATACCTGTTCAAACTGCTCCAAGGCAGTGCTTACGCAGCCCCTTACACGTGGCTGCGACCTACACACCAAAATTTATGACACAGCTTAAACCTCACATGAATTTATGGCAAATTACGAATGTGTAGGTCGCAGCCCCGTGTAAGGGTGAGGAAAGCCAACTATGATCAGGAGTGGGGGAGAAAGGAAGGAGGGGAAACAGAAAGGAAGAGGTGACACGTTATCACGTTATTTTTGAGAGAAGGGTAGTATCACATTGCAGAAAAGGGGGGGGGGAAGCTTGCCGCAGCATAAAAAAAAAAAAAAAAAAAAAAAGAATAATTTGTTACATACTTACTAATAAGGAGCTACAAATTGTTGGTACACATTTATTTTTAAAAAATTTCTTTTGGAACTTGCTGCAAAAATCATACACGAGGACCCGCTGTACACGATTAAATACACTGTGTAAGAAGGAAGACTGGCTATGATACAGACCTGCATGTGGTGTAGCAACTCTGAGTGCACCAGAGGATAGAGTGCCAGCAGTGGGTAGTCGAACAAGCTGTCTGCAAGGATGACCCTCAGTTTGGCAGGCACAGCCACATCTGCCAGGTCTGGCAGAACCAGCTGGGACAGCAGCTTTGGCACCACACTAAGCAGCTGCAGATAGCTCAGCCGACAGCTGTACCTGCACCAACACACCACCTCTCAAACACTGTTAACCACCCTTCAAGCCCAAAGAAATATGTAGTTCCTTACAGACAGTACACCCGATTCTAATGTGAGCTCTTTTACACGTACAGTACCAATTAGCAATGATGAACACAGTAACCACTGATCATGTCAACAAACTAGGACTGCACAAGGATTTTCCCATATCTTGAAAGGCTTGGGATGTCAAGAAGGAAAGAACCTTTCAGTATTGCAGGTGCGCGTAGACTAGGCTAGTGTTGCTTATCAATTGAATTTCTCAGTGTCGACTCATCTCTCTTCCAGTTTCCTTGCCTGGTCCCTCTCCTCTTTTTCCCCACCCTTTCTGCATCACAGTATTTTCTGGGTTCATGTAAAGTTATATAAGGTTCGGCAAACTTAAAAATCATCATCATTCTTCTGCCGGCCTTCAGCCTACTACTCCCCTGCTCAACGTATGCCTGCCCAGGACGTATGACCGATGATGGGTCAGGCCATATTGGTCTGCATGAGGCAGTGTCTGGTTTTTGACCAGGCATTTTAACCAGGCACAATGATGTCTTTCAAACCAGCAAACGATAAGACGTGGTGCTTCTGCACGATGGCTAAATTATTCTAATGTCAAGCTTTTGTGGCTGTAGTGTAGCAGGATGTGGACAACGTTGGTTGTTCTAAATTTGCTTTCCCAACCATGTTCAAAATTAAATGTGTCAGATAAAATTTAACTGTGCCATCACACTCCCTTCTGAGTGGTTTGTGAATTTAGTTTTGGTGTGTTGAGTAATCGCTTTGTACCATGACTTGTTGTGTGCTTCACACCTCTCCCCATTTATTAACATATTTGTAAGAAGTAATAAAATTTCATTCACATGTCTTCATTTATAGTGTATTTTATATCTCAGGAAGAGGCCTTACGGGGCTGACCAAGTTGCCTTCTTTCTGATAGCTTGGCATGTTGTACCTGATGACCGGAATATGCCTATACGAGTGTAATCAAATCAGGGAGGCTTACCAGGCATGAACGGAACCCCTCCCTATAACTTTACAAATTGCATTTGTATTATTTGTGTGCCACATGGCAAGGTAATTATTTATCTAGATGTGTGCAATTATGGGTAGCTTTAATGTTTTTCATTCGTTAATTCCATGCTTGGTTACCCATCCTTAGAGTGGATTGGGGGTGTAAATTTTATTTTGTCTTAAAATTAATTCAATTGTCAAAATGGAAGTCCAGGGTATACAGAGATAGACAAAGCAAATTGTTTGCATGATTGTATGTTTTCATGAGCATTAATCATTATGGTAATGGTTGGTCATGAGACAGTGTGACTTTTCTAGTCCATTTGCGTAAATATTATATAGCTTTAAAGTGTAATGAAATATTTGTTTATAAGTACACAACTGAATACAGAAACGGACAGTATTAATTGTTTGCCCTTTTATATATTTTTATGTGTATCAGTTGTTTTGGTAACTGTTGGTCACGAGGTGTGACTCCCTGAAACCCACAGCATAAAATTATTTGGTAGTGAAGTGTGAAATCTACGCATTTTGGTGGTGGGAGGTATAGTAAATGAGACTGTGTAAAATGTTAACAATTTCATGAATTAGTTTCACCTTAAATTGAATTGGTAACTACTGGCTGAGACTTCATATGGTATGTTCTTCCTCAATGGATGTAATTAAATAATGAGGATTTTCTGCTGTTAATCTGTGTTTAAAGAGCATTATATTTAATTATAAAGGAGTTTGTTATTATATTCTGTGAATAATTACCGATTCATTGGTCAAATGTGTAGTGGCCTTGTCTGGTAAAATTATGGAGAGTTACCCGTAATGTGTAAACTAATAAATAATTTTGGTGAGTTCCACTAAAATATCGGCACAGTGGTTGATGTCATTAATCAGATTCCTTCCCAGTGTTTATGATAACACACGCCTTATTGAAGGTGACATCAAAAGACAAATATTTCTACGTATACTAGAGATGAATAAGTTTCAGTAGGATCTATCTGAAATATTTACGTTGTAGCAACCAGGAAGGGCCGCCCATGAATTATAACCACATAAGCTTCAACGGCCTCGTGGAAATTATCAATTAAGCTACAACGGGATATGGACTGAGAAGGTTTTGTAAGCACGTGACGCTGATCTTCTGGGCGAGGCGTATAAAACGGCCATAGACGCCACCCCCTCCCCCCAGTAACTTGACGATGCTTGAGGTACCACGACATTAGTTGCCGGAGCTAGCAACCTGAGCATCATGACACAGAGGGCTTGAGGAGCTCTGAGGTCCTCTTCTGTGTTAATTGGTGAGCATAACTCGAGCAAGTAGTTAGGGCGTAACATCATCCTTGGAGACTCCATTGTCCCCTTAATGTTAATTAATAATAACTGGCAAGGCTAGGGAATTGATTCTAGCTGTATTGCAACTTAACGGCACTGAGCCGAATATGAGTATCTGATATCCGAGAATTGTCCATTTAATTCATTACTTGTGAAGTATTGTATCAATCTCATATATATATATATATATATATATATATATATATATATAATGTTCAATAAAGTAGTTGTGTTATGAATCCTGAGTTGTTAGTGAACTAATAGAGTTACGCCCCCGAACACGTACGTCTACCCCGACCTAGTCTTGATAGCAGAGTGCTTCAGATATCATTAGTTCAGTGGTTAGAATAGGAGTCAGGAAGGAAGACATAACAATGTCTTGTGAAATTAAATGTTCTAGCACTGCAAACAAATTTAAATCTGTTCATGATGTCTCATGGGCATGGTTCATGGTTACAAAAAAAAAAAAACTAATTAGACATGTGTTTGTAAGGGAAGAAATCCTTTTGACCTTGAGATTACTGCAGGCTTACTAGTCATTAATGTTAATGATTATATAGGAGTGCCATGGGAGAAATTATTTGGTAATTACTTGTTTGACCAAAAATAAAACTGTACCTAAATCTATGAGTAAAGGCAGCTATATTTTATTGTGAAGCCTCTTTTAAGGTAACTATGTATAAGAATGGAATATGTTTGGGGCACTGTTGCAAATATTTTATGCCAAGCTGTTTTTATGGTTATCGTATATTTTATTCTTATATTTTAAAAATATTTTTTTGTGAATGACATAAAGAATTGAGACCTGATTCTGAGAAAATGTTATACACTTGTGGTTAGACGTTTTTGAAAAGAATAGAAAAAATAAGTGAAGAGATTGACAATTTGATTGTGTACAAGATGATCCCTCCTGTCCATCTAATATCAGCACACTCTCTCCATAGTAATGGGCCAAGTAGTCAGGGTGCAGCTAACCACAGTAAACTCTTGATATCCCACACTTTTGATAACTTAAGACTGCCATAAAATTATAATTTATTTGTATAAATCTAATGGAGGAAACACATTATTTATTTAGTAAACCATAGACTATGAAGATATTATATTGGATGTAATTTCCAAAATTGCCAACTTTTATTCAGCACTGCAGTTATTATGTGTGTGTGTGTATATATTTACACAAGCAAAATCTGTGTGGAATGCAATGGGAGAAGTCTTCATCAAAATGGGGTGACAGGCTGGTAGTGGTCTGACGTAGCCTGCCACTATCTAGGATGAGCCCTCCCACCTACCTTGCAAGGTCAAGCGTATGTGAGTGTAAACACACAGAGCAGCTCACCACGGGAAATTCACAATGACACCTAAAAAACGGATGTAACTATAAGTCTTGCAGAGTAATTAAAATTAATTAAAAAGCTTGAATCTTATGTTTTTGTAGCAAATCTATGCCTGGAATATGGAGTTGTGAAATAATTACTGCAATTAAGAATATAAAAACAAATTACATTAGTGTCACAAGTAGTGTTACAGTTCATGGATATTATTTTGTAAATTTGCTGATTGACATTTTCCAAATAATGATATCCCGGAAAGGAATGTATGAATCTCCTTGCAATGAAAAAAATTTGAATACGGAGTACTGTGCATCTTTCAGCAACTGAAAAGTCAATTGTTAACTGCATAAAGGAGGAAAAAATACTGGTCCATACATCTTTAGAATAAAATTATACCACAGATGGGTATTGGAACACATATATGTAACTATCTTGGGAGAATATAAGAAATTTTATCAGAACTAGTTAGTTTCTGTTCTGCTGTGCAATAAAGAACAACTCATAAAGTAGATTTTATTCATGTGTCATGTGATGTATTACGAGAAAGATTAAGAGAAAGAACTCAATGTTGTAATTTTCCCATTCTTATTGCCTCTGAGCAATTTTAATTTTTTTAATATCACTTGTTGCTACCACAATGAGCTATTGTTCACCTGAGTAGGCCACGTAATTTCAATTAACATACAAACAAACCTGTAATGCTCCAATGCATCTCCAAGAGAAGAGAAAACATTCGTCACCATCTTGGACACCTCCTGGGCCACTTGATCAGTTGACATCCACAATGTGGCAGTGACGCACGAAGACAACAGGTTCACAACACTCCACACAAGCGGAAAAGCTCCTTAAACCAACACCAGTTGAATGTGACAACCTCAATATTGAATTCTATACATTTTTGTGTTGCTTGTTGGGGAAAACAAACATAACTGTAATTCAGGATGTCCAGCAACACTGTAAACTGAATTTCCAGTACATTTCATGCTTTTTCCACAGAATTCATATATACCAAAAAAATATATGGGAAACTATTAATTAGAATAAAAATCATGCAGCTTATCTATGAGTATTTCCATTGTACATAAAACTGGTTTCACAATACAGCAACACGGTGAGGCGCAGCACGTCGAATGCTGACGGATGCAATTTCACTATCAAGCGACATTTGGTCAGTGATGAAGATGATTTCGGACCATGCTGCTGTGTGTTTTAAGAGTAAAAACATTACTACCAGCGAGTGCACTTGTAGACCATACTCAAGGAAAAATAGCATTCTAAACTCGCATAGCACAAACTATAGAACAGATATTATAAACATGACCATTTTGTGAATAGAATCTCAATAACAAATGGTTCAACTAATTAAAGGTTACGTTTGTTGTAGAGGCAAATAACTGTAAACAAGTGCTTTTCTCATGATAAATAATGTATTTGCCGCTGTTTTCTTTATTACGAAAGTACATATCTGATACTTTTTCTTTTCAGTTGTCCAATGCCAAAACCAGCAATGCTGTGATGTATTTATCAAGGCTCACTCTGGCTACAGCTCGTTGGGCCACATTGTATCGCCCTATTATGAAACCAATTAGTAATTCTCGTAAACCTGCTGTTTCAAGTTGGACTTGTAAATAAAAATCATTGTAACCAGAAAAAATATTGCCTACATTATGAATGTCATCTCTGCTTGAAGAAACAGTTTTTGACATAAATTTTCACTCAAAATTATGCTGCTATAATTAAACATTAAATGACAAATATATAAAATGAACAGAATAAAATTGTAAACAAATTAACAACATAGCTGCCTACCATTGCAGTGCATTCGGGTGAAAATTGTTGCACACTGGCAACAAACTTTAATATTAAACTACACTGCACCCATGTGTAGTTGAACGTCTCGCGAGAAAGTGTCAATTTATGATCGCATGAAAAAGGTTCACCATTATACAGCAATAAATTATCACCACCACTGTATATAGCTTTATTACCACCACAACAAGAAGATGTAACTGCCAAGGAAAAAAAATTGTATTTTATTTGCCTAAAACACATTACAGAAATGTTACTGATAATATACACAATACAAAAAAAATATGACCCTAAGACCTGGTACACACAATACACAATTCTAAATTGAATCCCCCAATAAAATATGTGAATAGCCATCTATGATTGCAACACTGATAATTTTGTACCTAATTTCATTAATTACGCACCTGCTTTCATGCAAGCGCAATATGCTCAGAGAGCTAATAACTGGCTTTAAAAATGTTACTTTGGTTGACTGTCACTGCATACAAAACTGTGAAATAGGTAGTAAGCCCACTTTTCAAATAATTTGTTAATTTTAAAATTTGAAGAGCTGCGAGCATTTTGGGTTAACCTTGAATTTAGGTGACACACAAGTCTTAAGGTGGTGGAAGAGGTTCCCCCCCCCCCCCCCCACAAATTTTCGCGATTAAATTTAAAAGTGAATTAATACGAAAATGTTTAGTGTTCAAAATATTTACAAAATAGTGGGTTTAGTATTATATGCATATTTATAATTCATTTGTAGAAACAGAAGAAACTGTTCACCTATGAGTCGGTGGCTGTCACAAGATGATTGATTGGTAATGCATGGCAAACTTGGGTTTCTCGTTGCACATGTTTCTGGAGCTGGCACCAGTCCATATAATGAAAAGGGAGCAGTGCAGGCTAGGAGGCGGGTATGTTGACAGCTGCATACTGTTGGGATTGGCGACCTTTACAGGGCGAGTGAGGCAGCTGTCTTGAAGAGAGATGGAAGAGTGTGCAAGCAATAGGGATTGGAAACATGCTGCTCATGAAGGGACTACAAGGGTGGAGGGTGGCTGACAGGAATAGCCAGGAGGAAGGTAGAGAAAAAACAAGAGGGGTGGTTGGTTCGAGTAACACCAGAGGATAATAGGGTGGCGACTTTGGGGTAGACAGACTCAACTGCTGCTCATTTGAGGCAGCAGTTGCCGTTCTCATTCTAAGAACTAAACTGACAGACTGCCACTTAAAGTGGAAAGGCAGGCGGGAGAAGCCACCCTACTGTGAGATAATCATCTACAGAAAGTGTGAAGGAGAGAGTGAGATGCAGATCCCATGCCACTGTGGCCTGCTGTGACAGACTCTGTAAGAGATAAACATCTACAGCCTGAATTGCGGGTCACCGAATTACCAGCTTTGCAAGCCTCACACTGCAGCTCCACCTTGTCATTTTAGTATTTAAAATCTTTTGAGCAATATGAAATTTGACATACATTACCTGGCAACTGACTGCTTCAATTTTACTATCAGTAAAATAAGGGTGTGCTGAATTTTAAAACTATACATATTAATTATTTTTAATTTTCTGAATATAAACAAAGTTGAATTATGCTGAGAAATGTGGCACACAACCTTGTAGATTTGATATGTTTTATTCAAAGTTTCAAATATTAATTGTTTAAGTTGCCCTAACCTAAGGTCAAAAATATATTACTAAAGTATTTTTTGAGTGCTGCTTTTATTCGCCGATTTTGAAGATTTATGTGAAATTAATTTACATATTTTTTCTGTATGTTTACTTAAATTATCAAATAGTACATAGTGTGATACTGACTTAACACAGATTTACATCAGCTTTGCAAAATAATTTAGGTGCTAGTAGAAGTCTTTCAGTTCATTACTCATACGTACATTGTATCTGTATCGGATATCAGCTGTTTCGGCAAGGAAGTATCAGTTCATACTAGTATCTGTAAAAATCTGTATCGGCTCAGCCCTAAAAAATAGTATGAATTGATATAGAGATATTTTTCACGAGTATTTTCTAAAAATAACATAACTTTTTGTAGAAAATTTTTTAGAGCAGTAGAATAATGAATTCTTTAGAGCATGTGTTTTAATTCTATAAACAAAAGGAATGCCATTTTCTACCACATATATTGCTGGTAAAATCCTGTTTACTATATTAATAAAACAATAAATGCTATGAACACACTTTGAAAATGCTACAAGGAGACAAAAATAATGCTATTTTCCACCAACTCTACCGGCATTACGCAATTCCTGACTATACCACACACCCACTTTCGCATCATCTGAATGTGCCTTCACTTCAACAAGGTGGGGTTACAACAGTATTAGAGGCTGGTCACATGCTTGCAGGATACACCCTTGTAATGAGAGCCATACTACAGACACGTATGTCCAACTTGTACTGTTCACTCTAAGTCAGATATCACGTCAACCTCCCAGAAGTGAGACTGTACTATCGGCAGAGCGTGTCGCCCATAGTCACGTTGTTCTACGGCATACCAAGGGATGGCGCCAGCACCACCAGCAGATGACTCTAGCAGACAGCTTCGCTCGAGGGGCGATACTCACCACTCCACCACACCCCCGCGTCAAAGAGGGCTTGCGGACAAGGCAAATTTAAGTCCATGAGCCGCCTAAAGACACAGTACACCTAGTGCCCTCCACCGCTCTGAACTGAGCCGGAAGGAGCCTACTCCAGCAGCTTGCTATACTGTTCCAGGTACTAAAGTTCACTCTGCTGATCACCAGATCCTCACAACCTACCAGACGCTCTTCAGCGATTACGCCAACGACCTCTGGACCTTCCAGAGGTTCTTCACCACCAGCTCCCGAAAACGTCGTCAACACTCTTGCCTTACCTGCTGGTAACCGCAATCGCCCCAACACTACCACCTCTGGTAGTGGTTCTCGAACGTCCCTTCTGGACACCTCACGCTCGCCTTACCTGCTGATAATGGCAATCAATACACCACTATCCTTCTGGTAATAGTTCTCGAAGGTCCCTTCTGGATGACCGTTAGATTTAGTTAGGGCAAGTTATTTTCATAGCTACCTAGCCAGATCACCTTGTTCAGTAAGGACCAGGTCTCCTTCACCTGGATTAGCATAGTCTAACTTCCACTCAATTCAAGGCTAGTTTAGGAGGTAGTATGAGCCATCGTGTATATTCTTTTTAAAAATATATGTACTCATGTTTACTTCTGAGTGTTCATTTTTTAGTGTAACTGTGATAGTCCAGCGTAGATACAACACCTACCATGGTAAAGCAGGAGACAGTGATAAACCAAGTAGTGTAGGACTACAGGCTCCCTTCACCAGGACGCAAATACACCAAAACACATGCATTAGCAGGCCACACCTCATTGTTGTAGCCATCCGCAGAGGCGAAGCCATCCCAAGTTGGCATCTCCAACCCCTGGTTCGGGGGCTAGCGGACTACCCCCAGCAGCCCATCCCGGGCCGCAACCAGCCCAGCAACAGCACCTCAGCACCAGGTGCAGCAACAGCCATCAACAGTCGCCACAGCCACCCGGACCACAATCCAGACAAGGTAAACCTGTGGCAGTGTGCCAATCATTTGGCCAGACCGTGAAAGCGGCATCAGACTTCGTGCGCAGTAGACAGGCCATGCAACCTGCCCTCTACACTGGCCGTGCCCCAGTCCATCACTACTAGGCACTGGCATCTTAATACCATGTAACTAGCAACACGGACAAAATTATACTTGACCGAGGCAACTTCCTCTCAGCCTAAGGCTGCCATGCATCATAGTATTTAAAAAATAATTAAAATTAGTTATATAATTTTGAAAATGCTGATTAATAAAATCTGTGTCAAGTTCTGACTTTTAATTCCTACATTTCAATTTGAATTTCACTCTTCAAATTCAATGTTTACATTACACTGTCAAAGACTTAACTGACTAACTCTACTGTGAGAGTAGTGCACATCTATGGGCGTTATAATTATACATAAATATTTTTACGGTTATTTTATACTAAACAACTGACGCACGACGCATTTTCACATCGTTGACGTACACTCTACTTTTGACTTTGCCCCATCTTGGAAGTAATGTTGAACCCTTTGCGCAAGTCTTACCCCACACAGTACTGAAGAGGCTGAGCACATGCCGACAGGGTGCACCAGCGCAATGTTGGGTGCAATTACAAACACGTGACTCCAACTTGTACTGTTAGCCAAGATTCTCCAAGAAATATCACGTCAACACTCCTGACGTAAGATTGTACTGTCTGACTGAGCCACTGCTGCTCCCTCCAACCAAGGCCACGTAATTTCACGGTGAGCCCAGAGAGGGCAGCACCCATTCCACCAGCACCCTGCAGCCCCAGCACTTTAAATTCCAGACTCCTGCCGCAGAGGCTATCACCCTGCACCCTTGACCACAGAAGTTCCTGTACCATATTAATATAAAAGGGCTGGTGCAACCTGCAATCTTCAGTCTCTGCTCCTCCACCGCTCTCGTACAGAGCCGGAGGAAGCCATCAGGTTCGCGCTTGCTGGTACACTCGCATATTCCACCTCTCTTCTTGGGCCGGAATCTCTACCAGTGAAGGCCACATCAAACAGAAGCCTCTTCTGCAGCAGCTGCAGACCATCTGCTTTTGGAAGACTGGACCCTCCAACGACTACTGAAGACTTCAGTTCCTTCCTTACCACTCCCTGGTATAGACCCCAAAACTGGTAATAGTCGCTACTAAGTCCCTTCAGGATCACTTAGTCCACTGGATGGTGACTGCATTGTTGACATTACCTCTCTGGTAGCTGTTCACCCCTTCTGTTCATTCAAAACACCAGGTAATAGTTAGGCAAGTCGTAAATCACTTAACTTAAGAGGTAATCATTACCTCATTTCCCAGCAAGATTTGAATCAGGTATCTTTCACCTGGAATTACGCAGGTTAAAAATTTAGCGTCAAAGCAAGTTAGGGTAAAAGGTAGTACAGGGCCAACGTGTTATTTTTACTCCGTCAATATAACATGTGAATTCTAACTATTTCTGAGTGTTTAATTTACTGTGTGTCATCCTGTTGTTTTCCTATGCAGTTTCAGCACACTAAAGTGAAGCTGGCAGACCACCAGACACTAAGTCAAATACACACAAATTAAGTGGCCACCCAAGCTCTGCCTCCTGGTAGACTTTGGTAGAGCCTATACCACTAGAAAATCGTCCACCAGGTGAATTGAACAACTAAGCTATTCCATACTCCACCACCGCACTTTATGGGGCCAGAAGGGAGCTGGAATTACCCTGGACTGATCAACCCCCTGTGGATACAACACCCGGCTATTCCTGTCAAACAGTTACAACAACGCCTAATGATCTGTCTACTGCTCTACAAGGAGCTGGGCATAAGGAGCAAAAGGTAATAGTTCCTGCTTGGGAGACTGCAAATATTCAGAAGTACACTTTAGGGAATTACGGCACCGGCTCTGCTTTCGTGAGGCATTAGGTGCATCCATAGTTTCCCATGCCTTACACCCAGAAGAGAGATAGACAGAGAAAAATAAGAAGTCAGCTCACACCTCTGAAACTAGCTTGCCTTGGAACCCAAAGTCCATAGTTGCACATTACACTTCTACCGAACAGGGCAGAGTTCATACCGCCCGCCCTACTCAGAACTGCCAACTCCCCTATTTCCACATAGTCAAACTCCAGGCCCAATTCACACCGTGGTCAAAGAATTTCTAAGGGGCCAAGAACCTCCACTAGTGATCGCAAACATTTGGATTTGAGGTCACCTACATCAGCCCCCAGGAGTCAGCAGTATTCCATAAAGCCAGAACGTGCCACAACCTACGCGCATCCAGGCAACTACCAGCCCTCACCACGCCAGATAAGTTTCCAGCTAAGGTCCCACCAGTAGAAGGCCAGCATACCACTAGGTAAAAATGTGATTAAGGGGCAGCCAACTCGGACTGTAACAGCGGTTCTAGACTTTGTGCCCTTCAGACTGGCCACCAGACATGTCTAGTAAATTGGCAGTGCGCCAATAAAACACTAAAAGTGCCCAATGCAAATCATGATTCTGCCATCATGAGTCAAAACTGTAAAAGTGACTAAGACGTCATCATCCTATTTTAAATGTTATGTAACCAGAGACAGTGTAACTTTTAATCCCAAATGTCTACGGTCATTGTTTGGCGTGACTAGCCCCAATAAATAATGGTTGTTTAATTTTTTCCACTCCTATAGGGCATGCATCAAATCTGTTTACGTGGCGCCCAATGTGGGGGTTCTAACTGCAAAGGTATAGACTAAGCAGTTAGGACTAAGCCAGCCATGCCCATCCTTAGTAGCCGGCAGTCAAAACCCTCAAGGACTTCAGGGAGTCCAGTAAATATCCTTTGGCATTCAACACTATCCCAAATCATGTCTGACTGGACAGAGTCTACCTGATGTCTCAGAGTCTACAATGGCCGACAACAACATGCTCGAGATGTGCAATATGGATACATGCTCTAGCATGAGAGTCCATGTTATCTATTCCACACACAGCTCCTGACACTACCACTACCACTGTTTGGGGTGGGTAGATGAACCCAGGTACACAGACGGTCTAGAGTACAGCTGTGTAGACTGCCGCCAACACCAAACACTATGCTGCAAATTGCTCGAATGCACCGGACAGATTACCTATTTGGTACGGTGCATGGTCTGTGTGCAAGACGTTTATCACATGTGCATCGGATGGCCTGACGAACCAGTCAGGCATCCTGGAATGGTGTAACGAGGTGAGATCTGCAGGCGTAACCAAGCCTATCAGCCAGAGCCCGGTCACTTCCTTGACATTTCCAAATTTGGAGGTCAACTGCATTAAGACCCAAGTTCCTTCACAGAGGTGTCTGAAAGGGACTTTGAGGATCACAGAATTCTTCTAAAACAATGGCTTGCAAGGTTACAGAAACAACTTTAAGGAAAAGCCCTTGACTGGTGGGGGAAGAATGGTGAGTTTCTGACAGAGTGGGGACAACTTTGCTTCAGTCTTGCCTCCTTACTGGCGAGGAAGTTCTGGCTGCCCTCATCTCTGAATTCCACAGCCAAACACAAGCTCGAGAGGAAGAAGATAAGTTATTAATTTGCAAGAATGTGCAGATGTACAAGCGTATTGATCCCAGAGAGAGCGAACAAAGCTGTGAGAGACACAATACAGGTATGCTCCTTCCCACATTAAGGAAACTAATACTGTTTCTGAAACCAGCCACTGTGGATGAACTCGTGGAGCGAGCAAAAGAGGTAGAAAAGAATAACAAGGCACAGGTCCTGTTAGACAAGTCACGCACCTCCAAGATCGCCAAACCAGCCTCTCCTCCCGAGCGGAGGGTCATTCTCAGCCCACCCCCTCCCCTTCCCAGACACTTCCCTAGTGCTGGTTCTGCACATCCCAGCATCTCAACAGAGATTGCCCCCACAGGCAAGGCCAAGAAGGGGAAAATAAAAGCAACACATGGGTGCCAGACGCATTGCCGCGTTCAACTGACATTAAGGGACCTGTCCAGGCGGGAAATGCCACAGTTGAGATGCGCGCAGGGCAGCCACCCCAGGCGAAGGAGGGCCCAGTAACATCACGAAACTGAACCACGCCTACGAGTATGATATCCCACCTGAAGCTCCACATATTCAAATGGAGATAAACTGCCAAGAACTAATAGCTTTACTCAACTCCGCTGAAACGGGGAACTTCATATGGAGTGATATTTTGACAGAAGATCAGAAGGCTAGTTTACTCCATCAAATTCACCTCGCATGGATGGCTCAGCCCTGTCAGACCTTGAAGGTCGACGTGAAAACCTCTCTTACCATAGGCATTCATCACCTCATACACACAGCGAACTTCGTGGTATCGCCCAATATTGTGGAGGACATCATCTTGGGCCAGCCTTGGCTCAATAGCCAACAGTGTGTGATGGACCACAGAAAGAAACACGTATATTTTGGGGAAAAGAATAGGATAACTATTCACTGGGAACACAGCCCAGAGGCTATTCTAGCTCCACCTGTAAAACCCGTAGATATATAACACAAACTAGACATCACAAAATTTTTCGAGCTACAGGAAATTTTAGATGAACACGCCAGTGTTTTCTCCCACCAGACATCACTATGCCAGAAGCATAGTATCCAACATGAGGTATGTCTGACTACAGACATACCAGTCTATAATAGCCCATTTAATGTGTCCGAAAGGAGGTGACACGAAATCCTCTTGCAGGTGGAGGATATGAAGGAGCTGCAATTGTAGAACTATTAAATTCCCCGTACAACTATCGCATTGTACTAGTCCCTAAGAAATAAAAATAAGGTGGTTTACATTTTAACGTAAACTATAAAGATCTAAATTACATGACACACCCAATCGCCCCTTCCTCCATAGACCCAAACATACTCTGCGAGATATCAGGGAGGACTCCATTTTCAGTACTCTGGATTTACAGTCCTTATACTGGCAGATTGCGGTCCACCCTGATTGACGGAAGTATACTGCCTTTACCACTCCTGACGGGGAGATGCTTCAATTCGATGTCATGCCCTTTGGATTGGGGAACGCCCCCTGCCACCTTCCAGCGACTTATGTTCACAGTAGTTCTGACAGGTTGCATAGGGCAATTTTGCTTCCTGTACTTGAACGACATTATTGCATACTCCAAGACATGGGAGGAGTACTGTTCTCTCCTCCAGTGAGTCTTTGATCAACTCGAGATGGACGGTCTCACATGCAAACAAACGTAGAGGCATTTTGGAAAAACTTTCATCAATTACTTTATCCACATAGTAACCCTGGAAGTTAATTACCCTCAACCCAAGTCAATTTGCACCATTCAAGAGGCAGAACGATCGACCAATAAGCAGACGCTTTTGCCGCTACTTAGAGCTATGTAATTGGCTACGAATTTTCGTACCTAACACAGCGCTCCAAAAGGCTCCCCTCCACAAACTACTCGAAAAGGAAGAAGCACAATGGAAGTGGACCATGGATCGCCAAGACACATTCCAAACCCTCAAACTTGGCTTTGCCAATATCTCCCTTTAACACCGCCCACAAGAGGGAAAACCTCTGATCTTGGAGATGGACATCGGCTGGGAGGGAGGGGTTAGACACCATACTGTACCAGGAGGATTGTTAGGGGCTGACACAGGTTATCGCTTATTCCAGGATCCATTTCAACAAGACTGAGAGGCACTACCACATATACGAGCAGGAATGTTTTGCTGTCATTTGGACCGTATGCAAGTACAGGTACCACCTCGATGGCAAGCATTTTGTGTTTCATACAGACAGTATAGCACTCATGTGGCTCCACGAGTCATGTAACCACAAAGTGAAACTCTGACAGTGGGAAATGTTTCATATGGAGTTTGACTTTGAAGCACAACACTGCCCAAGCAAGCTAAATGACCTCCCGGATGCATATCGCATCTGCCAGACCTGGAAGGGGAACCAAAAGAGGAGGAAGAGTGGGAGAAGTTGAATCCTCCCCCCGTTCCAGTCCAAAGCCCTGAAGAAGTTCTGAGATTACAACAGTCGCGTATCACAAGAAAGCAAGTCTCTTTATATCAACAGCAGGATCCAGATATCCAACATCTTATTAAAGAAGTACCCTGTAGATAGCGATTATGAGACAACCTCGTGTAATCTCGTACCAGTCAACTGAGAAATGCTGCAAGCAATCCAAGAGTAATACATATGGGATGGCATCAGCTGGGATGTCCGGCAGTATGTCGCAGGATGTGAGACATATTGCCGGGGCAAGGCTTACCCCATCCCCCCCGCCATCATCAATGTCCAGACAGCCGACCATGGCATAGGTGAACCTGGCCGCCAACATCATGGACCCCTACCCACGCAGTACTCGATGGAGCCGGTACCTGCTGGTTGTCACCAATATGTTTTCTCGCTGGGTGGAAGCCTTTCCGCTCCCATTTTGTTTCCCAGCTAAGAAACATGCAAAATACTCCGAAAATTAGACACTGAGATATTCCCTCGATGGAGGTACCTACAGGTCATCCTGACAGACAACGGCACCCCGTTTACAAGCAGCAGAGGGCTGCTTGTAAAAGATGGGCAGTGGAGACCTGGACAATACTCCCCATACCACCCCCAAGCAATCCTCTCTGGGACGGAATCAAGAGCGTTAAAAAAAACTCAGCTCAGTGTGGGTGAGGACCATATGCACTGGGATAAGAATATCCCTTTGATACTCTTCGCACTCTGCCGGAGAGAGAACAAAGCCATAAACTCTAGCCCAAGTCAGCTCCTTCTCGGATGCACACTCTAATCTCCAGGGGACTGGCAGTGGGACACTACTCCCACAACCATGCCCATGCCTACCAACATCTATCTGGCCGCCTCAGCCAGAGTCAAGAAGGCGAGGGAAGCCCAAGAGAGGTACCTTTCTCATAAGTACCCACCACCCGCACAGAAGTGCGCAGATTTACCCTTGGAAAGAGATTTCTCATCCAAAGTCACCCTCTCAGCAAGGCGACAAGCAAGTATGCAGCTAACCAAGCCAATAAGTGGGAGGTACTTTTCCACATGGTGGGAAAGTACGGAAATGTGTACTGGGTAGAGGATAACCGTGGACATACTCAGAAAGTTACCTGTGGGCAAATGAGGCCTTGTTCCTGATGGGAACCAAGACAAAGTGGATCCTCTCACCCAGGCACTAGGATCAGAGGTAGAGGACGACACACCCCGCAGCCTGTCCGAGAGGTCAAACCCCTGCCACCCAGCAAACTCGAATCTCCACAAGCCACCGGAGAAGAGTCTCCACATCTGATCTTCACAAGGACTTTGTCCTAACCACGACACAGAGGTGGAGTGTCTATCCACACCCTCCCCTCTTCACCGAGTTCCTACTTGCAGCACTCGTCAGCCCAACGAAGCAAGACGACCCAGGGATCAGCGGTCTCCTGATGGAGCCCACCCAGGGATCAGTGGTCTCCTGATGGAGCCCACCCAGAGGCCTCCCAAACCCAGTGTCATCTCCGAGAGAGATGAGCCTCAACAAGCCGTTGAGGTAGAGGTCCCAGAAGAACCTTTACCTCTGGCCCCCACGACGTCGGCTACCATGGTTCGGAAGGACCTGGCCAATGCCCGGTCTGCTCTATGCTGCTGGATGGCGCCGCAGCCCTCGCTACTTCCCCTCCAGCCCAGGAGGAGGAGCACCCACCAGAACCAGAGCTATATATATTGCTGATACCGCCACCGCTGGGCCCTGTTCCATCTATGCCACCTCCAGTGGATGCAGAAACCAGCTAAGTCTAGGAGAGAGGTGCACCCTGCGTGCCATCCCCCTCCCCAGCTCCAGAGAACCTGTTGCCGGACAATGACGGGGCCTCCACCTCGAGAACCCTCCAACCGGCCCAGGAGCCCACAAGTCACACAATCATGAAGTGTATTACCTACCCTGTCTTTATAAGCTGTGCATCGGATGATCATCACACCTCAACAACACATAACCAACAAAACCGAGAGTGGTGTACAGGAAGACATGAATCAAATTGAGAATACCAGTGTTTTGTGAGGAGACGTGAAACACTTAGACTGAGCCCCAAATTCCTACAATTACCATGCAACCAATCATATATATTTTTGTCCACATAAAAAAATAACATTCTTCATTTTGTCTGCAACTTTGAATGAAATATGAAAATTCCTAAATTAAGTTTCAGATGTGAGACTGCACCAAAATTACACTATTTTAAACACAGTATAAGGGAAAAGCAATTTGGTTTTGATCAGTTTTAAAATTCCTCCATTGTGGATTAAACAAGGTAACAAGCATCAAGTCAAAATGAAAACAAGGTTACATTCGTTAGATGACTTAATTTCACTGAGTATTATCATAACATCAATGACTATACAAAGGAGGTAAGCATTTGATACATATAAATTTAACATGTAATTAAAAGGTTTTTTTGTTAATTAAAATGAAAGCAATGATATGAGAGACATTATCAGATAGCTTGCCAGAGGTCTCATTAAATAAACATACAAATAAAAAAATTTACAAGCTAAGCAGTTTTCTAAACACATTTTAAAATTCAGGAATTCCATATGTGAAATCACACACATTTAAAATTACAGTAGCTATTAGGGGTTTGTTGGGAATTTTATGGGAGGTGCACGTCATATTGGGGGGGATCTTGTGATGATAGCAGATATTAAAAGTTCATAATTTCATTTCTTAAAGTTTTGCTGGATGATAGTCACACCAAAAATTATACACTGCATGCCACATGCATTTACAGTAACAGGCTAAGTAATTTTAAGTATGCTTTCCTTGATGATGCAAGTCATTTTCACCTTCAGGAAGGTTGGATTAAGGGAGACAGCAAGACATCCTTCAAAATATCACGAACTCAACATGGTAGAAAAGAAGAGGCAAAAAACTTAAACGCCTTGCATAACACAGCCCAGGTGGTATGCCGAGAAAATGAACTATACGTTAGACTCACCGATGACAGAATGAAGCAACGTTTTACACCATATTAGGGTGTAAATTAGGACAAGCTAATTACTGCATCACCATATTTGCTTGAACAAGAAAGTGAAGGAAGAACATTGCATCATCACATTCCAATAAGGTCGTTATCGAAACGAATTAATATATTAACAATAAAAAAATATACATATAATAACGATACATTACTTAAGAGTGCTGCCATCTATACCATAAATAGAATGAAAAATTTAATTAGCAGACATTTAAAATAACTTGATCAGGATTATTATTTTTTTTTAAATATTTTAGAACATATATATTTAGATAAAATATAATTCATTACAGATAATAAACCATTAGCATAAACATTATACAAATAACAGAGATAAAATTTAACACAAATAATAACTGATTGCAAGAAAATATCAAGGAAAAGGCTTTGCCGGGGAAAATTTTTTTTACCTCCAAAGGTAAATACATAAATGAGGGAGGAGAAAGAAAGAAAAAAGAAACAAAAAAAAAAGTAAGCAAAAAACACACCGTGCAACTAAACAGCACAGAAGGCAGAAGTGCACCCTGTACCTCCACCTCAGGTAGTCACACCTTCGGAAGGAGGTGTAACCACACCACATTGAAGGGGGAGGAGAAGGTGCCAAGCACTCTCCCAGACGGCCGCCCTTATCACGCCGAGGAGGGAGAAGAAGAGACTACCAGTCCACTCACCCTGATGGCCATGACAGTTATAATACCTGGAGGCATCAGAACCAAACACCTGATTCAGCCTCCAACCCGGACGGCTATGCCCCTCCAATAAGCTGTCAAGGTAGAGATATTGGAAGACTCTACCTCCAACCACCACTATGTCGGTCCCGTCGATCCAGGAGGACATGGCCGATGCCCTGATCTCCATGCTGGATGGCACAGAGGTCACTGATGCATCCGCACCTGCAAGGGAGATGGATGATCACCCGGTTGTAAAGGTAGGGGACCCCAAGAACCCTGACCCCAGGCGACCACATTAAGGATGCCCTTCCAAGACAATAGGGTGCCCAGCGATTCTCAGGTGCCAGGCGGCCCCAAGCAGGTCCCCACCTGGGAATCAAAAGAAGAGCCTAGCAGTCATAGGAGGGAGATGCCGGCGCATGCCTGCAACCTCCCCCCTCAACCAGGCAGCTACCGTGAAGCTCCCTGGCAATCCACAGTGCGTTCACGTGGCTGTATCCCACACATGTGGCCCTCCGGAAGAATGGTCGTCACAGGAAAACAATTTGTGCAACCCACACTCAGTGAATCATGTCATGTAAGTTCACATACAAACATTCCATGCTGTCAAATTGCTGTGGGTGAAGTCTAAATAAGTACCAACTAAACAGACTAACTTTTGCAGCAAGCCTATGCTGCTCCACTAATGTTGTGTACTTAACTACGTGATAAATACTGAACTGTGTAAAACCAGGAATATAGTGATAGACTAGTGTACACGCCAATAAGCGCTACCTGTGAAAAATTTTTTCCGACGCTACAATTAAAAGTGCCAAAATGAAGCCTGTAACAAGTTACCAGTATGTGTAAAAACATTGAAGTGTCACACTGAACTTTCGCGAGAAAGAAACCAAGCATATGCCCATACCTAAAATAAACTTTCAGCAAGAAAAAATAATACATTGTAAATATTAATTATCCTCTTTAATCTTGTTGAATGTTTCGTGTTTTTAATTTCTTGTTAGCCAGAGTTGTAAATACTAGTTGCTAAATGTAAATGCTGACGTTTCCATTAAGGATTACAAATTGTTTTGCCAAAGGAAAATTTGCCAGAGATTATGTCTTTTAAAAATTGTTCTTCAGTGTTTAAATATTGTAAATATATTTGCAACTTTTTAAGTGTGACCGTAAGAAGACACATAATTATAAAATGTTAAAAGACAATTATAAATTTAACTTCATATGATATGTTGTAAATAACTTTCATGTTAAGTATGCGATGGTGCTGCAGCACTCCTCATGCTAGTTGGACTATTTACCACCTGATCGCAGCGCTTAAAGACATGCTCCATGGGCACCTCAGATTCCACCTCAGTCTTTCTTTCATTTCCCACCCTCTTTCCCCTTCCCGGTGCATCACAATATTGAGATTTGTATGTGCCAATACTGAGGGTTCTGTAAGTGGAAAGGAACTATGTATAAATGTAATATTAATTACAAGAGTCCAAAGTTTTTACCTTTGTATTAAATTTTATTACAAAGTGCCATATATTTCAAGGTTGAGCTAACCGGTAATGAGTGGTGTAGATACTATCCTTGGCCCAATTTTCATGATAGCTGGGCTTTATTCAAGGTTTGATTATTGTCACTACGTAAGGTTTTACACACATGGGTTCAAGGTGGTAATTTGTGTGGTCAGCTTAAAGTTGAGTTTATTCATTATTTATATACATTTATGCCACGCTATTTTGATGTTAGAATTTTTTATAATTGTTGTGCACTTCTTAATGTGCATATTGTTAATGTTATTTAATTATGTGACTTTTCAACCTGAGATGGCTTCTGGTCATTTAATGTATTTTTCAATTATTTGACTTGAATTTCAAAATCTTTTATCTCTGGCACTTCACATGTATTTTTAAATAATTGTTTTGGGAATGTTTTGCAGCATTGCCAATAGTATTATCTTTGTACCAAAGAATAATTGTGTTATGCAATTTGGGGCTTGAATCTCATTGAACGGTTGTTTTTATATTTTGCCAATTTGTACTAAGTTTTCAGTATAAAGATCTGAACTGCTATTGTATTAAAATTTGTAGTTTGTTTGTTTCATGTACACAATGCGCTGCAATGTGAGTTTCGTGCACGGATTGCAGAGGAACGACTTGGTGGCCATGCTTCGCAACCTGGAGGTCACCTTCGATGAGACAGTAAATGTTTCACAACTTCGCCACCTTGCAGTACAACGTTTATGTGAGGATTCTGCCACCATGCAGCCCCTCCCTCGGCAATTTTGAACCCGGTGAGTCAGAAATCCTTGTCCACAAATAAATTATTTATGCTATCTTTAGACAGGATTACCCCTTGTTTCCTTTGAGCCCGTTTTAATACTCCAATTTTTCATTGCCATTTCCAAGGTGGCTTGTTTGAGCCTTTGTCCTGAAGACCACCTGCTCAAGGCTATCTTGGTCAAGATCAAGGGCCTTATATTACAGCTTTTGGATGAGGAATTACTGTCACTGCAGGATGGCACCTTTGTTGGTTTCAAGTTGCAAGTTTAACACACATTGTTCCCCCTCCATTAAAAGACAATGTGAAATGAGTTCACCTTCTAAAACCTGATTAATCTGTTTGCGACTTCGTTGAATCCATTTGTGCATTTGACAATGTTATGTGCCTACCTTTAAATGAAATTGATTTAATTAATGTTATTGTGGATAATTTTGCGCCTCATGTTAAAATGCATTGTAGATGATGTACCTACCCCCCCCCCTCCAAATTTTACTGAAATACTGCAATTAGTGGTAGAAGTCCAAGGCAGGCTTACCACCTGTCATCAATATCAAACTAATTTTCCATCGCGTAGATGCTTTTGCAATGAAGCGACAGCGGGTGTGACTGGGCAGGTTTTGCCATTGCAAGGCGTTGGATAACGTGAATAGCACGGTCCGGTTGTGCACTGTGCTAATTGGGCCCACGCTGGTCACCTGGTTGGAGAATGTAAATTTGATAAATGCAGTTTAGCTGAACGACGGTGTTTTCATTGTGGTGAACTGGGCCATGACCGTTGCTTTTAAAAGGATCCGGGAAATGGAACGTTACTGGTCAGGAGCGTGGTTGTGTCAGTCGCGTGGGCCGTAAAATCCACATAGCAATCAAAGGTGTGTTGTTACAGTCAACTGCGGGGAACAGAATTTTCCTGTGCTGATTGACACCAGGGCAACGCACTGCATCATGGGTGAGGCATTTTTAAACTGCCTTCTCAAATTTAAAAGTTTGTCTAAAGCGTGTGTCAGCATTATGCCGGAGAAGTGTTTCTGTGTCACTAATGGTGATATTGTGAGGTCAGACGTTGTTGCAGACCTGAACTTTAAAAGAGACAGATATTCCTGGATGTTTCTGTTCTGGGCATTTTCCCATCTTTCTCAAGATCTTATTTCAGGAGTGGAGTTTCTGGGAAAAACCAGGACATTGGTAAATTTTGATTCTTACTATCTTTCTTCTGACTTTCTGCAGAATATACGTATAGGTCTTCGCACGGACAACACTATGGTGATTTTTACCACCTTCGCCCACGGCAACAGGAATGAAACCTATTTCAAGGTCGGCTTAGAGTAGCTGAGAGAGGAATCCATGACGAGATTACATCACGGATTGGGAAGTGTAATATTCTTCCATATAAATTCGCCTTGACTGATAATATTCCAGTGCATGACTGACAATTCAGGTGCCCCTCCCCCCTCCCTAAAGCAACAAGCCTTCCAGGATATAATTGCGAAATTGTTAGCAGCAAGTATCATTGTGCCATCAACTTCGGATTACTGTTCTTCCAGCTTTTTAGTCATGGAAAAGGACAGTGACAAATGTAGTTTAGTAGTGAATCACTCTTTAGTGAATAAAATAATACACAAACACAAGGATCCTTTTCCTTCGCTGACGATAGACTGCGCCCCTTCAACATTTGGTAAGGCCTGAGTATTTTTCGGTCCTTGATCTGAATAATAGTTTTCATCAGTGCCCATTAGACCCTTCTTGCAGGAAATACATAGCCTTTAGCACGCCTTGGAATCAGTACGAGTTCACACGGATACTGATGGGCTCCAATTTAGAAAGTCAAACCCTATCCCATGTTCTCGATCACATTCTGTCTGAATTCTAATTCAAATTCAAACTCAAATTTGTGTTCAATTACATTGACAATATTATTGTTTACTGTGAAGACTTAAGAATATCACTGGAATAATTTTAGGCAGGTATTTACTACGATGCATGAGGTAGGGCTTACCATTAGCCCGAAAAAGGTCACGCTAGGCTCAAATAAAGTTAGGTTCTTAGGATACCTGCTCTGGGAGGGGCGTTTGCTCATTAACCCAGATTGCATCGCTCCTATTTTGAGTTTCCCGCACCCTAGGACACTAAATGGTGTCCAGAAGTTCCTTGGGATACTGGGCTATTATTCTCGCTTCATTGACCATTACTCTGAAATTGCATCCCCTTTAAATCATATAAAGATGAAGGGCGTGGAAATTACATGAGGTCCAAAGCACGTAAACGCCTTCCTACTTTTGAAGAAAGTTTGGTCATCGTGACCTGCCCTTCATCTTCCCGATTTCTCCAAGTGTTTTGTGGTTCATGTAGATACCGCCTCCCTGGCTCTAGGCATGGTCCTGAGCCAGCGGACAAAACGCGGTCTTGCATCGGTAGCCTTTGCAAGCCGTAGCCTTTAGGAAACGGAACACAAATTAGGGTTTATGAGAAGGAGACCCTAACCAACATCTTTGGTTTGAAGAAATTCGCATCCTACATTAAACACAAGGAATGCGATTTATTCACTGATAATCAGGCTCTGAGTTGGGTCTTGAACCTTCCCCAGCAGCTAGGGAAACTGGAGCAATGGGTCTTGTGGCTCTCCAGGTTTCATTTTAAAGTCCACCACGTCCACGACACAGACAATAAGGTCACCGATGCACTCTCGTGCATGTATAATGTGGACGACTTCAAGGTGACTCAAGACAAGGCTCCCGTTGCATCTATTACTTTAATACAAGGTTTTCCCAAATTTTTTGTTGAGCTGCGTCAGGCACAATCTAACGACAATTTCTGTTCTCAAGTGGTTAAGGACCTTAATGTGGGCATAGTTCTGCACAATGTTTTGGATAGACACTCTCCGTTTCATTGGGAAAAGTGGAACATTGCGTAAGATCATAGTCCCACAGTCTTTAGGTCATATGGTGATCTCATATTTTCATGACTCTGTGTTTGGGGGTCACCAAGGAATAAGTAAAACTTTTCAGAAAATTGCCAACTATTTTGCTTGGCCTACGCTGAGGAGTGAAATTTTTGCATTTGTATGCTCATGCGAGGCCTGTCAAAAATGCAAGCTGCCCCAGCAGGCCAATGCGGTGCCAAGTGTGGTCAAACTTCCGGAAGCCCCGTGGGACACTGTCCATCTCGATGTGTTTGGCCCTTTGGTCCGATCCAGGAAAGGGAATGCCTGTGTACTCATTCTCTTGGACACCTTCTCCAAGTTAGTTTGTAAGTTTACTGCAGCTTAGGAATATGAAGTCATCCACCATTGTCAAAGCCTTGTGTCAAAAGGTTTGGAAGGTGTTCAGTGCTCCGGCGGAGATTATGACCGACAACGCTCTGTACTTTACATCAACCGACTTTAGGGTTGTGCGTTTTAGGTGGGCGATCAAACATTTCATCTCTAGTACATATTACCTTAGGGGTAATCAGGTGGAAAGGTTAAATAAAAATCTTACAGCTTGCCTCACCATATTCTATAATCGGGAATACATTCGAGATCAAGATTTGGATTTCATTAATGTAGGATTTTAAAATGCTTTGCATAGTTCCACTGAGGTTCCTCCATCTCTGCCTTTCCTCAGACGCCCTCTCAGTCATCCACTCCTAAATATTGAAATATTCCACCATTTCCTCTCCTCTCACTGACTCTGGCCGGGACAAATTGCTTGGCGAGGTTCACAACTGGTTGGGCATGGCAAAAGATTTGGTGAATGAACGGTTGAGTAAGTCCCGATCTCCCGTGCAGTTTGTTGTCGGTGACCTCATACTCGTGAAGAGGTACCTTCTCGTCAAATGATGTCACGAGCAAGCTGTTGCCCAAGCACGTCAGGCCGTTTAAAATCTATAAATGTTGGGGCCCTAACACAGTCAAATTAGTTTCCCCATCTTCAGGCAAGTCTCATTGAAAGGCACACGTGTGCCAGTTGAAAAAGTTCACTCCCAGACCATAAGATAGTGCAGCTGTTGCTTTTGTTTATGTTTTAATTTTGTGTTTGTAAAATGTTTGTAAATTGTGTGTGCACCTTTTTTCCTCATCTTTTTTCCCTTCTTTTGAGTTATTCTATTCATCCTATCTTTTGTTTTAACCTGTCTTTCACCCAAGTCACTACAAAGAGGCAGCCTCAGTTGTCGTCCAGTGAAGAGTTCTGTGTCCTGGTTGGAGGAGCTGCAGCCCAGACCATCACCGTATGACACCCCCTGAACACTCGTGAAGAGACTCCACTCTTGGCGGTCCAAGTTGCTCCTGGCTGCCCATCGTTGTCTTCCCCGGGGAAGGAATTTCTTTGTTAACGATTGTCTAGCAGAGACGAAGATGAAATTATTACTCTGAACCTATCTATTGTAAATTATCAATGTACTGTCTGTCTGATTTTCGGAGGCTGTTCCCATTCTTACTCTTCAAGACTTAACTCTTCAACATGTTACCTTTTCTACTTGTGTTGCTGAACTGTGCTTTGTTTGTATTTGGAGTATGGTTCGCCAAAGTGTAAATGGGCTGACAGATGTTTTTTTCTAGCTGAGGGTTGTTCAGAGCAGGGGATTGAGATGGTGCTGCGGCAATCGTCGCACTAGCAGGACTATTTACCACCCAATCACAGCGTTCAGAGACATGCTCCTTGGGCACCTCAGATTCCACCTCCTTCTTCCTTTCATTTTCCCACCCTCTTTCTCCTTTCCGGTGTATCACAATATTTTATTGGAGGGGGCCAGTGGTCAGGTGTGTGCTGTGTAGTGAGGCTCCCTATTCATTCTTACATTCCCTTTCGAATGCGACCACTTCAGAAAATCAGCAATGGTGCACGACGTGTTTTAGAAAGTATGTAATATCAGGCACAATGCACACAATTTATTTAGTCATCAGAGGTTTTCACATTTAAATCCAATAAGTATTTGGAAGATGGGAAGAGCTGGAGAGTTGTGGACTGCTGAGCAGAGAATGGGTGGCCTTCCTAGGATGTGCTGTTGTGTTGTTAGTGTGTATTCAGAAAAGCAAAAAACCCGGTCTCCTGCTGAGTCCTCCAGCTCCGATATGACACAGGGAATGAACTTGGAGTGAAAGTCAAGAGAACTGGTAAGATTGATGTTTATTTATCAAAAGGAAATAAACACAGATGGCAGAGGTGATATCTCCTAATTCCCAAAGGGCTATATGGAAGATAAACACCCTATCGTACTACAAGGAAAAGCGCCCTGTACAAACCTAGCAAGACAGGCAGTTAGCTGGTGCGTGTATAACCTCGGGGTGAGCTTTACTCTCAGGTTTGTCCATAAGGGACAGAACGTGTCTAAGTGTTGTAACTGTCGATGGCCACTGGTCCTTCCTTCAGTTAGGTGCTGGAGAGGATCTTCGGCGTCACAAGGTGAGCGATGAAGTAAGGAAAGGTTTGAGCCTCGGCACCAAGAGCTAGAGCGATGATGGCTCAGGAAAGGCAATCAAGAACTGTAGCAGAACTGACGCTTGGAAGGCCAGGATACATCTCCTTATATACTCCTCGGCAATCCCTTCTTTCACTAGCATAGGCATCTGGAGAGGGGGAAACCGCAGGTGTAAACCCAGGGCCTAGATCCTTTGTGTATGCAGCGTAGTGGAGAGCAGTGGGATCTAGGCATCTAGCATGTGGCGACATCTTGCGGTAGGCTGCTGTACTCGTTCCGGACTTCTTGCATGGTCTCGGTGGCTCATTGGGCTAAATAATAAATTATTATAGGGACATCTGTCCCGGTTCGGTAGGTAAAACAATCTTGGTAGCTGCGGCGGTGGCATAACTCGTGGATTAGCTGTTAGGAATGCAGCTGCGCTGATGAGTAGCAGTCGTTTAGTATTAATAGACAAGACGTCATGCGTCAATTCACCCCCTCTCCCCATGTGACATAGACTCATCTGGGCAATGAGTTGAGAAGAGAAAAAAATTCCTATACAGGAATGTAGGACTGTCCCCACATAAGCAATTTATTTCCCTCTGGCTGGGCTTCTGCATGGGTGCCAGCTTTGTGCCGGTTGCGGCTCACTTTCACTACTTGCAGACGTGTGGTCAGGTGGCCGGAGGCAGGTGCTGGCTGGAACGTATTCTTGCAGTAGCGGAGTCGGCTAGGCGAAATCATCTCCTGCGGTGTCACACACAAGGCTGTCTTCCTCCTCTCTCCCTCTTCTCTTTCGCAGCAGGCAAGTTGAAGCGGCGTACAGCAATGTGGAGTGTAAGATTAGTGTCACAAAGGGGATCCAGTGTCTGTGATAACACGTGGCCTGATTATAGTGTACCGACCTACATCACAGCTGTAACGCTTGGTTACTGAAAATATGATTCGTTCAAATCGTAGGAAAGAGCAAACACATTGGCCGGCACACGGAATAAGTTTCAACCCTTGGGAGTTAATTTATTTATACAATTAGTTATATAAAAAAATTTAAAGAAAATATTCTCCAAAGCCCCACTCACGAGGCGTGTTTTCTAGCTAACTGCTGTGGCCGCCTGGTGCGGTAGAGTGTGTAGGCCCTGCCTTTGTCCTCTCTATCTTAACACAGCAGAATGTTTAAAAAAACTACATGGTTTTGCATAGTCGAGACCTTCCGTCATCTTGTCTATGCAGTAAAGTGGAGAAGCGAGTGTACGGGCAAACGTGACAGAGTAGCACATGACCATCTTACATCAAAACAGAGAAGAAAGACACAGAAACCTTTTCATGCAACAAAGAGAGCACTCAAGTTTACAACAAATTGAGATTTACAATTTCTTCTCGCCACAATCTTGCTGTTATGAATGTCTGTATGTGGCTCTGTTTTACTGGTATTTTCACTTGACTGAACGTTTACATGCATACTTACACAAGACCCTTACATCAATAGTATTCTCCACAAATGACTTTTGATTGATATAGTTACTTCAACAAAGCTGATTATTAATGGTACGGCTAGCTTTAAATATGAAGTGCCCTTGATTCTAATATCAACGGGTTTTTAAGATGCTAACAGAATCATTGACATGTCAGATTTGTATTTCGTGCACCAAGAACATTTACCGACAACTTGTTTTCAACATTAAAATGTTTCTGAGCTTGTCTCTTATCTGTATTATAGTAGAACCTCTCCATTACGACCCCTTACAGTTCCAGAGAATAGGGTCATAATGGGGGGGGGGGGGGGGGGGGGTTAGGGGGGGGGGGTAGGTTGTAATAAATAATTTGGAAAATTTTTGGGCCAATTTTGACCCACCCCTAACCACTATGCTCCCAAACCTGCCATTTTTTGTATGAAGTTCATGTTCAATCGTCTCTAGAGCATTAAAAAACCACTTTAATAGCTGGATGTATCCTGATTAATTTGATACCCAAGAAAGGCATATTGGACCATCCCTTTTAGTAAAAAAGAAGGCCTAAACACATGGCCACTAAAAGTGTGTGAAAAGATTAGACTACGTATTATTAAAATATAAAGTTATTATTACAAGATCTATTATGCAGGTCTCGTGGTTCATACACTGCTATGAGGCACGTAGCAATCAAAAAGTTTAGCTGGCGTTCTGCAGTACGTGTGTGCGTGCCGTGCTCTCATTTTGGTCTGGCTGTGTACGTAGCTGAGCAAGCGCCTAGATCCTCTGCAGCGCGGCCGAGCATGGGCGTGGCGGTTTGCTGCTGAAGCTTGGCTCTAGATCCTCAGGCTGGGCAGCTGTCTGTCGGTCGCTACATGATGGTGGGCGGCGGCAGCCCGCCCGCCATCATGTAGTGGGCGGTAGCCCGCTCGCCGCCACTGCCGTCGTTACAGGGCCGTTTCACTTCATAACCGTGGCTGGGCATTGGGAAAACATGCTGATAGATGCAATTAACGTCAATGTGTTGAATTTATACAAATTGTAGGCGGCGTGTTGGCCTCTGCACTGGCACAATGAGGCCCGGCAATGTTCACGTGAATATAAATAATTAGTGCGGTCAACTTAAAATATTAACTATCCCAAATTTTTCATCAAAAATGTTTGACGCTTATACACGCACACGGCCTCACTCGCCATAATATGGTACCGGTAACATAAGAACACATTTTATTTGCACACACTTATCTTTATTCACTTTACACATAAAATTGACTTCACAAGAAAATAACAATTGCCCACCATAAAAAATTAGCAAATTAAGTAGCAGTGGGTGCACATAAACTTAAAAATAATCATTAAAAAAGGGCATTTAATTAAATTTGAAGTTATCATACATACATTTATTATAAAACTTGGCTGTGTAATGTGCCACTGTTTTTACAACAAAAAAGAGGAGGGATAATGGAAGCTAAAAAAGACAGGGAGGGTAAGGCAGAGGCGATGGCATGTGACTAGGACAAAGAAACGTCACTGACCCCCCTGAAACTACCCCCCCCCCCCCGGACAATACACCAGTGTGCCCTTCTGGCATTAATTAATTTATTGCTTCACGCTGCTTGGGACAACAAATGACAAAGTCTATGATGGTAGCTTGAGAAATGTGTGACCAATATCAGTAAATGCTAGTTTCCCACAGACTGAAAACCGTGGATAATAGAAACTAGTACCACTGTTGGAGAAATGGTCTACAAAAATTAATCAGCCTATAACTGAAACCACGGTTCAAGATACAGCGATTGGCGAGGGATTACTGTATCTATTTTTAGATGTGCCTCAAACTTTAGACTTTTTCAACCCAAACTTTTCAAGGTTCCTCGGAATTGGGTCATAATAGAGAGGTGGTCGTAATGGAGGGGTTTTACTGTATATACACCAGTTCTGAGTTGGTGGTTGCATTAAAGTGACTTACAGTTCAGGCAACCATTCGTAAACTATTCCAACAAAAGTGAATTATGTTACAGTATTCTATCACCTACTCATTAATAAGAGGGGAACACAAAACAAAACAGGTGTTAGACATAGGCACTTTCATGTTGACAAACATTTACACTAACCTTTCACATCGGCAGCTGACTTACTCACAGCTGTCCATTTCAGTTACACAGGATTTTCCCTTTCACAGGTACACTGTCTGAAGGTCACCCCTCAGCTTCAGCTACTGTCTTTTTTTTTTGTTTCGAAGCACTTCACTGCCCCGTCTGGGTATGTCGACGGTACGCCTACACTATCTGAGTGGGAAGTACTACTCGTGCACTCACTCATTGGCATTGGTTGTAGGGTGGAGCGGGGCTTACCTCTCATCTTCTTTACAGGTCTGCCCTGTTTGCTCCCGATGATGTGTGGTGTAGTTGGCCATGCAAACTTAGTTGGCAGCCTCCATGGCGGTTCCCAGTACTGACCTGGCACTGCGGTGGCCTGGCAGATGTGTTAAGACAGCATGCATGGGCATGGCAGGAACTGTGGTGTAGGCTCCCCGGTGCCCATGGTCTCGGGACTGACTGGCGGGCGACGTTGTCATGCTGACACGCTCCTGGCCCGTCGTGGATGCCAGCGGGATGGACGCCAGAGGTAGTGGTTCTTGTGGTGCTACTACCTCTATGGCAGACGGCGTTGTGTTTGGAGGCTCGGCAAGCATCGCCCCCCTGTTGACTGGTGGTATGTCCACTTCTCAGGCGGACGAGATGTCCCAGGTGTCCGGCTCGGCATGAGGCGACACCGGGGTTGCTGGTGTCATAAGAAGCAAGTCTTCTGACAGGCGTTCTTCTGCCCCTCTGGCAGACATGGGTAGCGTCTTCTGGTTCCAATGCGAGAGATACGTCCGCGGTTGCGGATGTTCCCAACTCGAGGGTTGTACTCGGGACTGATGGTAGTTCTTCCAAGTACTTCGCAGCCGCCGGTACCAGCTCGACGATGGCCCTCATGGTGGGCTCATTAAGATACGGAGATCTGAAGGGCTCCTCAATGTTGACTGGGGCGGAATGGAACTGACTACCGGCACTTCTGGGTGAAACCGGGAGTTCCTATGACAGAGGCGCCTCTGTGGCTTGACTGAGATCCGGGGAAAACAACCTTACCTTTTCGGATTGGGCCACAAAGCTAGACGCATTGCCCCTTTCACTGACCGGGTTTAGAAGGCATAGCTTTGGTTGTTTCACCCTGTCGAGTGGACTGCGCCAGGATAACTCACTTGTGCTAGGAGTCCACTTTCCCCCTCGGGTCCCCGTTTTAGTTTTGAAGTCTGTGGGATTGTGGGTATCGTACAGCTCATTTGTCCAGGGTCTTGTGGCGGCCGCTTCGGTCATACTGGTAGCAGCTAGCTCGTTACTTGAGAGCCAAACTACCTTCGGGGGTTTCATTTTGTCTGCCAAAATTAAGTCGCTCTGGATAAAATTTCCAGTGACTGCCGAATCAAGTAGTGCTGACATGCTTTGGTCATTTAACACTATCTCTACATGAGGAGTCTCTGGTGGTTCTGCTTCTTCGTCCATTGGTTGGATGATGGGCCCTTGGGTTCTGGCTGAGTTGGCCCTTTTGGTCTGCAGTGTCTGCGTTTACTGCCGGAGAGGATTCCTTCGGCAGATTGAGAGGGTTTTGTGAGCAATAAGTTGCGCCCCCTTCTTCCCCGTGTGCACGTGGTGCCGGCCAGTCTTTACGAAAGTGATAGCCGGAACAGAATCAACACTTAGGGAGATTACGTGCCGGCGGCACAGGTAACGGTACCTTGAACTTCTTCTCTGATGTATCATCTGCTTCCACAGATTTGCTTGGTTTTGGGCATTCTAGACGTGCCTGTGCCTGCAAATTGCGCTCAATTTCTCATGCCCGGTCCACCAACTCTTCCATATCTTGCGGTTTTTGTAAAATTTAAAGATTTCGCATCTGTGGCGACAGCATGCGAGTGATGTGTTGTACGCAACTTTCCTCCTTTTCCTCCGGGAAAATGCATCTGAACATTTGCACCTTCTAACGGATAAATATTTCAGTCTCTTCGCAGAGGGACTGGGTCTGGCTGTAGAATGCCTTGGTTAAGTTGGCTAATACCTCCTCGCTGGTGAATTCTGTAGTTAACCAGTTTCGAAATTGTGTCCATTCGGTTATAAACTCCCCATACTTTCCCCACCAGTCGAGTGCTTGAGTGCCCACGAGGCGGGCTTACGTGAGTTTAACTCACAGTTTTTGCAGAGTTACTCGTTCTTTAAATTCCTTTTCGCAGTCTGTCAAAAATGAGAGCGGGTCTTCCTGCGGACAGCCTGCGAAGTCTGGAACTTGGAGTTCACCGGTTGAATGGTATGATTTGGTTTTCTTCCCAGATCTGGGATTATGTGGCCGGTACTCTGCAGCTCGTTGGTAGATGTCACACCGGTATACCATTCCCGGTTGAGTCACCCCCTCGTCTGGCCAACCTATGCAGATGTGGTGAAATGTTTCAGTGCATATAATGCATCCCATGGTGTATTGACCCTGCCCTGGCAGGTGATCCAGCTGCAATACACTGTCTAGCATGTCAGGCAATCCTCCCACCGGTATTCAAGGCCATCGGAATGACGGACGATATCATCCCAGCCTAAACAGGCGTATTGAAACTGGAGCTGGTAGTGCATGCACTCGATTCGATGAATCCCTTCTCTGGGGCATTCTGTCTTGGCGCATCAGTTGTTTGGGAGGAAAACCACAGTTTCCTCCGAGTGCTCCAGCACTACCTCATCAGTGTCCAACATCTTTGATATTTTCTTGAGCGCTACAGGATGTTTTCCGACTCCCCAAAGTTTGGTCTGGGTTTTCTTTAGCCCCTGTTAGTTTCTCGCCTCGGGGTCTTGCTGGCCTGGTCTAATTTGTTTCCAAATTCGACGGGTGCCCAACGTTGGGCACCAAAAAGTATCCTCCTTGACACGTGACAGTCCTGGCTGTCTGACTGTCCCTGCCCTGGGTTACTTGCTCGACGCTGGGTGAGTCGTGTCTCAAGGAGGCTTATTCTGATCTGGGCATGGGGGCCCACCCAGTGTACAATACAGGCCTAGTGGGTCGGCAACTCGTAACAAAGTCTGGCTCGACAACCTTTATACGGCGGGGTGCAGGCTTAGGCTATACTGCAATAGGGCGGCGGGGTGACTGGGTGCATGCCTGCACACTTTCGGTTCTCCCTACCAAGGTTGTACTCAACTGGGGGGTGATAGGCTCTTTACGGTAGCTGACTGCAGTTCTGGCGTGCTGCTCTGTCGTGTGCCAAAGAGTGCCTCCTGCACTATAGGATAGTATCATTCCGCGACCCTGGTGGGTGGCTCGAACAAGTCCACGGGCATGACGGGGGTGCTGGTATGGTGAAGCATCTCAGTAGCACAAATTGCTCACATTAACTAAGCAACCCGAATCCACTGGTGGAACCACACTGTGTTATCCCGCACGGGTAGATTTCTCTGCACCAAGATGCAGTCCTCTCTGCATCACGGGGGAGCGATGAAAGTTGAGCACCTGGCCGGCAAGTTTATCCCACCGGGAGCATACCTAGTGTCATGGCTCTATCGTTCCTTCCAAGTGGTGCAAGGAATGGGTGGCCTTCCGGTAATGGTGAGATGAGGGTCCAGTGGTCACTGGTCTCCCCAGACTCCAAGAAGATCCCCTCCTCTGCACCACGAAAGGAACGATAAGGTAGGGGGCCACTTCAAGCCAACTTCCAGGGGATGGTATTCTAGTGTCGTGGCTCTACCATTCACTGCCGGGCAGAGAATGGGTGGCCGTCCAAGGATGTGCTATTGTGTTGTCAGTGTGTATTCAGAAAAGCAAAAACCCGGTCTCCTGCTGAGCTCTGATATGACACAGGAACCGAACTTGGAGTGAAAGTCAAGAGAACTGGTACGAACTGTGTTTATTTATCAAAAGGAAATAAACACACGTGGCAGAGGTGCTATCTCCTAATTCCCAACAGGCTATGTGGAAGGTAAACACCCTATTGTACTACAGGGGAAGACACCCTGTGCAAACCTAGCAAGACAGGCAGTTAGCTGGTGCGTGTATAACCTCGGCGTGAGCTCTACTCTCAGGTTTATCCATAAGGGACAGAACGTGTCTTCAGTATTGTAACTTTCGACGGCCATTGGTCCTTCCTTCAGTTAGGCGCTGGAGAGGATCTTCGGCATCACGAGGTGAGTGATAAAATAAGGATAGGTTTGAGCCTCGGCACCAAGATCTAGAGCGACAAGGGCTCAGGAAAGGCGATCAAGAACTGTAGCAGAACTGATGCTTGGAAGGCTGGGATACATCTCCTTATATACTCCTTGGCCATCCCTTCTTTCACTGGCATAGGCACCTGGAGAGGGGGAAACCGTAGGTGCAAACACAGGGTCTAGATCCTCTGTGCATGTGGCGTAGCGGAGATCGGTGGGATCTAGGCATCTAGCATGTGGCGACATCTTGCGGTAGGCTGCTGTACTCGTCCAGGACTTCTTGCATGGTCTCGGTGGCTCATTGGGCTAAATAATAAATTATTATTGGGACATCTGTCCCGGCTTGGTAGGTAAAACAATCTTGCAAGCTGCTGCGGCGGCGTGACTTGTGAATTAGCTGTTAGGAATGCAGTTGTGCTGATGAGTAGCAGTCTTTTAGTATTTAATAGACAAGACGTCACGTGTCAAACTACTGTTAATTCTGTAGGACTTAGCATACCAAGTTATAGGAATAAAAATTTGAATACCTTTGTTGCTGAAACATTAAAAAAAGATAGTGTTAATAGATGCGTGGATCATTATAATAAAAATTTCTATAATTTTACGCATGTCACTTTCCTGTATAATATTATAAATGACTATAACGCATCTGACTCAAGTATTTCTACTTCACCCGAGAGAGTCAAGCCGCCAACTTATTACAGGAGTGTCTTGGATCGCCACAACCCTGGACGGAAATTCCAAACACGTGGAAAATAAGGTTGCACAAGCCAGCAAGCATTCCCCTCTCCCCTAGCGCTGAGAGCCAATAAGCTGTCAACCGAACCGCCTCGGGGCAAAACCGAGCGCAGCCGACTATGCATGAAGCCAAGCGGCCACGCAGAGGGTAGATACCCCCACCCCGGCCTTGCATGAGAGGGACATCATGAGGCAATATCACATTTCCCACCGTGGCCCGGCGCTGCACCTGTCCTTCAGATTGTAAGTCTGTGCATGACCGCGTTCACGAGTTATTTCCTTCTCCAGTAGCTCACTCCGTCACTTAATGTGCTGGGGTCTTCTACTGCTAACAGTCTTCAGCAGCCACCAGAAGCTCTTCTGCAGCCAGCAGTTATCAGAGGCTTCATTGTCGACAACCGCTACGATCTATCAGAAGCACTTCTTCTTCTTCATCATTCCACACCTTCCACTGCTGGTCCTACTGGACCAGCAGCCACTTCTAGTTGCTAGTAGAGGAAACTACACCCACTGCTCTTAAAGTAGTGGCACCCCTTTTTCTATTGTGTTGTCTAGACGCCTCTTGTATAGATAGAGTAGCTGCGACTGAGTTGTTTTTATAGCCGTAAACGTACTAGATAACTTGGGTAGCTTACGAACAGGTCACCTACACCTGTCAAGCGTAGGTTACTTCCACACTCACTTTCTGCTTGGTTAGGAGGTAGCACGCGTCACTTGTATTTATTACGTCTAATAAATACAGTTTGTTCCTTTCCGACAAGTATCTGTTCTAGAGGTATTTCCTTTCACAACTCGAAACATATTACTGTACGTTGTCAACTGAGACCTGGTTTTGTATAATAGTACGAACCATAGAGTAGCACTGCGGAGGCCCTTCAGGAATCCGTACGTCTACAACATACACCAATCGAAAGCCACGGTAGAGCCCTGACCACTAGAAACTCATCCAACACGGGATAGACAGGCTCTTTTAGTTGTATCCTACCAGAGCGCATATGGTGCCTGCCATGATATTTGCTTGAGGCTGACTGCCTACCTTTGTTGAAACCTACACTAAATAGTAGTATGGAGGCAGCCCACATGGTTCTACATTCTAGGTCCTTCACGCCACGGCGGGGGAGTAGATTAGAGCACCGAACTTGTGCTATCAACTGCTATTGGAAGTACACATACAGTGAAACCGCGTTATTGCGAGTATATTCTATAGCATCACATCCACTACTGCGATGGTTTTTAAATGTACTGTCATTTGCCCTATAATTTGAAAGGTACTTAATTTCATTTATAACGCAAGTCTGTTAATGAAGCCTATCACTATAGCGATAGGAACATTTGTAAATTCGTATTTTTAAAATGTTTGAACACGTTGCATTGCAAGTGACATCCACCCACTTGCCACGCCTGAGCCAGTCTTTGTTGGTCTGTGTTCCGTAGCGACACTCGCATCAGACGAAGCGACCAGCAGCCAGGGAAGATCACAACATGGGTGTGTCTGTGTCCGTCCGCCGCCATCCGATCAGCTAGATACAGCCTCTGGCATCAAGAATAACGTGGGGACTGTCCGACTTAGATATAGGGAGAAATGGTGTGAGCTAGTCATAACTCATTTATGTTAATAACATAATAACCTTTAAAGTAGCTCCCCGTTACTGTAACTCTTTCAGTATTGTATTGTCTGTGTCTCACATATCCTGAATAAACCCCCTCCATTACCATTAAACCCTATGCCTCTAAACCCTTTTTGTGCAGATATGACCTAAAGTCAAATCCATAACAATACCCAGAATATATAGTTCATTATTTTTGTAATGTTGATTTTGATTATTAGAAAGGGAATCAATTTTTTTTAACCAGAAATTAAAAAAAGGTGATTATTCTCTGTATTTAGCGATTGATGATATTGATTGGAGTCCTATTTATCAAATGGAGGATATAGATCAAATGGTAGATTATCTCACAAGGCATTCTCAAAAATGTATAAATCAGTTTATACCTCAGACAAAACACATAAAAGGCAAATATACAATATGGTTTCCATAGGACCTTATTAAATTACTAAAAAATGAAAGGACTTTTTTTTAATGGTATAAAAAAAACCAAATCAGATTATAATTATCTGTGATTTTCTGACTGTAGGAAATCTGTAAAGGTATAGACTAAAGCTGATAAGCTAATATGGCAAAAGAATATCAATGATGATCTTAAAAACATACCCTCAAAAATTTTGGAATTTTGTCAAAATCATGAAGAAAGGTTATAAGGAAAAAATAACCTTATTATCTAATGGCGAAATGGTCCATGATTCAGGTGGAATATCCAATATGTTTGCTAAGCATTTTGCACAGGTCTATGTCTAAAGATCTTTAAACACGAATCCTCAGATAAACTGTAGTCTAAACAATTTTAATATATCTCCTCCCACAATAACTCAAGGCCTGGTTCTAGGGGCAATCAAAAATAGAATCATCGTTCTCTTCTTTACTTCTTGTTTCTTCAGGGGTTCCACAAGTTGGAACCTTATCTCCACCCTTCTTCGTTTTTTTTATTAAAATACATTGTGTTCTTATTAGTCCCTCTCAAACATTGCTTTTTGCTGATAGTCTTAAATTACAGTGAAACCCTGTTAAGACGTTCCCACTTAAAAAATTTTCCTGCTTAATTAGTTGAGTAATTTTGCACCTTACCTGTACGTAAATGTGTAATTTGACCCTTTTAAGAAGTTTTTGTGATTAATAAGCATTATTTTTTCAGTCCCTTCAAAAATTTCTTAACAGAGTATTACTGTATATAAGAAAATTACAGTTATTAAGATTTGTTTGCACTTACAAAATGACACAATAGCAATTGAAAAATGGTGCAATGATAATGCAATGTCACTTAACTTAAAAAAAACTGTGTATATTACCTTCTCTAGGGAAACTAATCCTATTGTTTTTAAATATACTAGTAACAAGATGTTAATCAACAGAGTTGAATTTAATCATGATTTAGGAGTCATTCTTGACTCTAAATTGTATTTGCATCATCATGTAGATAGTTTAATATGTAATACTAGTCATACAGTACGTTTAATTAAATTCATTACATTTTCTACATCATCACCCAATTCTTTATTCTGCTTATATTACACTTTAGTAAGATCTAAATTAGATTACTGTTCTGTAATTTGGAATTTTATTACTAACACAAATTCTATTAGAATTGAAAATCTTAAAAAAAAAATTTTTAAACTTATTCACACTAGATTTACAATTAGTTCAAAATTTGATTACACTAGTGAACTTATTAGATTTAAAATACAAACACTCAAATTTCGAAGGGATCATTATGATAGCTTATATTTGGCTAATACGTTCCCGGCACCGCTCCACTCGATACAAGGTTTTATGGGTATCGCTGGATTACTTTTGAGATGCTATTCTCAATTGTATACAATTTCTGTATTTCAACTTGGCTTTTGACGAGTATATGCCAAAATTGTTTTCTCTTAATTTTTTACATTAAACGCATACAATTTCACCATAACCACGCCACACAAATGTTTTTATACATGCAATTGATTGATGTTGAAGAGAGCTGTCAATTGAAACTCAAAATAGTCTCGTAGCTTTTCCTCCTCAATATGCGGACGTTAGGAGCTGCGGAGAAACAAACTCAAAATTGTGCCCCTCCTCCCGCCATGTAAGTTGCTTCACAGTTCTCACTCAACGTAACATATTCTTTGATCCTTTGGCAACTGAGTGGTGTAATTGAATTTTGAATGTAGATGTTAGATTCAGAACTGCAATGCCAAACTGTATCCTCTGATTTTGTTATCATCGAATTTTCTGGATTGCCTCCCACTATGCTCGCAAATTTAAAGACTTATTCAAGTCAAAAAGATCTTGTAAATAGATGTGTGCTAAACTTTAATCATTTACTAGGCAGTTTTGAACCTTTTATGGGGTACAAAATATCTTTTTCTTAAGTGTTTAAGTAATACAGTATTCAGAAGCCAAAATAGAAAAACCTTGTAATTTGTACGTTATAATTTTTATTATTACATTATTTTTATAACACTAAGTGGTGTTGGATTTTGCTTTTAATTTTCTCTGATTGTGGGATAGTTTAAATGTTTTTACTGGGTAAAGTTATCAACTGTCGTAATCTCTAGTTTATTATTTAATCTTATGTAATTTCATTGTATGTTTTCTTGTTATGTATTTTGTATTGTATGTGTCTGTTTGTCTTTTTTTGTCTATTGTCCTTATTGTAGTGTCACCCTGTTACTGGTTTTATTACTGTTGGGTGGCACTTTAAGAAATGTTTTCTGTGAAATTGTTGTTTGCACGTGAACACGTTTCTCTGTAAATACAAGTTCTGGAAATATTACTTTTTGTCAGAAAAGATTTAAAAAACAATTATCTATGGCCCTATTTTTTATTTTTGTCATATTAAGTGTATTCTTGGAGAAATATTTTTTTGAAAATGGTCAAATATCACATTTTTAAAACTTGCTCATGCAGTTTCCTTAAGTGGCAAGAGAAAAGTACAAAGATACTGACATAGTTTAATCTGTGGGCTTTCATCGCGTGTAATAAAACCCCTCTTACAGCTCTAATTTGCACAATACAGCATTACAATGGAAACACTGCATGCCATGCGCGTAGGAGCAATGACACGCTAGGCATGCATGTAAATGTCGACAGCATTGCTCCCTCACTTCTTTACCTTGGACACGCAGCTACATAGTCCCCTTAAGCCAATTAATAAATAATAATAATAATAATTATTATTATTATTATTATGCAACCAACCTCCAAAAAATCAATACATATAAAATTCACAACAATATTAATTACAAAAAAAAACTACAAAATTGTTTGTACTTGCAATTTCTTCTGAGAAAAGTTTGTGTTTATCTTGATGCACTGTTCGTTGACTGTAAGCTGTGGGCGGCATATTAACTGCTAGATACTGTTGTTGTTGGATGGTAGTTGTTGACAATGTAGTTACACTCACACTGGAACACGAGTGACGAATGAATCCCGGCGCACCGGCGACTACTGGGCTGCTGGTCTTCAAGCTGCTTGAATAATTAATAAGGATGCTGCCAGCAATCTTCCCATCACAGGGGGTGCAGAAATCCGAGCCTTAACGGTGAGCGCCATTTGTAGTGTTTACTGTACGTTTTCGTTGGCATTCGCAGTAAACACTAGCTCAAACTAGCTCATATGAACATTTGAGACTCTGAATAAATTAAATTAAATGTATAAAGGAGTGCCAACAGAAAATAGGTAGAAGATGAATTAAATGTTTACTGAAGATTTATTGTTGTCTATTCAAAAACCAAAACAACTGACACCAGCAGTAGAAAAAAAAACAAACCAAAACAAGAGATAGAATTGCAGTGTGGTCACTTAATGCCTTACATGAACACTACATCGCTGAACTGACTGATGAATAAACTGTGCAGCAAGTACACTAGAACCAATACAGTTGAATGACAACTAAGAAAGAGCCAGTTTACCCTATATTGAAAGAATGTCTAATCAAATACACATGGTCCAATCATAGCTTCACAAAATGCAGTAATGTCTAAAAATAGCCAGCAAACTCTGACGTGGCTCTAGAAACAATAGGATTACATGCGCGCGGGTGGTAACGTCTGCTACCTGTGACCTCAGTACACCCGTTGTTGCATCAGGTGGTGCAATACGGCAGCTATGTGTCTAGAATACTAACCCAGAGAAACGATGCACTGTCATCCTATGATGCTGTTACTACTGATGCAATGACTCTAATAAACAAAATTTGGAAAAATTTATGTACACAAAATACAAACAAATTATCATTGCCATGATCTTCTAAGTATTAAATGAGTTACTATCCTTTACACAGAAATATACAAAAATTAAATAATTCCTGACAATATAAATTATAACATATTGCAATGCTACAACATAAATGTTTTCAATAATATCATAAGTCAAAAGATACAAATATTTTCAAATATACTGGAATTTAAATGATACTGATACTGGCAATAATAATATTAACGCTAATATAAATGATTTCAATATTATCTACAATTTCGGTATTATCAATTATTTTGGTATTATCTTATATTATTGGTACTATCAATAATTTCAGTATTATTGATAATTTAAGTATTATCAATAATTTTGGTATTATTGATAATTTTAGCATTACATATAATTCTGGTATTATCTATACTTTTTGATATTCTCAATAATTTAGATATTATCAATATACCAAAAATACCGAGTAAATGTTTGGAAAAATATTGATATTAAATTTGTATGATATTGAACAGTCCAAGTATCTACATAGCACACCAAATTAATATAATTCATTGTGGTCAGTCATCTGCCGAAGACGCATACTCGCATAAGCAGCCAAGTTATGCTACTATGAAATTGCGACGAGGCGCACGTACATACAACATTCTTTCCAAAAATGTCTGCATTTTACAACTAGTCCAAAAGTGTCGGCCAGGCTCAGGCCATGATGCCAAGAAAGGCATTTTCCTCCTTGCTATAATAAACCAACTCCTGCTATCCTCACCCTTCACCGCAGGGGTCTCTGTGGTTATCCTTTAATCATTTCCTACTTTCTTTCTGTTACCACAACACTGTTATTAGCAACATACTGTGGTATTCTGTTGCATTAATACAGGAATTATTACAGAATTTTGCAAATCAACATAATTTATCCGTATTTCATATTATTTTACGTTAATTCACACTTTGCAAAATATCTAGATTCTAGCGATTATGCAGCAATTGCAGCTGACAAATACTTGCTGTTGGTCTGCTGCTAGGTTTCAGAAATATGTAAATGCTGTGCTGTCGATGAAATTTTGTATATTGCTAATGGAAATGAGATATTCACACATGATGACTAATGCACACGAAAAATGGCATAATTTCTACATTGTTACCAATATGTGCCATTCTTTTTTTTTATGCACTTTAAATGTAAAATTCGCTCCTGGATATATTCAAAAACATTCACTGTCAATATCTCAAAGCAGAAACGTAACGAACATTCCTCATCAAAAAATGTTGCTAGCAGCAGTTTATTCAGTGAAACCTGTTGTGCCGCTTGCAGCAGCATCACTTTACCTGCTGAATATGCCCAATATTGAACTAGGGAGAGCCCTTAAGTAGAACACCCAAGAACACCTTCCAAGTAGTAAAATATTAGTACTCACGGTTGGTGGAAACAAGTGGGAGGGCCCGCTCCAGCACTGACAGGCAGAACTGAGGCAGGCCTACCTGCCGCAGCTGTAGCACAAGCTGGTCCTCGTGGTCAGCAGGTGCTCGCCCAGGCGATGGCTGCCATAAGTCACAGTTCTGCAGGTACTGCCCTGCCGTGGGCTGGCCCTCGCTGCAACTGTCTGACCTCGCTGACTGACTGGCAGGAGTTGACGTACTGGAACCACTCCTCAGGCCTACCTGTCACATACCACAATCCCTACAGCTGTTCCCTAAACAGCAGTCCCTCACACAATGTCTATGCTTTATTGTGAAAGCCCTACGTAGGAGCTACTTTTCTACCACACACAAAAATTACATTGTCATCAACATTGTAACAATATTCATGTGTCAATTAAGTGAAACTGTTAGGAACATAAATGTGTAACTATCTTGACAGTTCTTACAGTTATGCCCATAAAACTAATACAAGCAAAGAAATACTGTAATTCCTGCATTCATAAACTTACAATCACACTTTTAAAAAGATAATAAATAGAACTACTATTCTTACACTGCCAACTTTACTGGTAGCATACCACTAAGTGTATATGTCAAAATACAATGAAACCCTATTAAGTTTCAACTTCAGAGACAAACAGAAATCTAAAAAAAATAATAATAATAAAATGGACTGTCTTTGATTCAAACCAATTAACAGAACAGCAGAAACATGATGTTACTGGGTGTAGCTTATTCATAGTCCCGTAAGTTCTGAAATCAACCTTTGAATAAAATATTGCGAACAGTAAAACAATGTTAAGAAAATCCAGAAGGGACTGGGAAAGAAAGAAAGAAAGAATAGAAAATTACAGGAAAGCTTATTTAAGCGGTTAAATTATACGTATGTATATAAACGCAGACCTGGACAAAATTCCTAGTATGGTAAAATTTCCCCAGATCAAAAAAATTTATGTCAAAATTTCTCCACAAAAAAAAAAAAAACATTTTTTATAACACTGTAATACATTAAAATTGTTTACATTAAATAGTTGCACATGCACAATTTGCAATTTAGGCCATTTAGAAACGAGATATTGGCATTAAAAGAATTAACCCCCGAAACATGTTCAGAAATTTGTCAACATACAGTACATTTTAATGTTTAAATTTTGTTTTAAATTTGTAGTGTATGTAACAATATGTACTATTTAATGTTTTAAGTAAACATACAAACAATAGGTAATTTAATTTCATATAAATTCTTCAAAATTGGAGAATAAAAGCAGCACTCAAAAATTAATCTAGTAATATATTTTTAATCTTGAGTCAGGGCAACTTAAACATTTAATATTACGATATATCTTGCTAGGGTAATACCCTGAAGAACGAATTCGCTTTTACACTTCAAGGTTCAGTTTTTCAGTGGCTGACAGTCCACTTAAGTCAGTAGCATTATGAATAGACGCTCACCACAGAACCAGGGATTAGGTTAAAGACAGAGACTTCGACATAACAATGACATTTTAGGTTTTTAAGTTTTTATAATATTCATCACTTAAATCTGACTTGATGTGTAGGTAAACCTATAAATGTCACCATACGTTTTTACAGTGTACTTGTGAAGATCGCCTACATGAAGAATGCTGTCATGTAGAATGTATTTTCAGCACTTATTAACATGAACATTCCTTGGGGAACTTACATTGAACATTCCAATGAAGATACACAGTGTACATATTAGCTGTTAGACCTACATAATAATATGGACTCCCGCAAGGGATAGCTAAGTTATTCTTTTTATTTTCCAGCATTTCAATCTGATTTGATATGTAGGCACACAACTATATACACCAATACGTTTTTAAAAGGGTCCTATGTGAAGAGCATTTACCAAGAAAAATTCTTTTAAATGTGCTTATATATTCAAAGCCTAAATTACTCATATGTTTTTACAGTATATATGTTTGCTATCCTCTGCACCATTTGAGAGTTTAACAAGTACTCTGAGCTACAAAACTCCCAATGAACCTGCTACGCATAAATAAGGTGCAAGATATTAACTTACTTTCACTACTGCAGTGTCTATGAATGTTGTATTGAGTGACCAACATGCACACAATTTGCTGTGATAGTCATGCATGCAGTGTACTCGCTTTGTTATTAGTTTAGTCAGTCAACCCAGGTGTTGAAGGGCCTGTGGTTGTCCACCTAGCACCCTGTCACACGTAACTATTTACATTAGCTTGCTAACAGACACCAAGGTTCCCTGGAAAGATTTTCGTTTTCTTTCTTAACTAACTGCACCAACCTCCAGGATAGTAGCGACGTTTCCTTGCCTTCTGCGAGTAAGGCTTGTACATATTCTAATTATTGTTACTGTAATCCCCTCATTTTAACGTGCCATTGTTTTATATAATTTTCCTTTCAGGTTCTTATGTGAGATTTCCTTGTAATATCCACCAGTGATATGCTGGGTTTTGTCAGTGGCACTCGTAAAAATGTAGGCCGGCAGGACACCCGACACATGCGGCTTCCTAACCCAGAAATCTTTGCTACACTGGGGAATACACACTCTTGTAGCATCAGCAAAGCCGCATCACCAGGGCGAGGGGCAAAGAAGGATGCCTGCCCTAGAGAGAGAGAGAGAGAGAGAGAGAGAGAGAGAGAGGAGAGAGAGAGGAGAGGAGAGAGAGAGAGAGGGGAGAGAGAGAGAGGAGAGGAGGAAGGAGACAGAGAGAGAGAGGAGAGAGAGGAGGAGAGAGGGAGAGGAGAGGAGAGAGAGGGAGAGAGAGAGGAGAGAGAGAGAGAGAGGAGAGAGAGAGAGGAGAGAGAGAGAGAGAGAGAGAGAGAGAGAGAGAGAGGAGAAGAAGAGAGAGAGAGAGAGAGAGAGAGAGAGGAGAGAGAGAGAGAGAGAGAGAGAGAGAGAGAGAGAGAGAGAGGAGGAGAGAGGAGAGAGAGAGAGAGAGAGAGAGAGAGGGGGGGAGGGGGGGGGGGGGAAGAGAGAGAGAGAGGGAGAGGAAGAAGAGAGAAGAGAGAGAGAGAGGGATCGCCGGCCAGCCGCCACCACTCCACGTCTCACACGTTTCGCTTCGCCGACCGGGCGACCAGAGTGCACAGAACACGCACAGCTACAGCGGTCAAGCCACCCAAGCTTTAGGGACCCGCCCACCTAACTGAATTTTTTTTTGTGCTATCTGCCTCATCTCCTCTACCGACGTCTACCCATACCTTCTAGACCTTCCAAAGAGGGGGCCTACGCCTCACTCCACCACCCTTCACGATGAGTCTTCATCACAATAAATGCATACCGCTCATACTAATAATCAACTACGATTACGACTCATTACTAGTTTCCTATTCCCACTACTACAGACATGACAGACACATGGAAAGGGAATTTCCAGATGAATTCTTGGTTGCCTACTCTACCAGGCAACATACTTGTAAGTGAATTCTCGTCACCTGAAGGTGATGCAACCCGGCAGGCACGCCGCCACCCCTTCCCCGCGCAGAGAGCCTACAAGCTGCCCGGACCCCGAGCAAGGCCGAGCGCTACCGACAAGGCATGAAGCAGAAACGCTGACCACAGTTTTTCAACTCCCACACCAACCAGGGCAGGATGCTCGCCCGCCCCGCAGCCTGCGCCGGTAGCCTACAAGCTTCACCTATATAAGTCCGGACACTGCCGGGTTCGAGCAGTCATTCCTGTTTCATCTCTCGCAACATCCCAGAGCACTGCTCAGTGCTGGGACCTCCGGAGAACTTCGAAGCTTTGAGTACACCCCCTATGGCTACTTCACCGTCGACGATCAGTCAACCCAACAACCAGCGAACACGCTCACCAACACGTATTAAATTCACTTTGTCTCCTCAAGACACCTTTATTAGAACAGTTAGAAGTAACATATATTTTACCGTCCAGATTTATCTTTCCTGTTTACAACCTAGACCCAGGTTGCCTACACCTGGCCAGCGTAATAACCTTCAGCACTGAATTGCCTGGCAGGAGGTAGCATGCATCCCATGTTTATTGAGACTTCAATAAACATATTTTTGTTTCCTATCTTTCAGCTTTTATTTCTTAGAGTATCTGTCTGTTTGCCTGACAGACACATGTTGCTACGTACACCCTTGACAATAACTGGGTATTTTATAATAACCAAATTAGCTTCAACTAAGGGCGCCCTTCATGGGTCCATTATATTTTCTCACACACCCATTAGACAGCCATCTGTAGCTTTCCAACTGTCAGAGCACTGTCTAGTGCTGGCAGAGAGGAACAGAGGAGCCACAACCACTAGCAACACCTTCATTCAAGGAGGGGCGACAAACCCAGGTCACTTCTTTACACCAGAGCACTGTTAGTGCTGGGGTAACTGTAACTTGAGTCCTGCCACTCATTCGTGTATGAACGCACATCCAGTGGAGGCATTGGTGACCCACACAGCTCCCCATCTCTAGTCAGCCCGCATAGCGTGGGGGATCAGTGGAGACTTTACAGAGCCTCACCAGCAAGCCAAAACTGGACTAACACTGTAAATTGTGTTTTTATTTTGTTCGCGTCAGGGTCTACCCAGTAAGCTGTGAGCAGAGACTCGATGCCTTATGGCCAGAGGCACGCCAAAAGCATAGGGAACAAAACGCAGCATTCCTTGCCGCCAGACAGTTGAGTGCACTTCCTCAACCTACACCGGAAAGGCAGGCGGAACAGGACAGCGTTGGCCAAATCAGGCACGTGTCAGTATCGACTGCTCCAGTCACTGTATTGTACGTATCTCCTTGTCTACGTATTCACCCCTCATGTCACCCTGTGGTGAAAGGGTTGTTAACCGGAACCGTAGTGAGATTCGGCTGGGACATCAACTTCTGGACTAACGAAGCCTACCAATGGAATTGCTGCTTCAGAGTGGGCCAAGTTCGCTATGTCTGGGGGAAACCCACCATGACCACAGCGTCCAAGAAGCACGAGAAAGTATGTGAGTGCTAACCAACACCCCTCACCACCCCTCATCTATCTAAACTAAACCACCCTGCTTTTGGTCTAGCAAACAAAATCTTCGACCAACGTGTCAAGTAAGTCTAACCGGGCATGCATCAAAGTAAATACTGTATTTTGGCGTGTATAGGCCGCAACAGAATTTTTTGATGAAAAATTAAGGATAACTAATATTTCAAGTATAGGTTGCACTGAATCTTTGCATTCTGTAAATATTGTTAAGTTACGATTCCCTACAAACATAATAAATTCCGACAATTTCTCCCCTACAAAATATTTGTGACAGAAAATTTGTGTTATGTTGCAATGTTTACGAATATACATTGCACAATTAGTATTCCACATATGGTAATGTGACTTGAGAAAGCAAAACCATGGCAACATGTTACACAAAAGTGCATCATATCAATGTGCACTTGTATAGCAGATAAATTATTTTCTAATGTACAGTACAGCATCTATGGCCCCGAGCTCCAGCATGTTCAAATTTTACACACGTGGGATGAAGGTTATTTTTAGGGATGTGTGAACACTGAAATTTTGTTTGAGTCGAGCTTGAGCAGAGTATTTAAAAATGCTTAGATCTTTTGAGTCGAACTCGAGCGAGTTTCTGCAATTATTAATAAAACTGTAAATATAAAACTACAGCAGCCTACTTCACACAAATGGACATGAAACAATTACAGCATTTTCTTATTAATTAAGATTATTTAACAATACAGTTTAATGAATTACCTGAACCATATAATAAAGTGCTCATTAAATTATTCCCATATCAAATTTTAAAATATAAATAATATTATAGAGTAATAACATCAACATGTAAGCTCACTGTCTAATAATAAATCCCACGAAAAAAAAAATTACAGTGGGGGAAATTAATCATTCAATTCCAACAGCACTGTAGTATTATTCTAATGAACAATAAAATACTTAAGTTTTTTTACTTTAGACAAACCTATTGACTTCTCTTACCACACTATATACAACTAAGGTTACTTGTTTATGTTTACTTCTACTACTTTGGAAATTATATTTTCAAACAAATGCTATTTTTCTGTGTTCCTTTAATTCTATTGACTGAAGGCTTTACGTACACAACACAAAATAAAAACCTGCTATTGGCTTCACGTCTACACATTGAAGATGTTCCTACACAACACGTTACACACTGACTTTGAACCGTTTCGCTATGCATATGTTCATAACATACACGTTTTTCATCAAAAATGACACTGCTAGCGCTAGGTTCGATGTGGCGAGCCATTTTAGGTTGAGTGCTGCTTGCGTGTCTCATATCTTTGACGTCCGAAAAAAGTAATTGTTTACGTTATGTTTTCCGTCAATACAAAGACCGTCCAAAAATATTTTTAGTTCAAAAAAAGATCAATATTTTATTTACGTTGAAAACTAATGCAGTGAAAGACAACTGAGAAGAATTTGGTGCATTTACGAAAATTTTTCCCATTTATCGCTAAATCATACCAATGTAGCTTTTTATAGCGAATAGTGCAACTTTTCAGATTTTATAATGGTTATTTCACATTCGTGAATTTTCCGGGACTCTACAAACAGGTAATGCTCACATTTTCTTTAATGTATGTTTAAAAGGTGGCACGAAGCTGTGTGGCGAATGTTACTGAGTGCACACGAAGCGATAATAATTCTGTGTATGCACCAATGGAAAATTCCCAAACTTTGCCTGCCATCTGGCCAGTAGTCGTTTATTTTATGATGCATATAAAACAAGGCTTTCTTTCTTGTATTCTTCAGGGCGAAATTGCAATATGCACTTTTCCCCCCAAAAAACTCAGAATTTATCGCGCTTGAGAAAATGATACGATTCGAGTTGATTAATTACAAAGCTCGAGATCGTACTCGAAATTTCGACTACTCGTACATCCCTATTTATTTTGTTTATGAATGCGAGTGAACAAACAACTGCAGAGATTTTTTCTTCTTTTTCCTCTTCTTCTTCTTCTTCTTTCTACCTTCCTTCCTTCAGGTTAAAACAATATTAAAATGTACTGTATGTTGACCAATTTCTAAACATGTTTCGTGGGGAAAAAAATTTTAACGCCAATATCTCGTATCACCCCACATTTTGTAGTCATTTTTATTGGAAAAATGTGAGGCCTAACACACTGAAATATGGTATACCATGTTAGACAAAAAAAAAGTTTGTATCGCTTTTGGCAAGTTATTTTCATGTAGTGCATGGTTTTTTTAAAATAATAATAATAAAAAAAAATGAAAATTTTTACTTTAATATTTATATATTCTATTCAATTCAATAAATTGAACTGCATGCATATTCAATAATTTGAATTCAAGTGAGTGAATTTAATGAAACACTTGATAGTGTTAAATAGCCTTTAGAGTATTATTATAACAAAAAAGTCTCATGATTATTTTTTTATTTTACTATACACAAACAGCTGTGTAAAAATACAGATTCCTAGGCTTCCCGTTATATAGCCTAGCGATAAGAAATATAATTGTACTTGAACACATTTGACGATATAAGTTGCCATCAGTTAGATAATACCATGAAAATATTTTGAAGTTACAGGCATGTTGGTACAAGCTTCGGAATCTTCTAGAGAAAAGTTTGTTCTAAATAAACCTTTGATGGAAATAGTAATGTCGTATCTTATGTAGATTATTTGCGTGGATGCATTTTTACAAAACGTATATTGAGTGTTACAAACTAACTTGACTGTCAAAGTTGGAGCTACATATTTGAGTTGTACCATATTTTCCCGAAAGAAAGACAAGGTCTTTTGACAGAAAAGGAATAGAAAAAATAAGGGGTCGTCTACAATTCGGGGTCATCTTCAATACAAAACCTAGGCACAAATACCATGAATGTGTAACACTGCTAGTTCAGTATTTAAGTTTGTGTTACATGCACAAAATTACTATGGACTGCTATTCATTTTTTTTTTTTACTCAGGTAGCAGTAAACCCTCCAAAATTGGCATGCCATGAGACAGAGGATCTTAACAAAAGCTTTTCATGCTTAAATACAGTGTGTCCTCTGGTTGTAGATATTTTGTAGTGCTGAGACTGTACCTGTCAACTTTGACAGGGGTGCTCTTATCTGATATAAAACCTGCCATAATGAGGAAGCACTTTGCTGGGAAGCAGAATGGCTCAAGTCACAAATATATAACTACAAAAATTTTACAGTGGTAGAAAGATGCTGCTACCATACAGCCAGGTTACACACACTATTTCATTGTGATTAGCTCTTCTTCTTGGAGAGTTTGTCATAGATTCATGCAAAAATAATTTCAATTTAAATAATTTTTTCAGCACTTAACAGGGGTAGTCTTGAATACAGATATAAATATTTTTCCCTCGAAAAAATTTTTTAGGAAGGGGTCTTCTTCCTTTTGGGTAAATACGGTAATTAAGCAACAGTAAAACACCTTATGCAATGTACACGTACATGGTACATGTTTTATGGGTTTTAATTTGTCTGCACTTTTTAGTCAATTGTCAAGTTTCAGCTAATGAAACAACATAAACTGCTGTAATGCTGGCACATATGTCTACCTCCCAATCCATGTCGACTGACTAGGATACAACCCTGCACTGCAGTATCTGCTCAGCTGGGAGACATGCACTGTGGAAATACCCTCCGTACATCTCTCAGGTAGAAACGCTCTTCTACCACAAGCTTGAGTGATCCATCGCGAACAAGCAGGTCGTGCGTAATCTGAACTGCAGTGGAAAAGGCCTGGTCGTGAGAAGGACGTTGTTTAGGGAGACCTATGAGCAAATGACGTCACCTTATTTGTGAGGACACGTACCAGTGGAAAGGCCGCTTAATATTCACGATGCAATACACATGACTGCTTCACAAGAGAGCAAAATGATGCCCAGTGACCTTGATGCAGGCTTGACACAGAAGCACCTTGTTTTGCCAGACACTGGACATGTGTCCAATGTCAACACAAAATGCACCTAAACTACCACTGTCGATTACTGCCAGTAAGCTGTTCATCTGCGTAACCCCTTCTCCCTCCATCACCCTGCACCCCTCAGCACCACCCCCGCTGGACGTACCTAGGCTGCAGTGACCATAAATTCAAGCCACGGAGCTGTGCTGGCCCGCATGCATCTATGACAAGTCTTCCTCCTCTTGTGGCTTCCACATCTCCGCTAGTCTATCACATGTGGCGAGAGCTAAATACAAACTCGCTTCATTACTTCCAGCCTGCTTCTTCCCCTCCATTATCCTCCCTTTTAATGGGTTAATATTATGGGGTTCAACAGACGTGATGACAGACATGACCTTCGGGTTAAGTATGTGCCTCTCAGGTATAATTTTTTTTTTTTTCAGAAGGTATCTGTCAATCAAAATAAATGTATAACTTACATATAGGGGTTGGAGTAAGGTAAAATCAGTCAAAAAATTTTCCAAACTATTTGTAGTGACCACCTTTTCATAATGACCAAATTTCTGAAAACCATGAGGAGTCATTTTAGAACAGTTTTACAGTATTATCAGTACTAAATCGAACTCACTTTATGTTTCAAGTTGTGCATACCAGGGTCAGCATAGTACTCAACTCTGATGCGAAGACTGTTTGTCAGATCATACAGACACTTCAACACCAATGAACGTACTGATCGTGTATCCCCTCTACTTGGCTCCAGCAATGTCAGGAATGTCTGTAACATGTACACAACCTGTGTCAGTTGAAACTGGCAATGTGGTATCATGAAATAGTTTTCCATGACAACTTCGTAAAATGTGACAGTGTATATATACCATAAATACATACAAAAACTTACTAAATAAATCTGATGAAAAAGAATTTAATTATTAAGCTATCATAGCAACAAACTTAAATTCTGTAAGTAGAATACAGAAATGAATATTTTGAGATAATATTAAGACCATGTGCAATGAATGGTAAAGTGAGAAAAGAGACTGACGCATGACGCGTTACTGCATATTGGGTATGCATGCTTTACTTTACGACTTCGCCCCATCTCAAAGCAGCAGCGCTTATTTGGGCAAGTCATTCTTCAAACAGTACAATAATCACGTGCCTACAGGGTCCAGCATCACAACTACAGACACATGGTTAGTAAATAAATTGTACTGTCCACTCAAAGCAGTCATGCGGTCGCCCTTATCCCCACAGTGGGAAATGTACTGTTCAACGAGCCATTAACAGCCTGCCTGATGAACACCAAGTTTCACGAGTTGCTACAAGGGAGCAGCACTCCTGCACGTGAAACGTCGCAGCCTCCAGAGCCTCGTGCAGAGGTGACATAACTGTCAACGCCTCCACCACAGGCGATAAGAAAAAGACCACACTGGCCTAGCACTCTAAATTTCATCATCCTCAGAGAGGGGCTAGCCTACCCTGCACCCCTCCGAAAGCCAACAAGCTGAGATTTTGAGTATATAAGGAAGTGCCCTTCCTGGACTCGAGAGTCGCCGGCCCTCCAGCTTGCATAGGGCTGAAGGCAAAGGAAGAGGTACGTGGCAGCCTTGACTCCCAGTCTGTGAAGACCGGAGCTCTACTCTGCAAGGGTTCTGAGCACTAGGCCATCAACGACGTGCAACCATGGTTTAGTGGAAGTCTCCATGGGAAATTGGTAAAACCTCTCTACCTCTCAATCTGCAAAGACCAGAGATCATACCAACAGAGAGAAACCAATAGGCTCAAAGTTAGAGTTCGACTACAGGAGGCAGCAATCCAATGAGCCAACTACTACAGAGCAACAACGACTGTCAACCAGCTCTAGAGAGGTACTGAAGAACATCCCCCTGTAACCCATACCTTCCATGATACCAGGAATTCAGAAATCTATCACACTCCAGGTTGGTCCCAGCTTTCAAAGGCCGTACAGTGGGAACTAGGAGTGGAACATACCGTTCCCTGGAAGTACACTGATTAGGGTCAAGAATAAATACCAGTTTCTCTTTTTCCAACTTGTCATGAGGTACAGTTTTGGTCAAGTGTTCAAACCTGCCCCAGCTCACATAACGCAGGAGTACAATTTGCACATTTCAAGCGGACTGACCTCCAGCAAGTTACGCCTCCAGATCGACAGGTTTCTAACAATACCTACCGTCCTAAGTCCCAGCTTGCAAAGGCCGGACTAGAAGACACAGGTACCACCCTGAATTCGGAGGTGCTTCACGGCATTTGCAAATGCGTTCATTGCCAGCTAAATGCCTTACACCACTAAAGGCACTTTAAATAAACTAAGGACAAAAGCATCCAGAGCCTCTGTAAGATAACTACTATTATTAACTTCAGCTGAGAGTACCCATACTAATTGTGAACCCCCATTTATTGAAGAAGAACCTGTTCATTTATTCGGAAACCATACTAAGTCTGCACTAAGTGAAGAACACCTGGACCAAGCTATTGCGCAGTACGGAGAGAGTTTGTTAGGACGTGATTGGCCATGGCATAATATAGAGGTTTTGAACATGCCCTCTGTAGAGATAGCCGCGGAGATCCCAAATGCCACCGCTCGAACTCAGTCTTCGGCGAATACTTCACAGTTGACTTGCACGATATGAACCCCTTAGGGCAAGATAATCCATGTGCGCTTACCACCCCACGGACATAAGCATCCTAAGGCAGCTCTGAATCATCCCGACTTCGTACCTGCTTGTATCCTGACTCATCCTATACTATAGCTAGGCCGGATAGATAGCAAACCACACAGTTCCGTTTAGGCCCCACTTCCATGTTACCTGTGAAGCTGATTTCAATGAATTTGACGGCTCTAAATGTAACCTGCTTTAGGGAATTTCTTTCCTCCCATCACCACAGTTAAACTCAAGAGAACTAAGACGTGACTATCCTACAATGTGGGAAATACCCAGACCCAACTAGCTTTACAGTATTTTATTTATGTTTTAGTATTTCCTTGAGATAACAACCCATAGTCGCACCAAATAGGAGAAGTTGGGTAAGGTTCCAGGGTTTTAGAATCCAGGGATTATTATCCAGGGAGAAAACCAAACATTAAACTTGGCACCCAACGTTTGGCCAACAATTGCAAATAGCTCAGACTTGGCAGTTGGAACTAAGCCAGCCAGCTCCCTCCCCCCCTCCTAAGGAGTGCCCATATTGGTCACCATTTTTACTAAACGTCAAACTCGGTTCTCAACGAAGGGCCAACACTGACTGTAGTTCAGACTTGGCAGAGAAACCAAGCAAAAAACACCCACCACAAGTGCGTGCTCATATTTGACACTTTTGACAAAGGCAAGCTTGGCACCTGGACGAAGGATAACTCCCCTTCTAACAACAAAAGCTAGACATCCACGTCTGACTCTGGACGAACACCATTTTTTGATGCCCCTATCATATAACCCTCTGCAGATCATACTCAACGAACTTACAGGATTGCACTTACAGTGTACTCCTTTTTCCCAGATATGACCTTAGCTAAAACAAATTCCCTTTAAGAGTTGGTAGCGACTCCAAAGGACTTCAGGCAGTCCCTTTCTTAACATCCTGTAGTGCTCAACCTTCTTAGTATTGTCATATCTGACTCGGAGCAAAGTCAGCCTGATGCCCTTAGGGTTAATACAACCGTAGAAGAAGTACATCAAGTACTTAATGGATGCTCAACAAATACATGAAACGGCCTGGGCCTACATGTCAAACGATGCACGTACTGTCAACGACAGTTTCACTATGCTTGCATAGGTTGGGAAGATATCCCACATTACACCAACAGTCTGGAGTACCACTAATTGCCAGCAAAGATGACTCATCCGTTGTCATTGGCCAGAGTGCCAAAGAAATGCCATTAATACGATTCGCTGCCATTACCTATTTAGCTGAATATCACCATGCCTGCATTGGAAGGCCAGATGAAAGGACCTTATGTCCAGTACAGGTATACCAGTGTGGGGTATGCCAGAGAAACCTCGAATATTGACCACCTAATCCTGGAACTAGATCAAACCTCACCACGTTTACGCATTCAGATGATTTCCAGTTGCTGGAATTCCATGGGCACCCACATGAGACCCAGTAGCATTCCTAGATGAATGTGAGAAAGAGATGAGAGACCACCAAATCCGGGCACACCACCAACTGGTTGGAAAAGCAAAGGAGCGGTGGGTCTGTTACGGAGAATTCATCACAGAGCGGGGATAATTGCAAACTCGCCTCACCTCCCAGTTCACAGGAGAAGTGGTCCTCGCAAACTTAATTACCGAGTTCCACACACAAACTCACCACCCCAACGAAGAAGCTGAAATACATATTCACAGGAAAGCTCAAATGCACCAACGGATATACCCTCTAGAATGTGAGGCAGGATGTGTACCTAACATTGTACATACTCTCCTTCCCTCTCTGTGTAACCTACTGCTAATTCCAAGACAGCAAACAATAAACGAATTAGTAGAAAGGGTGCGGGAGGTGAAAAGGAACCACAGAGCCCAGGCTCTCTTAGACGGAGCAGCACATGCCTCAAAGGTCTAAGACCCCGCCCCTCCAGTCAGACCACTAGCTGTGCGTGACCCGCCTCCTCACTCTACCACCACTCTGCCTCCCTGTTGGCACTGCTCAGGGCGGCATTTAAACAAGGGATGCCCTACCCGACAAGGGCAAGGCAAGCAACCTTATAACAACAGACAACAAGATTTGCAGTTTCGTGGGACCCCTCCTAGGGCACCATCCAAGTAGATTTATGATGGCAAGCCTTTGATGGAAACAAATTCAGAGCTGCTAGAAATGCTGCTGCTGACAGATGTGAGCATTTCAATGTGTACTGCCTTAGTGGACAAGCAGAAAAACACACATACATACACCCTTAGAGCATTCCTCTTGCGAATCACGGCTGGAATAGCACGGAACAGGCCACCAAAATCAGTCCCAAATGAACAGAAGGCTCTCACCTGACTCAAACTAACATTTGGCAGCACAGAACTCACAGGGTTGACTGACCGAGGTTTGGCTCTAAAGTGGTCAACACAGTTATGTATCAACTTGCGGATGAGTGTTCATGCTGAGATGATCCAATAATATCTACGAGTGAGATACAATGTTGTTTGTGGTCCAGCATGTAGGTAGCAAACATGATAGTGAAGCACAATTAGCTCTGAGTTTACTCTGATGCGGTAACAGGATGGGATGCTTAGCCATTTCAGGTATCACTGCAGTCTGCAACCTGCCGCCCACCGTAACAATTCCTTGCAGATCAATAAACGGTGCCAGTGCGTGGATGTTCTTGCTGCATGTTTCACCCCATTTGATAGCAGTGAAGTCATCCTTGAAGTGGAACAATTAGACATGTGATGTCCTTTGAAGGCTGAGGGCAATGTCTCAGTCTGGCACTGTTTTGGTTCGTGTCGGTCAGAGACATGAGGGTATATAAGGTTTGTTACCAGAACTGGTGGACCGGAGCACAGCCAGTGTAAAGTGCAAGGTGTGTAGCTTGCCGGCTGGGCACAAAGTCAAGTGTTGGTTTTACAGTCCAACGGATTGGCAGGCACACTCCAATGGGTTTACCTACCTGGATGGTGGCCCGGGATGGCTGCTGGCTCTGCTGCGATGACTGCTGAGGCCGCTACCTGGTGTGGCAGCGGTGCTGCAGTGATGAAGCTGGTCGGGCCCTGGATGGGCTGGTGCACCCCTGTGTCCCCGAACCAGGAGTTGGAGATGCCAAATGGGATATCCTCATTCCTTCAGATGGCAGCGACGATCGGGTGTGGGGGGTGCCCAGCTGTCTTGACGGGGGCTGAAAACAAGAAGTGGGAGGGAGCTAGCTGGCGGGCAGCTTGAGATAGTTCCCGTGGGGTTATGCTGCAGAGTGCAGTTGGAGATGGGTTGCAATTCTGGTTGGTTTTGGAGGTGGTACCTGCCTTTCTTACTTTCTGCGAGCACCACTCGTCTGGGTGTACGGCATACAGGAAGGGCTCAATGCTCGCCTCAAAGGAGTCATGCAGGCGACGTTCGTTCCTAGCTATATGTACTTCCAAAGGTCAAATCTGAACAGGCGAGAGTCGTACCCTGTGCTTCTTACTCCAGCACAGTTCAGCATGGTGGATACAGAGGTGAGTTTCCTCAAGCTGCCCATCAACGACAGTTGTGTGTGGGTCCAAAGGGGGTCAGACCTGAAAGGTCAGACAAATACTCTCTTCGGCACAGTTCAGTGCAATGGACGGAGTACAGACTGAGCTAGCTGGCTAACCTCCTTATGGATTGTCTTACAAGTGGTGGATGCTCTACCTTACTGTACACAGGGTGCACAGTACGGATGGCCGCCTAATGTTGTGTGGTACTGACATACGTTCTTCCCGGTGAAAGGAGCCCGTAGTCCTATACTAGGTTCGACAAATTGATTAAAACAAGTCTGTGGTCTCCTGCTTTACTCAGACGGGCATGGTGCCTATTGGTGATTAGCACAATTACCCTGGGAAATAAATAAACATAAGTGAGCACAAATATGTACATATTCGTCAAAGAATTATAATACGGTGGACCGTATTACCTCCTAGCTATCCAGGAGTTGAACGGAAGTAGTCTACGTAGGCCACGTGAAAGGGACCTAGGTCTAACCTGGACAAGATAGAAATGGCTAGGTGGCTGTGAAAACAACTCAACCTAACTATCCTAACACTGTTGTCCAGAAGAGATTTGCGGGGGCCACGTACCAGAAGGGCAGACAAGGAAAAAGGGTGTCGACGACTTCTTCAGGGGTTGCTGGCGAAGAGCCTCTGAAAGGCCTGGAAGTTGTTGGCGAAGTCGCTGAGGAGTTTCTGGGAGGTTGTGAGGACCTGGTTGTCAGCAGAGAACCCCTGCACACGAGGTGGTGGAACAAGCTGCTGGAGACGAACTGGCTCTGAGGAGAGTGCGGGCGGTAATGTCGTCTGCTAATGGGTGGAGTCAGGCGGCGTCTGCTGGTGGTTGGAGTGGTAGGGGTGCCATCCCATGGCACGTCCTGGAACTTCTTGACCTTGGCTTGTGGTCTCGGCCGGTGGTTTATTCACACTTCGGGGAGGCGAGTGTGTTTTCTGACAGCGGGCAAGCAGTACAATATGACGTGTCTATAGTAGTCCCCGCGACAAGGGGCTTACCCTGTAGGCACCCTGGGTGACGTGAAAGCACATACTGCTGAGGCAAAGTCGTTTTAGTAAAGTCTGAAAAGATATCACATGTCAAACTGAACAAGTTCAACCCACACGACCAATGCATTTCTCCGCTCTTTCAATGTCAAACTGACTCACATGAAAGTGTCTGTCTCTGAAGGGCTGCCTTTGCCTGCAGAACACACACCATATCACACTACAGTTTCTGTAGAGATGAGCAATTATGGAGGAGGCCCACGTGATCTTCTGAGGTGTCCGGTTTCCTGCAGCGCAACCAACACTGCAGCTGATGAGTGCTTCAGCTCTGGAACTTTACCTGGGTCTTGAACATGGTGTGATGGTCAGTGTTCCACTTGCTGCAGCAGCCAGTCAGGACTCGAGAACCAATTAGACTGGCCCAACAACTGGTCAAACAGACATCCATGATAAGCTGTCAGCTGGGTTACACTCCGAGGGAATATGACTCCATGCACTTGGAGACACTACTGACCGAATTTCTGTGACTCTGTTAGTCCAAAAGTTGGCAATCTGTGTGGTGACATTCTTAACCGTGTTGATGCAACTGTCGATCCAAGCATGCAGTACTGTACCCTTAATCTTAGGTTGGAATAGTTCAAAACATGTTGCCACAGCTTGCATAACAAGTGTGCAGCACAGCGCTCAAGTTTTGAATTTGACACAGTTTTTAAAGGAGCTACCTTGGATTTTGCAGTCACCAAGTGAACAGTGACTTCGCCATTCGCTCTCTCACACTGAGCATACATAACTGCTGCATAGGCCTTTTCACTTGCATGACAAAACCCATGGCATTGAACATGGGATTCTTATACTGGAATGAGTCTTTGTACTCTCACCAGAGATAACTAGGGTAATGCAGCCTTGACAGTCTCCAAATCACTTAACACATCCCCTCCTACCTGCTCATCCCAACCGAGGCCTCTGGTCCACAGCACCTAGAGTATTATCTTGCTTGCAGTCACCACAGGGGCTAACCTGCCACATGGATCGTACAACCATGCAATCAGGGATAGGATACTACGTTTGATAGTTGGTACCACTGGCACTTTTACTTTGTAGCAGAACTGATCCTTTGCTGGGTCCCAGTGTATTCCTAATACCTTCACTAAGCTTGTGCTTTCAAAATTTATAGTACCTTCACTTGAGTCAGTGCTGTTTACTACACTGCTATTATTGGAACACCACTTGTTTATCTGAAAACCACCTGCTTCCAGCAATGCCACTAACTGAGCCTTCAGTTCAAGTGCCTCAGAAACAGTCTTGGCTCCAGTCAAAATGTCATCCACAAACAGATAATGTAATAAAGTGTGAGTAGCAAAGGGATACTTGGCACCTTCATCAATTGCCAGTTGCTGTAATGTTCGGAGTGCCTGGAACGGTGAAGATGCCAGGCCGTATGTCACTGTATTAAGTCCAAAAATACTCACTGGGTCACAAGTAGAGTTTTGCCAAAGGATGCACTGGAACTTGCAATTCACAGGGTAGATTACAACTTGGCAGTACATTTTACATACATCAGCTGTTATAGCAACTGGTGATATCCTGAAGTTCAGCACTATGTCACCCACATCCTTTTACAACTTAGGTCCCAACAGGAGTACACTGTTTAGACAAGGTCCACTGCTAGTCACCTTAGGTGACAAATTTTCCTCCTTGACGACTGCATGATGAGGAATGATGTATACTGGCTGACTGTGCAACTCTGATGTCGAGGATACAGCAGCCTTCCCATTCGTACCAACAGTTAAAATTCCAATCTATGACATGTGTCCTAAGCTCTCATACTCATCCATGAACTGCCTGTATTGTTGAAGCAACTCTGCTGAACTACATAACCTATGCTACAGTCCCTGCAATCACTTAAGTGCACTACCATAAGAATCACTATGTGTGATATCTGGGGTGGCAAAAGGAAGCCTCAACACATACCTGCCCTCACTGTCACACATGTGGGTATCCTGGAAGTGCTACTCACACCGATGGTCTTCAACAGACATGAAGGTTTTCCGAGGTAGGTCTTCAATTTCCCAGAATTTCTTCAGGGCAACATCAAGGGACAAATCAGTACATACCAATAATGATGACGCTGGCTGGACAGCCTGTGCACATGACGCAGTACCTGCCAACACCCATCCAAACTGGGTATGGAAGGCATGTGGCTGTCCACTGATCTTGGGGTCCTGTCATCACCGCTGCCACCATCTCTACTGACAGCAATAGTATGTCTTTTGCACTGGGTGTGGCAAACTGTGGATCAGCCAGTGGCAGCCCATCTAGATGCTCGAGACCCTCCAACAGCAATTGGTACAGAAGGCATCTCTCTGATTTGCTGATGTGGGTGGGTGCAATATTTCATAGGAAATAGTAGTATATTTTGTAGATGATAAACTTAAAACCAGCAAACTCTAGGAAGAAAATATCCTATGATAAGAAAGTTTTTTGAGACAAAAAATCTGCATTATTTTCGTGTTACCTTTTCATTGTCGGAACCCTCCTCCAGTGGTGCGGAGCCAGGAAGGCATCAAGGGCAGTTGCTTCCCCACTCATTTTGGTAGGAGGTGCAATAAATATTTTTCGTCTCACCCCACTCATGATTTTGTATTGTAAAATAAATAATCCTCGTTCAGTGCAATAACATAAATTATTCACATAGTTAAATTAATTATCTGTGTCCACAATCCCTGGTGTGCCAATTTTTAATGTAAATTTAGAACAGAAACTGGTGTGGAACCTAGAAGGAGGGGGAGGGGATACCCTTTCTTGGGTGTAGGATTAAAGGATCTCCTTGTTACAGTTTGAACAACTAAATAAATGTATTAGTGTATGATATTTACTGTAAAAAGACCACCTTTTGAAGCAGTCTCATTAGGAATAGTCAATAAATATATTTTAATGTAGCCTTAGACAGAAGCTTTCGAGTACGGTGAAATATGTTCACTGTGCTTATTACTTACATGGCCGTATTTGTTTAAAAAAGTGGTGGAAGAATAAAAAATGACATATGCAAGAGTAACTAGGGCCTCAAAAGTGCTCACTTTATCATGAACAGCCTATAACCATACTTTTTTTTTTACAATCTTCAAGATGCTTGTTTCATCATTTAATGTCAGTGGTATAATTTTAGTTTTTTTGCACGTGTTTTAAAAATTTGAAAACAATTTATTTTTTTATTTTTTTGAAAATGATTTTCTTTTTCATGTGATCTTTATAAAGTGAAGGTGGCATCATTCAGTAGAAGGGAAGAGAAAATTTTTTCAACATTCACAAAGCTTTTGCTATCTGATAAATTTAACGATTAATCTGAACTAATTTTAGCACTGAACTAATTTTAACAAATTGAACTAGAACTTTACTACAACAAAAGGGTTAGTCATAAACACGTTATTGTTTAGAGAATTAATAACATCATATTTTAAAGTAAACTGTAAACCACGCGTCTTGTCAGGTGCCACAACTTAGGCAGATTCAAGATCTGCTTTGGCTAATTTTGACAGTAATCTGTGTTTATATCTCCATTCCTGTGGAATCATTTATCGGAGCACAACCACCTTTTAAATACAGTACTTGTGTTTCATTAATAAACAATGTGTTATTTTTTTTAGCAAACAGTAAAACATTGCCTCGTCAGTCAGTGGTCAAATGACCTAGCTCAAATTTTTTGAGTCTGAAAAATATTTTGAGCCATGGTTGAGCTGCAAACAAATATTTGGTTTGCGCTAAATTTTCGATACTCGAAGATCTCTGACCTGCACCATGTAACAAGTTCCCTCCCGCCACCCTGACTACAGCAGTACTGCATCATGGATGCTGGCTAACCTTTATGATGCAGGGCCTCTGCAGGAAGACCTCTGCAGGGAAGTCCTGCAGCATGACATGGCAGAAAAACTGGCAGGCCTGGCTGGGTGTGCGGACCATGCTCTCCTCTACCGTGGCCAAGATGTGCTGGTCGGTGGGACACAGCGGCTGCCAAGGTAGCACCATGCAGGGGAAGCATGTCCGCAGTTGGTCTAGGGGTGTGCTGCCAGGTGGCAAGAAGAAGCCATGCTGGTGTGCACTACAACAGTTATTTTTTAATTTATTTTAAAAAAAGCTATACGTTATTATATTTATAATCTGTTTGTGGTTTCTTCACACCTTTTGAATCAAACCTTTACAAAGTCCCTCATGTACGTATTTGATTGTTTCCTAAATTATGCTATGTATTACAAGCATTTATACATATGTTAAAAATAAAAGGCCATTGTTAATTAAATTCAACTTTTTCTTATATTTTATATCTACATTACAATATTTAATATGTAATTATTACAAACATAAACAGAAAGAGAAAGTAGGCGTGTCAGTAATGCCTAGTAATAAATAGTTGTTCTGAAGAATATTAATTAAACGAGCGCACATGAATGCAACATTGTCCCTTCGGTGTAATTTTCTAGACTATGTCGCATGAGGCGGAGGAGTAACATGACAGTAGAACTTTCGCATGCAAGGCTTTCTTCTAAAAAATTTGAAGTAACTGTCAATGGACTATAAACTATAATTACCAAGATATAAATGAGAAATGAAACCAAATAATTATTTCCAAAGTATCTATTCTTGTAAGCAATGTTCATATAAAAAGCCTAATTTGTAAAAGTAAAAAAAAAATTTAGACACTTAAACAATGCACAAATATAATCATCTTTTACATTTAAATGTTCTATTATCCCAGTACAGTACGTCATCCTTCTATAAGTGTCTGTGAAAAATGGTATTTCACACCAGCTAAGGGTATATTCTTGACGTGGCAGCCATCAATGTGTAGTACTAATCTTGTTGCCAAGGCCCCCCGGTACAATATCAATCAGTAAGGGTTTGGCTGAACCATACAATATACCCCCACATATATATTTTGGTGTAACGTAGTTTTAACTTTTAATAGGGCACAAGACATTTTTTTTTTGTAAGAGTGAACGGAAAAAGTCAAGGATTGTGTTTTCAGAGCCGTAGCTGTAAAGAATAAATTAGGGGTTTATTTTACTTGGGAAACCATGGCATCATAAATATTTAAAATAGTTTGTTTATTAGAAGACTCAGACTTGTGAGCACTGTGTGGGAATTTACCTCTAAAGGCACTCTATGACTTGGCGCAGATGCCAAGCGTCACACTCGACCTTGCTATATAACAATTCTCTATCAAGTAATATTTAGATTATGAAAATAATTCATAATTGAACAGAAACAAATACATGCACCATACAAGACACCTTTTACCATACTTTAGTTAGTTTGGTCAAAATTACCAGGCAAATGTATTAAAAAAAAAAGACAAATATTGTTGCACCACAATGAAACATATACAGTCATTAGGATTAAACAAAACATTACACTGTACGGACAATACAGCATCAATTAACATAGTTATTCAACATTATACAAATAACAGACAATGGAATAAATGGTGTATTGGTTGTCAGAAATAGTATTTTAACAGAAATTTAACATTGTGAAGAATTTACCATAAATTATGACTTGACCTTGGCCCCTCCATAATAAAAAATTATATTACAATCACAGTTGTTCTGATACCATGATTTCCGATACCGATACCCCGATACCACTGCCAATACCCTGACACCAAAAACCGATAACAATGCCGTTCGCACTGAATTTTAGAAAAAGTATTACTGTTAATAATAAATTTAAAACATTTCTCCCAGACTCATTTAAATAAAGAAAAGAATGTCTTAAAATACTGTCTATAATGCATTGTAATCCGACACAAAATGCAAGCTCACCTAAAACTTTAAAACCCTCTGAAAATGCAAATAGTATGATAACAAATTGAATGTCAAATTTAAAAAGGCCTGCGCACACTATCAGTTAAGAGTGCATGGAGTAGTTATTGATTGGGCAGTGTCATGTCTGTTGGTTTAGAAGGTGGGGCGGGGGCAGCGGGAGGGCAATATCTCTAGGCCGCTATCTGTTGGCGACACCTTGCACGCGTGGCAAATGTCTGTCTTCTAAAGTAATTAATCATATTTTACTGCAAAGAAAACTTGTAATTTTGAGACACAAATGAGACGATTATAATTGATTTCTTCACTGCCTTTAATAATTAATCATTCAAACCCACGTCCTCTGATTTTCCCGGTCATGAGTTACACTACACTTGGCTCGGTGCTTACCTACCCATTATTAGATGGCAAATGGTGTCGAATAGGCACTTATATATTATAAGTTTATTCAAAGACACGTGACTATTGAAATAAATTAATACAAATCCTCTGATTTCTCCACAAGAAGGTACTGAAAATGAACACATAATACAAGTTGCTCAATGTTCAAACAATTTTTTGCTGACCAGTGGTGAGTATATGCTTTAGGGCATATAATTTTATTAGCGATGATGCTGCCCTTTGACTTAAATAAATATTAAGTTTGAATGTCATGTTAATGTTATGCCAGATACAATGAAACACCAACCTTACCAGATAAAACAACCTTTAAACACAAAAGAAAACATCTTTACAAATAATAATTCCTCGTTAAAATATTTGGCATAACATTTTGAGGTGAAACCATTTGCTTTGATATACAGTGATGTTAGGTGCAACTATTTTGAGCAACGCGCACCATGATTTTTGCAACAAGTTCCAGGGAAAAACTTTTTTTAAAATAAAATTGCACCAAAAATTTATGGCACCCTGTTAGTAAGTATGGAACAAATTATTCTGTTTTACATTAATGTGTGGTGATTGTGATATGTTTGGAAAATACCTTAATTAAATAACTTGTGTGCAAAAAACTAAAATTTAAAAAATTCTGGAAACCTCCTGCTCCTATTACTCAACAATTCCAACTTCTTTTCCTTTTTTCTCCTTTTAGCAATGACCGGCTTTCTTTTTTTGCCATGCTAGAATGTCACACTACCCTTATCTAAAATAAAAAGGATCTCCTCGCCCCCCCCCCCCCCAATTCAGCAAGAACATGGCTTGCTAGCCTCTGCTGATACTGAAGTATCAGCCCAATACCATGCCCGATACAGATGCAATGGGAAAAGGCAAAGTATCAGCCGGTACCGATACTTAGTATCGGTATCGGAACAACTCTAATTAAGATTTCTGACTGAGCTGGGGCTACCAGTTATCAATTTAGTCAATCTCTCAGAACGTCACTATTAAAATGTAGATTTAGTGATTAGCTGGCTTGAGTTACGATATTTCAATTTATATCATCACATGTCCAAAATTTACTTACCCAAAATTAATAATATCACACTAGCTAGCTTGCGGTAAAAGCACTCGCTTCTTAACGGCCACTGGACTTTACTGATGAACATTTTCTAGAAAGTCTTTGAAGACTAAGTTAAGGTGAAGAGATGGACACCATACTTTGCAGACATTGGCGTTAGGCAGCATCTAACACATGTTAGTATAAGCAATTCACTGAATCGCTGTTAATAGTTCAGCATTATGCCGAAGCGCTGCATTAGAATCATTCACGTGTAGCGATATAAGCGTTCTAGGAAATGTGACTATCCATACAATAAGGAAAGATAAATGTTACAGAGAAACAGAAAGCTCCCCTGCAAATTGTTTCTTTTGCGGCATTGCCTTATTTTCACTTCCTGTTCTTTCTGAAGAAAAGTGCGCAAAAGTATTATAATTGAAGAAATATTTTTCCTGCCATGGGGTCTCAATATATTTGAAAAGAATTACTGTGTACTCAAATGATGGGGGAGTGACGAAGATGTGTTACAGGTGGACGGAAACGTACTGCTAAGTCATGGGTGATGCGTAAACTTAAAACCGCATAGAAAAATTTGTAGTTCTGCTTTGGAAAATGATCAAATTCCTGAACCAGTAGAGGTTAGCGAATGGTAAGTTGATGTAGCCTACATTTTAAGAAATTATTCGGAAATGTGAGAAAGCAGGAATGTAACGTTTCTCCTATACATTCATTGTAGCGTTCCTACAGAAAACAGTCAAATGCGTAGGAAAGTTCCCAACTTTGGAAAGTAGTGACACAAAACATTCCTATATCTGCAGCTTGATGTGTGGTATTATTATGGGATATTCACGGTAAAATGAGCATTTTTTTAAAACCCTCACATTTGGGAAAACAGTCAACAAATACATTTTATTTTAGCCTTATGCGTTAACTTCCAAGTGCGGTGGATAATGGTTTATTACTTATATAGGAATATTTATTTAAAGGGTGTCCAAAGGATAAAAAATGGCTGAAAGGAAAAAGTAACTAGGCCCTCAAAAGTGCTCACTTTACCATGAACAGCCTATACCATACACTCTATAGGTTAAAACCTTCATTACAGTTTAGGAAATTTTCCAGAATTTTTTTACAGTGTATCATGATTTAATGCTGCCTACTAAATTTTTGTTTGATTCATGTCCTTCAAATTTACCTTTTTAATTCTCCACAGCTTTTCTTAGATGTTGTTGCAGCTACATATTAAAACTAATTTTAAAAACTTTTTTCCTTAGCGTTTTCAATTTTATGGCACACAAATAGATCCCGTAAAATATTTCTAAATCCATTGCTTCCACTTTGTACATGTAGTTAAGTAAAAATACATTAATAATTAAATATTTATTTTATGTCATAATATAAGGTAAACTTATTAATGTGTGTCTTATATTATCTTCTCGCAGATAAGCAGCGCAGTACCTGAGGTTGGCTCAGTAGTTTGTAACTAGCCTCCTGCCTCTAAGATCCCCAGTTCGATGCCAGGCCCCAGTAGGCAGGACATTTTGTGACATAAATGTGCTGAACATTGCTGCAGTGTAGCAATTCTTTTCGGAGCGGTTTAGTTTCTTATTTAGGTCGCGTTTCGTTACTACTGACATCACTGATGTATTACAGGAGCAATCAGTAAATATTTCTACCTGCCAGTGGTTTACAATTAAGTTAAAGAAAAAGATTAGATTAAAAATTCCATTATTAAATTTATATCAACTAGTTTAAAAACTAACTAATGTAAAGTCATCCTGAGTGGTTATGCACGAAAATATATAGAGAGCTTTGGTTATTCGTAGCAAATAAATTCATTTGTCTTTTCGTTTAAATAATGCATAACTTAAGTTTTGAGCTCTGTTCCCACGCACAAGAAAAACATCACTGTCATTAGAAAATAACCTTACAATACAAGACATTTGTAAATTTCCTTCTTACTCCACCAACGTTTGAGTTGGTTTAAAATTTTTTCGATTAATAAGAGCTGTGTAATACACCAGTCAAATAAACCAGTAATAAAATATATATTCCACAGTATTGTACAAAAATTCTAGGAGTACATTCTATGTCACAATACGTGGCATAGCATGTTAGTGACATGGTTATACGCAGACATATACGTATTCGAATAAGATTATAGAAGTTAGACATATTTTTATTTGCAAAGAATATAGGAAATTGTCAACAAACATGAAGTACTGTGCATTTACAACCATGTTTAAGAATCCATCATTTGTACAAAGGTGGATATCTTATGCTTAAAAATACAACACCTAAAATGGCCTAATGTGTTATTTTGTTTATGTTGCTAGGGAGACAGTATGTAGTTTTTCAGTTCCATAATATAACTGTCAAGCATCACATCACCAGAGTGATGAAAACAATGAACAGGAATGTGTGAAGAGGTTGGGCGACTCTAAACAGTGAAGTCTTGAGAGCAGATGAAGGTGAAACGTGATGGAGATGGAGCAATGCCGGAAAGAAAGGGCGGGGCAAACTGTATATCCCCGAGTAAACTCACTGACCAGCGGCATCGTCAGGCTGCAATGTAACAGGCTTCCTTATGTTACACTGAAACACTTAGTATCATGACAACAACCAATAAAGCAATTCAGTTAGTCCCATCAACAAGACTTACCATACTTAGCCTCTCACTATTCTTGCACCTTCCCACTGTCACCAGTGTCTGCCTGCATTCACACTCCCCTGCAATAGTAACTGTTAGCCACTGATCATTGAGCATCATTGTTTTCGATCAATATAGAGATTCAAAACCCATTTATTACGGCACATTTCTTTTAAAAGCGACGTTCCGACATGGAAGTCATGCAATGTGTGTAACATTTTCTTGTTTTGTGTCCCATAAGGTTTTCACCCCATCACATGTCACGCTAATATTTACAAAAAATATTCTATAAAAATACAGTTTGAACAAAATGTTTGTGTAATTTTGCAAATATTTTGACAATACCAATAAGTAATGCAAATGAGTTCAAACAATGTTATTTTACTTTGCAGAGATGTGGGTTTTCTGGACTTAACAGAAAATGATTGTCTCGCACACGACGACGGACTGTAGACAACATGAGACGTCCCTCATAAACCACACAGGACGTATTCTCGGATTATAAATACAGTAATAATACCACCACCACTATCAATTTGTAATGCGGAAAATCTTCCGGAGCAGAATAATGAAAATGTACCTGAGAGAGATAAACTAACATTCAGATTCTTTAATGGTGAACCACTCAAAATATACTCAGGAAAATGCAACAAAAAAGAAATATATGCACCAATACCAGAACCTCTTTATAGTGAGGAAAAATTTCCTGAACTTACTACTGAAGATGTTCGCGACCAAGCTCTAAAATGCACTCTAGAAGGATGTTGTGTCGACCTAAAGTATTTCATGGCTGAATATGACAAATTGTCCTGTCATCATAACCATTGCTCCGAAGAGAAATATGTTTTACAGAGTGAAACTCGTCAGGGATTCGAGAGCATTTTGCATTTTAAATGTATCGCTTGTTCTGAAAAAAAAATCAATACACACAAATATGCCTGGCAGTGGAAATAGTATAAATACGGCTTTTGTGTGGGGATCCCTGTTGGTGGGAATCGCACATGACCAAGCTGAAGAACTATTTTCTGTGACTGATATGCCTGTCTTGACATCGAAAAGTTCCAGAGAGCACAAAAAAAAGTCGAAGAGGTAAGACTTTTAATATTTTACCTTTATAATATTTTTGCATATAAACCAGGGTGTTAAATTTAATAAATACTAAGAATTTCACATTTTGATGTCAACAAAACTGAACTGTTGTACTGGTTATAATTATACTCTAGGAAAAGTTACTAGTAGCACTAATAGGATAACCTATCGACTTTAAATAGGTTTAAGAGTTTTATAGCATAGCAGCTCTGTAGCTACAACTAACTGTTGCTACCAGCATCTGACATGTAGTTCTTTTCTCTCTCTAATACAGCCATTGTAAATGTCAAATTTTCCTTCTTCCCACAGCTTCACTGCAGATTTCTGTTGATTGGCCACAAACAATTGACAATGCTTACAGTTCACTTTTAGCAGTACACAGAAAAGTCTCTCAGTCACATTCTAGATAAGATAATAAATGTACTACTGAATGTGCTGCTTGTACATCTTTCTTTAATACTACTTCTGTAATGTTAAATAGATACGATCCCTGGCGGCTACACAAAGGGTGGTGTTTCCTTATTTTATTTTTCGCATCCATGAAAAAAAAAAAAAAAGCAGGTGCATTTCATGCAAAAATGCCTGAGTCCTAAACCCCATCATAGTAAGATTGTGATTAGGCTCGTACGAAAAGGAATGAGGGTTAGTACTGCTAAGTGGGGAGTTCTGTGTATTTTGGGAGTTACCAATTTTTGAGGCATTATGTATATTTTAGTCATATTTATTTTAATGTTTTCTCACTCAAGTCACAGTGACTAGGTGTATTGCTTAAATGTAGTATTAATAGCTTGCTGTCATTACTTTCGCATTTTAGATTCAATGGGGGTCATTTATATTTTACTTTTTCCGAATGACCACAGATATTTAACAGTAAGCAGTCAAACGAATATTGTCTCTAAAAACTAACAAAATAAAGCTCTATGCTTTAACACTGTTACATTTTCACAACTAAATCTAAAACAGACATTAAAGAAAAATAGGTAAATTTATTATGGCATCCACCTCTATCCCCAAAATATGGTTACCAATGGATAATTACTATATTATATACAGTTACTGAGGTGAAAATGTTCAGACTCCTTACTTTTGATAATATAACAACTTGATTAATTTCCTTTGTGCTTGCTTTGCATAAACGTAATGTATCTTATTCTGACGACTGTACTTAATGCTTATTTGCTACATAAACTGTTACGAAAAAATATAAAATCAGAAAAAATTAAACAAAATGTTTTATTTATCTGTAATTAATGGAATGAACATTATTTATATCAGATTATTTGCACCCAAGAGGTGTGGAAACATCAGCTAGACAAGACAATGAACAAAGCCATTGAAGAGGAAAAAAGTCTGGGGTTAGCTAGTGGCAATGTGGATGGAGGCTGGTCCAAAAGAACTTACAGACACAGGTTTTCAGCGAACAGTGGAGTGGTAAGTAAATAAAAGTCTAAAGCTATAAAGCATGTTGTTCATGATCATTTATGGTGAGTATGGAATTAATATTAACTAAAGTAAACTTGTTAAATTGAGTTTCTCTGGATTTGTAAATTTCAGTCTGTGATGTGATCGATTTTGTTCTACAGGCTTGCATTATCGGAAATAAACGAAGAAAATTCTTTACCTAGGGGTAAAAAACGAGTTCTGTTTCAAGTGCTCATCAGCAACGAAAGAAAATGCCCCTCCAGCTCACAACTGTAATAGCAACTACAGTGGTTCGTCCTCAGGAATGGAACAAACTATTATAGTTTAAGGGATAAATTATATACTCAAAGAACATGGCATATGGGTGAAATATCTTATAGGAGACTGCAACAGTAGTGTTTATGCTCGAGTTCGAGAAAGAGATCAATTTGGGTGGAAAGTTGTCAAGCTGGAATGCAGTTGGGTGTTACACTTCTAAATTGCATCAGGTGCATCAAGTGGCAGGTAACAACCAATTTATTCCAGAAACACGTAAATTGTTGAAACTGAATATTCCTCGACTCACTGCAGCTGCACGAGGAGCAATTCGTGAGAGTGGAGGTGATGTGGCACAACTGCGCATGGATCTTCAAAATGGCCCATTTCACATATTTGGCGAGCACAAGAATAGCAGCACCACATACTGTGTTCGTAAGGACTCTCTTGAAGTGAATTTTGTTCTATTGTTAAGTAATGCAAAGATTTTCCCATAAATCATGCAGTGTTTGGACATACTCCTCAGGAAAGCAGGCAGGTTGATTGAAAATGTGGCTAAAAACTATATGTCACTTGTGAGTAAATACATCAGTGGTAAAAGAACTGACTTTTCAAAAAGTGGTGCATACCAGCGCCATTGCATAGGAGTGGCTCTGTACCATTCGACAGGACCATCTTACATCATTAACCCATGGAAAATGCTGACTGGTCAAAGTCCTGGCGCTATAACATTAAAAATTATTAAGAGAAGGGAAAATCGACGGGCATAAGAAAGCTTTCTAAGCTTTCTTATGAAAATGATGACAACAAGGCACAAACAAAGAGAAGAAAAACAGAAGTAAGCCCTAATGAAGAATATGGCTCAGATGCAGAAGAAACTGATATTGACGAAGAAGAAATGGAACAACGGAAAAAGTCTGTTCTAGATTCACTTGCAGAAGAGGTCGACTGCGAAGAAAAGTATTTGCTTCTGGAAAGAAAAACATTAGGCCAACATGAGAAATCCCCCTTGGTTTGAGACTCGCTGCAAACGCTTAACAGCATCACACTTTGGCTCTGTGTATAACATGCGGTAAACAACATCATGCCATAACATTGTAAAGTCTGTCTCATTCATAAAGAAATATTTTCTAAAGCCATACAATATGGACGAATGAATGAGGAAAAAGCTATATTGTACTATGAGGAAACAAAAAGGGAGTCACAGTGGGCCCTTGTGGTTTATTTAAGACCTGACTTGCCTTATCTAGGTGTCAACCCTGATGGAATAGTAGGAGATGAAGGATTAGTTGAGTTTAAGTGTTTACCATCCATAGGGATGACAATGATTAAGGGAGCAGCAAAAACTGGGAAGATACCTTGTGTCCATTACGTAGGAGAAGAACTTAATTTGAAAAACAATCATAGGTACTGGTATCAAATACAAGGGCAGCTGATAATATCTAAGAGGAGATATTGTGATTTAGTTCTTTACTCCGAACTTGGAATCAAAGTTCTGCACCAAGAAAGGAACAATGAGTTCTGGGGGACAAAACTTCTTCCAAAATTGAAACTTTTTTTATATGGAGTGCATTTTACCAGAAATTGCAGACAGCCGCATACGACAAGGAAAGAGAGTACGTGACCCAAAACACATTACAAATGCACAAAAGAGAGTATCTCTCAAGATAAAAAAGTAATTTGCGTGGTTATTGAGTGAAATATGTACACATCCCAACTGAATTTTCACATGACAATCAGGGTTGCTACAGGATACAATGAACAAGTTTCCATAACTTTTATAGGTTTACAAAAAAAAAATTTTTTTGTCTACATTGGATAAAATAGTTTCAAACAGACAAATTGCACCTAATTAAATGTGGCTAAACATAAATTTGCTGAACTTATACTTTCTGGAAAATTTAAATTATTAGCTCGAATTATAGAATTCTTTACTTGGAAGATTATTTTTTTCCTCTCTATCTAAATTTGTATCGACTCCCAAGCGTTAAAATTAGTTACTCTGTGGAGATGATATTGCAAATATTTTGCTGTTCAGAACATCTACTAGGCTGCCCCTGTATTGAGATTTTAATTTCCAAGTATGAGTTCTCCTCCCCCCCAAAAAACTCTGAGAATTTATAAGTTTTAACGACACCTTTCAAATTATTTACAGATGTTTTGGGTTTTCCAATTCTGTAGGAAACCCTGAAAATTTCTTTGATTGCTGTCATAATTATCACCAAGTTCCATGCAGTGAGCTCTGCCATTGTGATAAACAATAATATTAAGTCTAGACACTGTAATGTTATCTTCAAAAGTTTTGCATAGGTATGAAAACAGAGCGATGACTGAATTAGTTCTGTAACATGCAACCATGAGACCACTGTCACGAATATCTTGATATATTCGTTAACAGAAATACATCATTCAAATGTGCACTAAAATTAACAAATATGTGTAAATTTAGAAGGAAAATGCCCTGTTGAAATGTTTTTCTGCGTGGCAAAATCTTAAAGAGTATAGTCCCATAATTGGATATTTTATTAAAATTAGCAGATCCTTTATGCGAGAGTGGTCATAAATTTGTATATATAATATAATTGTGTGTATTATATTTGTACACATTTTTTATGTATCCACAAATATTTGTGAACATAAATCAGTTTAGTTAATTTTCGTATCGAGAAAGTTCCAGAGATCTTTGGTGTGGTTTTGTTCATATGTAAGTGAACAACGTTCTTTGGTTCATAGGTATTTTCGTTTGTTTTGTAAACACTTTGAAAGCAATGTGTGTTATATGATAGCATTTAAGCGGATGTCGCCTAAACACAGCAAACACTGAATTATGAGAGAATGCTCTTTATGTGCTTGGAAATTTTCACAACGTAAATTTGTTTACGATGGTTTTCTCTCATGCTTTGATGTGGAACTTAAACACAGTTACGTCTAGTGGAAGATGTTTGTATGTATTCACGTATATGTATGTATGTATGTATATATGCATGTCTAGTCCATTCACGGCTGGAACACACTTTCTCAGAATCTTTCATACTCCCATTTTTAAGCGATAGATATTTAAAAATACGTCAAAACCTTCAAACTATATTCTCTCTCTGTGCTGCCAAACTAACTGTACCGCACAAGTCACTGTTTGTAGTAACGATGCATGTAGCTGACAACTAAGGTGTTGTTCAAAAGTCATTTCCAGTCGTGAACCGACTGTATGCATATATGCAGGGCCGTGCACACGGGAGAGGTATTGGGTTTAAACACTTTCCATGAAGTTTTAAAGTTTTAACAGATAAAACAACACTGAACAGCAGTTTTACTATAAACAAACTGTGCCAACCTCAGTTTAAAGTGATGCTATTTGGTTGTCTCTTGAATATGTTTTCAAAAGAAATTTATGTTTAGCGTGAAACTGTAAGCAAAGTTAACATAACTTTGTCCCTACCACAACACCACCTCACATTTTCAGATCATTTGCACAAGCTTTTTTTGTGTGGGTGTGTGTGTCTCTATATGTGTATGTGTGTGTGTGTGTGTGTGTGTGTGTGTGTGTGTGTGTGTGTATATATATATATATATATATATATATATATATATATATATATATATATATATATATATATATATATATATATATATATATATATATATATATGGGGTTAAGCCCAGTATTCTATTCAAAATTGTGTGATGTTTAGTACTAGAATATAGTGTATACTACTACAGATATTTTCACATGATACAAGAGCAAGGAAGATGTATTATACTTCATCCGACAAGTCAGTGATTCTTCATAATAACACTTCAAGACTTATGGTGTTGAACCTGCCAAGGTAACTATTTTTGTGTGTTTACTATGAATCTAGCAGTAACTTACATATTGCGTTATAAATAACAATTATTTGATAGAATGTGTTCAAATATTTGGCCTGGAAATGTGAAAATAATTCAGCGTAACCTACAGTTTAATATGATATGTGAGCATCCTCATCGTTCCTTTGTTTATCAGGTGTTTTTCTTGATTATAAAACATTTCATAGACAAAGCCAATCAAACTCATGTTACTCTAGGCCAAAAATCTATAATTCCCATAATTTTTTTTTCCCCGTGAAAAGTAGACCTCTACTATTAGGAGTGAATACAACCATTGGTCATATTAAATCTTTCTGAAGCAATAGGTACACATGCATGCAATGAAAAATTTGGTGTTAGTTTTTCTTTCACACTTTGTTACAATTGAAAGTGTGTAAATATTAGATTTATAACATATTACTACATGACATAAAGAAAAAATACGTTCAAGAGGTAATTTGAAAATATGAGTATCTACAACGTGGTACGATTCATGAGCTAAAGATATGGTACACCGATCTCACTGGCTGCTCACAACTAATTTCTGTGTCCCAACACTGAACTGCTTTTCTACCAACACAATTTGCAAAAACTGCGTGGGTTGGATGTGAGATTAGAGTACTGTTTATTATAGTAGGCCATGGGACTGACAGTTGTATTGTTTTGGGATAGGTCAATGTTGGGTACATGTGCAGAAGACGAATAATTGGTCTACCTCATCTTTAGTCTAGCGGTAGGTATTGTAACATCTGAGCTATGACTAGAGTAAATTTTCATATTGTTTTATTAGCCAACTCAACTGTCAAATTTTTGTTAATACTGCATATCTACGAGTCATGGCAGAAATGTGTTTATGCTTAAAAATAATACTGATTTCCTCTTCGTAAAAAAAAATGTAATATAACATTTTCATGATCTGCACCTGTTTTTATAATTAATGCTTGCGTATTTGACACCTTTTATATATGATACTTGTAATTTGCCTAAGTTTCATATATGTTTTGTTTTCATAATATGTATTTTTTTCTCATAGCTAGGATATTCAAACGTAGATGTACGAATGGCAATAAATTATGTTTAATTGGGATAGATTTAATTTTTTGTTTATATTTTGATTAATATCTAATATTTTTCCTTTTTTGGTCTCACTTTTATTGTGATTGTTTCAGGGAATTTTATTGTATTTTGATATCTTCTACGAAGCCCGTAACTCTATGATATAGGGATTTAGGTCGCTTTAGTGTATGTCATTTCAGTTTGTTGGTGAACCTTTCGATTGGCTAACAGGATTGAACCCTGTGCTCCTATTGGCTAGAGAGCTTAGCACAGGGTTAGGCCCGGCTAGTCGATAGTAAGCTCACTCTTTCTGCCGTCATCCTACAACAACTTCAGACAATTGGTCAGGACACGTGCCCAGAAGTTGGATGTAGCAGAGGATTTATTTTTTGTTGTTAGGGTGTTTCTAGTTCTCACAGCTTGCTATAGTTTTAAGTTATGTTTTTGCATAGAGTTATGTGCTAGTAAGTACCTTCGCATCATTTTAAGCAGCTAATGCAGATCAGGTAGCTAGCTAAGGCTACATAACGTCCATGAGCCAGCGAGCCACGTTAAGCAGCACCGCACCCAATAATTAAGTCACTACCACCTTTTCGTTTGCGAGAGACACCATCCTGCACCCATCAATAAACTGTGAGAAGTCTTCTACTTCACAGGGGTGTCAGGTGTGTCAATCTCTACCTCACTCCACGACACACTAATATAACCTAAACTACCCCTATGGGGCAGAAAGCGATCTCAACTTGTAAAACCCAAGTACCGCGGCAAATGTTCAATACCTTACAAATATCTACAATAATGTTACTACTACTTGTGTTACAGAAATGCAGGTTGTCATTAAATCGGGGAATCATTTGAAAATACTGTCTCTTGACTTGGTAGTTCCCAGGTCTTTTGATTCACTATATTTATTCCGCACCAAAACGACTGTTTACAAGCACTGACTTTATGCATAAATACAAACAATAAATATTTTTTAATGTTCTGCACTCAAATTTACATATTGCATGGGCAGACCCCTTAATAACATTCAATGTTCTTTGCCTTACACTATAACTTTCAATTAAGGGTGCTCTTTAAAATTTAATACTAAAATCCTAACACATAAGAGAATAGTTTCTGCTGCGCTTGTTTGACGTGCTTCAAAAGTAGTTCAAAATGGACAATGGACTTCGCAGGAACATGATGACGATGGCGCTTATGCATAACTCATACCTTAGATTTGGCATTCACACAATACCGTACTGCTGACCACTTGGCCACGACGGGGAACATCCATGCTATCCAGTGACAACTCGCTGTAGACTCTGCCTCACTTGACGCCGTGAAATGGAACAGCAGATGGGTCGTCCACCTCGCAACCATGCGCAGTTTACTTGCACTCACTGGCGTGTAGATTCACACTGATGCACTCAGTTATATTAAACATGTTTAGCCATTATCAAAATGCACGGGCATGCTCCCTGCACTCTAACTGCATGGAGCAGTGATCGCAATAAAGCCTGCATAAATCATGTTAGAATTAAATATTTAAAGATACTATTTTGGGCTCCAAAGAAATGTTGCAAAAAACCATGGGCCATTTAAGTGTGTCGCTGTCACAACACATATCATTAAAATGCTAGTCTACAAGACAGGCAAAACGCACAGTTTACCCAGCATGGCAAAGTTCAATTTCACGAGCCATCAGTCATAAATCGGGGTGTCACAGTTATTTCCGCGACTTTCAGTACACTCATATTTAAGTCAATATTACTAGTTCGCGCAGCGTTCACACACAATACGTCAATATCAAGTTTACGTCCCTGCAATACTTGGCCCATATTTCACCAACAGAAGCTGCTGCTACAGGCAATCATAGGAATATCGTGTCCGCGTTCACGTTGAGCATGCTCTCATAATATTCTTCAAACAGTTTATTTGCTCCCGGAAACGTTACGGCGACGTTCACTCGTTCGCATAAAGCAAGGCACATCGCAACTGGAGAGAAATTACATTGCAGCCCCATACTGCTGAAAAGTCCGCTTGAGCTCCCGCTGCTGTGCCCAACTGGCATGAGACACCACGTGCTCCACGGTCGAGCGCATACTGCTCCAGCCTAACATGGCCGATTCCGGCACATTAGCTGGGGCGCTATCATTGGCATCAGCCAGGTGACATCGCGGTATCGTGCCACCCAAGCACCACAGTCGCGACTCTTTACAAATCGATTTCAAAATAATATTGATAACAAATATTACAAACAACCATATAAACTGCATGCAATAAAACTCATAATAGATTAACAAATAGCAATAAGAATAATTTTACCGGCTATGTACTGGCCGGTATATACCCAAATATAAGTACACATAAAAAGGAAAAAAAAAAATACCGCAGCGCATTCAATGTTACCACCCGTGGTCCGAAATTACTAAAACAATTACATTTTACTAAGTGATGATCTAGGTATCATCACAACTGGTATTTTTCAACGAGAGCCATCCTTCATCCAGTATATGAATTTAACAACTTAAACTTTAATATGTAACACCATTGGTGTAGAACGTTCCATGCGACGTCATGTTGGCAAGGCGTCATTACTAGCTTCAGCACAATTTTAACCATAATTAACCTGAGTGAGAGGTTAAGTGTCACTACGTAACCAAGACAGCCGAGGCATATATAACTTTTTTTTAAATTCAAGTAACTTTATTGTGAGACGACTACATATTTTTGAATGCATAAGTCAGACTGTATCTACGTATCACAGAAGGGTATGATAATGACAGTTAAATATGACTCCTTCCTAACGGCAGCTGTAGTTTGAATACTTTTCTTTACCTTTTTACCTTACCTATTGCCATTCCAGAATAAAACAGATAAGATACATTGCAATAGAATATTTAAATTGTTTTTTCAATAAATAATTAACACTGGAATTTGACACGTCTGACATCATTTTTAAGCATGTACAGTTACCCTACTCTCCTCAATACTTTTCAGTTCAGAATAATAAACCATTTGTCTTGCTATATGCTTAGCTATGTTAAGTAAGGTTTACAGCTGTGTGGCAAATAATTGTTTGCCTGCTACGTGTGTGGGGCTGTAAACGTGAGTGTTCTACGCCTACTACACCTGGTTCCTGAGCTGAGGTCACTGAGCAGACATGTCCCTTGGGGGCGGAATACATTTCTGTTTCACTCGCTTACTTTTTCATAAATATTGCCAACAACATACACTGTTTACTTGTAAATTATGCAGATATTATGTGGTGGTTTTTGAAGCAGCCTACAGTTTTGTGGAATAGATAACATTTTACATCTAATTTGAATACGTACTGTGCTCATAAAGATCTTCACATTATATAATTTACATATTTGGCTCACCATATAATTATTTTTGTGGACGTCTGTAAGGAGGCTGTTTTAATTCACATCATATTATATCTATATCTAGATAATAATTTCTGGCTTACCCAAGGTGGTAGCACTACATGTTGCAGATACATTAATTATATGAATATATATTTATATAAAAACATATATTTCAAAAGGGTAACTAAATTACTGTTATAATATATAAATGGAACGACACTATCCGAGCAGTTAAATATTATAATTTGTATATATTATACATTTCTGCAACAGAAGATTTTCTTATGATGTTCTATGAACTTAAATTAGCACAATTTAAGCCTGAGAACTGGATATCTGAAAAGATGAGAAGGGAAGATCTTACTGCAGAGTATCACATCTACAACGACTGGTTTTTGCAGCTACATCCATTTTCAGTTATATTTAAACGGCGTGCAGCATTAGTTAAACTTTCTATTTTTCAGAAGAAATGATTAATTCAGTAATGAAAGGCTATTGTCGTTTCCCAGTTAGTTATGTTATAATCAAATATTTTTCTTTCAGAAATTGGAAATAGTATGATAATTTTGGACTTTCTCATTTGAGATAAGTTTTCAATACAATTTTTGCATATGAGCAATATAACTTAAATGTAAATGAATCATAATTTGTTATTCAAGAAATCTAATGATTTATTGTAATTATATCAGAGATAATATTTAATTAACTAAACATTTTATTAAGAGAAAGTACTGTTTCTATTCTTAGTTAGAGTTGTTGAAGTAGTTAGAGGCTTATATTGGATTCTTCAGTGTTGTTCAGTGTTGCTCCATGTTGTGTTTTCAGAATTATAATAAATTGTGGTAATTTTGCTGTTCTGGTGTCTTAGGGTGTAATGAGAATGGTTTGGATATTATTTCAGGTTTTGAAGTAATATTGAAAACACTACTGTGTATTTTAATTATAATATTCTTGGCAAACATTTCAAAATTATTTCTGTGTGAAGGCTGTTTGTGTAGTGATCAGTGGCGTAGCCAGAATTTATCAAGAGGCAGGTTACACTGACTAAGGAAGGGAGATAGTTTATACTGGCATTAGCAGTTCTAACGCATGTGTTAAGACAAACATTAGAAGAAAAATTACTTCACAATGTAATAAAATGCATCATAGTTTACAGTAATTATGATATTTTATATAAAAAAGTTTATTAATAATTTTAATTCTAATAGTTGACAACCTCACGGTCACAATAAGGAGGTGGGTTTACAACACCCATTTTCGCTTCCCCTTCCTGATCTTAAGACTACCTGTTGGTATTGGTGTATAATTGTATTAAATGTATAATAGTATATTTTCAGTTTTTTTTTTGTCATAATTTCAAAGCAATTCCGCTTTGCAGGATTTGCGGGCCTTACAAACAATAAATTCCGTAAGACATAAAATATAAGTAGAAACACCCTGTTTTGTAAACTCTGCCAGAACATTGACACTTCAGCAAACTCTATAAAAGCCAATTTACTGTTTCAAAAGAGCAGCAATAATACTGCTTCACAATACAGCATCACAATGTTTCTGAGTTGACAGAATTAGTTTCATTTCAAAATGGAGAATTTCAATACGAAGTACCCAATAGCATAATACTAAATAGCAAATAAAATTTATTCGCTGAACATATCCGTGTCTCTGCTGTACGTTCGTGCCAATACCTAATCATTTTTGTTCGTAAAAACGTTACAGAAACAATATACACGGTATTGTTTCATATAGCACCAACGTTACCTGACACCAACGTTACCTTACAGTTTTTTCAATTAAATTTGTTTTGAGCTGTGGTATAGTGACCTGCTTTTTTTATTATTCACAATCATGTGTGAATATGTAAATTACGTTATTTTAGTCAGCTTCAATGCATATTACAAACTAAAATGGAAGTTATTCGTGCAGGTACCTGTGAGAATACATCAGCATAACTAGTCGAGTGAAAAACAAGACACATCTTAACATAAATATATCAGGGGCTGACACAGCTAATCCCAGCAACCTATCGCCTGAGGCCCGATGTCCGTGGACACACGGAAGCAAGCTGGCAACGCTGTGTTTGCTGGCTCGATGTACCGTTACAGTTACAACTATCAGCCCCAACTTGGCAAGAAGGAGGGGAAGGGGCCGAGGTGCGGTATGTTCTACTAGTACTTTATTTACTCTATGGTGTATTCGAAACATCTTGAGCACAGCCCTTGTAGTTCCGTTGTGTCATGCAGAGGGCAACAGTTAACAGAGCTATCTTTGCGAAAAAATATGATTGCTGCAGCTATATCGTTGATGGCGTAGTGTTTAATTGCACAGCTAATATTTTGTCACCGGTCACACAGATAACGAATTTGTCGTCTGTTTTGTACTCTATAAACGTGGCAAAATGCCCCAATAAGCTCAATTTATAATTATATGAAAATCAAAATACGAAAAAACTAATTTGAATAATGCAGTCTTGGGCAAAACAAAAGCTGCCACATACATGTACCATTAAAATTAAATATATAACTGTTACAACTTCCTACATGTGAAACGATTACGTCTCTGCAGAGCTTATATCTCATCTAAACCCACACTATTTTCTTCTGTTCAATAATAGACAGCAGTGTTGTAGATATACCTTTTCTAAAAACATTTAAAAAAATATTATTTTCTTAAATATAAAAAATTTAATTGATTCGAATTTTTTAAAATTATTTTTATATGAAATCTTTTGACCATATCTATAATATTATCAACATAACTCCGCTGAAATATAACTCGGCATGTATCTAACACTCCCCCTTAAATAATTTAGTCTTTCTCATTGCAAATAAAATAAGTGCAGCATCTAACAGTTTGAATCATGATGTCTTATATGCTTACTAATTAAACTACTGCTACTCATCAGTGCGAACTACATTGCTAGCAGTTGTCAACGGAGTTGAGCCACCGCCTACGAGATTGTTGTATCTACTGGGCCGGGACAGAAGTCACAATAATGGAATTTATTTTCGCCCGATGAGCCACCGGGACCATCCAAGCAGTTCGGGGCTAGTACAGCAGCGTACCGTGGAATGCTGCCACAAGTATGATGTCTAGATCACACTGCTCTTCACTACGCTGCTCACACCAAGGATCTAGGTGCTGGGCTTGCACCTGCTAGCACCCTCTCCAGAAGCCCTATGCCAGTGAAGGAAGGGATGGCCGAGGAGTATAAAAGGAGATGTGCCCCGGCCTCCAGATAGTCAGTTCTGCTTCAGTTCTCGATCAAGTCTTCTGGCTCCTCTCGTGGTCTCTCATCGCACAAGCATTTGGTGCGGGGCCGAAGATCCTCTCCAACTTGCCCCTAAGGAAGAACCAGCAGCGTCAACAGAGCAACACACTGAGACTCGTTTGGTCCCTTACGGACACCAGAGAGTAGAGCTCACCCTGAGGAGTAAACTGTTTTTACATGTACCAGCAACAGCCTACTCCCATAGCTTTGCACAGTGAGCCTTCCCCTGTTTCCACTAGTGTGTTTACCTTCCGCTAAGCCTGTGTGGATAGGAGATAGTACTTCCACCATCTCTGTTTATTTTCCTTCACTGTAAAATAAACATCGATCTTACCTAACTTCTTGAGTATCACTCTGACCTCCTACATCTTGTCATCATCGGTTCTGACGGAGATGGCAGGAGACCGGGTTTGCTCTTTCCGAATCTACACAGACAACATACCAAAAATCCTTGGAAGGCTACCCATTCTCTGCCCCGTGCAGTGAACAGTAGAGCCATCACACTAGGATACCATCCCCTGCAAGGTTGCCTGCCAGTTTGAAGTTGCCCTCGCCTCACCGCTCACTTAGTTCCTTCTTCAAACCTGGGGAAACCAGTGACCTCGGGACACTCACCACACCAATATTGGAAGGCTACCCGTTCCTTGCACCCAGGTGGGAGGTACGGTGGAGCCACAACACTAGATACGCTCCTGATGGGATCAGCTTTCCGGCTAAGGTGAACTACTCTCACTGCACACCTCGTGGTGCCGAGGGAGTTACACTCTGGTGCAGGAGAGACCAACCCCATTGGGACAACACAGTGCAGTTTCTGTGACCAACACTATGCAGCTCAAGTCTTCCACACCTACAGTGGGGAAGTCAAGAGTGGGGTGCGATGTTGGCAGTAGCAATTGGCACCTACACTGTACTCTAACACGTTGACTGCCTAACTCCTGCAGGCCTGATATTAGGATAGAGCCAGATGCCTTGCACCTGTACAGGTGGTGTTCAGAAAAAGGTTAAGAAGGCGAGGGCTATCGCTAAGAATCCACAAGGGCTTAGCATCCTTCCCAGTGGGTTCGGGCTACTGAGTCCACGTGAAAAGGCTGCTTTGCTGCGACGACTCACTGTTCCAGTACCAACTGTCATGCCTACCACTTTGCTCGAGCCACCCACCCGTGTTGCAGAACGATACCATCCAGTAGTGCAGGAGATCCTGTTCAGCAAAGGGTGCACCTACACTCTTACCGTACCTATTAGCTTCACGCCAATAACAAACCCTAGCACCACCCCACACACCCCACCCTCCAGTCAAGTGCTACCAGGGCTGAGGGAGCTATGCTAGTACAGCCATCCACAGGACAGACACGCCGTCCCGCTAGCATTAACTCCGTCCCACCACATAAGCTTGCATCGTGCAGAGTAAAACTGTCAGAGCCAGACTTTGTGCCAAGCCAGCAGCGTACTACGCCAGTACTGTACTCCGGTCGGGTACCAGTGCCTCGAGACTAATAACCACCAAGAGACGCAACTCGCCTAGCGTCAAACACGTTACCTAGAGACACGGGTAGTCAATCAGCCAGGACTATAACATGTCAAGTTCTATAAAACAATTTAAAACTCAGTTTAACTTAGTAGCCAACATAATCTGGAACCAATCTTATATATTTCCATGAAATTTTACGGTCAGCAATGAAGTAATTGTAGGACAGTGTCGGGCTCACCATTTCTGTAGGCAGGGAGGCTTCTTCAGTGACACACTAAAAATCTAGCCTGATTGACATTGGGCCACTTCTTTCATAGCCCACATCGCACTACACTGCTAGAAACTCTCTCATGATTATAAAATCCTATATTAGGATAGTGGGCCTTCATATTAATTACTGAACTGGAGACCCTAAATTGGCAATGGTCCATTCCTCACCATGGTTCCCAAGAGAGTCTTCTTCAAGGGAAGGTTCGACCAATCAGATTGTAGCATTGGAATATGTTATAATTTATATTTTTGGGAATTATTTTAATTTGCTATATTTCTGTATAAAGGATAGTAATTAATTTAATATTTAGGAGATTGTGGCGATGATAATTTGTTTGTACTTTGTACATGTTTGTTTTTCCAAATTTCTTATTTTATTTGAGTCATTGCATTAGCAGTATAATCATCATAGGATGACAGTGCAAATTTTCACAGGGTTAGCAAGCGAGGCACGTAGCAGCCGTATTGCACCATCTGGTGCAACAAGAGTACTGATGTCACAGTTGGTTGACGTGACCTGCGAGGCGTGTAATACCCATGTCAGAGCTCATGGTGTAGGAGTTGTCCCTATCCCTAACTCTACTTTATGCCCTTCACTGTAACCTCTGAGCCAGTTAGTTGCTGCTAGTCAGCTTAATATCAGAACTCTATAGGATAGGGAGGCCTACTGGGGGTAGATAGCTACACACGGTTGTTCAATAAGAAAGAGGGTTTCTACTAAACACCTTTATTACACAACTCTATTCCTGAACACAACGATACATTAATAATAAATGCGTATGGGAGTGGACCCAAGGCGAGGCAACACCCTCCAAGTGATGGGCTTTCCAGCTGGGACCCGTAGGTGCCCGTCATCCCTGAACATGACATGAAATGAGACCCTAGGATGGAGCGGCGTTGGAATGCAAGGGCAGGACAACGGGAGTTACCTTAGAAAACCCGCTGACGAGCGGCATCGTCCAGCACGATTCTCACATGCAAAAATCCGGGAGCGAACCCGGATGGCCTAGGTGGGTGGCGAGTGCGCTAGCCACTGCGCCATCACTGCCCCAACAATACATTAATACAATATAACAAGAATTACTATTACTTTACTTTGGTATAGCAAGTTAATTACAAGAATACTGTTATGCAGCTAAACCCTAACCTTGCCAATATATTGATCTGGTAATATTAACGGAACCTCGAGATCGGAGATGTCACCGTACTGCCTAACTGGAGCTATGCTCACCAATTATCAGAAGTGTAGATTGCTGTCTGCCTGGAGCTCCTCCAGACCCTGGACTCTCGTAGTCTTCTGCTTCGTGCCGTTCCGGCACTGACATCATCACAGTTCAATTACTCGCTGCCATCTGGGGGTGGGAGTTCAGCACTCCGACTATTTTTACCCTGGAGATAGTGGGTCAGCCAGAGTTAGTTATCCAAACAGGGGGCTCGCAAGAATTCTATAGTATGTTCAACCTTAACTCGTGTGCGGCCTCCTGGAGCCCACCACAATGGGCTATTTTTAGACATTAGCGCACCGAGTAAAGCCACGATTGGACCACGTTTACGTGATGCAATATTCAGGCAGTATAAATAAGGAAAAAGCGACTTCCTCGTCATCACAGTATTTTAGTTATCGCAGTTCATTCATCAGTTGTCAGCCGAATAGCCTTCGACGAGTGACCGTTTCACTTGCACTGTCAGTGCCAGCAACTTCAACCTTCTATCTTTATTTCAGACATTTTTCCATTCTATTAAATCTATTTTCCGTCAGTGCGAGGAGTCGTCAGGGCGCCGGGAGAGAAAAGGAGTGATTCTCTCCTGTCTTCGTAATTACTTAGTTTCGAAGTGAGAAGTTTTATTTTGTGAATGCTGCTATTCTGTCTCTTGAGTTTATCTGCTGCAAGTGTCATTTGTTTGTTTTATGATCATTTTGAAGAGAATGCAATAAACTACCGTGAACATTTACTTCATCTTTTACTAATTTTCTGTTGGCACTTCTGTCATCAACAAACTTTTAAGTATTTATTTATTCTGAGTCTCAAAATTTCCACTGAACTAGTTCGAGCTAGTATCTGCTGCAGAATCCCACGAGTGTGTACAGCCAACATTACAAGATTACTGCAAAAACTGGAAGTCATTATGACATGATTTCCTCACTGATGTCACCGTCAGAAACATTTAGACAATGATTCATTACTCTTAGGCCTATCCATTCACAATACCAGTTATATCACAGTAAAGAGGTCACGTAACTGCAATAAATTTTTACACTTATGTTCTTTCAAGCTCAGTAACAAAACCAACTAAACTCACTTAAACAAACATAATAAAAACCTCACAATTTTATAGGTATCAATTAATTATGTTTAGAGTTTGTTTATAGTTGAGGCATGTCACCGTAATCATTCATTAAATAATAAAAATATCTAGAGGGCTTTTGTTTACGTTTTTAGTATGACAATGAAATAAAATAAATATAACTCAAGAATATAAAATTACTATCAACAAACATAGCACTTCAAAATGCAAACAAACAAAAAAGAAAGCTATATTATTTACATACAAACCTGAAAAAGGAGAGAAAAATAAATCTGTAACTTTAAGTTATCACAATTCTGCACACAAACTTTGGCTAGCAAGCAATAATAAGTTTTTCCAAGACAAAGCTGCGTTATGGGGAAAGGAGAATAATAACATACATGACTTTCTTCTCTGATGATGGTGGTTCTAACCATGCCACTCGACTTGTTTGTCACAACACTGGGAACTACCTCTGCATCAAGCTATTGTTTATCCCTTGAGTGGGCACTGCATTGGATAGACCTGTGTCCATCCACTTTCAGCAAGTCATATCCAACATCACCTGACAGAACTTGGTCTCTAGGCAAGTGAGTCATCTCAATATCTCCTGAGCTCATGTGTTATGTTCCTGTTGGTCAACAACATTGTAGCTGGGGGAATCCCTCTATCTCAGCACCACTGTAGCTGGCAGAATTCTTCCACCCAAACTTTGGAATTCATTTGGTCTGCTCCGCTCACAATGGAATGTTCTTCTGGGCTGATCAGTGCGGTATTCTTGATGGTTTGGTGGCTGGCTCTTTCCATGCCTTCCTACTTCTGCTTGCTAGTGAGGATAATAACAAGTGCCTCGCTTCTTGGCAGTCATCACTAAATGTGTTGATTCCTTTGCAATTACCAGAGAGTCATTGCACTGCCCAAGTGATATCTGAGTAAAATTACTCACACAAGCTACTTTTAAGCATCCTTCCCCTAATTATTTTTGCTTATGGTCCATGTAGAGTAAAACAGAAGATGTCTGGTCCGCTCAGTCAAGTTCCTGACTGCTATCCTTTACAATCAAGCAGGTTGGTAGGCGATTCTTCCTGGTGAAGAACTGTAGAGTGCCTCTGTTGTTAACATCTGATCACATTAGTGCATGATAAAGGAGAGCTATGTCCAAAGGCGAGTCCTTCAGACTTTCTCTCGAGTGCACTATGCTACTAGCTAAAACTTCCCGCCTCCTTACCATCCCCCCAGTAATGCCTGACACCACAACCAGGATTTCCTTATCCATTGACTAGAAATACCATGTTTAACTTCAAAAAAATATTTTTGCTTCACTTACTTTGGTACAAGCACCACTCAGTCCAATTATTTTGCCACTTAATTACACAGGGAGTTACTCCTGTTCTACTACCACAAGTGGTTTCACTGTACTTATGTAATATTAATATACAAAACTAAATAACATAGTCATCAACAATAAGCATATATCCCCTTTCATAAAACTGAAAAATTAAATTATTCCAGAATTAGTTTACAATTATTTATCAAGGTCGGTGTGAAATGGTGCAAAAAGCAGGAGCTGAGGTGTGACAACCACAAGAGATTTTGTGGTAAAAAGGAGTGTATGATATTAGGGTAATAACAGAATTACATTGAGTGTGTATAGGCAGGCATGAAACAGATCAATGGAGAAGGTATTCCAGAGGGATAAGAGAGCAAGGTTCTCCATGCAACATTAGTAGTTTTCTTCTCTTAGTTCTCTTTTTAAATGCTCTTCAGCAATGAATGGAACCCAGTTGAGAGTGTTTCACAAACCAATAACGAAACTTATTTGACTATGGCACGACAAGAAACCAAGAATTTAAAAAAAGTGATACATCTTTAACACATGCACTTAAATACCAGTAAATATGGAATAACTTTTACAAAAGGAGAAATTATGCTATAGCAATGCAATTGAGTTATGACTTTTTAAAGCTTAATTTCTTATATTTTGTGATGTTTAATAATTCGATATTGCAAATTTCTCTAAGTTTTGGGACCAACTAGATAGACAAAAAAAAATATATTGAAACAGTAAAGACACTAGCACAGAAATATCTGCATGTACATTTTACTATAATCTGTTCATAGTAAAATGAGCACTTTTGAAAACCCTGCTTAAGATCTGCTTGTATACACATTGTGCCTTCTTCAACCATACATAAAATTAACATTGCCATGGGCCTCATCACGTTATTCATGTGTTAGTCAAATGAAACTGTGAAATTATTAAGACAGTAAATACTTTACAAATCTGCTCATTTTTACACTTAGATGAATTATAAAAACAGAAAGTGAAATAAATAATTAGAAGTTATGAGAAATGGCTACCTAACACTTTCTATTCGACGTTAAGATATAGAACTACTTTCCACCCATCGTTACCAACTTTACTGGGTGAATGTCACTCAGTGCGAACATGAAAATATATGAATGCAGAAGCAGTGACTTTTTTCTAAGGTTCATTTCTATAGTGCTCACTTTATCATGAACAGCCTTTAGTAAGATTGTACTTGGGCAGCAAAAAAATTAAGATAGTCATTTCATGGTTACCACCAACATTTCTGAAGCCTGGCCTGCTCAAGTTATCATTTCAGGTTATTACTTCATCATTTGCAAACAAAGCTTATCTCATTCTACTAAACTACGCCAAAGTGAAATTGCACTGCATTCATGCACACACTTACTAGAAATTACCAAAAAAACCTATTTTATCTCTAGATTTTATTCATATTAATTATTGATGAAATATTGTAATTTATAGATAAAGTATAAGTATAAAAGTTCAATTGAACCAAAAATATGTTACTTTAAAGTTAAAAGAAGTACAAAACACATATGATATACGGCACATATTTAGGAAACACCTGACATGCCATACACGGGGTAATTTTTCAAAGGTTTGATTCAAAAAATTTAAAGATACTGCAAATAGACTATACCTGCCTTCCCTTCTCTACACACATAGTGTGTATTTCACAAATAAATAATCATGGTACCTGGAGTTTCCCGAGACTTCACACTGCTTTTCGCCCTCACTCCCTTGAACAAACAGTTCAAATGTAGTTGCAGTACGGCTTGTTTCACCTCCACCCTCCGACGATCTGTAGGAACCCACTTGTGCACTATCCGCACCTTGAAAGTTGGACACCATCTCACAGATTTGCTCAAGTAGGCCCAGCAGCTCGGAATTACAGAGCTTCTCCCGTATCATGTCTAGCAACTTCATCATGTCTGGCATTTTCAGTAGCATGAGGAGGTCTCCTTCTTTGTCAGCCTTAACCAGCAAAAAAAAAAATCAGAATTAGTATCCATTAACATTAGTAGCTGTTAAAACCACAATGCTTAACTTCTACAAAACTTGAAGGCTGAAAAATTGTTGTCATCAGCAACAAATTACTAATAAGAATAATCCAATGCATTTACACTTTAACAAAGCTTCTTATGTAAACAAAGTAACAGTGATACACCATTTTTGTGTACATATTTTGTATGGTCTAAAAAGTCATGTAATATTATAATTCTGATAAAATGATACCTTCAATATCCTTAAAACAAGTTCCAAAACATTTTCTTCTTCTGATGTAACATCAAAACAAAACCACTCAATGAGTTTTTTCAAAAGCTCTGGTCTTGATGCCAATTCTCTGTCCTGAATAAATCCACAGTTAAGTTTTGACAATAGGCTATGTAATGCTCGTACACGGATTTCTTCTAAATGGTGACCTGTAAAGTAACATACAAATATTTTTGAAACCTATGAACATAAAACATGCTTACTGCTATATAATTACAGATCCAGCCATGACCTATGCCTGGCATACACATTTTTGCACACCACATTAGCTTTCCAATTGAAAATTTTGCATAGGTGCTGGTAGTACTAAAATTAAATGTTATAGAACATTAGCAGACTGTACTTCGCAGAAGCTCCACACAACATATTCATAAGTTATAAAATTATAATAATGAACACTACTAGCATGTATATTATGTACAAAAAAATTACCGCTGAATTAAATTCTTCACTCGTTTTTATTTTTAAAATGTAATTACAAACTTTACAACAACCTTACTTGGGAAAAATTGCAAAATATAATTTAACTGATATAACCTAGAATAGTGTGCTAAACTAAACTTATTAGTTTGCACCAAACATACTATAAACCAAACTGTCTCCTTGGAGATGTGCCATGACAATGCCTCCTATGACCACTCCAGGGAACCACTGATATACTCAGGGTGTAAATAAATGCTATCATTACAAATTGAGAGAGGGGAAAAGCGAATGAGGGAATTTGCAGCTAGGAAATCTCCTTGGCAGGTAGTGGAAGGAACAATTTTTCTCTATGTTAAAATAATGAAATTAAACACATGTTTAGGCACATACTTTGTCAGGAATGGGAACTAAGGGGCAATAATCAGCCATATTTTTTTTTTAGGAATTAAAAAACAATTTCAATGAGAAGTTTATAATCACCATCACCATTAGTTCCAGCATGTACTTTGCTTAGTGTCGAAGCTTTGTTGCACAAGGTAAACAAATGAACACTTGCATGCACAGCAGTTATCAGAAAATTGTCACATTTACCAAGTACACTTTTTTCCCTGTAGTTCTTTCACAGCACTAACTACACAAGTAGTACACTCATGTCAATTATTTTATCTGTAATTACACTTACTTGCTTCAGTTGCCAAGTAAGATTGTGCTGAGAAATAAAATTAAAAATATTGGAAACAATATTTTTACCCCTATTCACCAGCTGTTCTTAGAACATGTCTCATGAGATCAACTCATGGCTCAAATCTGTAGAATGCAATAGTGACACAGGGAAGCCTAAAACTGAACTGCAATGACCACTATTTTGGGAGCATGTAGTGTAAGAAATTCTTGTGGACAGGCTGGACTGTGTGCAGCACTGCAAAGCATTTGACAAATATAACAAGAAGGTACCTGCATGAGACACATAAAACAACACACACTCATTACATTCATGTGATTTGTGGTGTCAACCCTTTAATATAAAATTATATTATTTTGGTGATGTGCTACCACCCATGTGTAAGTAATCTAAATGGATAGCTTACTTCTCATAAAACATACACAGTACAGCATACTGTTAAAAAAATGTTAATAACTTCAAAATAATAGAACTCAACATCAATAGTTCTAGTCAGAATGTTGCCTGTGTTTCAGATTCAAAATAATTAATAATTTGTGCACTTTCAAAGCTAACTCACCACCTTAAATACAAATGTTTGCAACATTACTATTACAGTTTAAAAGTGAGAAATATAATAATTACACACTCAAATTAAAAATTTTATGTTAATATTTCTTACTGCTACCAGGTTTATTTAATAACTTCCGCAGCAGAAAATTTTGACACGTTACTTTTTGTTTCAACTTGTGTATTTTGTGTGGTGTGCATTAAAGATAAACTTTTAAATTTGTTTTTCCTGCCCGCTCTTTGTGGACTCCATCTTGTCTGCCATATTGACTAAACAGACAAATGAGCAAAAAAAGTGTTAGTTGTATGTAAAACGGTGTCGGCGCGTGTTGTTTCATTGTGCTTGATCGTTTTAACATCCCCGTAATAAACTATTTAGTATACACAGTCCATTCTCGTCGTCCTGTGCCCAGACATTTTGGTCCTCCCGGGAGGACCATAAACATTATGTGGTTTTGTGTGTCTTTTTTGCTGCCCATTACTTTTGTTTATTATTCACGCGTGGTGCCCAGTTGCACTGTGGCTTGATGAACAGCATTTAGTTTGGCCTATGACCTACCAAGCCGGCTGATTTTTACATGATTTTTGGAAGTGTTGAAGTTTACAGTGAATTGCACGCATACGTATGTGAACTTCGCACCTTGTGTTGTGAAGTCAGATTTATTTATTTTTGGAAACTATGGTTATATTTACCGTTAATGATGCTTATTATAAGGTTATGTGTGTCGCTGAGTCGCTAAAGCAGCTATCAGTTTCATCAGAACAGCGAACAACCAACCAGTCGCACAATCGAGTTGCCCTTCCAGTCATCAGGCTCCCCACATAGCAGCTATCAGTTTCATCAGAACAGTGAACAACCACCCAATCGCACAATCGAGTTGCCCTTCCAGTCATCAGGCTCCCCACATTTTCTGGAGAAATCAAAGGTTGGTTAAATTATTCCAATTTGTTCACCCCCTTGATGGGAGATATAACAAGGGCCTCAGTAATGTGAAGTGTTTCACTTACTTAAAATATTTGCTATCTGAGGAACCATTATCTTTTATTCAGTCTCTTCCAATGAACTATGACAATTTTGAAATTGCTTGGAATCTGTTGATTAAACAGTATGATAACAAATGGTTCATCATGGAAAATCATATAGACGTACTTCTGCAAGCTCCTGTGGCTACTAAAGATTCAGCCGGATCCTTGTGAGGCTTGTTATCTGATATTGAAAATGTAGCTGCTTTGAAGGCATTGAACCTGCCAGTAGATCAATGGGATATGTTGCTGCTGCATTTGTTGGAAAACACATGGACCAGGCATTAATAAAACAATGGGAACTAGTTGTTCATGAACTTGACATCCCTACATTGAGTGACTTTAAAGATTTTCTTGAAAAAAAACTGCACGTCGAGGGAAGTCATAGTTGGTACATCTCAAAAGTATAGCGTACCTAAATCAATCAACAATCGCAAAGTACCTGAGCAGCATCGTACTTCATCAGGTAGTTTCTTTGTTAAGTTCCTTCCAGAAAAGTGTTGCCTTTGTAAGGGCGATCAAACCATTCACAGATGCTCTGAATTTGTGAAAAAGAACCCTCAAACACGTTTTTTATGGCAAAGGACAAATGATTATGTATAAACTGCCTTCAAGCTGCTCACCAAGTGAAAAGTTGCCGATAAACCAAATCTTGTCGATTTTGAAATGCTCGTCATAACACGATGCTGCATTTCCCATCAGATAAACCACTACTACAGTGGCACCATCAGCATAGAATGAAGTGCCTGTTGATACACCTTCAAATGAGGACAGCGCCCTTAGCGTTCTGTCTTCCTTTTCCAAAGATTCGCAGCCATCTGCTGTAATGTTATCCTCAGATGTTGCTTATGTTCGGGATGTTTGTGGAAACTGCCAGCCTGTTAAAGTTCTGCTTGACTCTGGCAGCCAAGCCAATTTCATTACTGAATGATGCCTGTCTCAATTAGGTATCAAGTATCAAAACCTATCAATTCCACTTCATGGACTTGTCCACACCCCACTTACCAGTGTGAAAGGTGTTGCCTCGTGTATCATAACACCTAGCGGAAGGAAGGAGCCACATTTACCCATTGAGGCCCTAGTTTTGCCATAAATTATCTCACATATTTTATCAACATTTATTCAGCCAGATGCTTGGAAACCACATTAGATAACTGCAACTGGCTGGCCCCACCTTTACCACACCAGAAGAAATTGACATTTTTCTACGTGCAGAAATATTTCCTCAGCTTCTAACAGGGAAAAAAAATTACTGGCCCCCAGGAACGCCAACTGCTATTGATAAGTTACTGGGTTGGGTGCTATGTAACGTGTCCAGATTAACACAGATTTGCCGCCAGGTGTCTCGTCCTTCTTCATCTCAAATGTACAGCAGCCCACCTTGGATGAAATGTTAGGAAATTTTTGGGAAATTGAAGAACTGCCTGCGATCACATTACCACCAGTCCCAGAAGATGTGTTATGTGAAAAGATGTTCATTGAAGGTTGTACTCTAGCTGACACAAGTAGGTACAGTGTAGCCCTACCATTTGAATCTCCCAAGCCAATATTGTGAGATTCGGCCTCTTCTGCTCTATGCTGTTTTTACTCTTTACAGCGCTGGCTGAGAAAACAACCAGAGGTGAAGGCAGCTTACGTTGCCTTCAGCACGACTACCTGGCTACCGGACACGTGATCCATGTAAAAGAAGGTGATTTGGGAAATGTTGACGCTGGCTGTTAGCCAGCGGCGCTAGAGCCCATGACAGCACTCACGTGTCACGTGTACCGCACGTGCGCAAAGAGGCCGACAATTTTGAACTTTCCTATAAATGTTAATTTCAGGGTAACATGTGTTATATGGTCTTTACAGTGTTTAATGTGTCTTAAAAAGTTTTAAAGTGCTTGTACTAATTCATTGTTTGGTTATGAATATTCAAAGTGCCTGTGGTGTCGAGATTAAGAACACTTAATATTTTGGCATGAACACCATCACAAAGAGACATTAAAATAATATTGAAAATCGTAACAAAATTATAGAAATGTAAAACAATATCTAATTTAATTTGTGCCATTTTATTTTCACTAAAAAATATTTCACTCTGAATGCATAGCACTTCCGCTTATGTGAACCCCATAGGCAGCCATGATAGGTCCGTGTGAAGCTTGTATCTGGACAGTCTGTCGAGGAGAGCTGGCGAGGTAAGACACTGTCGCGTGCGCACTACAACTTTTGTTCACTGATGTAGGTTTCCAAAGTCCATGTAGTTTACTAGTTAATCTTTGCTTGTGTAAATGTTTGCCAGACATTTTCCCCAGCATTATGATCCCGCTTTACTCATTTCTTACGCCCTTGTGGTATTTTTAACTTAATCGAGCATGAGGAAAAAGATGGAGAGGTCATGCGACCCGTGCATTTTGAAACAGACGCCATCTGCCTATGTTTATGGCATTTCATTGTAACTTCTGCATAATTGCTACACGCAATTTTAAGAGCTTTATTTTTCTGTATGTATTTAAGGGTAATTTTCGTGTTTGAATATTTTACGGCAACATCACATATAACCACGGGGCTGACTGAAGCCAAATCTTTGTATATGCCATCATTGCGTTTTAAGAGCTTATTTATATAACATTGTATGTGGAATCATTTATTTCAGGGTTCTATATATTTTTCATTCAGGGTTTAATGTATTTCTCATGTAAACTGATGCTTTTTGTACTTGACCACACAGTCACAGTAATGTTTGATTTTACCGCCATCAGGCATGTTACAAGTCTGTAACAATGCTAATCGTAAAGAGAACCATTTGGCAAACACAAATAACATTTTATCTGAATTTAGTTTGCCATTTCCACGCAGAAATATTGCAACTTCACCTGCACCACGTGGTCTGCTACGAACTTCATCCAGCTGCATCCGCGCCACCTAAGCTTGTTTTCACACATGTGTGTGTTTATTGTGAATATTCATCTCGTGTCCCATCTTATTTCATGTATCATTCAAGTGTCTATGTAATTGTAAAATTAGTGTACGGTGCAATTACTCCTATCCTAGCCGGCTCTGTGTATAGGCCGTCTCCACACTAACAATGTGCTGGAGGGCGAGTCCCGACGAGTTTGTGTTAGTGATGCCGAGAAATCACTTGTGTTAATGTGTATTAAGGGTACTCAAATGTAACTCACGGTGTCCTGTCTTCAGGGAAAAACCGTCAGTCCACCCTTGCAGCTGTCGACCCTCTTCCCTTGTGAAGGCTGTGCTTTCACGCACCTCAGTGAGATCATCCTTTTAAGCGTGCGCTAGATTAATTACGGGTTGGGGAGCACCCAAGCGGAATTGGTTAGTCATGACCGAGATAACCATTTCATTGACACGTTGATGTGTATAAACAATATCAATAAAAATAAATCTACAGTGAACTCAATTTTTTATTCATTAGTGACAGTGTCCTAGCCACATATGTTATATTTATTGTTTATTTCTGTGATTTTATTAAAAGTTTAGTATTGCAAACCTGTTTGTAAGTATGCACGGGTGAGACAGACACACAGAACCCACAACATCCCTGAGAACCCTGAGTCTCAATAGTGCGGTGATTGGGAAGCACCGCTGGCGCCCTATTACCAGTAAGTATTTGTGCCATCGTTCATCTCATGTCTCACCCGACGGCGTCAGTGTGAATGCATACTATAATCCACACCATTGCGTGCACAGGCCAGACCACACTACCAAGAAGCTACGTGTAGTGTTTGATGCTTCATCAAAAATAGACTTGGGTGTGTCTGTTAATGATGTCCTTTTAACTGGTCCAAAGTTGCAGATAGACATTGTTAATGTTTTGCTTAATTTCAGAATTCCACACATTGTTTTCACTGCAGATATTAAGCAAATGTATCAGCAGCTCACGGTACATCCCGAGCATCGTGACTATCAACTAATCTTTTGGAGAGAGTCAGAGGAGCAACCAGTTGAGATTTATCTTCTTAACTCTGTCACGGGGTCTGCTCAGCTCTGCACTTAGCAATTAGGACATTGAGACAGCTGGTGCAAGATGAGATGACCAATTTTCCAGATGCTTCTAAAACACCTCTAATGAACACATATGTTGATGATGATGTTACTGGTGCCAATGAGCTAGCCATGACTTGTCACCACAAGATGTCCATTCTTGTGGTGAAACATACTCTTAGTGAAGACTCCTGCATTAAGGTATTGGGCTTCTGCTGGAGCCGCAACACTAATGCCTTCTCATATAACTTGCAACCCACTCCTCCAGTGTACACAAAACAAAGGAATTTTATCAGATTTACAACAATCTTTGACATGCTGGGATGGCTTGCACCACTGACATTATTCGCAAAACACCGTATTCAGTTACTCTGGCTTGCCCAAGTAGAATGAGATTCCCCAGCGCCGCCTGATATAAATGCAAGTTGGAACAAGTTTCAAACAGTTACCTAGCTGTTCAGCCATCACTATTCAGCGTTGCATCACCCACAACCTCTCTGATCCCACTTTTGAATTGCATGGATTTACTGACAGTTCAGAGAAGGGCTACACTGCTGTTGTGTATCTTCGAGCTGCATCTGACTCTGGTACAATTACTACTCATTTACTATTGGCTAAAACTAAGGCAGCTCCATTGAAGCGAGTTACTCTTCCCAGGTTGGAGTTGTGTGTTGCCGTTTGCTTTCTAGATATTTATGTTTGCTGCTCGACACCCTTACACCTGTCTTACAGTCGGACAGCATTTACGCTTGATCTGATTCATCTGTTACACTCTCCTTGATAAAGATGCCCCCTCATGTTTGGAAGATATTTGTTGCAAACTGGGTGACTCAGATACAAGAATGCACCTCGGTGGACTGGTGGCATTATGTGGCAAGAGAAGATAATCCTACTGAATGTGAGTCTCAAAGCCTTAAACCTGGACGGTTAGCAGACCATCTATTTTGATGGTCTGGACCATCATGATTGCATCAACCAAAGAGCGAATGGCCACAGTGAAATCATGTCATTCAAAGGCCCACTGTTAATGACGAACACAAAACCCTTGCCCTGTCAGCAATCTTAGAAAAGTCATGCCTTTTGGAATTACTTGAACGTTTCTCTTGACACCTCTCACATGACACATGGGTAAGCACGTGCGCACAGATGCCATGACTACAGACTTTCCCAAAACGGGATAAGTAAATTTCAGTGCTATGCATTCTTATTTCAGGTCAAAAGTGTCATAAAAGTGTAAAAATGTCTTTCCTTATAATGATGTGCAATTATGTTACTTTCAAATTCAAAATGTACACTACACCAAAGAACCAGATTTTGATATTCAGGCGTGAACGCCTTCAAAGAACAGTTATCTAACACTGATGCCGGCTAAGAGCCAGCGGCAGTCAGATCATGATGGAACTCACAGCTAACGTGACACGTGGGTAAGCACGTGTGCACAGTTGACTACAGACTTTTCTGTAACGGGATTATTGTTTGAAGTGTACCATGTATGTTTATTTTCAGGTTACAAGTGTTATAAAAGTGTAAAAATGTCTTTACTAAAATATTGTGCAATATGTATTTCAAATTCTAAATGTGCGCTGCGCCGAAGAACCAGACATTAATATTCCGGCGTAAACACCTATAAAGAACAGTCATCGAACACCAATATTTAACTATTTAAATTGTTCTTGTTATTATGTATTTCAATATCTTATGTGTCTTTTCATTTTAAAGATAATAATTTTACTCGACATGCATAGTACTTCCACCTGTGTGAACCCCGTAGGCAGCCATGGTACGTCCGTGAGAAGCTAGCCTCTGGGCAGTTGTTCGAGGAGAGCTGGCGAGGTAAGACGGTGTCACATACGCACTTCATATTTTTGCACTGAGTTAGATTTCCATAGTTTCATTTAGTTTACCGGTTAATCTTTGCTTTGCATACATTTTGCCAGGCATCTCCAGCATTATGCTTCCGCTTAAATAATTCATTTGGAACCCTTGTGGCTTTTTCAACTTAAACTGAGGGAAGGAGGAAAGATGTCTGAGAGGCCATGCGGCCCACACAACTTATGAATCAGGCACCATCCGCCTATGTTAAAGGCTTTTGATTGTAATTTCTGCTTCATTGCTGCGAGCAATATTAAGGGTAATCATTCTATGTATGTATTTTCCGGATTTTCTTATGTTTAATTGTGTTACGGCCACATCACCCACGGCCACGCGGTCAGCCCCCGCCAAGTCCGTATCTGCTCCATCCTTGTGTTTAGAGGGCTAATACTGGTTCTATCATGTGCACCTTAATTAATATCAGGGTAATATGTATTGTTTTATTCAGGGTTCTGTCTATTTTTCATGATTGATGCTTTTTGTGAGTGACCACGCGGTCTTTTCACATGTTGGATTTTCCCGCCATCAGGTGTGCTACAAGCTTTTGTATGCTTGATAATTGAAGGGAATAATTTTCCTACCACCGCTGTTACTGTCTGGTAATTATTTACCGAATTTCAGTTACGATTACTGGGATTCCATCTGCACCACGTGGTCCGTTAAGTACTTCATCCAGCGGCATCCAAGCCATTCAAGAATACTTTCACACATCTGCGTGTTTATTGTGCCTGTTCATGCAGTGTCCCACGTTCTGTAAGTTATATTTGTGTAATTTGTACGGTTGTATTATTTTCCGTTCTAGCTCGCTAAGTGTATAGACCCTCGCCACACATCACGTGGTTCGGGGACGTGTCCCGACGAGTAGACGTTAGTGACAAGACAAAATGCACGTGGTAATGTTCATTTTCATTCTCCACGTCCGGCCTCCAGGAAAAATTTGTAGTCCACCCTAACGGCTGCAGACCCCTTTCCTTGTGGAGACTGTATTCTCAAACACAGTGGAGAAATCATCCATCTAGGAGTGCGCAAGTTCAGATACGTGCTGGGGGAATCACCAACTGGAGCTAGCTAGTCACGCCTGGGGTTAATCATAAACTCATTTTGGCCCGATGTGTAACTAATGGCAAATAAAAGCAAATTTTCTCAGTACAATTTTACGCCATCTTGTAGCATTGAAATCCAGCCAACTCCTAAATATAGTGTTTTTAAAAATGTTTAGTATTGCAAAGTGTTTTGTAAAGACGCTCGGGTGAGACACACACAGAACCCACAACATCCCTGAGATCCCTGAGTCTCCAAGTGCGGTGTATGGGAAACACCGCTGGCGCCCATCTACAGTAAGTAAATAGTATCTTCGTTTGTCTCGTGTTTCACCTGACGGCATCAATCTAAGTTAAAAAGAGTAAACGAATTGTTGCCATTTGTGTTCGAGTTACAAAAATTTTTTTATCCGAGGCTAAACTCAGTTTGAGATACGGAGTCTCATGAATTGAAAATTTTTGCCACCAAGCTGTACCTATTTTACCGTCGGCCCGTCCGCTTTACGAGTCCGCCTACCTGCTGGCTGGTTGCCGGGCCAGCTATATGTTCGACAGCAGAAAAACTTTCATGAAATTCCTACACGTTAATACTCCCAAACCTGACACTTTAATTACTTAATTTTAAACATGGACTCCCTACCTGGTGAAGACAACAATGTGTGCTGGCAGCATATATGAATGAGACGTGTTGCTGCGGTGACACCATTACGGCCGGACACACAACCGACTGAAAATGGATGGTGTGATGTGCATATGTGTTTGCTGGCATGTCCGCTTAGGGCGCCAACAGTGTGAATGATTGGCTGTGGCGGCCTGCGGAAGTTCAAACTTTGTAAAGAGGGCACTGCTGCCCTCTTTAAGATCTACTATTGTATAGTTAATACAGGTAGCGCTGTGTTCACTGGAAATAAAGTGTTATTGCAGGAGAGGATGAACCAATAGGATTTTAGGTAGGGTAGTTCTCCTCTGTAGGACTTATTGGTATAAATAGATCTTCTAGCGGATTGGTCTGGCAGAGAGAGACCTAGCCATTGGGGGTGACTCCAGAACTGCAACTTGAGATATGAGATAAGTAAACATTAGGGCCATAAGGCCAGAATTGCTAGTAGAGATGGGTGTTGTAATCCTGAAATTCTAGATAATTTAGAATTTCCTGGTGGTCAGAATTTAGCAACCAAAATCACTCTGTGTAAAATTTCTAAACAAAAATAAAAAACGCAAATATTTTCACTTAAAAATGTTAATGATTAAAAGACTCAGAGATTTCAGCATTTGTTAATGCATAAAAAGATTGAAAGTATTCAGCATTTATTAATGCCTAAAATATTCAAGGTATCTAGCACTTATGCATAAGATATTCAAAGTATCCAGCAATTTGGGCACTGCCTGTGCCAATGGAACTGCTCGTCCACGCAGATGCGGCATCGTAGTGGCAGGCATAGATCATCATTGTTGACATCGCGGGGCGGCTGTGCAGGCATGACTCTTGTGCCGCTGTTCCCCGTAGCACTCGCAGTGTTGTTCGGCGGCATGCTCCCGGTCATGTATGCAGGTAAACTGCGTGGGCAGCTAAAACCCTGGCGTGGCGTGTTTACACGATTCGCAGAAATGTCACTGGTCCTCTCAGCTCTTTTTGAGTCCCTAGAGACCAAAAAGTATCTGCGCCTTGGCTCGGAGTTGCGCGCAATATTCTCAGTAGCCCTAGTAAACCGTTGGATACCACTCTAAACCATGTGGCGTAGGGCAGGGCGACATACTGGAAGCACTGTCTTAATGATTGATTCCAACACGTCTTCCGGTTGGAGATGTTGGTAATGTCGGTTGACGAGGCTGATTTTCTTGCTCATGAATGTCTCCAGATTCTCACCTTGGTTCTGCCCCCTCCCCCCGTAAACAGCGACAGTTGTTGTTTAAACGTGTTGCACACGCTGGCGTAGTGGACCGTGAATTTCATGATAAACTGCATCCAAGACATGTTGTATTCTGTCACCGAGCACCACCAGTCTCTGGCATCACCCGTCAGCTGGGCTCCAATAGCGCTGCACCCTTTTTCCACGCTGACCCCGTATCTTTACAGCCTACTTGTGCATTCCGCTAAGAAAGCCTTGGAATCCTCTGTTCTGGCGAAGGTTGGGAACGTTTGGAAGAATGATGGCGTGGCAGTTGTATGCAGCTCTAGGCATGTGATGTGTGAGTCCTCTCAGTTACGTGTCTGCCTAGGCATCGGGGTGGGCATCACTCCTACTACGCTCCCCTTTGCGGTAGCTGTCTGTCACTGACGATATTGTTTAGATCCAGGTGCGTGTTGTGATTGTGGACGCAGAGCGGTACACATTCTTCGCAGCAAAAAGTCCCTTCGTGGAAGCTATATTCCAATTGCAGTCAGACATACATTTAGGATGGTACTGATTGTTACAAAGGTTACACACGACAATGGCACGGCCCTTTCCTCTGCACACTCTAGCTTGGCATTCACTTGGTGTTCTACAGTTGGTATAAATGCATTGGGCACAATCAGCTCTGCTGGTCCAGATTGGCTATCATCGTCTGCTGTGTTCCCTGTATGTGTTGTACAGTCTTGGCATTGGAAGACATTGTGACGGACTGTAGGCCATTCCTCAGCAGACAAGCATGTGAAAGGCATTCCCACTTGGAAAACTCCACAGCAGATGGTGTCATTGCCGGGATCGTCACAGCCAGGGTGTGAACAGCATACTGCCCTGTACATGGATGCTGTTGTGGGCGCAAACAAAACATTCCTCCCCTCAGGTCTGCAGCGGCAGATGTTCGCCTGCACGTTGTACTGGGCATAAGGATCCAGTGAAATGACTTTCCCACATGATGCACATATTTCACCCATGGCCCACATGTTGGCTAGAGAATCCATGGTGACACTTGCGGATGGTCGTAAACACACACGCGTGAAGGGTTTCTTTGGGGTTATCCCAGTAGAACTGACCTGGCGGGTATGGTGGTCAGCGTGCGGCTGGTCTGTACCACGTACACACTCATGCCAGGTTTCAGGCACACTGCAACGTTGAAGGAAAGTCCCAGTACATGATGACGTCACTGGTATTTCCGCCCCGCGAGGTACAAGAGGGTTCGATACGCTCACAATATGGTGGCCAAGCTCACTGTCCCACGTGTTTCCGGGAGCAATGGCGGACTTCTGGTATGAGGAAAATTTCCACCAAGTGCTTGGTTTTTTATGACGCGTGTCTTATGTTGTGATGTCATATGACGTGCGCGGCTGCTTGCAGGGGGCGGGATGTGCCTGATTCAGATACAGACCTCTTAGCAAACAGATGCGTGCAGATATAGTTGGTGTTGTTCCCAGTGCACCAGCTTCTCTACGTCTTTGAAAAGAATGAGGATCTCCGTCTGTCAGGGTCATTACAGGTCGTCAGCCTGTGGCGGCATCCACCCGCAACACATGTCTCCTTACGTATTGATAAAGTCACTGTTACACATTTACACTGTCCTACACGTGGTGACCTAACCACATGGTTACACTCACTGGAGAGGGCCAATTCCCATGGTGGAAATTAAATAACTAATTGAGAAACAAGACAGGGATTCCAAAGAAACTAGTTGTATTACCAGAAAGCGGGTAAACTGATAACACGTACAAGTCCACATGGTTGAAGTGGGTATGGCACATGAGGCCTGCCAGGAGCCAATGTGGACAAAAAGTGCCTAACACACGATGGAATTAATTAAGCGTAAAACTCTCCGGGGTTGCGAGTCGGCGGAGAGGAGGGTCGGCACATGGAAGGAGCAAAAGAAAAGGTTCCAGTATTATTAAGCTAAAATATTTAACACTACAAGCTTGGTACAAAAGATGAAGCTCCCGTGGCGAGCAGCGTAATGCACGTCCACCCTCAATGACCCACTGTTGCAGACTAAAGGTGGTGGCGCAGAGATTCCGTTAGCAACGGTCATCTTCCTGCCAGCATCTCTAGGGAAATGTTCACAAAACACAAATATGGAAAAATATAAATAATAAAACGATTGCAGGCAGGAAAACAATCAGGCTAATTAATTACGTACGTCTGTAATATTAATACTCTTCTGGACAGTCTTAGGGCACTGTTACTAAGTGTCTCTCGCAAATCAGAATAATAAGTAAATGCCGGGACAGGCATGCAGAACACATGAACACACTCTTTAAAATACAATATAAATACAAATTACATATAAAAGCCCTTTTGAAACAGTGATATTAAATTATTTCAAATTTAATAGGCGAAGTGTTTAAATTTTATGTGGCTTTTTAATTGCACATTTTAATAAAAAGGATAATTATAAGTTACACATTTAGAATAAAATGACACATGACACAACATTGAAAAAATAAAAGAAAGAATTATGAGCACTTAGGTTCATTACTATTTGAGCACATGTGAACCACGTGGGCGAACACTTAACAATAAATTACACATTAATGCAAGGGCGCAAAGAGGAGATAACACTTCCTCGTGCATGCATTAGGCTCCGCTTTTGAGGGATCACACTTAATCACAGAAGTAAACACGTAACACGCTATTTACTCTTGGGGGGGGGGGGGGTCTTTCCAGTTTCGTCAAAGAAATATGCATACCGGGTCCATACTGGGCATTGATGTGATCTTTGAATGAATAGTGCAATGGGAGTGAATGACTAGGAGATTTTTGGATATTCGCCATTGCGATGCAGATATCTGTCATGGAAAAACAGGACTAAGCATGGAAAAAATACTTAAATATGACAAGCAAACTATGGACGAGAAACTAAATATATGTATACAACACTGGAAAATTTCTTCTGTGACAGTACAACCTCACGAAGACCCCGCAACGAGATGAGTATTGAATAATTATTTAATTGATAAGTGTACTTGATGATGAATTTGTAATTTGCATGACTAGCTTCATATTCATGAATTATAATGCCAGAGTAGGGATGATAAACTTGGAACATAGATTAGAAGTGATGATGTAGTTACAAATTTTGTAGGAACTCGGATTGTGAAATTCAAAGACCACATCTAGAGATAGTATTATTTTAGTACAATGTCACCAAACAAATAATACTATTGTCTAAATAACCTATGGAATTTTCATTATAAATGGTAAATAGTGAGGTGAAACTCAGTTAGGAACTCACATCCTAGCAACATCAAGAATGCTATAATGTGATTAAAATCAGTGAACACTATAAACGATTAAGCTTCAAGTTGGTAAAGTCGAAAATGGAAGATCAATTACCCACACTTTCGAAACTGTAACATGTTAGCGCGCCTTTTGATATGCGATGACACATCTAAAAAAAAAAAAGTGTTACTGTGAGAGAGTGTTGTTACCAGCTTGTTTGCGAGGACGATCCACGATTCCGCACGGAAAGTATTGTAAGTAGATGGCTACAGAAAGACGTTCATCGCAAATGAGTAGACCGACAGCATGGCCACCATCAACTGTTTTCCTGTTTCACTGTGCCAGTCTACGCTGGAGGAACTCATGTAAGGCATCATGGGTATTCATACTACCAACCAGCTCTGATGATGTTCGACAGAAAGTATTTACCTTCTCTGCACACTTAATTGTTAGTGTACTCACGTCTAGTTTTCAGCAGGACTCAGAACGAAAACATAATTATTTTCTGATTTATGTATATACCTGTTTTGATTACTGTGAACTTTTATTAGGGTATATTTGAAGTGCATCTTTTCTATGTGTGTCTATTTTCATGTTGAAACTGTTTATGTTCGGAAGGTTTTGCATACGTATGATTTGAATTTGTAAACACTAGGCATGCTGCTATATACTGCAGTCTTTAAGTAAAAACAAACTCTATTTTCTCCGTTGATCCAGTTTTCACTGCCAAATATTTCTTCTTTACAAACATTTTGACAGCTCAGAAGGGGCAAAAATCTGTAGGATTTTAATGCTTGTTGATATTTTATTTTATGGTAAATAATTTATCTACATTTTCTTCATTATTTTTGCTAGTTCTAGCTCCTGGGTTATTGCAGTACTGTTATGATAGGATATCACCTCCCAGACAAATTTTATTAATATAATTTTGTTTATTGTTTAGGTTTATTAGTTTTCTTATTATTGTTTTTCTTAGCTACCAGTGAAATGGAACTAAGCTATAGGACTGCAAGTCAGTGCTACTTGTGTGACATCTTTTGTCCTCTTTGCATTCTATTTGGTTTCTGATTAAGCTTTGGCCACGGAAATCTTAATGAAGTTCTTATCACATTGTGACGTCAAGGACGTTACGTTTTCATAATTTCCACAATGTGTGGGTGTGGGGAAGTGAAACCCGGACCTAGGAGACTCTCTTTCAGACCATGAGGAAGACTGGACCTATCTATGTTAAGGTGAAACAGAGTTTTGCGTCCCCAGCATCCCCCAGCATAAATGTTTAGGTTTACCAGCGTAACAGAGGCGCCTTCGTAAGTAGGAATACCCGGGCATATTTAGGAAGTCTCCTCACGATGTTAATTATCATTTTAGTGCTCCTGGAAATTGCTACCATCGCCATCTGGTAATAATTACTTCATGTAATAATTGTCTCATGTAATAATTACTTCCGTTGATTTGAGAACACTTCTACAACTTCACTTAGGTAAATTGGGAAGATCTAGTTATGTTTTCAGACAAATTTGAACATTATTCAATTAAAGAAACTTTATTGTGTTTGCTGAGGCTAACAACTTCTGAAGATTAAAGTTCTTAGGGATTTTAGAAAATCATGTCATGTCAGAGGGCAATTAAACAGACTATACCAGTAGCTGTGATGAGAATCATAATCATGCTTACTAACTCTGAGCTATTTTATAGGATTAGAATCAGTGGATTATTTGTGAAGGATTTTTAATGAACCAGTCCTTTACACCCTCATGCAATGGCCTTTTTATTAATGTTATTCCAAGAGGTGATTTTAGATTTACACCACAATATCAAAATTCATAATTTACTGGCAGCTAAGTTTCTAAATTAATGAACGGAGGATCAGCGGTTGTAATTAACTGTAATTACAATTCTATTGAGAAATGAATATAAAGTTGTTTCACATCTCATTTGAAATAAATAAATTTGCCTTAGCACGTCTGCATATTTTCTGTTTCACTGTAGTATAATGGTAATTTTGAACACCTCTTAGTAACAATTAATTTTCTGAATGATAGTGTTTGAATCTTTAGACAAATTGTATGGCAATTGTGTTAGAGGCAAACGTATATTTTCCAGTAAGAATAACTAGATTCCTTCATCTGCACAGGTAAAGTTTGAATGTCATCTGAAGAGGGGGTATCCACAGGTTAAAGGATGCAAATTGAGTGTATTTGAATCATGAGATCATGGTTTACGCAGGCAAACACATGCCAGTTATTCATAAATTCCCATGTGACCTTTTCAAAAAGAAGCCGACGTGCGTGGCTTCATCAATCTTCGTTAACAGACTCCACGTACATAGAGGAAACACAACTACATACAGCGATTCTTTATTTCCTCATTTCTCAAATGCCCTAGCCAAATGAATAGTAATCTGTGTTATGGGTGCTCAAGAGATATATGCATTCTAATTATATAATTGCTTGAGGTTTCTTTATCAGTAGTGACATGAGAAAGAATATTGCTCACCCCACCCCACCCCCATTAGCTCTCATGAATGCAGCATACCAAAATCACGTAGCTTCCAGTAGAACTACACAACACGTTAAAGGTTACTATAATTTTCTAGTAATAATTCTGTCCAATTCATACTCAGCAGGGAATATTACACTATTTGAAGTTTAATGGTTGAGGAGTCCCAAGCCATTCCCTATTTACTGGTTGAGGCAGCGCCCCACGTTCTGCTGCACTTCAGCGTAAACAGTACTACAAGAAATTGTGTGTCATCCATGCCATTCATGTACGAACGGGTCAGCGAACTGTTCCGTGACCCGAATGACCCACTTCTCCAAGAGAGAAACTTATCACTACGTGTTTATAGTGTGAAAGTGTTTTGCTCCCCTGAAAGCAGAGTCTATAATATAAAAACAGAACGTGTTATCTCCCTTGAGCTCCCCTGTGCAAGAAATCTCAGAGTGCCAAACCATGTGGGTTACGTACGTTTACTAACCACAGGCTCTTGAGATGCTCTAAAATCATCTCTTAATTTTGTAGTGCTTGTGTTATGTGTATTTTTGTTTAAAATGCCATATTTAAGATTCTCAGTTTTGTTAATACAGTATGTAAACGGTATCAGCAGTTCGGGTGGGTGCCATACCACATGCCCAAATTCAAAAACCTCAATCATAATATCCCCAGCCGGGTCACTCTGGACTTTCGCATGAGGGAATAGTGCCGGACGATGCCATATGTCAGCAGGTTTAATAAATGCTTTATTAGCCTGCCCAGGCTTTTCCACGTAGTTCCATTTTCCCAGACACGCATAGCAACAGAGACTGTAGACCTTCAATACATTTAATGTGTACCTTACTCAATACATTTAACGTATCAGAATTACTTATTTTATTCCTCAGAATATTAAGCTGTGTTTAATTGTCCTTCATATTTATACTTCACCAACTGTATCTTTATTATTTCCCTCACGGTGCTGGTGGGAGATCTCGGTTAGTTAACAGGATCTTCGAGCCACCATCTTCAGTCTACCTCATCGGGCCAAGGAGACTGCATGTGCTATGCGTCGTGGGGGCATCAACTTCTTTTATGAGACCATGGTAGCTGCAATAGTAAGTCCATCTCCATAGACTCGCGGCCCCGGAGATTTTCAATGGGTACCTTTAAATTCCACGTGCACTGTTCAAGTGCTTTTACAGTGTCTGCCTATAGCAGGCCCAGTATGCCATGCCCGCTTCAGTCGAGAGATTCAGTGTACTGTATTGTATGTGTGATCTCACTCAATCAATATACGTAGTTCAAATAGATCTCATCTTATTTTATTGCTTAGTATTTAACTTATCCATGGGATCTGGCCCACTCCAGAAACCACATGTGCTCCGCTTACGAACTGTGTAAGTGTGCCTAATGAACTTAATCTGAACTTTACGTTTTTATTAACATGTGCTGCAAGGGGACCGCCACATGGCTGTTGACCGGCTTTGCCCTGAGATACCTTCTCCACGCGCTCACCCATGTTTTAGACGAGCTGGCGGCCTGGGAACTTTCAACATCATTTCTAACATTTATTGCCATGCATCAGGGTTTCTCTCAAATCCGGCGTACTAAGCCCCTCACTAGCAGCCAAGCCATGTTAGTATTGGTACTTTCTGTATAATTTCCATCGATGCTTGAGACCATGTTATAAAGCACTTTAATTTTTAGAACTTTTATCAAATAAAAAAAATGGGTTGAAAAGAGTGTTGAAGAGGGGGGTGGGGTAGAGCAGGAGGGGTGAGTGGGGGTAAGATGGGGTGTCGAGATTGGATGGAGGTTATGGTGCTGGTGAGGGGTGTGCTCCTATTAAATCCAATATGGTAGTCCTGTCATCAGGTTACAAAATTGTTCTGACATCACGATCATATGCACCTTGAGAAGATGAGTCCAGTAATATAGAACACTAAATATATATGTCTTTAAATGTTTTAATTATAAAATAAATTTAAATTAAAAATTAATTATTAAATTTAATTTTATTTTATAGATTCCTCATTGTGGCTGATTTTTTGGGATACCTCGGCACATTGAGGAGACATTCGGCCGCACTGAGGAGTAAACAATTTTTTTTACAAATTTCTGGAAATTTTGGGGGGAAAAAATAAATTCTGGAGACAAAAAAGGATTTTTCTATTCCTAAACAAGCCATTTTGAAGGGAAAACAGGATATTTTGAAGCCCCGGCCGGCTGTGATCACCTTGTCAACAGAGTTGGCAGGCGAGTAATGCATGTTACCTGCACCAGAAGCCACTTTTAACTACTCATGCCATTATTTTGTATTGTAAACCTTTACTTCAGATGAACCCCCAGACTAAATAATAAACAAATAAGTTTTTCAATAGTGGTTTTTCTTAAGGGAGCAAAGTAAATAAAGCTATTTTACAATTTTCTGAGAGAAAGTACTTGTAAATCATAGTTCCTTATTTGTTACCTAAGTAATGAGGACACAGCAAAACTTTCAGTGACGCAGTACCTAAACTAGAAGCACTACCGAATGTCACTAGAATTTCAAACGTAGAGTGAACATGGGGCAGAGTGACCTCGCTGGCTGCACACAACCCGTCTCTGTGACCCAACTTTGAACACAACTAGTATAAACAATACAGTTTGATTGGAGGTTAAAACACTGTTCATTACTGTTGACCATGTGACTTTGACAGTTGTGTAGCTGTGGGTTAGTTCAATGTTTGGTACGTGCATAGAACACGAATAACCAGTCTACCTCATCTTTACTCTATGATTCCAAAACCTTAAATTACCAAATAACAAATTTGAACAAAAAAAAAAAAAAAAAAAAGAGAGAGATTGGTAGGCATCCGAATCAGCCCGAAGTGTGTCCAAAATAAACAAAAGGGAAAAAAGAGCGGCAGAAACAAAGCTATTGTGTTTCGTTTGACGTGTGCTCGTCCCTACCATAGCCCATTTGTCAGGCCAACAGCTCTGATAGCACAGCAGACAACATCCGCAATCTACTCTGTGCACTAATGTGAGAGTGCACGTGACATGTGAAGAGTGCAAGGTGGAGTAGAACCCAGCAAGGCAGGCTGGGACAGCTAGTGTGACATTCCGCACGCCTCTGCCCTGTCTAGCGGTAAGATACTCCGTACATGGAGTAATACGTGTTTGCGCAAAACTGCCAAAAGGAACTGCAGGAAGTTTGAGCTCGCATAAAGCAAAACTGGGTCAGGTGTGTAATAAAGGCAGCATTTCCAATCATCCTTTCCTATTCTTGGCATGGTTTTGAAGTGTTTTGTTTCATCCCATATGTATGTGTCCACGTCATTCATTTCATCCCCATGCAAGGTGAGTTGGTAATTTGTTAATGGTTTATACTTTACTATGTGTTAAATTCCATGCGAGTAGAATATAAGGTAAGTTGCAATTTGGTGTGTGTGCAAGAAGTCCCTCTTCGGCACGTGAGCGCGTACTGGCCTGCTCTTGTGCCGGGGTGGGAAGTCAGTCAGCAAGCAGCATCCAGAGGGGTTGGTTGCGTGTGACTGCGTTGCATGTTTTCCCACACCCGAGCGACCTGCAATGTGTGAACTTATAATTTCACTAAAATATACTTCTAGTTTAACCGGAACTGTTTTGATTTAGTTGCCTGGGACACCGCCCCTCGTCTCCTCTATGAATAGCATTGCCTGGGGAGGTTTAATCAGCACATCATAATCCGTATAAGCTTGTAAGCATTCTTCAGTGTAACCTTAGCAAGCAGGTTAAAGCGGGCAAAATGTTTTAAGTTGTTTCCTGGAGAGATATGCAGAATCAGTGCAGATTCAAATGTAACATGGAACTAACACATGTCATTTTAATTTGGTAGCCGCAAGGCATTTCAGGGTACAGACCCTTACAATCCTGCCCAAATTTCCCGCAAGTGCTGATGTGTTCATTTTCAAGATAATTTTCATATTTAATGTGTACTGCAACATTTAAGTGTCAGGTATACGGGCGTGTGGCTAGCCTTAATAATCCACATCGTAGGGAGTATTTAAATCTGCAAGTAATTCAAATCACGTAACAACTACAGTACTGGTCACAAGGCGTATGGGCTGCCCGAGGAGTCCCTCGTTTAGCAAATGCTAATGTTAACGAGGTAAAAAGCAATGCAGGTAAAATTCAACCATCATAACTGGAGTTTAGCGTCCGGGTGATCGGCCCGCAGCACCTCAAGGTCACAGAGAGTCTCCGAGCTCAAGAACAGCTACAACATTGATGTTGGCAACATCTGGTGCCTACCAGGTAAAATTTTCACAAAATTCCTAACCTCAAATCTCACAGACCATGTTCCATAACATAACATCGTTTCACCTCACCAGCAGCTGCCACGTTATTGGTAACCTCTGATATTCGCTTTCACGGCCGTTGTATACATGGGCACAAGGACATGGATTTACTGAGGCTATTATATTATAAACTGTGTTATACACAGTAAAAATATACAAAATAAGGTGTGTACATTTTAAAACCAATGTAAGTAATTTGCAACACCTGATTTAAGTTTCTTCAGATTGTAGAAAAGTTAAAAAAATTTTATACAAAGTCATCTGCTCATTGCGTTCAGTGTTCAGAGTCTGTTTTCTTATGAATTCATGTCTTAGTTTATGAATGGGTGTTAGTGTGGCATGCCGTAAAATGTACACATGTAACTAGTGTTATGGTAATTGGCATACGCATAGAGTGATAAAATAGTATGCATGGTGTGAAATGGTACAGAATAAAAAACTTTAGTGGAAATAGTGAGTGAACTGTAGGACAAAATAGGATCTAAAGTGCAGAGTTAATATAAACATATATGGTGCATTATGTTATTGTGTTCAATTTATGATCAAATATGTAGTGCATATGATGGTGTGTTCGACATCTGAGGATGAGAGTGATATTGCATGGTGGCAGAAAATGGATATGTTAGCCAAGATAAGTGGGGAGATATGTAAATATAAATGTTAGGTTACGATTCTTTAGTGGTAACATGTGTATGTCATTTATAATTAATAACTGATAGCAGTGTTTAATACAATGTTATGAAGTGTGTCACAAATGTTTTTACTCGGTCATGTTAGGTTAGTTTTCTGTAGTTGCAACAAATCGTGGTAGTTTTATTCAATACAGTAATCAGATTGAAATGGATTTCAATAGAAAAAAAAGTGACGTCATGATGGCCACTCTGGTACTGTCTTAACCACTTGTAACACACTGTATATCTGGTTGTACACTTATAGCCAAATTCTCAAATATTTTCGAAAACACCGAGACCAAATAGCACATAACACACATACATACACATTCTTACCAAGTTTCTGAATATGAAGAGAGGAAACAACTTCATCTGTCATTTTACAGTTTATAAAATCCAAACTTCAACAGTTAGGCGGCAATAAACAATTGACATGCTACTGGAACACCATGGCTACGTTCCGTTTCTACTCATGAGCACTTAAATCACTGATAGTTCATCTGAGTTCGGCAGTAGAGAGGGCAAATAATGAGTACAAAAAAAGGAATTGGGGTCACCTCCCTCGCTTTACAGACCGTTTCTCCGATCACTGAAAAGACGGCGCAGCAAGAATACCCAATCCACATGTGTGTGCCAGTGATGGGCCTGTGCGCTCAGTGTTTCGAATAGCGAAGCGCAAGGCGAAAGAGCGGCGAACAATCACGCACCCTCTGGGCAAGGTGGTACACGCAAGTGTCAACAAAAAATCCTGCAGGTAAAAAGGGTGCAACAGCACATTCCGTACGAAACCATAAATACCAAACGCCTCTATAGGACGTCCTGTAATAAAGCCTAATAGGCAAAGAGTTGTTGAACGTTATAATTGCAGTGTTTTGGTTTCACCCCACTTTTATCAGCTTAAAGTCATCACACTACCATGTTATGTATTTTTAGTGACTGCCATTTAACGCAAACGCAATTTTTTATATTGCAATTCCATTTTATCAGAAAGGGTTTGTGTGTAATGACTATATTTTGCAAGGTTCCAAGGAAATAGTGCCCGGTTGGCACGCTCACCCCCACCAGTGCTGGTAGGATGCTAGGTCGGCCATGCTAGTAGCATCTGAGAATCCGCGGGGGGAAGTCTGAGTTCACGTGCTCTCCAGTGGTCTACAACATTGTGCTAATCATCCACTTCAATAGTATTTAATGAAACCAGAACCATTATATTTAGCTGATGGAGATACCTGCCCCTTTTCATGGGCATTTGCATTACACCAGGGAATTTAAATCCCCATAAGCCACTGTCTGACTACATGGTCATTTAGCAGTAAAGCCTTAGTGGTGGGCTGTGCCCAGTAGGAATGTATGTGTGTCCAATTTATTTCCTAATGTGGGCTCGAGATCTGGGATGTCACCCTACTGCCTAGCCCGAATTATGCTCACCAAGTATCAGTCATGGGGTAAATTGCAAATCTGCCTGGAGCTCCTTTAGACAACGTTAGTAGCCTGCTCAACACACCACGTGATCAACAGACTACACAACGAACTACAATACATGGGAAAGAGTGCGACAGAAATAAATGCACCTCACCGAATAACATTCAGATACATCAGTTGGTGAGAAATCTGAGATCAACAGACACATATTACACAACAAAGTCACATCAGGGAGAATTTCAGCAAAAGTACATTTTTAATCGCATCACAAGACACTCAGAGCACTGTTGCAACAGACGAACGGCTCTTGCTGGTAGAGGTTGGAATGGAACTTTCTGGAGCGGTGATGGTAAAAGAAAGGAATAGATATACCCAGGGCACCAGATGCCGGCAGGCTACGTCAAAGATGATGCTGCTTCTCTTAACCTCGGGGTTGCGGGCCGTCTGTCCAGGGCCAAACTCCTCACCATTGATGCTAAATTGTTGACATCCGATTATACATTATTTATCCAGATGAAGATTGTTTCCTAAATGATAGCCCATCGGTTGGCTATAAACCATTGTTGATGTTGGCAGGAAAACTTCCTAGTCATTACACTCGCGTACGTCGGCTGTCAGGGCCTCCCACAAATCGGGAGAAGACTGATTACACTGAAATTGAACTTAGTGAATATAATGAGCAGGTATTGTAAGGGCCCATCCCCTGACACGTATACTGCGACTTAAGAACATAATGTAGTAAAAGTTCACACACACATATTTACTACAGTAAACTACATCCCTTCGATGAGGGCACATGACATGAATTACACTTGCGGCTACTTGGACCAGTTGTGTGGAAAATCAGAAAAACATCTATCTACAATTAAATTGTTAAGTGAAACTATAAGCTTCGTGGGGCAATGCTAATCCACCGGGCAGTGGAGATGGCTTACCGGGTGGCGAGATGAGAAAAAAATTCCACATACTCTAAGTTTATTGCATTTACATGTCCAGTTTCAAAATGATTATGGTCGCCAGGTGTGCACAGGAAAACGCCAGAGCCTGACACACACCCGCCACCTCCACTGGATGCTTAGTGCTGACTGTCTCTCCCACCCGACCTGGGGGATCGCCACTGCCTGCCCTCGCGCCGAAATGGGACTACTTTATGGCATGACTTGCAAACCTAAAATTAATGACTCATAAACAATCACTATACCTCTTGAAAAATACATAAACACATTTGCAACATAAAACCTGGTGAAATAATGTGGACAAAGCTCTTGGTGGAAAAACGAAATAAATAAATAAATAAACATTACTTTGCAGAAAGATTATAGAACAATAAACACAAAACAATCATAAATACTTAAGTTAGAAAAGTCAACAATGTCATTAATTAGGCCTTACAACATCCCAGTTCAATGTACCGAGCTAATTATGCCTCCGCAGCATCTTGCATTGCCATGGGAACCACCGGCTGTACTTGCGCCAGCGGCCCTTGTGTCTGCTCTGTGCCTGCTAGCTCTGGTGACCAGGCACAGGTTTCACACCAGTAGCGTGCTAACCCCGCTGTGGCAGTACAGGCTACGGCCGGACAAACTGTCTTAGGGCTGGGTCACGTGACACACATCACAACATCCTCAAACATTTCAGTGGAAAATTTTCAGTTCATTTTGTAGTATTGTTATTTAAAAATCAAAAAATATTAATTGCAAAATCACTTAATATAGCAAACACAAAATCTGTTAGTTTGGTTTACACTAAATTCAGAAGTGTTTTGTTTATGTGTAACGTCAACAAACGTACAGTATCCCGAGTGGAAATTGAAATACATCAACCGACTTATGGTGTGGGTTTGGATTTTTAAAAACAGCCCACATGGTTGGCCTGTTATTTTCAACATAAATTGATGTTTTAAAGTCTGCTGCAACACAATTGTTAGATGTGGCAACATGTAACAACAACTTATTCCAACTGTAATCTAAAAGGAATGTAAGCCACACACACCGATCGGCACTGAAAGTGTAACAAGGACAATGTATTTATTTTGAGAGTACATTTATTCTGTGCCGCACGTCACAATTCAAGCAGCAAACCAGACATGACATTATAAGTGCAACAGTATTTTGTAAATATGAAGACGTATTAATTTTCAAGAGTTACGCACCCAGTAATAATTATGTGTGCCAGTAATAGCCAATCAAGCAAAATAAGCAAGTTGACGGCAGTATTTTCAAGCAATACCAATCAACTTTCTTTAATTTAAACAAAAAATAAAATTTATTTTATTTTGCAGTTTCAAAATTTGTACAAATATAAACAATAAACTTTCACAGTGTTTTTCCAAAACATTTTCAAAACCTTTGTGTGGCAATTATCAAAGATCTTTTTCAAAACTTTTGCAACTATTTTCAAATGCTGTTTCAGAACATTTGCAGTCATATTGGGGAACCTGGGCGCCAAGCAGTCAGCTGGAGTCATGCGATAAGAGGAAGGATAAAAGGCCCCGGGAACAACAATAAAATACCCCTTCTCCCTACATTGTGTCGTACTGAGGGATGGCCTCATACAGCATTATCAAAATGTCTGACCTTGAAGCCCACGCTCCATAACATGTGGCTGTGAGAAATAGTGACAGGAATAATCTGAACTGATGCACGAGTGCAGGGCAAGCTAAGCCACTATGCCTAAGAGGTGTTCAACCCATGTTAGGAACCAACCCTCTTTCGGAAATAACATGTCAATGCAGATAAATAAATCACTTAAAATTGTGTGAGGAATGGATAGCTAAAGTAAACAGGACATGTGTGGACAAAGCCTGCAGTTGCACGTCAGTCGGTAAACCCACACTTTTGTGTGCTGACTGTAGCAAATCGCAACCCAATCAGAATCAGCAGGATTTGCCCAGCCGATTTGTTTGTGTATGTAATCCGACACTAGTAAATACAATAACCAATTGGCATTATCGCAGGTGTCCAAAACAAATTACTTGTGAAGGAAGGGGAAACTGAACCATAATTTGTGTAGAGTGCACGCAATTTCCACCCACAATGTTTAAGCAGAACGGACAAGGAAAGAACCGACCAGCGAGGCCGCATTTTATGCGATACGTGTGAACATATTCTTTTACGACCTGGGAAAATTTCAGAAGATTTGTTAACAGGAAACTTACAAACACTGAAGCGTTGTCATCAGGATACTTGCAGGCCAGGATCACAAAAAACAGTAGGATGAGAGACGTGCGGGCGCAGGATGCACTGGCAATGCCTGGACGAGCAAGACATGGCAAATCAAGCCCCCAGAAGATTTCGCTGCGGACAATGTAGATTACCATCGCCGCGATCAGAAACAACAAAGTTAGTAGCAGGGGTAGAATTGTCTAGAGCACATCACTGTGCACGGAATCATTCCAGATCAGCCATTGTGTACAAAAGCCCAATGGCTTATTTAACGCATTTACTCAGAATAACAGAAGCACAACCAAAGGAGACATCACAACCTACATGTTTTTCATGGCCCCAACAAACCAGGAATGAGCCTGAAATATTGACAGCTATCACAAGGACATCGAAGCTGGTACGACTCCTGCACTGTTTCAGCGGTTATCAAGTTTTTCAGGACTACCGAATGAGGATCCGCAAGCATTTCTGAACGACTGTACATCATTTCTAGAGAGGTATAGGGTATGTCAAACGAAGTGGCCAATTGCATAGGAACATAATAGGCAGGCGAAGCGAGTAACTGGTGGCGATCAGTCAGTCACTACGGTATTGAGTGGGCGGAATTTCTTAGAAGTTTCCAAAGCCGATTTGCCAACACATATTCCTCGTTGCAAGCACAGAGCAGGGCTGCACTTAAAGTTCAAAAGCAAAGAGAAACCCTGACAGCATTGGCAACGAGAAAAATCGAGCATAATAAGAATTTCCAGCCTAACTTGAGCGAGCGTGAGAGTCTCGAAGTAGTATCTTCGATGGTACGAGAAGAGAATTGAATGGCAATTCCACTGCTTATCCACAGTAGCACCGAGGACTTCATGCGCTCAGTCGCATTACTGTACAAAGCCAGTCAAGAGCAAAGTACAGCAGCTAAAGAGGGAGATGAGTACCATTCGCACCGGAGAAGGGATTCAGAGCAGAGGGAGCAGACAGAAGTGCAACTGGCAGCAAGCAAAGTAGTAGGAACTGGCACGAACTGGTCGTGAACATACCCGGAACCCAGGATAGCAGTACGAACAGGAGCAACATCGGGCATAGCAGGAAGCCAATGAGACCCACCTTTTACATGCAGATACTGCAATAGGGACTGCAATTTGCATTGTCATAATCAATGTCCAAAAAGCAATGCATTACCAAACAACAACCAAACACCAATAGAAAATGGACCATTGAGGTAGGTGAGCTGGACGTTCACTTCCCCAGGGCAAACAACCTCAATGTAACGTTGCCTCCCCAACAAGTCAGGCAGGCAGAAAGTAAACATCAGCAAGCAAGAGTACAGCAAATCAATATACTCCAGGAAAAGTCAATCGAGATCGACGACGTGCAGGAAAGTGTTCTCACTGCACAACTGCAGTTTACGAAAACACAATGTTGTGTCACCTTCATCATTCAAATAGACCAGGAGTGGTGGCACGTGGATGGCACATGCATCGAGACACTACCATGTTGTCCTTAAGCAACTTAGCAGCTTTACATTCCCAAGAGTTCATGAGAACAGGTATTACATGATGCACTGCGCCTCCAGAGGTGCTGGTGGAGTGTTTGGGTCCCACCTGAGAGCAGGTGGGGAACAGAAACTGATAATGTACCTGACACTACATTCGGTATAGAGAACGACTGTTGATGGGAGTCGTATGGTCACTATAAAGGAGAGCTGAGTGTATTTATCCATTATATTACATAAAGGTAAAACATTTCCACTTCACACGCCTATTATACCACTGCATTTCCTCTGCATAAGGGAGGCAGGCCCCGTAAATGCAAAACACACTGAAATACACTTGTAAATTTGAAGGCTGCTATTAGGGCGCAATACCCGATGAACTCAGGAGAGATAACTGCAATAAAACACGTCTAATTATGGCGCGACTGTTTTATTACCGTAAGGTACAGCAGAATGTTACTGATCTTGTTAATTCGTACCTTAGTTAAGCGGACTCGGCACTCTGGACCTGCCGGTGGTCGCTACTACTGGAAAATAAGGTGTAGGCCTTAGATTGTAATTACCGGAAATGCATCCCACACATCAAGCCCTGGTATGTTACGTCAGGATGCAGGAAAACCTCCCCTCGGCTAAATAAAAGTATTAAAAGGTTTTTGAATTACATTAACTATTGATATGAAATAAAATGCAGCCTACATTGAATTTCCGAGGGAGGTATGCGGAGCTTACCATCTGCCCTGCCAGTGGTTTGGAGTGCTGAAGTCTGACTAAAGACATGGCGTAGGTTTTGCAGCACGTCCGGCTAAACCGGTGCCAAAATGAAAACATGAAAAAAAAAAAAAAACTGAACTTAATGAATAACATAAGTGAAATTGATGTTGTACATAATTAAGATTGCTAAACTAAAACACATTGGTGACATTCTCGTGAACAATGGAGCCCCAGATATGGCTGATAATGTGACGTTATGAGAATGTCACTGCACTTGAAGGGTAATATTAAATGAAATGATGACTCAGGTGGCTGATTCTCGATAGATGATTACACTCTTATAATTAACTTTTTAGAATCGGTGTGTGTCGTTATGTAATTAATTTCAGGAATGTGTAATGGATGTGACGACATACGGATTTCGTAACTAAGGGCGGAGCTACACCCTGTTTTCTATGGAATGTTATCGACTCTACGCTGGAGTGGGAGTTCTCCCTAGTGAGTTATGGTGTAATCACCGTGAATTATGCTTAAAAATTATCCTATTAATTAATGCTGCTAGGGAACCTCTCGCTGCTTTACACTTCCTGCGGGAATTTGATTCCCCATCTTTTGAAACCACTCGAAGCCACATCGCACTCTGGATTCTACCACGGGGCCCAACTACAACGCACACATCGGAAAGTCGTGGGAATAAACAGCGTTGATTACCCCAGTGTACACTCCAGTTGCTATTGCATCTAATGGTCATGGCTTCACGGGACACACTCGTTTAAGTTACATATCCATTCGTCACGAGTATTACATCTGGTGGTAAATGTTAAATATTATGACCCGCGGCCATAAGGTACAGGGCGGAAAAAAAAGCGTAATGCCATTCTTGTCGACCTGTAAAGATCGAGACTACAACCTAATGTCGATCGGTAGAGTGTTACTGAGTGGTTAATGCGTTTGCGATGGAACAAACAGGCACAAGGTATACATGGATGTCAGGAACATGTCATATGTTATGCTCACAATGTGCGGGGTTGCTTGCCTCCCTGGAGCATCACAGACCATAAGGAATGTGGAGAACCTTTTCCACTGGCCCGGCATCACCAGAGACATCTGGTAATACGAGAGGGAGTGTGTTAATTGAAACTTATTCAAGAGTCGACGAGCAGACAGAGTTACTCAACAACAGCCACAGAAGCCACATGAGCCATTCGAATCCATCTCGCTGAACCTGATGGGGTCATATCCGCACACCCCTAACAACAAAAGATTCTTTCTAGCGGTCAGTGATTCGTTTTCATGATGGACGGAGGCGTACCCAGTTTCCAGTGCACAGGGAAGCCACATAGCCCATGTACTGGAAACTGAATTCTACCCCTGATGGGGATACTAAAGCATGCTCTTGACGGACAACTGTGCAGAATTCACAGGGTAGATCAGCATCATACAATGGCCCGTGTACCACCTGCGGGCCAATCCAACTGAGAGGCGAAACTAAGACCTTGACTTGCTGTTTATCTGGGCATCAGGGAATTACGAGCCAATTCGGACCTATGGCTGTGAACTTCAATTTATACCAAGTAGGTGCCAGTCCTCTCTCAGTCGAGAACAGGATGGTGATTAATGGGTGTTGTGGGCCGTTGGGCCTGATGGGCCCTCTGATGCTCCAATGTCACAGTGCTGATGTCTGTTATCTATAAATCCAAGTGCCTGGTCTAGTCGAAGATATCAGAGCTCCCTCAATACGCTCATCCAAACTTATGACGGGAACTATTGAGGCCATTCCAATGCCAAAACTATATTACATTAAGTTCTTCACTGGTTATATTTTCATGAAGCGACCACAACAAATAAATTGACATAATGCATGCAACAATCGAATTTATTCATTACTAATCCTCGTATGAGGCACAGATATTATGATGCTCCAGTATAGCACGGAGTGCTCTTAAATGGACAAAAAGGCGCAAACACAGATACAACGATTGACATGTTCATTACGTCTCAGTCGTTTGATTACATGCAGGGGTGTCGAGAGACACTCTCCCCAGTTGAAGACAAAGCTTAAAAGTTCCTGATTTACGCATTTGCATGGTTGATTCTGAACGTGAATATCCAGGAAGGGTGCGAAATGAATGTCTGCTCGATGGTGAGGCGACAATGCGACTGCTTGGCTTTGGGGAACTGCCCTCTCAGCTGCTGGCCATTCCCGCCTCGATATCAAAGTATGATTAATTACACTCGTTCATTTAATGTAGTAAAAAGGTTGATAATAACAGAATGATTGCATCATGAAACAATGTATGAACTCTTATACAACACTCTGAAAATAATTGAAGACAATATAAATATATAAAAACTTATGAACTTAAGATCGTAGACTTACAGTGTACAAGTTAACTGCCTTGGCAAACATTCTGTGTGTTAATTTATGATCTATTATACATCTATTATTATGTTACCCCGATGATTTGTTGATGTAGATTACAGTGGTACCATTAGAATTCATTGAAACCTTTTCTTTTTACAAGTTATGAAAAAGTGGGGTTAACATGCCACCTGTTCATGGCTTACAAGGGCGAACTTAAAAGCATGAGTATCAAACCTCAATGGTCTGCTTGAAACTGCTCTGAGTACTGGTTGCTACTGTCCACTACTAGTTTAATATAATTTCTATTAACTTATTTAATGACAAATGGCTGGGTTGTGCAGGGATTGTATCTTATTAAAATTTAACCTAAAATTAATTAAAGCTTGCCTCATAACAACTGATGTACGTGGATTCAACTAGATGCGAAGTGTCTTTTCTGTGCACTGCATGTGTGACATTTAATTCTAACAATTACATAAACACTATTAAAATTAACAACATTTACATTTAACACTTATGATAATTTTGGATGTGTATTTCCACACACTTACTGTGTTTACATATGTCGTGTGACATTCCGTGCACGTCACGATTGTTGTATTGTGTTTAGGAACATATGTGAGACACTAATTTAATGACACAAAATAATAATAATAAGTGCAGGAAACATTTTTCAAGCACAACAACACTCTTAGAGTTACTATGATCATGCGTATGATATTACAGGCTGGTATGTCGATATACTCATAACCTACTTAGACAGTTTGGGTGCACTCTGTGTGTACACTGTGATGTAATCAAATGTAATATTTAAAATAAAATAAAAAACCCACTCGCTGATTCTACTTCATCACACAGCAAGCAAATAATAATTACTGTCAATAAAATATTACACTTCAATTTACATTACACATTTATGCACATCACTGATGCTTTCGAGGCACTAAATGAACATACTGTAGTCACAACTCAGCACACGTGTGTGTATGAGGTGAACGGGCTAGGTTAGGGAAACGTGAAACACATCAACTTCAAGACTCAGTTGCGCCTGTGTATAGGCAAAAACCGTACAAGTTGGGCTGAACATTTGCCAGTGGCCATGTTCACCATCAGACGGAGGGTGAACCTAGCAATAGGTCAGTAACCAGTCACAATACTCCAGGGAAGGAAGCTGCCCCTCCCTGGAGAATTTCGAATCAGGCAAACAAATGGTGAAGCAACAGAAAGTGCACTTGTAAGACAACAGCACCGAGAAGGTGATATGCAGAACGCATGCAGACAGCAGGATAGGTATATTACACAATGGGTACCAGCAACAACGCGCCCACCAAAAAATCTCAGGCCCGGACAACTTGTCTACGTCTGCGAGCATCGCTGCTCAAAACTGAACTTTTGCACAGGGTTTCCCCTAAGTGTAGCGGGCCACACATTGTTGTTAAGGCACTGGATTTCACTAAATGCCTTATTAAGGCAGCAGCAGGTGAAAGGTGGCCTTACACCATGATGATCTTCGCCTGGCCATGCAAAGACCCAGCACCGAAACTCCTGATCAGGAAGAAGGGCCCAGTAGCCCGGAGCAAGCATCAAGAATGCCTAATGGCGATGTGGAAACAAGCTCCAACACAACTTCAGCCCCGAAGTGAAAGGGGAAAGCTTGTAAGATGTTTCCTGGAGGAGCATGTAAAGATACATCGAATTAAAAGAGTTTATGACACAGACATAAGTCTTTTATTCAACTGCTGCAAGGTACTTCAGGGCATGCAAGGTACTTCAGGCCACGAGCCTTTAAATACAATAATTTTTACTTTCAGTGTTTATGAAATGTTTAAAGTGTAATATTGTGCGCATCACATATAGTATAGCTTATATGGGTGTGTGGCAGGCCCAAACGTTCCAAGTGTAGGTAGTTTCTTAAAATGCTACGACTTCACTGGTCATCTTGGCACTAAAGTGTCTTACAGTAAACAGGTTCAGCATGGCAGGAATGGTGTGCCTGCATGATTGGCCCACAGCACCCTGAGAAGACTATCTCATGCTCTACATGATCTACAATCGATGCAACCACAGCGATGTCTGGCACCTAATGGGTAACTTCTCTCCAAAATTCCACTTAACCATTTTCGAAAACCTCATTACCACCATTTCACCCTTGCAACTCCCATTAGCATACGGTGACACGTTTCGCACATGATTCTTCTTAAGGACTACACCTCACTTTTCGCAGCAACAACTACTTGCATGTCTCGAGTGCCGGGTCCGTATTAACAAGGGTATGCTTTATTGGGCAGTGACATTGGTTGTACCCTTATTTTAATAAAACTGTCAAACATTGAATAGGCGAATTTTATTGATTTTACTCTTCGGAGTATCATCGGGCACTGCGTCCTAATGTAGATTCATTTAACAGTGTAATGTTCAGTGTTAAAAGTATTTATTTATGGGGCCTGCCTCCCACAAGCAGGGTAAAATCAGTGTTAGCATTGGCATGAGAAATGGCGACAACTTCGTCCCTTAAAATAGGGTTGATATAAAAATAGACGTGATTTAACTGTTCATGAAAAAACTCTCCTTCGAATAGACAGAGGATCCAGCGATCGCTGTAGGCCATTGGCCATATGACCCTCATGATGATTGTTCGCTCAATTGAACATGGCGCTGGGCAACATCACCAGTTCCTGCCCTACACCTGTTACCAGGCAGGTTACAAACACATCTCATCATCTATGGGGATGCTGAGTGTCAAGTGACTTTCCCAATTAGAGGTGTAAGCCTTGCAGTAAGCCATTTTCCTACATGTCACAACACAGCAGGGAACGGAGCTGCCAAGCACCCACTTGTCACATGTCGCTGAGGTAAATAAACTCGCACTGCCCGCACCAATGCATCATTTCCATTCCAACCATTGGCCTAATATTATCCACTAGTACCTAATGTATTTCCCACACCTTTGTATGCCGCAATCCTACCAACAATGTCAACACCTTTTCAAAATTTCCTGTCAGTGACACCATGTGTGAACAATTACATGGTAACGATGATGCCGCATCAGATACTGGCAGGGAATGTCGTAAGGAGCAGAACTACAGGGGTTGACTCACCACCATCCCGCCAAGTCCGGGTACAGCAAATAAGCAGGCGAAGTTCCCAACACTGCCAACTTTTGCAGGGACCCCGATGGAGAACCCCACAGCATTTTTGGATTGCTACAATTCCCCCCCCCCCCCTTTTTATGAAGTATTGAGTCAGCAGGGAAGTATGGGCAAGCTGTGTCGGAGCACAACTTCAAGGGGAACTGCTCTTGGTGGCTTTCTCTTAATCATTATGGGCTTCAGTGGGAGGAGTTCCAGCGATCATTCCAATGCCACTTTCCACGGGTAATTACATCTCTGCAGGTCCAGAGTAAGCTGACCTTGGAGGGACAACAACCCAAAGAGTCACTCACAGCATTCATCACCAGGAAAAGCTACCTGGTTAAAACATTTTCACCCACAATTGCCCGAGCGACAGGTGCTGGAGGTGGTTGCCAAAACCGCCAGATCAGACTTCAAGGCAGCCTTGATAACGCTTCTCAATGGTGCCCTTGAGGATGTAATGAACACAGCCATTATCCAGGAATGCACATGCCAGCCGCCTCGCTGTGACACGAGTGCCACACAATGGCGACACAAGCCACTGAACGGACAACAATACGGACAGCAGCAACAACAGCAACAGCAACAGCATTTTCTGGGACACAACACAGCAAAATTGTTTAGGCAGGATAAAAATCTCATGGTGCACCGAGTTTGCGTGGACTTCAGGGCCATCAATCAGGTGATGTGCAGTACTATACCGCCCTATATCAGCGTCAAAGATGCCCTGAGTTCACTCGGAAGGGCCAGAATTATGTCGTCGCTCGATTTGCGAGGTGGCTACTGGCGAATAGCAGTATGCCATGAGGACCGGGAAAAGACCGCATTTACAGCCCCGGACGGCCGACAATATCAATTCTGTGCCATGCCTTTTTCCTTTAAAAAGCACTCCTACCACATTCTAAAGTATGATGGTACGAGTCCTCAATGATATGATAGGCGAATTTACACTCGCCTACCTCGACGATGTCGCCATATGGTCGGAGACGTGGGAAGAACACCTGAAACACCTGCCACTTGTACACGAGATATTAGAGATTAATGTGCTCACATATGCCAGTAAGAATGTTGGCTTGGAAAGAGCGACCTAGAGTTTATATGCTACGTGGTGAACGAACAAGGTAACCGACCGAACCCCGAACAATTGGGGCTGATTGAGAATCAGTACAACCACGTACACGTAAACAATTTTGTAAATTCTTAGGTCTAATGAACTGGTTATGTGAACACGTGCAGGACATTGATCTCACTAACCTGCTGTCTCCACACAAGTGGTATGTGTGGGGCAAAAAACAGGAACTGCCTTTTTGCAAATTAAGGACGCCGTACTCTACCAGTACAGCGACACAGGTGAAAGAATGATAATTGACTTCGTGTGTGCGAAATTGGGGTGTACCGAATGCAGATATGACGTCAACAAAAGAGTATGCCTTGCAGTGATATGGGCGATACTCAAGTATAGGTCATACGTAGAATATTGTAGGTTCACGTTGCGAACCGATAATTGCTGCCTAGGATGGCTCAACAAATTAGGAGAAGCCAGGAGCAAACTTACAAGATGGGCACTTTTGCTGCAACCTTATGATTTTGCTATCCAACGTGTACCAGGACAAGAGAACGAATTGGCAGACATTCTGTCACGGATGCCAGAGGCAAAACTAACGGTCACAGACATTGTCGAATGGGAGGAGGTATTACCCCCAATTACTAAATAACCGATTGTGGGGGAAATCGTAAACAGTATAACGGTAAGAGAGAATGACCAACTGATAGCAGATTTGTACCGCGACGAAGTGATAGCATAGGAATCTTGTGAGTTAGGAAGGGCGTTTCGAGACATGCTCACCGCAAGCCGATACGAAATGGAAACTGTATGTACCAATTAGTAACAGGGAGAAAGTGTTTGAACAGGTGAATGGGAGCGCAACGACAGGACACTCGGGAGCCGAGCAGGCAATTAAGAACATTCTAGAACAGTTTTACTGGCCCGGTGTCAAGCAATTGGGTACGCAGTTGCCATACATGTAATTTGTTCAAATCCCGGCGGTCTGATGGAAACCAACAGCAACAACCAAGGCAGCCTAAACAACCGTTTGAAATTGTCTGTTTAGATATCTTGGGGCCTGGTCCGAAGTCAGCTGGAAGGAGACGGTTCATACTAGTAGTGACCGACAGCTTTTCGAGATGGATCGAAGCTTACCTGGTAAACAGTGCTAGGACAGGACAAATTGCGAAATATATTGAGACCGAATTTTTCATACGCTGGGGGTATCCGTGAGAATTTCTGATGGACAACAGGTTCCAATTTACCGGGAATAGATGGCAGGAACTTTGTACGAGCTGGGAAGTGTGACATATCAAAACTGTTATTTACTATCTCCATGCGAACCCCACAGAGAGGCACAACCAGGAGTTGAAGGCACAACTCCAGCTCCGTGTGGGTGAGCACTACAACAGCTTGGCCGAAGATTTGTCCACAGCACTCTTCATGCTAAGGCGAAGAGTAAATAATGCCACAGGACAAAACCCCGGCACAAATCCTGCTAGTCTGGAGTATCACGCTGCCGAGCGAAAGAAGTTCTCCCCGAGAGAGAGAGACAAGCGAGACAGAAACAAGTGGCCCACGAGATAAGAGGTGCAGGCACTATTATCGCGAGTAATGGGATCATCAGGTGAGATACGCGAATCGCTGGTTGCCAGAAACCAAGCGACCACCACCGGGTCTGAACAGGTCACAAGACGTTGAGAATCCATCGTGACGATATTCGGGCAGCAGCTGAGAGTGCTCCCGAGAACAGCCGGGATGAGCCCCAGATCAATAAGTATGGCTACGCTCAAGATGAGCACTTTAGCAGTGGTAATGAAGCAGAAAGTGGTCCAGGACCTGAAGGAGAGGTCAGATCAACAAGCACAATTGGGGCATCGATGCCGAACGACACAGAGTTCACCAGGGGTCTACGTATTGCCAGCACCACAAACGAGCAGGTCGCAGCATCTCAGAAGGATGAGGGGAGAAGGGGCTCCTGCGGTGTGTGTGTGTATATTATATATATATATATATATATATATATATATATATATATATATATATATATATATATATAGAGAGAGAGAGAGAGAGAGAGAGAGAGGAGCAGGAACTATCGGCGAGGAGTAAAGACCACCAGGAGTCCCATGACAGCGATAGCGCTGACAAGCCCTCTGGTGACCGTTCATCGATGGGAGGTGATGCAGTACTTCAGGAAGGTATATCGCCAGAGGACGCAGGGGGTCAGAGCCACCCGACACAGAGGTGCCGACAGGCGTGAGCCCAGCAACCGACATAGACAGGTTCGGCGGGGATTGGCCGTCGAGCCATACTGTCGAATAAGAAGAGCTGGAAACAGCACTGGTATTACTGGTAGAGGACGGGGAAGGGGAAGAGCAAGATCCCACCTGGTAACACCACCTGGTAGCCTGTAGGAAGACCATGCACTAGAGCTCCGGGGAAGGACCCGACCTACTGAGATGTAACTAATGGATCACACCCAGACACGACACAACTGCAACAGTGAAGAAAGTGGAAGAGTAAACAGCGAGGACAGCAATAGTGGCGAATGAGCCAGCCTGTACCTCTCCAAAGTCCCAAGAGGCGAAGAGAGCCTGCATGGGACTGTACCACCTTCGGTACTGGCACAGCATTCCGATGAGTGCAGATTCGTAGACAGCAGCCACGGATCGCCTGACTACCAGCACATAAGGAGGCCTACATACTGCGTCATCGCAGGGAGCAGAGGTGGTGCTCCTGCTGCGAGTGAGTCGTTGGCTGCAAATGGTCACTCTGTGGGTGGTTTTGCGGGGTGGGGGGTAATTAACACCATCTGTTTTCCCCTAGCCCATTTGCCCACAGTCGCCGGTAGCTGCAGCAGCTGCCAGCACTCTCCCGGGTGCTCGTGCACACTAGTTAGGGAGTGCACTACAGCGGTCGAGCCACCAAAACCTACTTTACAAGTGCGACCGCAGGAGCCGAAGAGAGCTCTTGCGACATGAGCAGAGTAGGTAGTGTAAGTGCCGAACTAGCCACATGTGACCACACACATGTATCTTAAAAGAAGAACCTGCAAAATTAGGCATAAGTGAAAGGAGCTTTAAGTAAGGAACACTCAAGGGTGTCTGTCCATACACCTCTAAGTTAAGGAGCCCTAGAGTTTTTTGATGCCCCATAGGGCTTTAGTCACCATATTTTCTATTTTCCATTATTTGCTATTTTCATGTGTTTCATCCTGATTTCAATTCACAGAGTATAACATGCCTATTAAAGGGTTTCCATGCTAAGAGTAATTGATTTTGTTAAAGTTATAATGTTTTAAGTAGTATGGATGTTTTTTCAGGGATTTTGTGTGTGTAGGAAAATAGTCTGCATGACTAGTCTGCCCGCCAAACCTTATCTGTTACGCCGCATAGAAAAGTAAGACTGTGATATCTCGAGGAGTGGGATGTGCTCGACGATGGGGTCGCATTTCGAGGCCTGGGCGGCGCTTCATCTTTGTTCGCCAATCACTTCACAGCAATAGACAGTAATTAACCTCCTTTCCACCCTTCCCATGGAATAGTATCGCCTGGGAAGGCTTATGTTTTCATATAAAGGTTTTTGTCACCTTCGGGCATTTTGTTCAGTGGCAGCCTGCTGGTGGGTTAAGCCCGGCAACGTGTGTAGATTGCTTCCTAGGGGAGCCTTGGTAAAACCCAATTATCTAACGTTTATTATGTGTGTTCTCCATCAGGTTGCCTACAGTCCACAGGGGCGCAGGCCACACCTTTTCCTGCAATTCATTAAGGGTTATGTATCAGTGTGTATATTCTTTGTCAGCATTTTATCTACATACAACTAAATATGGGTGCGTGAGCCGCCCTAAGGCTGCGCAGGTTTTCATTATTGCAATTGTTTCTATATCAATCACGACAGTAGGAGCACTGAGAGGACACCACGCATAGGTCTTCAGCACACAACCCCGGAAGAAGAAGAGTCGGCTCTGCCAATCTAGTTGATAATTCGCTTCAAATTACCTGGCGCCTATCATTTACTAGCAGAAGAATTGGATGAATCTACAGAACATTTACCTGTCCCGCTCTCAACCTTTAATGAACACCACTTTGCTCCACTACTTTGCCATCATATTGCTCCGGGGAGCTTCAGTCTCATGTTAGTTTTAAATTGTCGAAAGACGTTTCGCAGTGTTACCTCTTGGCCGGTTCTAATAGCCTAGTGTAACTCATGTCAAGTGCCCTCATCGAAGGGATGTAGGTTACTGTAATAAATATGCGTGTGTGAAAACTTTCACTACGTTATTTACTTACATCATAGTATGCGTGTCAGGGGACGGAACCTTACAATACCTGCTCATTCAATCAACTTAAGTTCTTTTATCTGCAAGTGTTCTGAGTTTGTTTGCCATTGTATAGGCATGTTGGAGGCCCTGGCAGCTCATGTACGTGTGTGTAATGAGTAGGAGGTTTTCCCACCAACATCAACAATAGTGCATAGCCGACCAACGGGCTATTGTTTAGTAAATCACATTCATCTGGAGCAATAGTCAACAAGGCAGATGTCAACAATTCAACTTCAATTTGCAAGGAGATTGGTCCTGGACGGACAGCCCCGCACCACCAAGTTACGAGGAGCAGCATCAACAATGACGTCGCCTGACGGCATCTGGCAACTGCTGGGTATACTCATTTCTACATTTCACCATCATTGCTCCAGAAAATCCCATCTCCAACATTTTCTGGCATCAGCAGTGCATCAAAATGCTGTGATTGCAAGAATGAGGGAGAGTGGGAGGATGTTTTACCTCCAGACTCATGTGATTGTGTAACCGAAGTTTACATGCAACCAATAGATGTCAACAATAGCAAGAAGCTTATCAGTGACTTGTACGATAAGGTAACGCAGGCACAAGGAAACTGTCAGTTAATGCAGGCTAAAATGAAGCTATGTGCACAACAGGAAGTTGAGGGATGGCGCTTCGTTTATGGCAGGTTAGAGACATGCTCAATTCAACAGTGAGGGAAATGGAGAGTGTATGTCCCCATGTGTGCGAGGGAACAAGTACTCGCCTATTCGCAAAGTGGCAGTGTACGGAACACCCAGGTGTTGAGCAAACTGTCCAGAATGTACATGAACATTTCTTTTGTCCAGGCCTGAAACAAGCGCAAGACAGTGTGTGCAAAAGTTCCACAAGTACAAATTGTTCAAAACACATCCGTCAGATGTAAAACAACAGCAGATACCATGGAAGCCGTTTGAGATGGTGTGCATTGATTTGATGGGCACATTCCCCAGAACAAAAGGGGGCAACCGATTTGTCATTGTTATCGTGGACAATTTTTCGAAATTGACAGTGGCACATCCCGCAAGCAGTGCGAGAGCAGACAACGTCGCAAGGGCATTAGAGGAGCAATTTTTTACACAATGGGGATTTACGAAAATTATTCTCACTGATAACGGTACTCATAGTTATCCAGGAGAAAATTAGGAGAGTTATGTACGAGGTGGGGGTGCATCACATAACTATGCAATTTACCACCCTAGGCGAACCTCACAGAGCACCATAATCAAAATATTAAGACACAGCTGCTTCTCCATGTGGGAAAGCAACATACAGCGTGGGCCGAACACTTGCCACCCGCCCTGTATGGACTCCACAGGCGAGTAAATGCCACGACAGGGAAAACACCAGCAGAAATACTCCTAGGTCGCAACCTATGATTGCCGTGAGAGGCGAAGTGACCACGCATCGAAGATAGAAGTGGGCTGCAAAGCAGCAACATATAAATACAATAAAAAGGAGATGCATACGCGAAGTGAGAAAGCAGCACAACAGGTACACAGTAAAATGGCTGCCAGTCATTGCAAGATCGCAGACAGAAATGCAAGCAGGACCGGATGTGTACATAAGGACGCATCCACAATCAGCACCTCGTAAAGATTTTTGTACCGACCTTGTCGCAAGATTAAGTGGCCCGTGCAGCATACTTCAAAAGCATAGACCCACTATGTATAAGGTCCACATGGGCAGGAGGGCGAGAGTGCATCGGGACGACATCCGGCTCACCCCGGGTGCCACAGATACCCCTCAGCCCCATGATGGCGATGGCCACTCTGAGCAAGAAATGGCATCTAGCATCACACATGGTGTCACGTCACTTCAGGAGGAGGGATCCGCAGAGTGCCTGCTTGGGCAGGACTAAGAAGGTGATTCACCTGGTGTGACCCTCGATGGCAACACTGCCATTGAGCTCCCTTGGGGGAGGCAGTGAGCAACAAAGTGCATCGGCACTTCGGGAGGGGATGAGAGCAACAGAGAGATAGTGCACACATGTTAACCGGTGTAGTCATGCCCAGAAGGAGGATTTGGAAGCTCTATCCAACAGCATGGACGGCGAGACGCCTAAGAACGTTCCTGTGGCTATACCAGCGCTGACATCCATGCATGTAGCTAGAAGGGAGGAAGTAGTAATGGTGGATTCAGTAACTGACAATGTTGCACAAAAAATAGCAAGGCAGGGAGCAACACACAAAGGGGTGGAGAGAGCAAACAAGATGAGAGTAGCAAGGGCTATTTAACTGGGCTGCGCCCGGAGGCAGCAAGTATCACATGAAAGCAGGAATGACAGTCCGAGCGAAGATGGTGACAGCTAAGGCAGCAGGTCAGAGTGGTCACTTCACCTGCGGCTATCACACCAGCAGACACGTCCTCCGCAGCAGTGCAGGCCATTGCAGTTGCCTGACAGGAGGGGGCAACCAACTGCTCAGAAAACGATGCAGCAAGCAGCAGTGCAGCAGGAGAGGTAGTACCACCAGCGGTCATGCTGGCCACAACGGGCATGCAGCTGTTGTCAGTAACATCTGTCAGTCTACAAATGGTGGGGACATTTAACATGTGCCACATTCCTCTTCTCTAAGACCGTTTGTCCGGCCTAGCATCCACTGTCACCACTGCCAGGATACATACTCTGTACATGTGCAGAGCACACCGAGTGTTTGCAGTGCATGACGAGCGCGAGGTTAACCTAGGGCCGGCCGGGGCAGCATAAGCGGTACCTGCCCAAGCAAAGTAGCCAGGATTCCGCAAGTCAGTGTGATAAAAAAAAGAGAACCATACAATTCACTGAATCAAGGGCTTATGGCTCACTCCATTATATTTATTACCTATTATGCTAATAACAAGTCTATTTCTCTTTCATTTTTGTTCCGCCAGTGCTATAATGTGTTCCTCTGTAAATGTGTATTTTTCACTTTCAATGTTATGCTGTTGTTACTCTCATTTTACCTTTGTTATGTATACGTGTATCATCCAGGGTTGATATGTAAATTTAATGTATCATGTAGCCATAAGTTTCAGCAGGTAAAGTAGGAGTTGGCATGTCGTGCAGGAAGTAGTCTCCACATTGGCATGCAGGCCAGCCTTCGCCTGCTCTCGCACTGTGGTGGGATTTGAGTAGGCGTTTGACATCCACAAGGGTGGCTGCGAGTGTCTATGAACTCCTCGTTTCCCATGCACTGGCTGGCTTGCATCTTTTTGGAACCTATCACTTCACTGCCATACCTTAATTCTTCAGAACCATTTCATTTTTCGCCACCCAGTACACCACCCTCACTTCTCCGTGGTTTTTCCGTAAGTCAATTTTAACAGTGTTACTGCGATGAACAGTTTATGTACCCTCAGGATGTGTAAAGTGTCTTCCTGTGAGAAATGTTCATTTAAGCCATATAAATACCCTGAGAACTAATCAGAGAGTAAGTTTTTTCAGTCATTGCAATGTGTTTAAGGTGACGGGCCGTAACAACACCCACATTCAGTTGCAAGTGTTTTCAGCTAGGCTCAACATAAGCATGGTCAGCGTAATGGTACAATATTAATATGGGCGTGTGGATAGCCCCGATCATAAACATCGTGAGATGTAACAGTAATTAGCAGTTTGCCACCAAAATGTCACTGCAGTAGGACGGCGTCAGTCCATGTGTTGCCGGTACCGTTTAGTAAACATCCAAAAATAGCACTACTAAAGCGTCTACTTTGGAAAGGAAAGGTCAACAGTTCAATGGAAGTTTTCGTCCGGGTGTACGGCCCGTAACCCTGAGGTTACAAAGTCATTGTGCTACAGCATCCACCATCATGGCGCCGCCTTGACGATGCCTGGTGCCTAGTCAGGTAATTCCAACATTCCACAGACCTCTCACTTCATCACTTTCAAAATCTTATTTAACTCACTCCCACAGTTATATGTACATTAATTTGCACAAGTAAAGATTCCTTCAATTGCTTTCCCGACAAGTATAATTTTATTTTATTAGGAATCCCGATATATTTTTCTTCGTCTGTATATTAAAACTATAAGGGCCGGTTTCATCAACACATCTTAAAATTTAAGCACTACTTAAACACTGAATAAGATGTGCATAGCACCTTGTACCGTTTCGCCATCTTTAAGCTCTTCTTAAAAATTTTTACGTAGCGCTTAGTTTAGGAAGCTGAAATCGGATGCGTAACTAATTAAGCTCTGCTTACATCAATGTAAACACATTAAAAGGAAAATGGCTGCTACTGAAATAGTATTGTGCTCTTAACCCAAAATGTGCTATAAAGTATTTATTTTATGAACTACATTTTTAATAAATAAAAATAATTAATTATATTGTATAAAAGTTATTGAGTCTGGGCACAAGTCTTTATTTGCTGAAATAACCGATGGCGATGGTCGAAAACAAAACTCATTGGAGGTTTATATTTGTTGGTGTACATTTTGTATGTATTTTCAAGAGGTAAATCCAATATATACATATGAAATTGAGTGTAAAGGCAGGAAGCTGGTTTATAAAATATGAATTTATTCAGTACACATAAGCTACTGAAGTACCTATTTGAAATAAAGGGGGGAAAAAAATGTTTGCCTTCACTACACTGCATGTATGTACGATATGCAGGCCTAAAACTGTATGATTATAATTTAATTTATATAGATATATCGACATATATCTCCAATTCCTAAATTGGAGCTATACACACATACATACACTCGCAATTATGCTACCACCCGGTGGCGAGCTCTCTCACCTCTGCTTCACCCAACCAACTCCTTTCCTTCCTGAACTTACCACCCTCTCTCACAGATACCAATTCCTCCCTCAACACATTCCATTCCCTCATAGACCTCACAAGCATGGACTGCCTATCCTGCTTCGTTCTCCTCCACACTCATTGAAGCTTCTCACTGTTGTTTCCTCTTCCTCTAAGCAACCCCTTACTTAGTTTGGAGTGCAGCCCTCCCCATCCTCCCTCCTCATTCACCATCCTGTACATACTGACTATCCATTCAACTTTCCTCCTGTCCTTCAATGAGCTCCACCATATTTCTTTCATCATCATTGGTGGCCTATAGTTCCCTTCTCCTTCATTATCCTGCCCCACCTTCTCCACCTACCCTTCACCCATCTTGCTTCCCTTCTCTGCACCTTTTCCAGTTGTTGCACCTCCACCTCCACATATGGGTCTCATACTGCTGCAGCATATTGTAACATTGGGTGTACCATTGTCCCATATGCCTTTTCCTCCACCTCACAGCTGACTCCCTTAAGCACACTTACCAGCACACCCAGAGCCTTTTTTCCCTTTGCAACCACTCTCTCTACCTGTTTTTTTTCCATCTGAGGTCTCCCTGCAGTACAATCCCTAGATACTTATATTCTGCTGCTTCTTCTATCCCTTGTCCCTCCCGTCTCACTACCTTAGTTTTTTTTCACATTTATCTTCATTTTATTTTTCCTGGTCCACGACGATTTCTTGTCAATGTCTGCCTGCAAACAACCTTATTTTCCCCCTAATCCCCAAACCCATGTCATTTACCATAATGGTAAATAACAAAGTACCCAGCATGCTTCCCTGTGGTACCCCTGATGTAATTTCCTCTTCCTCTGATATTGCCTCTCCCACTTTCACCCTCTATTCGCCCCCTGAGGAAGTCCCCTAGCCATTCCACTTCCCTCCTGTCCGGTATCAGCGCCTCCACTTTCGTCATCAATGTCCCATGGGGCACCTTATCAAATGCCTTCTCAAAATCTATGAAGCAGACATCTTCCTGCTTCCCTACATGAACTACCTGCACCAGATCCTTTGATTGAATTTGTTACTGGACATAATATAATACATTTACACCTACGTTTTGCATACATTCGACTTTGTTTTGAATTAGAAAAGTTAATTAGGGTCCAATTAAAGATGTTACACAGGTGTGACGTGATAATCACATTTATTCAAATTCGGGCACTGGGCGTTTCTAAATTGCACTTGAATATTGTCAATTTCATTATCAACTAACTATCACAATTTCAGAAAGTTCCATTCTGGTTAGTGTTGAAAGCCAAACAGAAACTTTAAAACTTAGCAGTCGTATGTAAAACATAAAACAGTTCTATTAAAGTAGAAAAATTCGAGATGGCCTTGTAGACTGTAGTAAATGTAGGTCCTGTGATGTCTTTGATGGCAATACGATCTTTTACATGGAATATACATTACGTTTAGGGAATATTTAATCAGTGCTTAAACAAGACAACAGTCTCATTTCTTAAATTCATTTTTAACCTAACATAACCTTTTAGATAAAGAAAAAAGTTTTTTTCCTTTTCCTTAAAATATTTCTCATTGGTTCGTCTGGTCACATGACCACAATGTGCGACTACCAACATGAGAATATTTGCATCTTGTTTCTTTAAGCAACGCCCAGCTAATTGGCTCTTATAAAACTGGTTTTTGTAATGGTGAAACACCTCTACATCTTTAAGCGCCACTTAAGCTTAAGTTTCGCTTTGCTGTAACCTAGTTTATTCTTTATTGGTCAAACTGGCCCTAAATAAGGTAAACAACGCAATGCGTTGATACGGCAACATATCACAAGACATATAGCGCTGCAATGGCTACCTCTCTAACTATGGCGTCATTACTTTGCACATTTGTTCGCCTTTTTGTTGATCCTCCTCCACTTCTTTGACCGTGAGTATGTTACTGCATATTCGAAAATTAAGCGTTTTGTGAGTCCGGTGGAACCGATTTATACATAAGTTCTACCGGCGTGAATATCTGGTTGATTTGCGTCATAACTTCAACCTATCAATTTTCGAACGATTTCTCTGATAAATAAAAGTTAAAAACAATCACAACTCGTAATTTTAAAGCATTCCAAAATAATTCAGATGTCAAGTTTTACAAATGGACGATGAATTCGTTAAAATTTCGTGAAATGTAATTAATATACTCCTGAAAGCAGGCAAAAACACCATGATGCGAAAAATTCCTCAATCGGTGTACATCGGTGTATCAAACAATGGTGGATTCATGGATGAATTTTGGAACACGTGCTAAGACATTTTGTTTTTCTTATCGCCTTTTTTGTTTATTTTTTAATCTCAAATATTAGAATTAAAAGTAAGTAAAAAAAAACTGTCATACAGTCATAATAAAAACTTAGTCAAACTATGTTATATTATAAACAATATTATTGGAACTTAGAATTGCATTATGGGTAATACTCGTGCCAATCAGTTTGAATTCGACTCATACTTTTCCAACTACAATACAAAGCCACAAAACTGTATTCATAAGTTTCATATGTTTCTAATGTAAGGTAATCACATCTGTTATGGAAGATTGCTCTGAAATGTCACAAGAAACCAACCACACTGATTCACAACCCATGTCATTTGGTACTTTGTCAGGTGATGCTGAAAATGATCAAAAATTTGATCAGATATCACAGAATTGTTTGAGAGTTGGTGACTTGCGTTCCATTTATGAAATTCGTATCCTTTTTTTTATTGTTTAATGGAACCAAATTATAGTTCTGTTCTCTAAATTATTTTGTGTGCTAGTTTTTTAATTATGCAGTTTGTATAACATTTTCTCATTGCAGTTAGCATGCTCCACTCATTGTAATGGTCCAGTAAGCACTTTATATAATTCTCTGTTATGGAATTTTAACAATGGAGTTCTGGTAAAACTTGAAACATTGTTTAATTTACTTAGTTACATAAATAAATGTTTACGTGAAATTTATAGCAAAACTATAGGTATTTTTAAGTTTGGCTGTAGTATTTCAGGAACAAAAACTGCAGTATTACCACAGCTCTTTGATTAAAGTTTTAAACCCGAGTTTGAAAGAAAAAAAATGAACCCACTTTGCTCCCTGTATTATTACAGTTTCTATTTACTGCGAATGTTAACTCCATTTTCAGAGACAGAATTTTTGTTTGATTCTTACCATAACTTTGGACATTAATTTTGCATATTAGTTCCACTATTCATTTTACAGGCATTTTAACATAATTATATGATTTAATATTTGTTTTACTCCTATTGTAACATATTTATGTAAATATTTTTCTATTAGCAAGATTGTTATGTAGGTATATAGAAGTATAACTTTAAGTAGGTTTGGGCCTACTTTTGCTTTGCCTATAGCGTAATGTTTGCTAGACAGTGAAGTGAGTTTCCCTGTTGTGATAAGTTTATGAGTTTCACAGCGAGGACCTGCTATGTGCTACTCATAGTTCTATGGAAGTGCTATTCCCGTTTAGTGAAGTCTCTTGGTTTAGGTTTATTGCAGGCCAACGTAACTTCTTTCAGGGTTCCGAATTTCAGTTCAAAATCTGAATTATGGCTATCTAAGGCCAGCAATATACCAAGAGTGGTAAAAGCTTTAAATGTAGCTTACGTTACAGAAAGCATACCATTAAATGCTGTTGTTTAGCCAGTTGCAACCACACTAATGCAGCCTGCATGTCTGTCATTGTGTGCAACACATTTCTTAACGCACACATGTGTGTCGCAGTGACAAGAGAGTGAGCACCTTGTTGGCACATGTCACAGCTACAGTTCTGTACGAGTGACACCATCTCGCACTCTTGCTGCATAACCACTATTTTACTTACCACTATTCACATTTTGTCTCACCCAATTCTGTAGCGCATTGATACACAATCACAAATGAGACTGCAATGTTTACAAACATTGATATCGTTATCTTGATGTTGTTCAATAAATACAAAGCACACCATATCGCTCAATGAAACTATTACCCAGACAAACACAAACTATACGCACTGGAACTATCTGGCCTGGAGGACCAATTTTTGTGCCAATGCATGGGTGCAGACTGTAATAATACGAGATTGAGTAGCATTAAATTTGTGTTTATACACAAGCTTCCAGCTCCGACTCCATGATGCCAACTGACTCATCTCGCTGTTGCTTTTATTTTGCAAATTTTCCTATAATGTATTTGGTATTGTCTGTGAAAAGCAGACGAACCCTCCTATTGTCCAATGACGTCTGCTTTTTACAGAACTGTCAGAGCTTTTGTTAGTTTTTTTGTTCACAGTAAGAGACAGTGGTAATGATTTCACTAAGAAGAAAGAACTTGTCATGGACAACACCTAGTGCTGTCCACCACGTTAACTACAAACCTTGTGTGCTGTCAGCCTTGGTTTTGGAAAGTACTTGTGTGGGGATTGTCTCGAATGTCTATACGTGTGATTGCCATACAGAATCAACTTGTTACATAGGCCTATACAATTTAGTAGAGACGTTCAGCCCAACTACCTATAGGCTGTTCACAGTAAAGTGAGCACTTTTGAGGCCCTAGTTACTTTTTCCTTTCAGCCATTCTTCATCGTATAACCACCTTTTAAAATAAATATTGCCATATTAGTAATAAACACAGTGTGTATTTTCCACTGCACGTGGAATAACGGCTAAAGTTACAATAAAATATATTTATTGACTAGTATTCTAAATGAGAGGGTGTTCAAAAGTGCTCACTTTACCGTGAACAGCCTATACCTATTCATTCACTGCTATTTCAAATGTATATGGAACTACTGGTTTCTTTCTTTCTTTCTTTCTTTCTTTTCTGCAGATAGTCAGAAATAGTACAGTAGTTTAACTGAAAATGATGAACTGTCTGCAAGTTTCCTTTTCATGTAAACAGTTCCATCAGTGCATTTGTGGCCATGATGTACTAATTCAACATTTAATACTGATTATGAATAAAGAGATTCATGAAATACCTCCCAAGCGATTACAAAGAATCACGCTTAAGCTATTTTCATGTAGTACTAAGCTTTTGTTTATACCTGGCTCAAAGAGAAAGGGATGAGTTGCAAAATGAATTGAGCAAACTTTTCTTAAATGACTGGCTCAATTCAGAAATGAAAGTACCAGAGGCAGCAATTTTTTCCTAACTTAAGAATGGCATTGTAGTTGAAAAGAAAATGGTGTTTTTGGAGACAGGATTGTGGTCCCTGCTCCCTTAAAAAAATTTGTTTTAAATATTCCTACTCCAATCACAATTTGGCATCACCAAGACCAAGGTAAGAGCTAAAACTTTGTTCTTTTGGGCTGACATGGATGCAGATATTGAGAATTTTATTGCAACATGCACCCATTGTGAAAAACTTTGTTCTAAAAACCCCAATGAATCAATGATTACACAAGAATCACAAATCTTACCATTTCACAAATTAGTGTGTGATATTCTGGCTGGTAGTGTTTACTCTGGTACCGTTCATAGCCGCCATCTTACACACACTGTCCCATCATGCACTCCGCCTAATACAGTTGCCTCTCTGCAGGCCTGCCACCCGACCAACTGTACACTACCCTATAACACCACGACACTACACCTCCCTCACTGTGTCTTTTCTTTACATATATTTCTGGGGTTTCCTCACTACTCTCCCCAGGAATGGAGGGTCTTCTGCTGGGTGGGGGGCTGTCTTCTGCTTGGGAGTCGCTACAGATAGTCTCTTGTACTGGACTGGATAGCATCAGCAACTTCTCTCTTCTGACCTGTTGGTTTCCTTCCCTGATGTTATTATGCCCCTCCTGCTGTTTCGACTGTTTCCTGCACTAACTTCTATCAGCTAGCATCTGTTTCTACCTGTCTGCCCTTTTTCTGCAGATCTTGGTGTAGTGGATATATGTCGAACTTGCCCATAATGTCTCATGTTATCTGAGATCCACACTTTGTTGCCCACCTGGAGTGGTGGTAGGTCCCTTATTCCTTTCCTATCATCATGGTTCCTTTTGTTCCTGTATTTTACTGCTTCATCCCTACTCCTGAACTGTGCCAAAGCTCCCTCGTTCCATGAGGGTGCCAGTTGTGCATGTCTCATTGGCAATGTATTCAGCAATTTCCTCCCAAACAGCAATTCTGCCAGAGAGAAACTAGATTCGAGTGGTGTGCTTCTATGTGTTAGGAGACCAAGATTTGCGTCTTCAGATCGGGAGAGGATGCATTTTGCAATTTCCATTGCATTTGCAGCTTCCCCATTGGACTGCGGAAAATGTGGACTGGACTTTTCTGTATGGAAGCCATAATCTTTTGCAAACTGCTTGAAGTCATAGGAAGTGAACTGGGTTCCTCCATCCATCCTAACTGTTTAGGGTAGGTCTATGCCATGTATGGCAAAAATTTTCTTTAGTTGTGCTATGACTGTGTCTGATGAAATCGTGTCTAGGCCGACCACTTCTAGGAACCGAGAGCAATAGTCTTGTACAACCAGGAAGTGTTTCTACTTCAGTTACATTAAGTCCATGTCTAACATTAACCATGGTCCACTAGGCAGCGGTGTGGTCTTCAACATTTCTGCTCAATGTTTTCGCTGCTCTAGAGACACTGTACAATTTTCTACCATTCTCTTGATCTCGTTTGAGATATTGGGCCACCACACAGACTCACTTGTACGGCGATGGCACTTAACGATCCCCATGTCCCCTTCGTGGATACGTCTGGGCATTTCTGGCTGGAGTTCCAGTGGATCAAAAATTCTGTTGCCTTTCATGATTAAGCCCTCATTGTATGTCATTTCTCCCCTCACAGACCAATATGGAGAATCTTTATGAAAATCTTTCAAAATGCTGTTTTTTAATTGGTGGCTTTCTGGATCCTTTTCCTGTGCGGTCCTGATTTCTGAAAGACGCGTGTCTGAGAACGGTGTTTCTCCAAGTACATTGTGTATGTGTAATTATTTTTCAAGAACATGTTGGTCCTCTTCCAGTGGTCTCTCTGTTGGTACTCGCGATAGTGCGTCTTGCACATGAAAGTCTATTCCTTGCACAAGTTGGATCGTGTATCTAAAGCACATCATACACATTTGCAGCCTCTGTAATCTTGCTGTCAGATCTGCCACAGGTTTGGAACTTAATGTCAATAGTGGTTTATTATCTGTCAGGATGAGTACATTTGTGCCCATGATATACTCAAAAAATTTCTCGCAAGCCCAGGTAATTGCCAGAAATTCTTTTTCTATTTGAGCATTTCTCGTTTTTGTTTTGCTTAAATTCCTGGATGCATAAATAACTGGTTTCCATTTGTTATCCTCTTTTCGTTACTCTAGGACCGTTCCCAAGCCATACGATGATGCATCTACTAATATTCTTATCTCAGCACCTCTTCTATAGAGTGCCAGGGTAGGTTGCTGTGTAAGCTCTTCCTTTACAGACTACATTGCCTCCTTCTGTGCCTCACCCCAGACCCATTCATTTCCTTTGTTAAGCAACGCCCTCAGTGGCTATATCTTGCTCGACAAAGGTGGGATGAATTTCATCAGGTAGTTTGCTATACCCAGAAATCGTCGCAGTTCATGTACATTTGTGGGTTCTGGCATATCCCTTACAGTCCTGGTTTTCTCTAACTCAGGTTGCACTATTCCTTTGCCTATCATATGTCCTAAGAACTTAATTGTTGACACTCGAAACTGACACTTATTTTTGTTGAGTGTGACTCCCTCTTCTTTCAGCTTCCTCAGTACTACCTCTACCTTTGTATCATGTTCTTCCGGTGTTGCCCCATAAATATGGATGTCATCTGCTTGGTTTACTACCCCTATCATCCCTTCTAGTATCTCCTGCATCCTTCGTTGATAATGTTCTGGCCCGGAATTAATCCCAAAGGATAAGCGGTTGAAATAAAACCGTCCAAATAAAGTGAGGAAGGTGGTTCGGGTTGCACTATGTTTGTCCAAAGGGACTTGCTAAAAGCTTTTAGAAGCATTGAGTTTTGTGAATACTTTGGTTTCCCCAAGTTACAACAGTGACTCATCTACGGATGGTAGTTGGAGACATTCTCTGCACACATATCTATTTAATTCTGTATAATCAATACAGATTCTTACCGTTCCATCCTTTATAGGCACAACCACCACTGGAGCACACCATTCTGTTGGTGAACTGATCTGTGAGATCACACCATCTTGTACAATTCTGTGTAGCTCGCTTCAAACAATGTCTTGATGTGGCAATGCCACTCTCCGACGTGCAGAAATTGCATATGGCTTGCTGTCCTTTTCCAACATTATCTTATATGCTTCCTTAAGATTTCCCAATCCAGTGAATACCTCTGGGTACTTACTGACAAATACATTCATGTTCAGAGTGGTGACCTTTTCCTTAACTTCCTCCAAAGTCCCTCCAGAACCTATTGTAATTAGGTTGAAAGCTCTTAAAGCTGGTCTGCCTAACAGTGGTACGTGCTGACCTGCTACAACAAAGATCTCTTGATCGCTACACCGATTCTGGATAAAAAGCATGCTCATGCCATGGCCACAGCATCTACTGCCTAACAGTCTGCACCAAACAGTTTTTTGTAAGTTTGTTTCAGCAGTCACACTGCGCAACAGTGTGGCATGTGTCAACTTATAATTATAAATTTTTGCTACATAACTCATTTGCTGTGTAATTCATTGCATTAAATTCCCACGCATTGCTGCCAACTCTTAATAAGCTATTCCCCTCATATCATACACTCATCCCCCTTATAAGCCTAGTATTTTTGTCTGTTTCCTCACTCTTTCTGGGTACCTTCTACCTTTCATACTCCCCTTGGCGTTTACAATACTGTCTGTCGGAAAACCTTTGAAATCAGGTGAAGGAGCTCTCCGTTCTGTTTTTGCAGTGTGGTTTTCTTTTACCTGCTCTAGGCTATCACCCTGAACCTCCCTGACATGACTGTTGCCCTTGGTACATTTGAATGTTGAGCTAGCCATGGTGTCACAAATATAATTTTCTTTCTCATTTGTGCTAACCTCTACTACACATCCTACTTCCTCACAATAATGATCTTGCTCCTGTATCTGCATTTCCACCTCGCCTCTCACTAGTTTATCAATGTGCCGTTGCCACTTCAGACCCTCGAATGTTACAACAACGTATGTCAAGTGACCTGTTTGTTCCCTGATGGTAGCTGGAATCCATTTCTCTTTGTTCAGTCTATAATCCATAGCCATGATACTGCTGCCCACTTGCAACTTCCTAATTTTCGTTCTCCCCTCACCTTGCGTACCCTGTTTACTGTATCATCCTATCTGTAATGCTTGGTATTACCAATTATATTCTTGTGCACACAGTTCTGCCTAGCATTAAATTGCAGGGTGCCTCCTCTGTAGTGATCTGAGGGTTAGTTCTGTAACCCAACAAGAAATGTGGCAATGCTATCTCTAAAGGAACTTTGTCAGTCACTATCTTCTTTACCTTATCCCTGAATGTTCTTAACATATTCTCTACAGCTCCATTGGTTACAGGGTGGCAAAAAAGTGTGCTTTAATTCCATTAAACTTACAGAACTCTGCAAACTTTTGAGGTAAATTGCGGTCCATTGTCTGTGACCATATACTCTGTTAAACTAAAAGTTGCAAACCATCCACGAAAACATGCAAGTATCGACTCTGAGGTTACAGAATGTAATTTTTGGACCTCTGGCCATGTAGAATGGCTGTCTATTAAAACTTTGAACATGTTCCCCAAGAACGGACCTGCTAGATCAATGTGTACTTGCTGCAATGGGCGACTTGGCATGTCCAAGGTATGAGATCAGATTTTGGAGGGTTGGTTCTGTTTTGTAGCCATACAGTGTGTGACTCTGGTACCTGTTCTAAGTGAGCACTGATGTTGAGCCACTATACATAAGACCTAGGTAAGGAGTTCATTTTAACTATTCTGAAGTGAGATGAATGCAACTCTTTTAATATTTTGCCCTGCTGTTTGGTATGATAACCTGATGTACCCACATTACACATCCTTGCTCAACTGTTAACTGGTCTCTCCGGTTACAAAATGGTTTCATATCTTTCTCTACCTCATCTGGCCAACTTAACCTGCAGAACTGTAATGCCTTGCTCAACATTACATCTGTTCTTGTCTCAAACTTAATTTTTTTGGCTGTTATTGGCAAGAATTCTTCTGTTCCCACCGGGGATATGAAAATTCCTCCACCTGTTCGGTTTTACCTGCTAATGGTAGCAGTGATAGGCCATCTGCATTGCAGTTGCTTCTACCTTGGACATACTTTATAGTGTAATTGTAACCCTGTAGTGTTATCACACACTGCTGTACCCTATTGGCTGCCATCTGCGGAATGCCTTTGTGTTCCTCAAAAATGTAAAGTAGTGGCTTGTGGTCAGTTATGAGGGTAAAATGCCTTCCACACAATTACTGTGAAAATCGTTTTGACACCAAACATCGGCAATGCCTCATGATGTTCGAATAACTCCATAATTCCAGTACCAATATATTAATTTTACTTTACTGGGTCCAATACATTATGTTACAACCACAAGCATTCCAACGTCTCAACATCCTAGCATGATAATTACAAACATCATAACAGTAGTGAAGCTCTTTTCAATATGGCCTTCTCCACTAGTCTCACCAGACCAGTGGTACCAACCATGCATATGAAAGAGCACTATAATAACAGTATTTGGTACTACAACACCTCCCCCTTCTAAGGAGTAACGTTTCCAAAACGAGTAGACAGTGAGATCATATGGTTTCTTTGCAATTACATACCAGCCACTCCTAGTAATGTATTGCCCCTTTGGTAGTGGCTTAGGTACCAGTGATCCTCCACTTGGTTCTTGTGTGTTTTTACTCCGAACAGTATTATTGTTCTGAATTTGTGAAATGTCTTCACGAGCACAATCAAATCCTCTGAAACAATTATCTTGCCTGTTACTACGTTAAGTCCAACTACCCGTGCTATTTTGGAAACTTGCAATTACTTTTCTTGGAATCTTGTCAAATCCTCTAAACCCCCTATCCTGTACCTCTACTGAGCACGGAATGTTGGGTGTGATCTCATCCCCTTCATGACTGGTGTGTTCTTTTTGTCGTGCTTGTCTAGATGAACCATGAGTGACATCTTCACCCTCCGGAATCTGACCTAGTGGACTTCCTTCATCTGTCCTAGTCTTTGACTGTTTTAAGTGACTGGTATTACGCCTCACCACCCTGCCTTCGTTGTCCTTTTTGATCCAGTAGGATTGAGGCTCCTTGTCCTTGGCTACCACTATACCTTGTTCCCAGTAATCATCCCGCTCTGTCCTAATTACTATTCTGTCTCCTACTGTAAAGTTAACCTTCCTCCATGCTGTCTTGTCGTGCCACCCTTTTACCCTGTCTTGTTTAGCAACAAGAGCATCATATATGCCCTCATGTACTACTGGTCTAATTCCCCCGTGCTGATGGGAACTTTAGTCCTGATGCATCTGTTGAACATTATCTCTGCCGGGAGAGTCCTAGGCCTGTAATGGGTGTACAGTTATGTTCTCTCAGTAAATCCTGGTAATCAGTGCCTTCATGCTAACTCTTAAGCAAAAAACCTTTTACTGATCCTTGGAGCTTTTTTGGCCATCCCATTGCTACAATGGTAATCGAGACTGCTAGTCCTTAGACCTATTCCATATTTTTCGTAGTAGGCCTACTGCCTGCATTCATATGACCTTGACATGTTCCTGACGTCCACATATCCCTTGTGCCAGTTTGTTCCATCGCAAACGCATTAACCACACAGCAACACTCTATCAATCGACATTAGGTCGCGGTCTCGTTCAATGCAGATTGACAAGAACGGAGTTTACACTTTTCGTGCCGCCCTGTAACTCATAGCCACGGGTCATCACAAGAGGTAACTCTCGTAATGAATGGATATGTGGCCTAAATGAGTGTGTCCCGTGAAGTCATGACCATTAGACGCAACAGCCATTGGAGGGAACATTGGGGTAAGCGGTGCCGCTTATTCACACATTTTAAAGTATAAATCACTGTGATTACATCATAACTCACTAGGGAAACGCCCCGCTCCAACATAGAGTCAATAACATTCCATAGAAAACAGGGTGTAGCTCCGCCCTTAGTTACGAAATTCCGTATGTCGTCACATCCATACACATTCCTGAAATTAATTACATAACGACACACTCAGATTCTAAAATTGTAATTATAAGAGTGTACATGTAATCATCTATCGAGAATCGGCTACCTGAGGCATCATTTCATTTAATATCACCCTTCAAGTGCGGTGACATTCTCATGATGTCACATTCTTAGCCATACCTGGGGCTTCGGCGTTCACGAGTATGTCACCATTGTGTTTTAGTTTAGCATTCTTAATTATGTACAGCATCAATTTCACTTATAATGTTATTCATTAAGTTCAGTTTTTTCCATGTTTTCATTTTGGCACCGGGTTCGCTGGACGTGCGGCGAAACCGACGCCATGTCGTTAGTCAAACTTCAGCACTCCAGACAACCAGCAGGGCAGGTGGTAAGCTCTGCATACCCCCTTCGGCTATTCAAAATAGGCTACATTTTTTCATATCTATAGTTAACATAATTCAAGAACCTTTCAATATTTTTATTTAGCTGAGGGGAGGTCTCTCTGTATGCTGACGTAACATACCAGGACTTCATGCGCGGGTCACGTTTCACATAATTACAATCTAAGGCCTACGTCTTATTTTTCAGCAGTAGCAACCACAGGCAGATCCAGAGTGCCGGGTCCGCATTAACAAGTGCGGTAACATTCCGTTGTACCTTTACGGTAATAAAATAGTTATGCCATAATTAGACATGTTTTATTGCATTTAACTCAACTGAGTTCATCGGGTACTGCGCCCTAATAGCAGCCTTCAAATCTACAAGTGTATTTCAGTGTGTTTTGCATTTACGGGGCCTGCCTCCCTCAAGCAGGGTAACTTCAGTGGTAATGTAGGCATGCCAAGTGGCAGACAGCTTCGCCCACAGGCAATATTTTACTTTTACGTAATATAATGGGCAAATTCACTCAGTTCTCCTCCATATTGACCACGTATCCAGAGTTGCCATCGGCCGTATGACCCCCATCAACAATTGTTCTCTACACCGAACGTTGCGCCAGGCACATCATCAGTTCCTGTTCCCCACCTGCTCTCAGGCGGGACACAAACACACCACCAGCACCTCTGGAAGCGCAACGCATCAACCTAAATGGCACATTGTCTGTCGCTAGATCTTTAGGATACCCATGTATGTTGAATACATTCTGCATTCCATTTTCTAAGAGATTTATCTTATTTTGGGTACTATGTAATGTTGCCTGACAATATTTCTGTTTAAATTGGAGGGGTCCAAACATAACCTCAGTTTACCATTGACACAGTCGGGTGAGACACAAGACGAACGATGACACAAATACTTACTGGTAATTTGGGTGCCAGCGGTGTTTCCCAATCATCGTACTATTGAGACTCAGGGTTGGTGTGGGTTCTGTGTGTCTGTCTCACCCATGCATACTTACAAACACGTAGGCAATACTAAACTTTTACTAAACATCACTGGAAATAAACACTTAATAAAATATATGTTGCTACGACACTGTCACTACTGAATAAAAGAGTTAAGTTCACTGTAGACTTGTTTTTATTGTTACTATGCATACACATCAACATGCCAATGAAATTATGATTATTTGGTCATGACTATCCAATTCTGCTTGGGTACTCCTCAGCTTGCAATTACTCTAGCATATGCCTAGATGGATGATCTCACCGACGTGCGTAATAGCACAGCCTTCACAAGGGAAAAGGGTCAGCAGCCGTTAGGGTGGACTGACTGTTTTTCCCTGAAGACAGAACACTGTGAATTACTAATGAAACCCTTAATACATATTAACATGTGTGATTACTCGGCATCACTATCGCAAACTCGTCGGGGCTCGCCCTCCAGCACATGGGTAGTGTGGTGACGGCCTATACACAGAGCCGGCTAGGACGGGAATAATTGCACCGTACGCTAATTACAAAATTACATAAACCTTTAAAGATACATGAAACAAGATGGGACACGAGATGAGTATTCACAATAAACACACACATGTGTGAAAACAAGCTTAGGTGGCGTGGATGCCGCTGGGTGAAGTTCGTAGTGAACTACATGGTGCAGGTGCAATTGCAATAATTTTGTGTGGAAACGGCAAACTAAATTCAGATCAAATATTATATGTGTTGAGCAAGTGGTCCTCTTTGCGATTAGCATTGTTACAGGCTTGTAACATGCCTGATGGTGGTGAAATCAAACATTACTGTGACCACGTGGTCAAGTTCAAAAAGCATCAATTTATGATAAAAATACATTTAACCCTGAATAAAACTGACATAGAACCCTGAAATAAATTATTGCACGTGTGATGTTACATAAATAAGCTCTCAAATGCAACAATGGCATATACAAAGACTTGGCTTCAGTCGGCCATGTGGTTACACGTGATGTTGCCATAAAATATTTAAACACGAAAATTGCCCTAAAATACATACATAAAAATAAAGCTCTTAAAATTGTGTGTAGCAATTATGCAGAAGTTACACTGAAATGCCATAAACATAGGCAGATGTCGCCTGATTCAAAATGCGCGGGTTGCGTGACCTATCCGACATTTTTCTCCTCCTCCTCCTCGATTAAGTTAAAAATGCCACAAGGATGAAAGAATTAGTAAAGCAGAAGCATAATGGTGGGGAAATTGTCTGGCAAAAACGTATGCAAGCAAAGATTAACCGGTAAACTACATTGACTATGGAAACCTAAATCAGTGAACAAAAGTTGTAGTGCGTATGTGACAGTGTCTTACCTTACCAGCTCTCCTTGACAAACTGTCCAGATACAAGCGTCGCACGGACCTATCATGGTTGCCTACGGGTTTCACATAAGCGGAAGTGCTATGCAAGCCGAGTGGAATATTTTATAGTGAAAATATAATGGCACAAATTAAATTAGACATTTTACATTTCTATAATTTTGTTACGAATTTCAGTATTATTTTAATGTCTATTTGTGATGGCGTTCATGCCAGAATATTAAGTTTTCTTAATATCGGTGCCACAGGCACTTTGAATATTCATAACCAAACAATTAAAATTAATACAAGCACTTTAAAACATTTTAAGACATATTAAACACTGTAAAGACAATATAACACATTTTACCCTGAAATTAACATTTATAAGAAAGTTCAAAATTATCAACCTCTTTGCGCACGTGCGGAACACGTGACGTGTGACCACCGTTATGGACTCTAGCAACGCTGGTTGTTAGCCGGCGTCACCATATGGCTTTTCAATTACTACAAGGTTACTAATCCACGCCTTTGACATCTACCCTTTCAACTTTTTCTATAACATGCTTTCCTACTAATCTATGCAGATCTTGAAGTTTTTGTTGTACTGTCAAAGGCACCCTTCGTGGAGGCCTGCACATTGATTCAGCTACTAGTTTAGTCAGAGTTAGACATTTTTTTGGAAGCAACCCAACCTCTTAAACACATCAGCATTCTCCTGTACAAATTTTTCTTTGGCTGATAGAAGCACCACCCATTCAACCTTTTGCACCAAATTTAGTGCTAAACAGCCTGACAACCCCAACAGTGGCATTACATCTTGGTCAACAACATTAAATATATTATTTTTCAGTGTAAAATGTGTTATATTGTATTTGCAGGTTTAGTATGTCTTAACACTTCTTAAAGTGTTCGTTACTAATTTGAAATTGTTTGGTTATAAAATTCAAAGTACCCGCGGCACCAAGATTAAGAACACTGATATTCCGGCATGAACGCCGTCATAAAGAGACACTAAAATAATATGAAAATCCATAAAAAAATTATAAAAATGTAAAACAACATTTTATTTTATTTGTGCCATCTTATTTTCTATAACAAAATATTTTACTTGGCGTGCGTAATACTTCCGCTTATGTAAATCCCGTAGGCGGCCATGATAGGTCCGTGCAATGCTTGTCTCTGGACAGTCTGTCAAGGAGAGCTGGCGAGGTAAGACAATGTCACGTACGCACTAAAACTTTTGTTCACTGATTTAGGTTTCCATAGTCAATTTAGTTTACCGGTTAACCTTTGCTTGCATACGTTTTGCCAGACATTTTCCCCAGCATTATGCTTCTGCTTTATTAATTTATTGTGCCCTTGCGGGATTTTTAACTTAATCGAGGGGAAGGCAAAATATGTCAGAGAAAATCACGCAACACGCGTAACTTGAATCAGGTGCCATCCGCCTATGTTTATGGCATTTCATTGTAATTCCTGCATTATTGCTATGCACAATTTCAAGGGCTTTGTTTTTATGTATGTATTGGAGGGTATTTTTCATGTTTGAATATTTTGTGGCAACATCACGTATAATCACGTGGCTAACCAACATAGAGTATTTGTATACGCCATCATTGCATTCTGAGAGCTTATTTATGCAACATCGTATGTGCAATATTTTAGTAAGGGTTCTATGTTAAATTTTTGTCAGTGTTCTGTGTAATTTCACGTAAATTGATGCTTTTTGTACTTGACCACACGTTCATGTTAGTATTTGACTTTACCGCCATCAGGCATGTTACAAGCCTGTAACCACTGCAATCATAAAGAGAATTATTTTTTCAGCAAGAATAATATTTTGTCTGAATTTAATTTGCCATTTCCACACAAAATCATTGCAATTTCACCTGCATCAAGAGGTCCGCTATGAACTTCATCCAGCAGCATCCGCACCATCTAAACTTGTTTTCACACATGTGTGTGTTTATTGTGAATACTCATCTCGTGTCCCATCTTGTTTCATGTATCTTTAAAGGTTTATGTAATTTTGTAATTAGCGTACGGTGCAATTATTCCCGTCCTAGCTGGCTCTGTGTATAGGCCATTACCACACTACCCACATGCTGGAGGGCGAGCCCCGACGAGTTTGTGATAGTGATGCCGAGTAATCACACATGTTAATATGTATTAAGGGTTTCATTAGTAATTCACAGTGTTCTGTCTTCAGGGAAAAACAGTCAGTCCACCCTAACGGCTGCTGACCCTTTTCCCTTGTGAAGGCTGTGCTTTTACGCACGTCGGTGAGATCATCCATCTAGGCGTATGCTAGAGTAATTGCGAGCTGAGGAGTACCCAAGCAGAATTGGATAGTCATGACCAAATAATCATAATTTCATTGGCATGTTGATGTGTATGCATAGTAACAATAAAAACAAGTCTACAGTGAACTTAACTCTTTTATTCAGTAGTGACAGTGTCTTAGCAACATATATTTTATTAAGTGTTTATTTCCAGTGATGTTTAGTAAAAGTTTAGTATTGCCTACGTGTTTGTAAGTATGCACGGGTGAGACAGACACACAGAACCCACAACATCCCTGAGAACACTGAGTCTCAATAGTGCGGTATTTGGGAAGCACCGCTGGTGCCCAAATTACCAGTAAGTATTTGTGTCATCGTTCGTCTCTTGTCTCACACGACTGCATCAACCTGTTCACTGTTACAATACAAAGACTCATCTGAACTAGATAGGTCACACTGATCTACAACTGAAACATATTTTACCCTACATGACTTGGCGAAGTGGTTGAGAAACTCACATCTAGTACAATTTTTTCCATATGCCGGGTATGCTCGAAGACTATGTGTGGATTGACATCTACTGCACTTGAAAACTTTTGAATCCCCGGTTGTATTGGGATCCTGGATTGTAGACACCTTCCGTTTGGTATTTGGCACTGCTATTAGGCATGGGGACACTTTTATTTACAGTATCTACTGCATATTCAGTTGTGACACATCCACTTTTGCTGTGAATTTGTTGAACTTGAGTTTGACGTTGGCTAAGAGCCAGCAGTGTTAAGAACATGATGGCGCTCACCACTCACGTGACACGTGGGTAAGCACGTGTGCAAAGAGGCCATAATCTGGACTTTCCCGTAATGGGATATTTGTTTTGAAGTGTAAACCATGTATTTCCATGGTAGGTCTGCGCGACCCCTGCCTCTGGGCAGTCCGTCGAGGAGAGCTGGCGATGTAAGATGCTGTCATGTACATTTTTACTTCACATTTTTACTCTGAGTTAGATTTCCATAGTTTACTTTTAGTATACCAGTTAACCTTTGCCTTGCGTACATTTTACCAGACATTCCCTAGCATTATACGTTCGCTTAAATTAATATTTTGCAGCCCTTGTGGCTTTTTGAACTTAAATGAGGGGAGGAGGAGAAGATTTCGGCGAGACCACGCTGTCCGCGCAACTTGTAAATCAGGCGCCAACCGCCTACACCCAAGGCTTATCATTGTAATTTCTGCTTAATTGTTATGTGCAATATTCACGATGATTTTTCTATATATGTATTTCAGGGTATTTTTCATGTTTAATTGTGTTACGGCCTCATCTGCCATGGTCACACAGTCAGATATTGCCAAGTCCGTATCTGCGCCATCCATGCACTTTAAGGGTCTATTCTTGTAATATAATGTGCGGTATAATTAATCTCAGGGTTATATGTAATGTTTTAGTCAGGGTTCCGTGTAATTTTTATGAGTGATGTTCTTGCATGTATGACCATGTGGCCTTTTGCACATGTTGATTTTTCTATCAGGCATGCTACGAGCTTTTGTATGCCTTAATCAAGAAGGGAATAATTTTCCCCACACCAATACCACTTTGTCCGGTAATTATTTGCACCTGCACCATGTGGTCTGCTACGTACTGTATCCAGCGGCATCTTCACCATCTTAACATACTTTCACACATCTGCATGTTTATTGTGCCTATTGATATCATGTCCAATGCTGTATCATCATTATTTGTGTAATTTTTACTATGATATTATTTCCGTCCTAGCCAGCTATGTGTAAAGACAGTCACCACACTCACCACTTGCTGGGAGACGCGTCTCGACGAGTCCGCGTTAGTGACATAAAATAATCACACGTGTTTAGTGTTCATCTTGTAATTCTCCGTGTCCTGTCTCCACGAAAAATCTACAGTCCATCCTAGCAGCTGTAGACCTCTTTCTTTGTGGGGACTGAGTTCTCAAACACCCCAGAGAAAATCATTCATCTAGGAGTGCACTAGAGGAAATGCAAACTGGGGGAATCACCCAATGGGGTTAGCTAGACATGTCCGAGTCTCAATCATTAATTTATTTTTCTGGCACGATATTGTATTTGGGAATCAATAAATGGTATGTTGCTTAATTTAAAAATACCTGTTTTTATCTTAGCATCAACCCAACAACTCCCACTTTTATTTCAACGATAACATGTTTAGTATTGATCAGTGTTTTGTAAAGACGCTCAGGTGAGATGAACACACAGAACCCACAGTATCGCTGAGAACCTTGAGTCTCGAAGTGCGGGTTCTGGGAAGCACTGCTGGTGCCCACCTACCGTAAGTAAATTGTGTCATTGTTCATCTCGTGTCTCACCCGATGGCGTCAAATTCTGCTCTGCTCACACGTTCTGCAGTGGGATGCTGCCCTGTCTAACGTAAGATTTTTCCATACGTAGCAACACTTCTTGTACCGCTTTGTCCCAGATTCCATGGACGACACAATCTCTGAGCATCTTATCTTCAGCGCTCTCCCTCCTTGGTGCGCTAGTATTGTCATTAACCTCATTTTGTGCCCCGATTGAAACCGCCGCACTGTTATAGTTACAGTTGCGCACGAGCTGTAGAAGGGATGTGAAAAAGTGGTCAAAGGTCTCTCCTTCCTCTTGTACGCGTGGAGTGAAGATATATATTTTAATAACTTTTTTCACTCTTGGATTCACGTATTTTTCTACAGCGGCCTTAACCTTGCCATAGTTTCCGTGGTCCTCCTATGACAAAGGTAGTGACTATAAGACACGAGCTGATGCATTGTCCATCATATTACGTAGAAGCAATATCTTCATTTTATCAGCAGACATCTCTTGTCCTATGCTAATCAGGTAGTCCTCAAACTGCATTTCCCAACATTTCCACTCTGTGTACGCTGCCAGTCCTTGCAGATTAAGATCAGGTGGAAGTTTAAAGTTACTACCTGTCACCACTGTAGATATGATGACATGTATGGTTAAATACACATCTCTCCACACGACTGCACCATGTGTGAATAACCCCACAATTCCAGTACCAATATCTTTATTTTACTTTGACACCGTCGGGTGAGACATGAGACAAACTATGACACAAATACTTACTGGTAACTTGGGCGCCAGTAGTGCTTCCCAATCACCGCACTATTGAGACTCAGGGTTCTCATGGATGCTGTGGGTTCTGTGTGTCCGTCTCACCCGTGTGTACAGATGCCGGCTAACAGCCAGCGGCGCTAGAGCCCATGAGCACTCATGTGTCATGTTTCCCGCACGTGTGCAAGGAGGCAGATAATTTTGAACTTTCCCATAAGTGTTAATTTCAGGGTAAAATGTGTTATGTTGTCTTTACAGTGTTTAATATGTCTTAAAATGTTTTAAAGTGCTTGTACTAATTTTAATTGTTTGGTTATGAATATTCAAAGTGCCTGCGGCGCCCAGATTAAGAACACTTAATATTCTGGCATGAACGCCATCACAAAGAGACATAAAAATAATATTGAAATTCATAACAAAATTATAGAAATGTAAAACAATATCTAATTTAATTTGTGCCATTTAATTTTCAATATAAAATATTTCACTCGGCGTACATAGCACTTCCGCTTATGTGAACCCCGTAGGCGGCCATGATAGGTCCGTGCGGCACTTGTATCTGGACAGTCTGTCGAGGAGAGCTGGCGAGGGAAGACACTGTCACGTGCACACTACAACTTTTGTTCACTGATGTAGATTTCCATAGTCACTGTAGTTTACCGGTTAATCTTTGCTTGCATACACTTTTGCCAGACATTTTCCCCAGCATTATGCTCCCACTTTACTAGTTTTTATGCCCTTGTGGCATTTTTAACTTAATCGAGGAGAAGGAGGAGAAAGATGTCGGAGAGGTCACACGACCCACGTGTTTTGAATCAGATGCCATCTGCATATTTTATGGCATTTCAGTGTAACTTCTGCACAATTGCTACACACAATTTTAAGAGCTTTATTTTTCTGTATGTATTTAAGGGTAACTTTCGTGTTTGAATATTTTATGGCAACATCACATATAACCACGTGGCCGACTGAAGCCAAGCCTTTGTATACACCATCATTGCATTTAAAAAAATTATTTATATATCATCACATCTGCAATCATTTATTTCAGGGTTCTAAGTCAGTTTCATTCAGGGTTTAGTGTATTTTTCACGTAAAATGATGCTTTTTGTACTTGACCACGCAGTCAGAGTTAATGCTTGATTTCGCCGCCACCAGGCATGTTACAAGCCTGTAACATCTCTAATCGTAAAGAGAATCACTTACTTAACACTAATAATATTTGATCTGAATTTAATTTGCAGTTTCCGCGCAGAAATATTGCAATTTCACCTGTACCACGTGGTCCACTACGAACTTCATCCAGCGGCCTCCACGCCACCTAAGCTTGTTTTCACACATGTGTGTTTATTGTGAATATTCATCTCGTGTCCCATCTTATTTCATGTATCATTCAAGTGTCTATGTAATTGTGTAATTAGTGTACGGTGCAATCACTCCCGTCCTAGCCGGCTCTGTGTATAGGCCGTCACCACACTAACTACGTGCTGGAGGGCGAGCCCCGATGAGTTTGCATTAGTGATGTTGAGTAATAACACGTTTTAATGTGTATTAAGGGTATTCATTTGGTATTCACAATGTCTGTCTTCAGGGAAAAACCGTCAGTCCACCCTAGCGGCTGTTGGCTCTCTTCCCTTGTGAAGGCTGTGCTTTCACGCACCTCGATGAGATCATCCATTTAGACGTGCGCTAGGTTAATTACGGGTTGGGGAGCACCCAAGCGGAATTGGCTGGTCATGACCGAGATAACCATTTCATTGGCATGTTGATGTGTATAAACAATATCAATAAAAATAAGTCTACAGTGAACTCAATTTTTATTCAGTAATGACAGTGTCTTAGCCAGATATGCATTATCCATTGTTTATTTCAGTGATTTTTATTAAAAGTCTAGTATTGCCAACGTGTTTGTAAGTATGCACGGGTGAACGGACACACAGAACCCACAACATCCCTGAGAACCCTAAGTTGCAATAGTACAGTGATTGGGAAGCACCGCTGGCGCCCAAATTACCAGTAAGTATTTGTGTCATCGTTCGTCTCATGTCTCACCCGACGGCGTCAGTACTTAAAATACGTATGCAATACTAGACTCTTTACTAAAGACCACTGGAAATAAACACTTAATAAAATATATGTGGCTAGGACAATGTTACTACTGAATAAAAGAGTTAAGTTCACTGTAGACTTGCTTTTATTGATATTATGCATACACATCAACGTGCCAGTGAAATTATAATTATCTCGGTCATGACTTGCCAATTCTGCTTGGGTGCTCCCCAGTCCGCAATCACTCTAGCACACGCCTAGATGGATGATCTCACCGGCATACTAAAAGTGAGCTATTGTAATCTACATCAGTGCAAAAAGTTTGAGGTACATACGTGACAGCGTCTTACATCGCTAGCTCTCCTCGACAGACTGTCCACAGGCAAGGGTCGCGCGGACCTACCACGGCTGCCTAAGGGGTTCACACAAGCGGAAGTTCTATGCACGCTAAGTAAAATATTAATACATTGAATTTAAATGTCACGAAAAGCATTGTTGTACATTTTCACAAATAGACTGTTAATGCTGAATTTCTGTGATTATTTAAATTTCTTTGAAAGGTGTCTTAGCCTGGATAATATTGTCTTTCTCTTTGGCGCCGTGTGCACTTTGAATTTGAATGTTACAATATTACATGATACTCTGAAAACAAACATATTACACTTTGCAAACATATTTTGGCCCTGAAAAAAAAAATATAGCACTGAAATTAAATATCCCATTTTGGGAAAGTCCGTGCGGTGGTACTGCACACGTGTACCACCACGTGTTAGGTTAGAGGTGAGCGCCGACATGGGCTTGCTGTTGCTGGCTATTAGCCGGCGTCAAGTTGATAGTAGGTAAAAAGGTAAAGTTTACTAGATTATGTCTTAGAATGTAACATACTGACAATATGTACAATGTAGAAATAAGCTTGTGTTAATAATTGTTAACTATCTTTGCTGGTTTTGATTTGGCTGACCTTGACCTTGTGAACAGCTCACAAGTACCGACACATTTTCTCATCATATCCATCATTTAATATTATTCAGTCAAAAGTTTTTGATGATGTTTATTATTCAGGTGGGTTAAATTGTTTAAAGTGTTACAAATATAAGTTACTTTAAAAAAAAAATGAATGTTGATACCTGTAAGTTATATAATACCATATGAGTAAATAAATAAAAATATACATAAAAAATAAATAAAAATAAGTAAAAGATATAAATAAAGAAAAACCATGTAAAAATATATATAAAAAAATGTAAATAAAAATTAAATAAAATTATATAATTCAAAATAAATATAAATGAAAATTTTAAAATTTAAATTGAGAAAAAAATTAAGAAAGTTAAAATAAATAATTTTATTTAAAAATAAATGAGGAAGAAATTGAGTAAATATGTTATGTTAAACCTGCAAGCAATATTCAGTGTACATATATATTTTGTATTTACTACAGATGCACCAGTTGTTGTTTCTGCACCAACGGGATCAGGAAAAACGGTAATATTTGAAATGGCAATCATACGTTTACTTACCAAAATTGAAGAACTAAAATACAGTGGAGACTTCAAAATTGTTTACAGTAAGTATGATAATTAAATACGCTAACCAGAATTCATGTACCAAAATCCAAGTGATTTCTTATGAAAAATAAGATGGGGTACACACTTACAAACACTATAGTGCGGTGAATATTAAGAGAGGTATGGAGCATTGAAAATCAAAATTTGAAATGCATAAGTATAAAAATATCAGGAAGTACTTGAGATGGAGTGACAAAAAGTAGAATTGTGTTATATGAAATGTAGATTGTAAATGAGTTAAAATGTGGTTGGTCAAATTATCCTCATCCATCTCTGAAGTACGGGAGGTCACCCTATTTTTGTAGGTAACATTGGAACACTAGGCAGTTATAAACATTTTTGGGCAAATTATTACTCATTACAAACAGAAAACTAACGGTCCTCTTGTCCAAACATGCTCTGGTAAACTATTTGAAAAAATGCCACACAAAATTTTGAAGTTGCAGGGTAGTCCTGTGGGGGTAGCTACACTGGTACCACCCTGACCACGCATCTGGCTGAGGAAACTATTGAATATTAATAAAAACACTTTTCTATTATTCTAATTTTAATTATAAACAAGAAGGAAAAAGCAAAACATAATATACTGGAAAAGGCAAAAGCCAAACTATACCAGAAAGTTAATTCATGGTGATGCCAGCTAACAGCCAGCGGTGCTAGAGCCCATGACAGCGCTCACCATGCACGTGTCACGTTTACATGCACATGCGCAAAGAGGCGCAAATCTAAAGTTTCCTAATGGAATATTATTTTTACAGTGTAAAATGTGTCTTGTTATTTTATTTTCAGGGTTTGAAATGTCTTTAAATATTTTAAAGTGTTGTCAATTTAAAATGGTTTGGTTATGAATTAAAAGTGCACGCTGCACGGTGAACGTCATCATAAAGAGACACTAAAATAATACAGAAAATTAACAAGAAAAATCTAAAATGTAAAACAATATTTAAATTATTTGTGCCACTTTATTTTCAATATATAAAAGTTTTACTCAGCGTGCATAGCACTTCCGCTTATGTGAACCCTGTAGGTAGCCATGGTAGGTCCATGCCATGCTTGCCTCTGGGCAGTCTGTCTAGGAGAGCTGGCAAGGTAAGACACTGTCACGTACACACTACAACTTTTGAGCACTGTTGTAGATTTCAGTAGCACTTTTAGTATACCGGTTAACCTTTGCTTGCGTATGTTTTGCCGGACATTTCCCCAGCATTATACTTCCGCTTAACTAATTTATTTCGCCCTTGTGGCATTTTTCAACTTAATCGAGGAGGAGGAGAAAGATGTTGGAGAGATCGTGCGACCCGCGAAACTTGAATCAGGCGCCATCCGCTTCTGCTAAAGGCGTTCCATTGTAATTTCTGTATTATTGCTGCGTGCAATTTCAAAGGTTTTGATTTCACGTATGTATTTAAGGGTATTTTTCATGTTTGAGTATTTTACGGCCATATCACGTACAACCACGTGGTTAACCGCTGCCAAGTCTATATTCGCACCGTCCTTGAGCTTTAAGAGCTTATTTGTGTAATATCATGTGTGCAATAATTTATTTCAGGGTTCTATGTATTGTCATTCAGGGTTCCGTGTCATTTTCACATAAATTGATGCTTTTGTGTTTGACCACGCTGTCACTACAATGTTTGCTTTTGCCACCATCAGGCCTGCTACAAGCCTGTAACTGCTATAATCGTAATGAGGATAATTTTCTCAACAAGAATAACAATTTGTCACAGTTTAATTTATCCGTTTCAACAAAGAAATATTGCAATTCCACCTGCACCACATGGTCCGCTACAAACTTTATCCAGTGGCATCCGTGCCATCTAAACTTGTTTTCATGCATGTGCGTGTTTATCATGAATACTCATCTCATGCCCCATCATCTTCTAAGGGTATTTATGTAATTTTGTATTTGTGCACGGTGATATTATTCTGTCCTAGCCGGCTATGTGTATAGGCTGTCACCACTCTACCCATGTGCTGGGTAGAGTGTTTATGTATCACGTATTTATGTATCATCAGTTGGTTCAGTGTGTAATTCACAGTGTCCTGTCTTCAGGGAAAAATCACCAGTCCACCCTAGTGGCTGTTAACTGTCTTCGCTTGTGAAGATTGTGTTTTCATACACGGTGAGATCATTTATCTAGGCGTGTGCTGGAGTAATTTCGGGCTGGGGAGCACCCAAGCGAAGTTAGCTAGACACGACTGAGTTGTATCATTAAATTTCATGGCACGTGATTTGTACGCATGGTATAAATAAAAGAAGTCTCACAGTGACTCATTCTTTTATTTTATAGTGACAGTGTCCTTGCCACGTGTGTTTTTCAAGCATTAAAAATGTTTAGTATTGAAGTTTAGTATTGCAAACGTGTATCATAAGTACGCTTGGGTGAGACGGACACACAGAACCACAGCATCCCTGAGAACACTGAGTCTCAACAGTGCGGTGATTGGGAAGCACCGCTTGCGCCCATATCATCAGTAAGTAATTTGTGTCATCGTTCGTCTCGTGTCACACCCGACTGCATCAATGGTTACAATAAAAGAAAGATCTTCAGCATAGAGCTAACAAAAACAGCATTGTAGTGAAGGGCACTCTGCAATATAAGAATAAATGAAAAAACAAAAGATTAGTACTGTGTCATTTAACACTTTAACGGAAACAAATGAAGATATAATCAATGCATGGGCGGAAATGAGCTTGGCTGCTGGCAAAGTTAGTATGTGCCTGCAGATGGTTGTGGAAGCATGGAACATTTTACGGGAGTGGAGCTAGCTGACATGTACCTCGTGTATGGAACAGCCAACACGGATGCAGTGAAGCTGTACTGGCTGTGCTATCCAGCACGTAGTCAACCCTCCTATGCAACATTTGTACGGCTCCATCAAAGATTGCGGAATGAAGGCCCAACAATAGTGACGTGGCTGAATGCTGGAGGCATTTGGTAAGGATGTGCTTCGCCATGTGTGTCATGTATTCCTCCTATTTGTACTCTTTTCCTTATTCTCTGTGCTTGTCCTCCCTCAAATTAACCAGATATGTTGCCTATGCTTACAAGACTACACCAAACCTTCAAAATTTTGAGTGGTGTTTTCTTGAAATAGGTTTACTGAAGCGAGTTCAGAAAAGGGGACCTTTTATCTTCATTTCATCATGGTCTGTAATAATTTGCCTTGAATTTTTTATTTCTGCCTAGTGTTCCAAAATTACCTGCAAAATTTGGGTGACAACCCCTACTTAAGCAATGCAGAGGACAATTTAACCAACGACATTTTAACTAATTTAAAATCTCCATTTCATGAAACACAATTCTGATTTTTGTCAATCTCAAGTACTTCCACATATTTTTACACTTGTGCATTTAAAACTTTGATTTTCAATGCCATACATCTCCCTTAGTATTCACCACACGATAGTAAGTGTAAGTGTGTACCCCACCTTATTTTTCATTAGGAATTACCTCCTGGATTTTGACACATAAAGTTTGGTCAATGTTATATAATTGAAAAACTTTTGTATACATTTTTATTTTAGTTTCGCAGTGGTGAGAGGTGTAGCAGACTGTCCTGAGGCCTGTTCTGGAAGCTCTGATGTCATGCATGGGTGACTGGACTCTTCTATCTGTTCGGCGCGGAGGCGATGACATATTTTAAACCTCACCCTCATGGAGGCCCTGATTTTCCGCTGGGATGCGTGTTGCCCTCCAGCGGCGCGGTGTTGATATAACGCAACCATCCTGAAGGGAGCAGGCAATCTTGTAGACAGTAAAATCTTAGGGGAGGGGCGTTGACATGACAACTTCTAGGTGAGTTTTGGTAAACAGTAAATGCTGAGACCACGTGTTAGACATTCAAGTATGCACATGTCTCGTCTCCATTACTGTTTTATTTGAAATGTAACTTGTCCATAAGGATTTATGCCTTCTAAGATGGGGCAAAGTTGTTTCATGTAGTGCACTTTCTAGAAGTGCAGGATGGATCACACGTCAGTACACTAAATTAAATAACTAATGAAAGTTCATGTTCTTAGTATGAGAAACAAGTGAGTTCCTTTAAAATCTCACATAATATGAACAAGATATTACAAAGTTCATTTTAAAGGTTCATTACACACTAGGCTACTGACTTGACACATACTAATTGCCTACAGTGTACAAAACATAGTAACTTATACAGATATGTTATGTAACTGTTTACTTTGTTTAAGCTAAATCAGGCAAGACTCAGAGGTTGACATTCATTGCTTAGTAACAAAATTTATATTTTTAATGAAAAATATAAACAAAATTATAATGACTGGCTAATGTTATGAGTTAATTTACATTAGTAGTTGCATATAAATATGCTGAAATCACATAATTTGTTTTATCATGATGGGAATATCATTGGTGCCTTTGTGAATACACACATAGTAAATTTGTTCATGTAGATATAGCAATAAAAACAGGTGCAGTTTCTAATTTTTTCATCCAGCTTGTCGTACACTATGTGTTTTAGCTTGTATAGTGCATGATGAAATATGTTTGTTATGATTAGCTCTTACACCCCTAACTTTCTGTCAGTGCTATATCTCAAAATGTAATGCATGTGCAGTACATGTGATAAGTATAATTAAATGTTTGAGTCCATTAGTGAAAGCAGTACTAGGACCTGGGCTACAAATGATGGGCTAGTCTCGGACTTGACGTCATAAATTGATGCAACACATGCATTGTGGTGGCTGTGGCAGTGGCTCCTGTGAAGGCACTCTGTACAGAGCGTTACAACGACTGGCAGGTCAAGTTTGCACCACACATGCTGCAGTGCCAGGAGCTGACCGGGGATACATGGGAGACTGACCTGTCAGAGGTGGGCTCGAGCAAACTGCTGCTAACCACGCCAGAGAAGTGGGACTCCCTCACCAGACGATGGAGAGACAAAGAGAGGCTGGTCCAAGTGGTCAAATTGTTCCTCATTGATGAGGTAAGCCACTATCCCGGTTGAAGTAATATTCACATAAAACGGGGTTGCATGTTGTTTGGTGCAGAATATGCTGATGCTCCCTTGGTGTGGTCTATCTTAGTCAACTGGGACCTTTATTAGATGGATCAGTGCAGCGGCCTAATGTATCCAGTGGTTTCAACATTAGTCCACTGTGGCTTTGGAATGCCCACATGCCTGGCAATGCTGGTAAAGTTAATTTGCCAACAAGGGATACTCTGTGTTGACTGTACCACTAATACACTTTGATAGCTGTTATAAACATTACAGGTCATTAATAATCTTAATAAATTACACACCCAATGATGGTATGCACATGTTCCAAATTGCATCAAATTATGAAAATCACTTCTGGGTGCTTCACTCTTTTTGTCAATTTGTTTGTGACATACAACAGCCATTATTTGTGAGAGTTGTTTGCTTTCTCACAAGTTAAGTTAAAAAAGTCACAATTTAACATGACTTTACTTACGATTCAAGCACCTATCAATAAACCCAACTCTTGTATAGAAATAAAGGACTTAAACCCACTCTATTCCATTTGGCAAGCTGACAGTAGATCTACATTATCATGCACCAGCATAGCCCTATTCTTAACTGCTTAGCTAAGCATTGAATACTTTTAATGACATTGTGTCAAAATCATTAAAATATATGGGAAACTAATTACTAACTGTTTAGAAGATATTACATAACTATTTTATCATTTACGTGAAATAATATGTTTTTAGGTACATCTGTTAAATGAAGAACAACGTGGGCCGACTCTTGAAGTGGTGGTGAGCCGCATGAAGACAGTACAAAAGACGTTGAATTTTGAAAAGAAATCCCCATCTCAACTCTCCTTGTACATACGATTTATTGCTCTCTCTGCCACCATACCAAACATTGAAGATGTATCGCAATGGTTGGCCAGCGAAACTATCCCAGCCAAGTATCATAAAGTCAGTGATGAGCTAAGGCCAGTGAAACTGAAAAAAATTGTTATAGGATACCCGTGCTCATCACCATCAGCTTTCCAGTTTGATATCAGTCTCTCATACAAGCTACGAACTCTGCTCATGAAATATGCAGAGTCAAAGCCAACTCTAATCTTTTGCAGCACCCGGAAGAGTGTGGAACACACTTCTGCAATCCTCGCCAAACAAGTGACGCTGGGTTTCTCTCCGGAACAACAGGAATATTTGAGGTCTACTAAAAGCACATTGCTAGAGGCCAAATTGCGGGATCTTGTGCCAGTTGGAGTTGGTTACCATCATGCTGGGATGGATCCCGGTGACCGCCAAGAGGTGGAGCAGTTGTTCCGCAATGGGCTGCTCCCAATTTTGGTTACGACCAGCACGCTAGCCATGGGAGTCAACTTGCCTGCTCACTTGGTCATCATCAAATCTACACAACAATATGTAATGGGCGAGTATAGGGAATACTCGGAGACCCAGGTGCTTCAGATGATCGGGAGGGCTGGACGGCCGCAGTTTGACACAGCTGCAACAGCAGTGATAATGACTCGTGAGGCAACCAAGCCAAGGTATGAGAAACTGGTGGAGGGCAAGGAGTTGGTGGAAAGCAGCCTCCATCGTCACTTACCAGAACATCTCAACGCAGAGGTGGTACTGAAGACAATCTGTGAGCTATCTTTTGCTATGGACTGGATCAGATCAACATTCCTTTATGTCAGAATAATGAAAAACCCGAAGCACTATGGGTTCCCATGTCACTTAGAGAAACGTGGGATTGAGCGCAGGCTGGAGGAGATGTGCTTGAGGGAACTTCATGAATTATGCAATGCCAAACTCATAACTTTGAACGTTTACGATGTACATCCCACAGACACCGGCAAACTGATGGCACGCTATTACATTGCTTTTGAAAGCATGAAAATGTTTGGACAGATATGTGGCACAGAAAACCTGCCACAGATGCTCAATCTGATTTCCAAGTGCCGCGAGTTCTACGAAATTCAGCTCCGAGTGAATGAAAAAAGAATCCTCAATGCTCTGAACAACAGCAAGAATAAACAGAGCATAAGATATCCTCTGCAAGGCACCATCAAGACTCGTGACATGAAAGTCAGTTGTTTGGCTCAGGCTGCATTCGGCTGTCTTTCAGTTTCTGAAATATCCTTGAACCAAGACATAATGAAGATAATGCGTATAGGTCAGCGGCTGGTGAAATGCTTGTTGCAGCTGAAGCAAGTACGTCAACACTTCCAAAGCTACCTCAGTGCCTTGCTGCTTTCTAAATGTTTCTATCGAAGGTTATGGGAGAACTCTCCCTACGTGGCACGACAGTTTGATCGCATTGGTCCAAATTTATCTTCACTGCTTGTGGCTGGTGGGAAGACAAGTTTTCAGGCTCTGGCAGAATCTAACCCAAGAGACTTGGAACGAATTCTGAACAGACCACCACCGATAGGAAATAGAATTCAAGAAATGGCAAAAAGTATGCCTAAATGTAGCTTGGACCTGCAGTTAAACAAGTCAAGGTAACACAGTTTGTTCTCCCTCTAACACACTAAATGTAGGGTTTTGAAATATGTATAAACTGAAAACCAAGGCAAACTAGCAACAAATCCATGTCTTGATTACTAAGAGTTTACTGAACTGAGCTATTAGTTTCTGTCTGTATCATAATTTAATTCCAGATCCTTTTTCATTACCCCATTGAGTGCCCTCATCACTTGTGGACTCGTTTATTTAGTTTTTATGGCCAAGCCATGGTGTCCCCGGCCTGGGCACGTGGTGATAGATGCATGGTGCTGGCTGCCCCTGGTTTTAAATCCATCAGCATTCTGGCCAATGAAGATCACATACGATTCAAGTTTTACTTAATTTCTATGGGACATAACCTCAAAATTAAGCATAACATTATTTTCATGTATTTGAAGGGTCTTGCAATTTTTCATTAGATTTAGTGTTGCGTTATGTACCAGGTGACATCTATGGTCAATAAAACCAGTGACCAAGCATCAGCACATGCATCGTTATTTAGTAGCAATACAAGTTGGTTCGTTCAGGATGTGTAGTGTGACTCCGACCAACAACATTGCAGGCTGTGGAGTGTAAATCAGGCTCCATCTTTAGTAGCCCGTGCCCGCCAGCCACACTGGCAGAATGCTTCCACGCCACCCTGAAAATCAGTGCTTTACACATGTTAGTTGACTGCGGCTAACTGGTGCCTCATGCATTTAATCCATTTTGCGATATTAAAGTAGCGAGCATGAGGTTGGGCCATCTCAACCACCCTGAATGGAGACAGTACATTAGGAACACAAACAAAATAGGAAAAATAAAAACAAACATAAATTTCATGAATGAAAGGAACAAAAGGAGAAGGAGAAAAAGTTTCCCTTTAAGTATAACAGCTTGCACCAACCTGCAGTTTCATATAACACACCAATAAATTCAGTGTACTTAAGAACGGAAGTAAATTCCAAAATTACTAGCAGACTCAAATCATGAAACTCAACACTTATGATGGTGATGACACTAATATGAAAAGTACTCCACTATCAAAACAACAGAAAAGATTATAGTACATACCAATGACGCATGATGCACATCCTGATTATACTACACACGACTTTGCCTCATCTGAAGGTGCCTTCACGTCAACCCAGGCAGGTTGGAACAGTACTGCTAGCTGCTTTACAGACACGTCAGCTTGTACTACCGGAATAAGGGATGATGCTAGCAGCACTAAGCAGACAGCTTCTCTCATCACCTCACCACACCCGCACGTCACAGAGGGCTAGCAGACAAGGAAATATAAGTCAGCGCGCAGCCCAGAAACACGAGTCGTCATTCTCCGCAGTCAGCTCTGGCAGTTCACTGCACCACTTGTGCTGGAGCTCTTTTTCGCCCTCGAAGCCCTAGCTACCTACCACAAACTCTTCTGCGACTTCACCAGCAGCCTTCCAAGACATCGTCAACACTTCTTGCCTTGCCTACCCTTCTAGTAAAGACAATTGCACTGCCCCCTCTGGCTGTGTTAGCACCACCACTACCCCCTATGGTAGTGACCCTCAATGGTCTCGGACAACGGTTTGAATTAGTTAGGGTCAGTTATTTGCATAGCAACCTAGCAGGATCGCCTTGTTCAGTTTAAAACCAGGTCTCCTTCACCTGGATTCACGTCATCTAACTTCCATTCAGCACCAGGAGTTAGTACAGGCCACCGTGTTTATTTCTGAAGGAATGAATACAAGATTCTCTTAAACCTCTGCGTACTATTTTCTAGGGTGTTTGCTCCTTCCTCAGTAGACGATGACCCGCCAAAGAAAAGCAGGAGACCGTGCTCTTGAATCTCTATTTACAGAAAATAGTGTAAGATTGCAGGCTCCCGTGTGCATGTACGTCAAAAACCCACACACTCGACGACCACCCTTACTGTACACCTGGTGTGCAGTAAGGTAGAGCCCCAACCACTAGTAACTCAATCCAAGAGTCATTAGACCGCTAGTCCAGTTGATACACTTCATCCACTGCACTGTAGTGTCGCCGGAGGGAGTGACATATTGGATCTGGATATTTGCCCTCACTTGGTCTGGCACCCAGAAGCAACCCGACAGTGTATAACGATCGCACCTCGTGTCGCCGGTTAGAGGAGCACTGGGTATGACTCTGGTCTGCTCAGCTGCGGCTGTGGTATTACACATATCCAGGGAACTTTGTTGCCTGCTTTCCACTTGTGAGGCTGTTGTATACGCCCAATGAAGTGGTACCAGGTGACATGACAGAAAGCCAACTATTACAGCCGATGGCAATAGGAGCTGCAACCCAGTTACAACTGCACTTGGCAGTGTAACCCCACGGGAACAAGCTCAAGCTGCCCGCCAGCTGGAGAGGTATCACCTCCCAGCTCCCTACCATGCTTTATGACCAAGGGACTACTCTGAGCCACAGCAAGCACAGGTAAAGCAGTATCAGTTTGCCAACCCCTCCGCCGGACCATTGAAACCCCTACTGACTTCATACCTTCCCGTCAGGCCACGCGCCCAACTTTGTGCAGTGGTCGAGGCCCAATCAGTTGACAGTAAGGTCAAGGTTAGTAATTGTCAACTTGCACGTGCCTCTGATCTGCACAATAAAACCTTGCACAACCATGAAAACTTCTCTCAGCCAAAGGCAGTCACGTATCACCATCAGACACAGAATAAACTTAGAACTACCAATCTTGTTTTGCATGGCTGTGGGTGAGTTAATTAACAAACATGGTAAATCGTTAACAAATTGAACTGGTTAAAACCTAACTCATCATGACAAGCACATAGAAAAGATCACTACTCAAGTGCCAGATACATGCATAAATATTCTTCTTCCCCTCCAGCAAAAAGTACACTTCCCTGAAATATGATGCTTGGCAAATGTCTAAACATCCCAGAAAATGGGGGCTAGGCCAGGTAACTGGAACAACCATCTGTTAATTTACAATAACTAGAAAAGCTACAAAATCAAGTGAGGTCTAGCTTACACTTTCTTCCTCATATCACAGATAAATCAGACAACTCATTTAAACACTGTGCTGCCCCCAACAAACACTGAGTGTGATAGAAAATTATGTTCACCATGCACAGCTTCTCATCAAATTAAGTTCATAAGCAAGATGTAAAGTGCATATGCCATGTTACAAGTTGTTAGAGCTATGAGGAGTGGAAGTGTTAGCACATAAAAGACAAAGCATGTACATATGCAATTTGGAAATGTGTGATAAATGCAGGGATTCATGGAAAAGTTAAAAAGGGCACAACATGGATGACCTGTTCCCATACAAATCAGATTTAGCAGTCACTTTTTTTAAATAAAATTCAATTACTCTCCTCACTATGATGAGGTTTACAAAAGCTGTGGTGACAAGTGATAATCAACCCCATTGAGAACACAGGGTGTTCTACATGTTTCGGTAATTGCTAATGGGTTTCAAGTTTCTTTTTTTGCGAAATTCTTAACAGTATTCATTGCATTTCAAACATCTTACATTTTGACGTGTGACATCCTTTTAGTGGCTATGGAGCATCATGGTCGGGACTGTTTTGTGTGGTGTTAGGACAGACACACTGGTTGTAGTTAAATTTGCCTGATTACTGGTGTACAAGAGCTTGGCCAGTGTACAGTACTGGGAGCATGGCTTTTCTGCTAGGCACAAAGTTGAGGACAGCCGTTCCAGGCTTGCACACATTAGGGCGCACTAGCCCTGGATTACCTGGGAGGTTGGTGGCCTGGGGTGGCTGCTGACCCAGCTGCGGTACTGGTAGTTAGCTGCTGGTGCTGGCACCGGGACCTGTTATGCCGGTGGAGTGGCTACCGTTGGTACTGCTAGTTGCCTTAGACGGGCTGGTGTGATGCTGGCCTCAGAACCAGGGGTTCGGTAGTACGTAAGGAACTTCTTCGTTGCTTAGGAAGGCGATGACTATGGGATGAGGTGTCCTTGCAGTCTTAACGGGGGCTATGAATAAAGATGGGGTGGGAGCTGGGAGGCGAGTCCTCGCCAGTTGTCGATCAGCTTGAGCTCATTCCCGGGACTAGAACTGCAAAGTGCAGTTGGCTTTGATTTAAACCCTTGTTTGTAATTGGAGGCGATAGCTGCCTTTTATCTATCCTTTGAGTACCACTTCGACTGGAGTAGGGCCTATGGATAAGGACTACTACCAGCCCTGTAAGGGTTAAGCAGGTGACGAAGGTGGCCTAGCTAGGGAGCTAGATATTATGCCAAGTGTCGAAGTTGAACAGACCAAAGCGGCACCCCCTTCTCCTATCGTGTCCGACACCATTAAGTGCAGTGACACAGAGCGTTGGATATAAATGGCTGTCCGTGTACGATGCTTGGGTGTGCTTCCAAAATGGTTCAGACCCTCAGAGCCAGTACAACCTGGGCTGACTACCCACCCTTTGGATTGTCTTTAAAGTGGTGGAGGCTATGCCTTTCTGTACACTGGGGTGTACAGAACAGGTAGCCATCTAATGCTTATGTTCTGATGTACGTGCATCCCTGAGGGGGAGCCTGCAGTCCTACGCTATGGTTTGCAAAAAAAGGTGAAGTAATATTCTGCGGTCTCCTGCTTATCCCTGACGAACGTGGTGTCTATGTGGGAATCAGTACAAACACACGTGGAAATAATTCTCTAAGTTAGACAGTAAAATGTGTTTATTCCAGTAGGAATAAACCCGGTGGTACGTACTACCTCCTACTCAAACAAGAGTTGACCAGAAGTTAGCTATGGTTAACAGGTGAAAGTGACCTGGTTATAAACTGCACAAGGTAGATAAGGCTAGGTAGCTATTATAACAACCCAACCTAACTATCCTAAACTTGTTGTCCAGAAGCGACTTTCTGGTGCCACTGGCCAGAAGAGCAGTGGGACGTATTGCCGTTCCTGAAGGGAAGGTGGTGTTAGGGGTTGATGACTTCTGCAGGGGTAGATTCCAGAGATCCTCTGGGAGGTGTTGAAGATGTTGGCGAAGGCACTGAAGAGCTCTTGGTAAATTGTGAAAACCTGGGTGGCAGTAGAGTGCCCCAGCACATGTAGTGATGGAGCAAGCTACTACTGATGGTTCCTTTGGCACCGTACAGTGTGGTGAAGGAGCATAGATTATTGGTAAAGTCATTGAAGAGCTTCCGGGAGGTCCTGAGGAACTGGTGGTGAAGTCGAAGAGTTTTGGTGAGGTCCTAAGGACCTGGTGGTTTCCTCCAGCACAATAAAGTGCAGTGGAGGAGCATGGATGGACTTTTTAAGCTGCTCGCAGGTATATATACTCACAGCTCGCCCTTGTCTGGGCTAGAGAGGAGTGATTGGTGTAAAGTCTTTGCTGCGATACGTCGTCTGCCAGCCAGAGTTTCATCTGAGGCGGCACATATTCTTACTGGTGGTGCCATCCCTTGGCATGCTATAGTACTACGTGACCCCTGTAATGCAGTCTTAGCAACTCATTCTTGCTTCGGGGTTGTGAGTGTGTGTATTTACCGTAGAGTGAGCAGTACAATTTATTGGCATCTGTAAAAGCTCCCGCAACTAGAGGCACATCCTGTAGGTACACTGGAATATTGCACTGTGTTTCTAACTCCTTCAGGTGGGACAGGGAAGTTCGCACAGATGAGGCGAAGTCATCATAGTAGGTTAACCGACGACGACGATGACCCCCACCGCCACCGCCCCTGCCACCGCCACCACCACCATCACGTGCGTCAATTTAAGTTCTCAAATTTATGAAACGAAAATGCACATTGACATGGGTGCATAGTGATGAAGAGAGGAGTGTTTGAGACAAAGCTTTCCTTTACGTCTTGAGCGTAGCCTAACTTACCAGGTGTGTGCACAGGGTGTGGTATGGATAAAGGTATTAACAGATTTTCACCAAAATTTTTCTGTAGTACAAATTGAGGCCCACCACTTAACAGTAGGTACACAACCCCTATACTTTACTGTTGCATGCTAACAAACTCTTTTCAATTAATGATAATTGTGACTACTTGCATTTTTGCCCATGATTTTTTGTTTTTCTTAAATTTTTGTAAATCTACCGAAAATGTTGTAAAACTGCTACAGTCGAAAATCTGGGGTCGTAAAATTAGGGATTTGTTGTACATATAATAGGGGACAGTTGGACACTTTTTTTTACTAAGGATTCGAAAACCTCATCTACAATTCCACTTTTCAATTAAATAATATAACATAATAATATCTTAAACATAGCAAACTGCTATAGAAATAGTTCATTATTATGTAATTTTCACGCCATTTATATCCACTGTTTGGCTCTTCTGGCTTGATACAAATTGTGCATGTATGAGGAGGGGGCAGCAGTAAATATATGTGATATGTTTAATTTTTCCACAGGCCATGTGATGAACTGAGAGTTAATGTTGAATTGCTGAACCCACAAAACATCCCACCTGAACAGAGCAGACAAAACAGCCACATGTTTTGCCTGATTGTTGGCAACTCTATAAACAGTATTCTCCTGCACAAGAGAATCTTACTGCAAGAGCTGGTTGCTTCCATCAAGCTGTCTTGGAATGTGATGTTGCAAGACACATCTGCAAACGAAATCCAAGCGCACTTCTTTAGTGAAAACTGGATTGGCCTCGACACCAGCACCAAGCTAGAGCTCCAAAACACCAAGCAAATACAGCAAACTATATCAAAAGGTCTGGCTAAATATTTCAAACAGAGTCAGGAACAACCTGCAAGCCAGTCAATCACTACAAAAACTAAATCTGTCAAGACAGTAGCAAAAGTTAAAAATAAGTCCATTGCTGAGCTTATAAAGGAAAAGCAAAGCACAATGACACCAATGCCACACTTAACGCTCAAAAATCAAAACTCCAAAACTCCAGCACAAATAAAGGTTTCCCAGTTCGAGTACAGCACACAAAGGAAAAGTAAATTACAGTCAGTAAAAGTTCAAAATGCTACTCAAAAAAGTGCACAACTAAATACAAACAGTATGTTGACAGACTTAACTACAAAACCACAAAACTACAAAACTACAAAACAGAGTGAAACAAACATATCAAATTTAACATCTCAATCAGAACTAGAATGTATGCAGGTCTCATGTTTCAAGAAACAGCTCCCACCAGCTCAAATAACAAAGACAAATGTTAGTGTATGCCCAAAATTCTCCGAGATACAAAAGGAAGACGATGCTTTCAGAATAACACAAGGTGAAGATTACTACAACTCAGTTGGAACTGATCTTACTGTAGAGCATCAAGATGATAAAAGTGATGGCAGTTTTGCTGTTCAAATGGAGGACACAACTTTAGATGCTACACATAAAGAAGCTGTTGACAGTCAGTCAAAAGCAATGGAAACTGACTGTGAACCACATCACTTCCAGACTGACAACACTACTGCTGTGAGAGAAGCAGACAGTATTTGGAGTGACTGGGACACACAAGAGATTCAGTATGTTACATCTGCACATACAATTTCCCAGAAAGTTTCAAAAGATTGCAGGCAAGACATTGCTGTAGATAATACTAACATCAGTACACATAATAACTTCAGACATCATAATTTTGAAAACAAACAATTTACAGTGGTTCAGCAACATGGAAATCAAAGCATGGAAACAAAACTAAACACTCCTAGCAATAATACAAACTCACATTTAAGTTATCTAAAAAATGATCTAGTGAACAGTGGTGACTGTCGTAGTAGTTATAATCCTAGCCAACATGATACTGAAATACCTACAAATGTAACTCAAGCACCATCACTTGCTCCTGAGCTAAACAAGTGCAATGTTGACATTGTCTGCTACAATGGAACATTTCTTAACTTTGATCTTGGTATTGACAGATTGCTGGACAGAAATTTCCTTACTGATGAAGATGATAGCGACAATGAGATTGGGAATGGAAAAATTACAAAACAAAATGTTTCTGAAAACAAACCAATAGTGAAGAATCAAAATATTGCTAATAATTACACAATAGCACAGAAAAAAATACGACATACAGATGATATAATAGCACAGGCACTGAAAGACGTGCCCTCATTAAATTCATCTTATTCATCAACCTTTTCAGACAAAGAAGAAAATGAACCTGTACCTGAAATATCAGAAAGGGTGCTTCTACAAACCTCATCTGCATTTTCTGCAATTCCTCCCATCCACGATGAGCCACTTGACATGAATTGTGAGATCCCTGGCATACAGTCGTCAAACACATCTCCCTATGGCAGTGAAGACTCTCAGTTATCAGATGACCTCTTCGTTACACGCAATGAACAACAAAAGGAAAACATAAGAACTTTGACAGATTGTTGCAATGGAAGCTGCAGCAACAAATCAACCTCTTGTGACTCTGATGTCATCAGTTGCAACTCTCCATTACAAATACATTCGCAAGTACAATTCACTTCACAGTTTTCTCCCATACTCCAACCCTGCACCCACAATGATAACTCTGGAAGTTCCACTGAAGATACAGCAGCATCATTCACAAATTTCAGCCATTTATGGGTTTCACAACATAATACAAACACAGTTTCCTATTTAACTGACTATTATCAAGTTGCCAAACGATTCAAGCAGTCTCCAAAATGAATCTATAATATGTAAAAAAAAAAGTTAATCCATTATTTAAAAGGAAAATATAGTTGAGGCTAAATGATTTACTAAACTGTATAGTTGAAATAAAAATCTAATTTAATATTTTTTTTATAATTAATAATTTACAGTGTATCAATCACTACAGAGTGAGGTCATGTTAATACAATAAATGTGAGAAACTTGACCAAGAATTGCCTCATATCTACTACAAAATGTTTTCTATTTTATAACTTTTATAATAATAAAAATGTCCACTTTAATATTCTTATATTTTGCACACCAACTTCTCCATCATGCAATGTTACAAGTTTGTTTTCTGTGTCATGTTTCTTTGTTGCAGTACTAATTGAATGTTACTAATGTCCACACTCAAGTCTATCCATAAGCTATCCTAGATAGCATACAAAATATTACTATATGTCTGAATAAAATAATATGAAATTTTGAATGAACTTTTTACACATACATTTAGCCTTTAGATTGCTACTACAAGACTGTACATTTTCTATGAAATAAAATGGTAATATTAATCTGCATGAACAATACTGAAGAAAATATTTAGTGGCTTCTTTGTCCAATATTAATTAGTTCCTAAGCATAGGCATAAACAGGTGGTCAGAGTATGCGCCGGACTAACCATTAAGAAAGCGTTCAAAATACAGTAATGATCTCCCTACTAATTACAACCCCAGAAAGCACAAAATAAATACAATGACACACACACAGTATTATTTTTGTTTTATTTCAGCAACTATAAAACAATAGGTTCCAGTGTCCTTGAAGGAAACATTGCTGATACATATAGCCTTGACCACACTGCATGTTGAATTTAGGTGTCTGCTCTTCTGTCCTTGAATTGTGACCAGTCATTATTAGAACACTGGTCATGCCTACGTGCCTATGTTAATACAGTATACTGTGTTAAACAAGTAGAAACCATGCAAATTACATAAATCAATTATTTTTTCCTTACACTTTATCAGTAAGTCATAGAATATGTCAAGCACTCTCACTAATTATTATAAAAAAACTAACCAGTGTAGATAATGCATAAAAGTAACAAGAGTGAAACTTTGTCAAGTACAGTATTTAAAAAATTTGTTTAATACAGGACAATTTGAACAGTTTCACTGAACTGGAATATTGAACTCACTAGAAGGTTGTTAAAATGCTTTTAATTCCAGAGTAAATCAATTGAGTTCAATGCCAAAATACGCATTTGTATGAGAAATAAATTATCAAACATAGAAAGGATTTGTTGAATCCAAAGCTGATTTATTATTTTGTAATAATATAGGCTCTCCAGTGAAAACACGACCATAACAGTTCAATAAATGTTTTCATGGTATTCTATGATTGCAATTGATTCTCCATGACCTATCATGTTTACCTACCTATTTAGTCTCAAAATAACCAAAAACACTTAGTCTTACATTACTTTACTGGTAGTTGCTTTACACACTATGTTTCTAAAGGATGTTTCATTTGCTCTCAGACCCTGATGTTCATTTTTAAATATCAAACTACTGGTCATAATGTGATGAGATGTCTAGTTGATGTACATTGCGGTGTGGTGATATGTAGCATTAACCTGCTTCTCCAAGTCGAACCACAAATGTTTCATTGGTTTCATATCCAGAATATTTGGGGACCATGACATTAATGTAAATTTGCAGTAATGTTTCTGGAACCAGTCCTTCATAATCCTGGCAGCGTTGTCTTGTTGGAAGTAGCAGTTTCCAGTAGGGAGCACAGTTTACATAAACAGATGAACTTGGTCTCAATAATGTCGGGATACTGGACAGCTGTCAAGGATTGGTGTCCTGAATAATGGGCCCCAATGTCTCCCATGGAAATATTGCCCAGAACATCACACCTACTCCTCCCGCTATTAGAAATCTACCTTTCATCACCTTCATGGGCATGTGTACAATGCCCATGAAGGACCGAGTAATGGACCTGCAATAGTACATTAATATTTAAACAACCAATGCTCTGGTTTTCGTACAAGAAGTTAGTGCAAATGGAGTTCGTGCTCTCGAAAACTTGCGTGGCACACTGTGTTTAGGATTTTTTTTTGCAACAAGGGGAAGACCTCTATGTTTGTTTAGGGTATAATTTTTTGAAAGATATCAAAATGTGAAATTAATAAATATTTAATTTAAACATGTTATTTTTGCTCTAGAAACAATTGAACATGGATGTAATTTTTTTTACTTTTTAGGGGTTCAAGTCAATCAAAATAAATAAAATTTGATTTTAAAAGATTGCAGATTTTACAGATCGGTTAACCACAACCATTTGACTGTGTTAATATAAAGTGTAGTTTTGCTGCTAAACCAGTGCAAGAACAACTTGAGAAAAATTTTAAAGCAATTTTTGCACACAGGTATTTGAGGTGGCACAGAATTGACCCAAATTCAAATAATGACCCTTTCACATGATGCATGCCACTCTGCGCAGCATTTATATTTGCCTCATCTGAACCACGTTCACCCTTTGGACAAGCCGTTTAAATAGTACTGCAAGAGGCTGGTACATGCCTACAGTATTCCCCTCGCAATGAGAGATAATACTACAGACACTGCGGACCAGTTTGTACTGTTTGCCCTACTTCAAGCAGATGTCAAGCAGGCACCCCCCCCCCCCCCCAAAATGAGATTTTACTGTCGATCAATCCACCGAACCCGCTGCCAAAGCCACAGATAACTCGACGGAAGTGTCAAAGGAGCGCATCACTGGTACTAGGGGGTGATAGTGCAACCTCAGCACTCTTGAACCCTGAACTTCAGTGGGCAGCTTATCACCCCCGTACCCCTCACCAAAGAAGGTCCAAGATTAGATTAGTATAAATTCCCCTGCGAGAATAGCAGAAGTCAGTCTGTGTTTCCCCCACTGCTCAGACTTGGGCCAGAGGAAGCCACTGGCGGTTCACGCTCACTGGTACGCCTGCAGATTCCACTGCTCTTTTCAGGGCTGGAATCTGCTTACCAGTTGAAGACAACCCCTCCAGAAGCCTCTCCTGCACGCGTTGCAGACTACTATATTTCTGGAAGACTGGATGATTTAACGGCTCCCGAAGACATCTGCTCCTTCTTTACCAGCCCTGGGTATTGACCCCATGTGGTAACGGTTGCGACAGTCCCTTCAGGACTTTGCCTTACCGGATGGTAATGGCAACACTACCCTTCTGGTAGTCGCCACTCTGGTCCCCTCAGAACAACAGGTCAATAGTTAGGAGCAAGTTGTTAATTACTTTCCTAGCAGATATTATTGGGTTAATCCCGTCACATTAAAACCAGGTCGCAAACTTCCGTGTCAATTTGGATTAGTATAGGAGGTAGTACAGGTCCACCATATTATATACTCTCTCAATACAACACGTCATTTCTAAGCTATTCTGTGTGTGCTAGTTTTTTGAGTGTCACTGTGTCGTTTCCTATGTAAATGCAACCTGCCAGAGTGAAGCCAGTAGACTACGTGCTGTTTAAATCTGGAAAACACACACATTAGATGGCCACCTGAGCTTTGCCCCTGGGTAGAGTTCAGTAGAGCCTCTGCCACTAGAAACTCCTCTACCGGGTGAATCGAGCAATCAGGTTATTCTATACTCCACCACCACACTTTACGGGGCCAGAAGGAAGCTGGAACTAGCTTTGATTGAACCACACCTAAGTATCCTGTCAAACAGCTTGAACAGACCTACCACTATGTCCACCACTCTCTACAGGGCCAGACGAAGGGAGCAAGAGGTATAGTTGCTGCCTGTGCGGTGGCCATCACTTAAAAGTACATGCTAGGTAATTGAGTCACCGGCATGCCATTTTGCAAGACCATATTTTCCCCCCCATTACCTATGCCATACTCTCGGGAGTCGTGCAGAGAAAGTTGAGTAAGGCAGCGTAAGCCTCTGAAGGTAATCCGAACTGCCAACCCATTCCCTCTTCTACACTCAGCACCATGACAGGGACAGAGTCTCCAGTCGAGCAACTTACCAACAGGTAAACCAATGCATAAGGGTCAGCCCGTCCGCAGGGCCAGGACAGTGTCTCTGGACTTCGTCCCCCCTTCAACTGGCCATCCGACCTGTTTTGTACACTGGCCATTCGCTGCCAAGCACTAAGGCACCCCCATGTACCTCATAAATCTGGCATCACGAAGAAAAAATTGTAAAATTGGCCACGACAAAAACCTCATTTCTCAAAAGTAATATAAACAAGGTTTACGTTGCATTTAACTTCAATTGTCATTGACCAAAGTTTGATGTGAACAGCCCTAACCCCTAGAACCTTCTTCTCTGGGCACGCATCACACAATAACAAGCCTTTTACTTTGGAACTGTGAAAGGTAGTAGTTTCAGAATTGACTGTGAGGCATGACGTCTTTCTACATATTATTGAATTGAATTGCCTATCGGGAATTGTATTGCCTACCCATGGCAAAGGATGTATGCTCAATGCAAGATGATATTATTTGCCGGCCAAGCCACAGATGTCATGCATCAAGATCAACCGAGTACAACAGCATGCCGTTAGATGACACTACTAGTACGAGCGCCGAGACTTGAGCCTGGATCCAGCACCAGCCACTGTCGTCACTCACGCGGAGGATCTGTCACGCACTTCGCACCTGCTTATCCCCTCTCCAGGACAATCCCCTATGCAAGCCAATCAAGGGGCACGACGTTGCCACCAGAGTATAAATAGAGGGCTGCATTAAGGCTCCTGACCAGTCTTCAAGAAATTATTCTGTCCTATTTCTTTACCGCTCTCCTGGTGCCGAGTGAACCATCAGCTATTCTACCTTGGTCTTCTCTGCGTCTTTGTGGTGCCGGAGACTTAAACTTTTCCTCAACTCTTCACCGCACCCTTGTGGTGCCAAAGATCCTAGTAATTGCCTGCTCTTCACCGAAGACACTACGTCTTACGTATTACATCACCGTAAACACTGAGACACATACCAGTCTCTTCAGGACAACAGTAGTAGCGCTAGTTAAAGTCAGAGTTGTTTTCATAGCCACTTTTTACTGCCTACCCTGTTAGCCGAGAAGCAGGTCACCTTCACCTGTTCTCATGTAGGGTGTCTAACTTCCGTAAGCTCACGTGGATAGGAGGTAGTACCGCCACCACAGCTGTTTATTTCCATCAAAAGAAATAAACACGGTTTACCTCATTTACAAATATCTCTCCCGTAGTTGTAGTTAGAGTTGTTAGAAATATTGATACATAGATAATTATCAATATGAAAAATAATTTTCCAAACAATATGTAACTTTGAAAAATATCACTATAGTATCAATGTTTTACGTATTATCTAAATTATCTGTACTTCAAAATGTTTGATATTATCAAAATGTTTGGTGTTATCAAAATGTTTGGTATTATCCAATGTTTGGTATTATATAGAGATTTTCAGTATTATCAACATTTCCGATATTATAGAAATTTTCCTTATTATCAACACTACCAGCATTTCCCTTATCATCTTCATTCTTGATATTACCTAGTCGTAAAGTTAAAACATTTTTATCGCCTGCAGTTCAGTCCCTTTTTGTTGTATGCAAATAATATAATATGGCATGATTGCAACATATTTACATGCATATAACTTTTTTAAATCATCATCTGACTTACGCAACATTCAAGTTAGCTGGTTCATTGTTTTGTTTTGATTTTTTTCTGGTCCGCGCTTGTGTGTAAACAAATAGTAGTTCACGACCAACCAACTTGTCAATTTGTATCTCCTGAAATAAAGTATTCATTAATGTAATAAATAAAATATTTTATATATACATGTTCTCAGTGAAGTGACATTGTAATTTATTTCTGCTGTGTTTAAACTTAGTTTCTTGTCCCAGAAATTCTTGAAGTTTCGGATAATATGCCAACCTGGAAAACGTGCTGCTTCATGCAATTGAAGTCGGTACCTCAAATAAACTTTTGACAAGTGTGTTTTGTTACATTTGCGATATGTATTGTAATTCTGAAAGCTTTAGTAAATGTATGTGTCATTTAGTATTTACACGATTCGCAATTTACGAGAGTAGAAGGGAAATGTATTTCTGGGGCCAACGGATTCCAGAGTAGGAGCCAGGCGCAAGGGGTCCGCCATCTTAAAATTTCCATTATTTTTACTTTTTTCCCTACACATTTCCACTTATCCCTAAAAATGTCCTTTCTCCCCTAAAGAATTTCTCATTTTCCCCATTTCCAAAAAAAAAAAAAAATGGAAAATGTTTGTTTTTGCTGAGCAGGTGACCAGGATTCATGACTCAGGAGACTGGCATTCATGACTCCATGTCAAGAGAGCAGGTTTCAGGACTCTGACTTTTACCCCAAAAATCCAAAAAGTTCCCAAAATTTTTTTAAAAATTCCCAAAAATTTATTATTAAAAACAGATTTAAAAATTTTAGTACCCGACAATCATTCTCCCTAAAAATTTCCCTTTTTTCCTTAAAAAGTTCACAAAAAAATTGTATAAATGTCTACAAGCATATTATGTTACTGACTACTACCGCTATCTTGGAAGCCTGTGACCTTGACACCATGACCCTTGAATGACCTTTAAAACAGAAATCCGAAAAAAAAAAAATTCATAAAAGTAACCAAGCATATCACATTACTGACTACCACCACCATATTGATGCAGGTGACCTTGACACCATGACCTTGGAAACAAAAAATTGAGAAAAATTAATAGAAGTCGGCAAGCATATTACATTACTGAGGACTACTACCATATTGAAGTCAGGTGACCTTGACCACTACTCCTTAAAAACAAAAACTTGAGAAAAACTGGGTAAGTCAGTAAGCATATTATGTTCAGACTACTACCACAATACTGGATGCAGGTAATCTTGACACATTGTGCAGGGCAGGTTTTGTAGGTAACTACACTTTTGAAGGCATGTACCAAAGTCACAAGAGACCTGCTTGCAGTAAACTTGGTACCTAGGTACTGATGAGAAATGCACTTCACTTATACAGGTCTTTGCATGTCTAAGTAAACTGTCGGTATGGTTGAACTGCTTAGCGCACCTGTCACACAAATATGCCATGTGACACATGTCGTACGTTATGGTTGCAAAGTAAATGTCTTATCACAAAAGTGACATTGATGACGATGTAGTGGTTAAGGCAAATACGTGGACGGACCTGTTGAAAATGTAGGTGCTGGAGCTAAAGAAGCAGGTAACATCAGCTTTTGACTTCTGATGTTACTGAAAACACTCAGCCACTAGGTTTACTACTAACAGCGCCCTTCCACCATTCTGCAGTCTCCTACAACTCGCAACCTGATGAAGCTGGTTTAGCCAGCGAAACATCGCGATCGCGCAACTGCGTGAAAAAATGTGTCTTCATACTTTGTGTGTGTGCGCCTATCGACAAGTATTAGAGTAGAGTACTTGGATTACTGTCCTTTTATATATTTTTATATAAGGGGGAGTGTTATCTCCCTTGTGCTCCCCATAAGTGAGGCACAAATAGCTGAAGAGTGCAAAGCCACGTGGGTTACATTTGTATACTAAACATGAACTTGGGATGTTCATAATGAATAATATATTTTTCTAATGTTTATGTCATGTCTCATTTAATTTAAAAGGGCATATTTAATTTTCTTGAGTTCCGTTAAAATGTAACAAATAATACTGGCAGTTCCAGCGTCCACCCTGCGTAATGCCCAAAACCAAATTCTTTCACGTAATATGAAATTATGTATATAATTTAATATCTTTTTAATTATCAATGTGTATGTATGATGTCTTGCAATATTTCTCAATTAATCTTCCTATGCTATTGCATGACGCCACGGGAACTAAGACAGGCAGTTTTCGACTTTCATACATTCGAGATTCGTACAACTTGCTCTTTCATACATGACATATTATTACCTCTAAATAAACTTCCATATGACCGATTTAGTCTTTCATACATCTAGCAACCTATCAACATATTGATATAGCACTGTTAGTTGCCATCTAACACTACCTGCCACATTTCTCAGCCTTCGTGGATCATATGTTATGAATGTTTAGATATGGCTGTCATATTGGCTTAATACAAATGAGTACTTTTGTTAAAATAGGCAATGACAGGTGTCAGAGACTGTTCTGGTCGGCGTAAATATTCAACAATCCACTCTGGGTACTCGCTATGGCTGGTCCTCTCAGGTGGTGTGAAGAGATGGCGAGGCACAGGAATTTCCCCTGGTTCTTGCAGATGTTGAAGCGCTTGCGCCTGCTCTTGTGGAGGTAGACTAGCTATCTGCTTAACTAAAGTGGGTTGAAACTCGTGTGCTCGACCCGATGCAGTGAGTGTTTGTCGCACTGTCTCCTTCAGACCTCTCCTCTGGGTAAAGGGCATTGGGAAGCAGAGATTTACCCTTATGTTACTATAGCTTGTCCGCAGGTCTCATGGAACCGAATTACATGTGGCATCACTGGTGTGCGTAGCCCCGTCCAAGTCTTCCCAACCTAGGGGACACAAATCTCAGCCAGTGAAGTCCACTCCGGAGAGGTTCGTGGACACCAGGCCAACAAGCTGATCCAAGGACAGTGTACCTGGGTGTGGCTCCTCCTTTCCTTCAATCTCAGGGAGTTGAGGGGAAGACTGGTCGATGCTAGTGCGTGGACTGTGTATAAACAGTGTCAGGCTTGTTTGGGTAAAATCCCCGGGATCACCTTGCAAATGTGTTGTGCAAGGGTAACTATAGAAAGGTGCTACAGCTACAAGGAAGGTACTCAAAGTTTAAAGCCAACTTCACGTTTTATTTTGTTTTTTCATAAATAACTATGCAATAAAACCAAGCTCCAAGTCAGTGGAACAAATTTCAACCTGTAAGCTAGAAGTGAAGTTATGCTGGTCAGTAGAGGTGACGGACACAACAAAGGGGAAATGCTGTGTATTTTGAAGCTAGGCAACAAATTCTTGCATTGTTGCGTGAATGTGTTATGGAAAATGATGTCACGTGATTGCTAGCACATACGAAGACTAAGCAAGGATCGTTACAGGATTTAGCCTTGAAAAAGACTAAGGAATGGGTCCTCTACTGATACGTCTGTAACTGCAGGTGGTCACAGGGTTTGCGGGGTACATAGCAGATATCTCTTGACATAGCGTACCTTAAAGCAAGCGTGACTTAAGAGTCACGGGGGGGGGGGGGGGATCTGAGCGACTGGTGCTTGACAGCTGAAGACTTATCTTGAGACACTGGCATCTCATCTTTTATACTAATCGCGGGCTGCTGCCTCTTACTGATTGGCTATGCCACTAGGGAGATGGGTAGTCCCTTAGCGGGGGTGCAAATACATAGCTTGCCTCTCTTATGTCACCGGCCTGCTGGAAAGGGGATGTAAAACCAATGACAGGTGATAATTACTGCTAATGCTATCTAGTAGGGAATACATGAACTCACTGTCTTTTAAAGCATTGTTACGGTGGGTCGGTGAATAAAACAATCTGCAAGGCAGACAGTACAAGTTCATGTTAACTGGATAAAATTAACTCTCAAACTCCGTGACAAAGGACCCAGGGATGGAGCTGAAGTTGTTAAAATTTCCATTATTGAAAAAACATAGTACGTCAATGCTTCGCCGGCCCATTCTGGCCTATTCCTGTAATAATTATGTTTCGGACACAAATGAAAATAAGAACTCTGGACAGTAAGTAATTAACATTACATGTCGGAATTGCTCTACTAATTCCTCCAATTCTTATTGTTTTTCTGTGTACATTTTGTCAAATGTATATTTTACTTAAATTCCCTCACGGTGTTCGCAGAAGATCTCAGCGAGGTAGCCGGATGTGTCTGCCTCCATCTTCAGTCTTGATCAGCAGGTCAATGAGGATACACGTGTGTCGCGTTGCAGGAGGCTTCAACCATCTTTTCTGCTCATCTTAGCTTCAATAGTAAGTTATTAGTATACCGGAACTTTGTTAATTGTTTTTGCTCCTCCTGTGTACATATCCTCCTCTCCGTCAGACTTGAGGCCCCAGAGAGTATATTGCTTTTAATTTCTACCATGTACTTAACCACATTTTGAACTGCTCCGGCCAATCACAGGCCCAATTGTCATGCCTGCTTCAAATGAGGATCAGAGTGTATTGCAATGTGAATGTAATCTTGTTCTGTCAATATATGTACTCAGAGTTCCAAGTCTTTAATATATTTTTTTGCTTGTAGTATTAAGTACCTTCGGGTCCTGGCCAACTCTAGGAAAAACGTACTTAAATTCATGAACTGTGTAATTTGCATAACTTGAACTTTATTCTGCTTAAATGGGTGCTCGTGAGGGGACCGCCACGTGGCTGTTGACCTGCTGCTGCCCTGAGAATTAAAGGGTTCACGTGCTCACCTGTGCATAGATGAGCTGGCGCCATACCGGGACTTTCTAACTTATTTCATAAAATTTCTAGCCATGGGCCAGGGTTTCTCTCAAATCCAGCATACTCCGCCCCTCACTAGCAACCAACCAAGTAGAACCTAAATTTATTTGAAAAAATTGCACCTAAGGGACAATGAATGCATTGCATTCGTGCACACTTAGTTAAATTATATTTTGCATTAGAACTATTAGTAACTAATAGTTATTAGACATTACCAAGACACCTATTTTCTCCCGAATATTGTTCATTAATTAAAAATAAAATTATATATGTACAGTATTTATATTTTATTTAAAGTGGTTTTTTATGCGCTAGAGATAATTGAACATGAACTTCATGCAAAAAAAAATGGCAAGTTTGGTGGCATAGGAGTTGGGGGTGGGTCGAAAATCGTCCCAAAATTTTCCAAATCTTTTATGATGACCCTATTCTTGGGAACTGTGGGGGGTCATAATAGAGAGGTTCATTCTAATGTGTGTGTGTGTCTATATACATATATGTATGATAAAATTGAAATTTAATCGAAAATTTGAATACTTGAGATACAAGTAACATTTAGGAAACAACCGAACACATTATACAAGGCGTGATTTTATAAGGTTTAATTCAAAAAGTCTGAAGAAACCACAAATAGACTATATATATTTATTTACTATGTAGCATTATAAACCTAATCCATGGGCATCTTTGATTGCTTCTTTTTTATCTGTACTGAATGATCATACCTTAGAACATTGAGTCAAATGCTAAGCGTAACATAAATTACTGGATATTTTAATGATTTTAATGATATATATATATATATATATATATATATATATATATATATATATATATATATAATGTCACTTTCTTGCTCGAGATTGATTACTGTTTGCTACCTCCTTCACTTAATCCAACTATTTCCTTGTTTCCACAGATGCAACACTTCCCAGGAACAGAGTTACATCAGTGGTGGACAAAGGGACCCAATAAATTCCTCTCTCTTCCATTAAGAAGTACGAGGGGTAAAAACAAAACTAAGAGAAGTTCCGAAATTTATTTACATTCTTTACTCACACATGTTTGCACACACTTTTCTTCAGCTTCTTGAAAGAGTAATACAATCAAAGCAAACAAAAAGGTAGCTTGCGACGTTCAGGGAAAGAAGACGTAACACCTAGAAGTTTTTATTTCCGCACAAGTCAGGCATGCAGGTTCTGGGTACTCTCTACTGAGGAGACATTTATGTAATTTGATGACGACCTCGCACTAGTCCTTTGAAGAGGGTAGGGCAGGTAGGCCACCTGCTGGGCACGAAGCCTTTGATTGCGATGTGATGCCTCTCGGAGGTTGCGGCAAGTGTAATGGCTGACTTACCACTGGAGTCTGTACTCCGGGGCTGTTGTGGGCTCTGCTCCACCTGGACTGACCTATTATGTTGGAGATGGTGGGCGGGGAGGATTTACCCCGTCCAGTCCTGTTGACGTGCAGATGTACTGGCAGGAATGGGGCTGGCTGGATCTGATGTCACGACCAGTAAAATCTCGCTGGGCTGGTCGGCTGTTGGGTCTATCCAAAGTGGTAGTGGGACATGGCGGTGCAGTAGTTCCACTTCAGGATGGGCTGTTCCAGGAACCTTAATTAGGGGGGGGGGGGGGGGCAGCAGGAGGTTGGCGGGGAGGGTAGTGAAGTGAGGCTTCAATAGGTGTACGGCAGCTTGTGCTCTTTTCCAGCGGTGTCAAGTAGCCAAAGGCTGATATGTGTTGACTACTAAGGAGGTGATGAGATGCGAGGAAAGCAGCTGTTCTTTGGGCGTTCCTCCCGCTTCCTCGTTGATGGGTGAACGTCGTAAGCAGGATGGTTCTAATGTTCACTCCTGTAGAGGGTGGCAGGCAACAATCATCTAACTAGCATTTAAAACCAGAAGTGCCTGGGTCAATCCTTGTCAGGCCTGGCACCCCCATTGGTGATGCTGTGGAGGGAGTGGGTTAGCTGGCTTGGTTGGCCCAGAGAAAGGATTATACGAAGGGTGATTTATTGGTTGATCGTTTTATTATTTTGGTTGTCTCTTTTTCCAGTGGTTATGGCTCTACCGTACATGTCTCTAGCATTGACGTATCAGTTCACGTTATGGGTTGCCATGGAATCTGTGGTGTGTGCGATGTACGTGCAATTTTAGTTTTGGACTGTTTGTAGTCCCATTCTAGGTCAGTAAACAGATGCCAATTACGTGGTTCCCTGCCGCTCCCTTTTGAGATGACACTCACTAGGTTGGGGAAATGGTAAACGTTTGCTTTAGAGCAAGGAAACACATTCAGCTGGAATGTGTGTTTTATTATAGAGTTGCTCCGATACCATGTTTTCCGATACCGATACCACTGCCGATACCTCGATACCAATGCCCTTCACACTAAATTTTATAAAAAGTATTATTGTTAATAATACATTAAAAATCATTTCTCCTAGAATCGTTTAAATAAAGAAAATTATGTCTTAAAATACAGTATATAATTTATTGTAATCAGACACAAAATGCAAGCTGACCTAAAACTTTCAAACCCTCTGAAAATGCAAATAATATGACACTAAATGCAAGTCAAATTTTAAATGTCCTACACGTACTATAAGCTAAGAGCGCACGGAGAAGTTATTGATTGGGCAGTGTCATGTCTGTTGGTTTTGGGGGGAAGGGGTGGTAACGGTGGGAGAATGACCTTGCCACACCGCTACTTGTTGGCGACACCTTACACACATGGCAAATGTCTATCTTTTAAAGTAATTAATAATATTTTACTACAAAGAAAGCGTGTAATTTGAGACACAATTGATTTCTTCAATGTCTAATAATTAATCATTCAAAACACTGTCCTCTAATTTTCCCTGTCTTGAGCTACACTTCACTTGGCTTGGTGCTTACCTACCCATTATTAGACAGCAGAAGGTTTCAAATAAGCACTTGCATATTATCAGTTTATTCAAAGATGCATGTCTGTTGAAATAAATTAATATAAATCCTCCAATTTCCCTGCAAGAAGTTACTGAAAATGAACACTTATGAAAATACAAGTTGCTCGATGTTCAAAAAAATTTTGCTGACAAGTGGTAGAGTATATGCCGGCAGGTGGCGTGTGGAAGGCAAGCCAAGGGGGCGTGGTAGAGAGAGAGAGGAAATGTTTTATCTTATGTTTGACAACAACTTCCCCTCTCGGCAGCCTGCTGGCATGTGAGGGGAGGAAGGAAGGTGCGCGGCTGAGAGACAGAAAGAAAGATTAGAGAAAGGGGAAGAAGAAAGCCAGTCTCACACCATGCCGCATGGCCACAGTGTCGACAGATATGTTGAGAAGACAAGACATTAGGCAGTGTTCCGCAGAGCAGTTATAAACGACAGCGCGTGTGACGTATTTCACATCCAGTTACTAGCTGTTTGCATAAACAACCAGCTTAAAAACTATAGTTGCGGGAAATCTTACGTGACAAGACCCAAAATATACTTAGATTAGCGCAACTTGCATTAAACGATAAAAGGTCATGTTAACATTATTTAAATATGAATTTCGCCGGGACCAGAAAAAGTTGTTGGATGAGATTTTTTTTTATGTGCATCACATACACATCGAAATACAGTAATTTTTGTGTCTACAGAAAGTACATCATTTACTTGTGTATAGCGCACACCATGAATTTTGCAACATGTTCCTGGGAAAAATTTTTTAAAAATAAAATTGCACCAAAAATTTACGGCGCCCTGTTAGTAAGTATCGAACAAATTATTCTTTTTTTTTACATCAATGTGTGGTGATTGTGATATGTTTGGAAAATACTTTTAATTAAATAACTTGGGTGCAAAAAGCCAAAATAAATAGATTCTGAAAATCTCATTTTCCTATTACTCAACACTTCTGGCTTCATTTTTCTTTTTTCTCCTTTCTCACCTTTTAGCAGTGACAGGCTCTGACTAGCCTCTGCTAGGGTAACAAAGAGGACTTGGCGGAATTATCGACTGGCAACATCTTGGGAGTTCCGAACTGGATGGGGGGAGCGTAAACACGTGGCAACTTTGGTTATCAGAGTGACAGAATGTCATGAGAAAAAAGGGGGGGAGGGGGTAGTGGTTGCGGCCTACACATAACTGAAGGACCACTGAGAGAGAAGGAAGAGGAGTGATGAGAGAATAGACAGTTCCACCACTTCCCTCAACATCCCCGGACAATTTATGGCTACTACTCCCCATGTGCCGTACCAAAGAACACAAGGCAAGAACATTCAATAGAACACACAATCTCAATAACCATGAACACTTTATTTTTCATGATTTGTTTTCACGTTCTATGCAGTTTCTTTCCAACCATGCTGCATGAATGTAATTCATCAAACTTATGCATGAAATACAGAAATTACTGTGTTTATGCACAGATATAAGAATTATTATAAGCTTCAGAAAAATGTACATGTGTTTTACTGGTTATAAAATTCCAAATGCAAAATCAATATGAGTATACTCAACTCTTTCCGTATACTTTGACACAATCACACTATATGAACAACCTTGCAATTAACATAAACCATAAATATTTTATATCACAAAATTGAGTCAGTACCAGATTAATTTAGCTTCTTGAGAAGCCTTCTATTATGAATAGCGCACAGCACGTACACATTTATTTAAAAACACGCGCACTACAACTATATTAAAAAGAGTAACATTAAAACCTTCAGCATTTACTCGCAGTGGTCTAAACAATAGTAATCATTGACATACAAGGGATAACCCCCATTTTGCCCATATATTTTGAGTCACTATTTGTTGACCAAAATTGGTTCGTTCCGCAGTCAACCTTTATGGAACACAAGGGAGAAATATCTGCAATTTGACTTCCCGGATTTAATCATAGCAGCAGACCAATATTGATTTCTGACCTTCAGCCTAATTGGAACGGTGACATTTAAACAAAATCAAATACGCACACTGAGCAACATTTACTAGGAAAAGGCCCAACAAGCAAACTAACAATCCCGTAGCTAACCCGCTCCAAATCTGGCTGGCGTACTTAACTCTCAACATTACAAATGGGCCAGAAAACCTGCAAATTACAGGCCCCTGGCAAAAACTCAGCATTATTTTGCTCAAACCACTATTTTCGAACAATTCACAATTACTAAAGGGTGTTCGCCACGGCATCACCCAATACTTTAGCTACCAGACTGACATTCCAGACTTGTGGTGTTGGGCGACATCAAAAGCTCTTTCAAAGCCAACACCCACGAACCCGTAACCTTGCCAGTGTATATCACAAGTCCGCATCAGGAAATCAAAACTCTCAACTCCTGTTAACTTTATTCCTGAAGGTAACCCGTACACTACAGCACCAGCCAAACTCTAGTGTCAGAACCAGTCAGATGCGCCAGTACTCTCACACCGACTTCAAACCCGATAAAAACTATAGTGAAAACTTTGTTTGAGTAACCCTAGACCAGGAAACCGAAGGTTGCACGGCTTACAGTAGCCGTAGGATACATTACTGAACATTAAACTAGTATTACCTCGCGATCTTGATCACCAACACTCACCATGCAATGAGGCCATCTCTGTGCTCAGGAACAAATTCACAAACCGTCCAAATTGCAGTACCCATAACCCAGCGTCGTCACTCCATTTACTGATAATTACAAAAACTGCAGACTATCTGCGACGGCAACATAACCACAGTAGCAAAGCGGTCAAATAATTCTGTCAGACGTCAAATCACACCTCGGTTGTTGGCGAAGTATTTGAACAGGCTGAAGTAGTAACACGATTAAGTCGCAGGTCCATAGAACTAACAAGGAGTCTGAAGGCGTCGGCAGGCGTAAGAAGGCATAAGAAGAAGGTAGGGTAAGTGCACAAGCTCAAATACGCAACCATGCGGGAGGTAAAAGGGGGAGGTGGGGAGTAGGCAGCAGAGCGAGAACACGGGAGGGAGAAGTTGACAAAGGAGCGCGCATATGGCCATAGTCTTAATAAAGTCCGGCCACGAGTGCTAGTGAAGCGGACAGATAGTGCCACCGTAGCACCCCTTCTTTTTTTTCCATGTATAGTGGGCACCCCAGAATTTTTTCTTTCTTTTGGGTAAAAAAGGGCGTGCTATGCATGAGTAAATACAGAAATAACCTAACTTCATTGTCTACAACTGATACTAAAGCATCGGCCTGATACCATACCCAATACAGATACATATGGAAAAGGTGAAGTATCGGTATCAGAACAACCCTCTTTTATTCCCACGAGAACAGAACACGGTGACCTATACTGTCTCCTATTACAATACACCATAGTTGTTCAACAGACTTTATAAAAGGGTAAGGCAGATGAAGGGGCCTGTCAGCTGGAAGAGTGGATAAGAGAAACAATTACGTAGCCTTGAAAACAACTGAATCCTAATGGCTGTTAGTCCTGAAGGGACTTAATAGGGCACTGCGTGTGGTGTACATGTCAAGTGTGGTGAATTTTGACTGCAAGTGTCCGGTAGCAACAGTTTTTTGGCTGCACTGGGGGGTGAAGGTGTCACAGGTTGAAAGTGCTGGTAAAACTCTGGAAGTGCTCATGAGAGTTCCTCAGGAGGACTGTGGCTGTAGTAGAGAGTCTTAGCATGACTGAGGCTAAGGTGAGTTACTGGAACTCGCGGTGTTGGCCCTTCAGGGAGGAGGTATTGGCAGAGAGTTCTGGCACTATAGTCCATTCCCCATTGGAAGCAACTTTCTCGGAGCCCTGCTAAATATCTACTTGCAGGCCCATTTCGCATACTTCCGCCAAATGTAAACAAACATTGCCACATGACTGCCACGTAGCACCTGTCAAAATAAATGTTTACATGCCATTGTGTGTGTACATGTGTTCGTATACTTTCGCTACACCTAAACATAAACATTGAAATGTGACTTCTACTTTTATACCTGTCAAATGTGTTGTTTACTGTTTACAGCTTTTCAAAGAATTCTGTTGTATTCCAAAAACCTTTCCGTACGAATATTCACAGTTTAGGCCTATAACATTATTTAGGTCAGCTTTATGACGTTTTAAAAATGCCTGAACTGATAACAGTTCTTACGGTTATTTTACATTCACATATTTGTTTTCCATGACGTAGTACAATACATGTAACGCACGTTAGTATTTTGCAGTGACTGTGTTAAACACTGTTACAACTGCGAGGTAAAGGGCTGTACTAATCATCCTTTTGTTATTGATATGTGTTGGTTGGGTTATTTCTTTAAAAAGATGGCCTCAGTAGGAATAAATATTAAAACAAAGGAACAACCAGTCAAACGAAAAAGGCATATAAAATTCAAGCACGCACCTCGAGTTGCTCATTTTTGTCATACAAACTTAAAAGATAGAGGTGAACATGCACACAAATAAACCTACAGTAATTTTTATTCCGTTCACATTTCTATGTATTGCTACTTACTGTTTATTAGGTTTATTGAAATTTATTGGGCTGGGCTTAGTACTTTTCTTCTGGGATTGTGGCAAATTACGTTACATGACTGTGTTTCAAACCCCTTAGGACAAAGGTACAACGTTGTGATACATAAACAGACGTGGATGTAAATAATTAACTTCATAATAAAACCAGTTCACAGTTAAAATGTATAAATAGTGCTAATCAAATATTTGAAATCACGCACACACAGGGCCAGCATATCGACCACGTTGCACAAAGGCACACCATTTCACAGACGCAATGATTAATGAAACATGTCACAGTATATTTATTACTGCATTGGAAACTCAGATTTATCACATCGTAACTTGCCTAGGAAGGTTTAAAAAAACACAATGTCTACAAATGTGATGTAGTAATTTGAAGTACTTTTCGGAGTAAGAATCATTTACGCTTCGTTTGGTAAAAAGCAACAAGCCATGTCATGACGCTCGCCACGTCTGCCAACTTCACTTGGTAACTGCCCCGCCATCATATCTAAATATATTAAAATAAGTATTCAAACATTAAAATTTCTTTTCAGTTGTAAATTACAAATTCAAAAATCATTATTTTGCTGTAATAAGTATGAAATATGCTACAATTGAAAAAATTTATAATTTCTTTGCTTACTAGCGAAGTGAAATTTCCCCAACTTTGAAAGAGATGAAGAAAGAGTGCAACAAGCCTCGCCCAACAGACAGTTGTTTTCAGTTGCTTTCTCGCTCGATAAAACAACACCGTACCATTACGGCCTACTCACAATATTTTCCGCTGTTAATTTAGACTGTAAAAATGAGATATGTTGGCATCGGGGCTACCTAAATATTTAAATATTTCAATAGGCACAGGTTAATTTACAAATAGTATACTAAAAAACTAGGTGAAAATAATATTTTAACTGAACTATTTTTCACCGGTCCTTGCTAAGACGTCGCTGCTCTCGCTGTTGTTAATTTATATTTAGAAAGAAATAAATATTACAAGTTATAGAAGATATTAAGGTAAAGTTTCACTTATTCAATAATACAGTACTCTGAAGTTAATAGAGGTTATTGAAAAAAACAGGTTGACATGTTATGCCTAGTGTGTTTTTTCAAAGGTTGATTTTCATAAGTCGCTTCCAGTCGGGAATGGACTATAGATGGTGCTAGGGCAAGCTGACTCACCACAACTAGCATTTCTGCTGGGTGCACTGCGTTATAATCTACCAGCTCGGGGTTCCTTCATGTCTCAGGTGCTTCAGTTATCTTTGGGTGCCACTGTTCGGGTCGGGTGGCGACTCTGCTGCCATCCCTCTGGCAGTGTAGCGGCAGGGTAGATTGGTAGGTATGCAGGCAGAATGCGCCACTCGCTTAGGGACAATCTCTTGCATGCCGGCATTCACTTCTTTTTATTATTGTGCAGCTCCTTGGTAAAGGCAGTTCACGATAAAGTGAGCACTCTAGAAATCAACCTTTGAAAAAAAAAATCACCACCCGCAACTGCTTATGTATAACCATGTGTGTCACCGCACAGGCTGGGGATGAACACACCCAGTTATGTTGGCAGTGAAATGTGAAAAGACTTTCTACAAAATAACATGGTATTGCAAGTGTAATGTTTAAATTTATGGGTTCTTAAGTTGTTTGAAGTATATTTTATACACTTTAAAGTAATTATTGGCATAAAGATAATGTATTTACTGTAACTCATAATTATATTGTGTGATCGGTGCAATGATCAAAACCAACGGTCCGTTGTTGTGGTTCCTTCATGCTTGTTGCTTGGCTTTGCTTGTGTGGAGTGGTTGCGAGGTAAGCTACAAATTTGGAAACTGGAAGTTGTTGTGTTTTAATATTTCTCATTTATTTTTCAGTTTATCTGCAATCAGCCTTGTTTTACTATACGTTGAATAGTGTTTAATTATGTTGTAGTGATTTTGTGTAAAGTTACAAGTTCCAGCAAACTACGTGCAAATATTCAGCATCAGAACGGCATTATAAATCTTGCAGAAAGTATTTATTCTTTAATTCGTTGAGGAGAAATGAAGCCATGCAAGGTGATCGAACGAGTTGAAGAAATTATGAAAATTTCAACTGCAACTGTCCGGAGGTAAATGTAAATGCGTTTTTACGATGTGTTTTCCCTGCTTATTGCCAGCGCGTTATTGAAGTAAATCATTGAAAAAGAACAAGTATAAATCGACAGTTAGAAAAGTGATATTATAAATGGAAAGTTAAATAACAATAATGAAAGTAAATGAATGACAGCAGAAATGCAACATTAATATATTCATGTGAGTTTGCAAAGTACATGTTATATCCTGAGTTTGACAAATAATATTAAAAGTTATCTGTACCTATCTACCTACGCCTATCTGTTTAATCTTTCTTAAATCTGCCTCAATAACAAGTCCACATTTGGCATTCAATAATTATACGTTAATTTTACATGTTTTTATATCACTGTGTTATTTTGTAACATAGGCTTAAGCTCAAGCTTGTGTTCATGTAGCTATTCATCCCAAGTTACAGCGTTAAGTCTTATCATTGTTAACATAACATAAACATCAGAGTTTGATACTACACCAAAGATGTTCCAACATATAAACTATAAAATCTTGAGGCTCGTTTTGTTAATTATAGACCTATAGCTGTGCTTATTGCCGAAATTCTTTCACGATGCAAGTGTAGGCCTATAGAATAATTCCATGTTTAAATTTCAAAATGGATATTTGACAAGACATCTTGCTACCTTTTGAGAAATACCAACGAAGATAGTATGCGTTGTTGAGTAGGCATAATTGTTTGTAATATCTGCCACTTTGGCCGCAAAAATATTGTAGTTATTGAAATTTAATGTAACTGTAAATTACACGTCATAGTCAACAACCCAGACTCCTAGAGCTCCTGTTTAATTGTGAGTGCATGTTTTGTAAAGGTTAGATTACATTACGCAGTGTATGCGTTAAATTAAGTATTTCTAAAGAAGCTGTATGAGTTAGCTTTCAATAAGCGCCGGGTTACAATTGATATAACAATAATAATATTAGTTTGCTACATTTGTACCGAAGAAATTAAGGCCTGTACATAAAGTTGGTAGTAGGCTTTTTCAAAAATAAATATTTTCAATTGATCGGAGACATTTTTGAAATGGTAAATTTTTTACATTTCAATTTTTACTATAAAAAAAACCTAAAATCGTTACAAAACTTTCATGGTTGTGATTATCAATAAATAAACAAAAGAAAATATCTTCCCGAGGAATGAAGTCAAAATACACATTTCCTTGATAAATAAGTTTTTCAATTGATAACGTAGTATAAGTGTCGGGGCTTCTGATTGCCTGTTTGATGCACAGCTATAGTAATGAGGAAAGTTAAACCAAGTGCTTATCGCTATGCACAGTAACTTACCTGAAAGTATTACTTTTATAATTTGTCCTTTACATTATCATTTTGCTGTCATTTGTGGATATATATTGATTTTACATTAATAATAAGACATTTATTTCAACTTTGTGTGTGCACGCATGAACCATTTTTTGTACGTATAGTAATTTTCTTTAAATCCTTTTCTCATTTAAGTTTTCAGTTTTGCTGCAGTCACTGTAATGAAGGAACCACAACAATGATGAGAGTCCATGCACTTTACCTGTAAAATTGGTTTCTTGAGGTCTGTGTGGGTTTGACAAAAAGGAAATGTCGTACCCATTTGGGCCACAAAATACACCGGAAATGTGGCCATCACCGGATCTGCATTTCACTTAGCTATAAATAATACACATTATTTTTGGAATTATTTTGTACAAATGAAGGTGGTGCCGGTTACAAGTCTGGTATACCCTTCTTTTACCACTTCAATACACAGTATAAACGTTCCGTTCTTTTTTGGAGGGTCTCAAGGGTACAAATACAGAGTAACGGTGTAAAAAAAAAAAAAAAAAAAATGTACATATACACAATAGCATTTGTGTATATGTTTATATTTTTAGAGTAAATTATTTTTATTTTATATATATGTAATAGGCCTATGCTGAAATATATTTATCTCCATTTATAAAGGTGCATATAAAACTATCCTTAAAATGTAAATATACATGCACATATTTTATATATTTTTATATACTGCCACGTTTGCACAGTCACGTTAAGTTTACTAGCACCATCTACTTCTGTGCAGTGGTGTACTCTTTGCTCAGCTCAGATCCCCTCCACTTTCCTCGCTGTTCTGCCTCCCTCCTTTCCCATCCGTGCGTAATTATTTTTTGATTTGTCATTTTTTATTTAAGGCCTTCCATGCCCTCGCTCTGTCTACTTTATACGCTTCAGACATATGCTACGTTACGCCACTACCTTATGTCTGCAGGATGTATGTTTCTTCCTGATGGCTTAGTTGCACCTAACTTCAGTCAGCTGAGGCCAAACACAGCTGCCATGTTTTAGAGCTGATGTTTTACTTGTTACGCTACAGAGCGATGTGGCACTTAGAAAATTGTGAGTCATGGGAAACGTTAAGTTTGCAGTACAGTTTTTAAATGTTTGGTAATTTGTGTGATAAGTGATGATGTACATTGGGTGTGCAGTAGTACTAGTCTATTTCAAAATCTGGATTTGGCTGCCCTTCCAAATTATTTTTCGGCTTAACTAATGTGTGTCCTATTTTAACGTGTCGTGTTGGTCCTTGTTCACCGCCAAAGTTTAATGTTTCCTTTTTTTACAGTTTCCATTACTTCATCGCTAGGGCATTCATTTTTAAATTGTTTGTCGTGTAAATTTTTTGTCTATTGGAGCTGTGACATGGCCCAAACAATTATATATGTTACGTATTATATATATATATATATATATATATATAGTATATTTTACATGATATATATAAATATATATGCATATATATAATGTGTTATATGATGTATATATGTTTCATGTTTTATTTATAATATACATGTTACATTCAGCAGGCCTAAAATGTAAACATAGATTTATTAACATGTGTCAATCACATGGTAATGTTTGTTTACATGTGGTGGAGAAGGATACATAATGAGCAAAAAAGTAGAATTTTAGCAGGGCTTTCAAAAGTGCTCACTTTATCATGAACGGCTTATATCAAAGTTTCCTGAGGGGCGATGATGGGCTGTGCTTGGAGACCGCTAGTCAGGGTTTCATCTCCTTCTGGAAACGTGGTGCGCATGTGACGATATGAAGTCGAAAAAAATATGTGCTAGGAAGCACCATGAATCAAAGGTATGCTATTTTAACAAGTATATTGCCGTATTTAATATGAAATTTATTGGTGTATTAAAAAATGATCTCTATAGCAAATTCATTGCTTAAGCCCACCCTCATTCTGTTACAGTCCCATTGTAGTTTATTAGTAAAATGGCAGTTTCATTTTGGGGAACTTCTGATACTAATACTTGGACAAAACTAACTAATCTGTCACATATAGCATTTTTAACCTTAACTTGATGCTACTGTGTGGATTTCACATTTGAAAGCCTATAAACTCAATTTGGAATCTTTTACTCTGCAATATGTAATTGTACAATTAAAATTACTGTTGGCTACTGCCTTCGGTTGAAAGGTTGACATATCCTTCAAAAATATTTCCACAGGAAAAAAGGGGGAAAGATTAGGTGTCATTAAATGAAACTGTTATATAGACAAATCATTTATTTAAATAGTAATACAAGAAAGAGGGACTTTGGGAACGTACACTTCACAGATGTTCCTGTATCAGCAGCCAGAAATGTCTTTGCCTGATGTCTTTCGATACCAACGTGTTTCAACTGGGTCAAAACCTTGGCAACTGGATCCGTACACAGCCCAATCCGGCGTCTTAGCCATGTAATCCTAAAAGAATCAAAGTTAACATTAATTATTTCTAAAATGTTGTCATTTTTATCTACAAGTCCTCTAAACAACAAACCTTATCAGATAAAACTAACATAGGCGTACACTAGGGGTGTACAAAACTTTGAAGTTGTACTGAATATTCCAGGTGTCGAAATTCCACCATTGTACAAGAACTACACACACAATGGTTATCAACTATATGATTTTTACACACGGAAGTGATGTAAATATATTGGAACTCCTTTTTACACATTTCAAGGGGCCAGAAAAAAGTGTTGAGAGAGAATACACTGGAAAACGGTAAATGGGTTCAAATAAAGTAGATGTAAAATCAGGGGGTGCATAAAAGTAATTCTACTGTATCACTTGATGCCTGACACATTCTGCGCATTTGCAATGCGCACTCTATTCGCAGACTTCACCCCATTTTCGAGCATGTTGCTCACACAGGGGCAAGTCTACTCCAAAATGGTGGAATGGGACATGTGCCTACAGACATGTGGTCAGAGATTGCACTGTTCACCCAGGAACTCCAAGAAGTTGTCACACCATCGCCCAACCCCTAACGTAGAATTGTACTGTTGGCTGAGACAATGGCAACCCTCCAGGAAAGCAAAAATTGTGTCACAATTTGCCGCTGGAGGGTTGCTGAGACAATGGCAACCCTCCAGGAAAGCAAAAATTGTGTCACAATTTGCCGCTGGAGGGCAGCACCCAGTCTACTCTAGCAATTCCAGCCTCTCACCGAGGAGATAAGGAAGTTAACGCCTCCAGCCGAAGCCATAAGAAATGAAAGGCACCCCTTTAAAAGCAAGAATTCTCAATCCCTGGGATAGAGGCTACTTCCCCCCTGCACCCTCCAAGCCACCTACGAACTCCAGAATTTTGTATAAAAGGGCCAGCAAAACCCTGACTCAGGGAAGAGGCCGGAGACACTCATAAGGGCAAGTGAACCACTAGAACTCCTGAGGCCTCACTGCTGTGATGGCAGAGACCTTCGTGTGCCAGCAGACATTATCATCCAGAGGTCAACATTTCTTCAGCCTACTACCCCTCCGGTAGTGGCAATACTTAGGTTCCTTAAGAACACTCCCCAATAGACTAGGCGCTGATAAGAGCGGTAGTTTAAATTAAATTAATCTAACCAGTCTTAATTGATGTTACATTTAGCTCTTGCCCATATTGCCTTCGCCTGGATTAAATTATACAAAACTTCCGTAAGTTCGATAGGAGTAAGTGTGGCATCCCAGGTTTTTCCTATACATATAATAATAATAATAATAATAATAATAATAATAATACATAGGTACATATTTTCAAAGTATTCTTTGAGTGTGTCATATTTTGAATTAAGTCATTTTATTAAAACCCTTTCCTCAACTTCAGAAACGAAACGTAATTAAATTTAACTCTGAAGAAAAGCTGGACGACACGCTGAAAACCAACAAAGTATTTCCACACATCCTAACAGGCAAACAGAGTTCTGCCAACTTGGTAGATCTTCGCTGCATCCAAAACACTAGGTACTTCTCCACCAGTGGAATCGAGTGACTAAACAGTCCATTGCTTTGCCACCGTTGTTTGCACGACCTGAAGGGAGCTCGAATTGTCAAGTCTGCTTGACCCACTGTGGATACCACATCTTCTGCAATAAAGCAACGTGAGAATATCCTAATCTCTGTCCACCACTGGAGAATGCCGGAAGTTCCATCCACCACTTGAAAGGGCCGGACATGGAACACAGAGAGTGATATCACTTTGTAAAGTTATAGAGTGTTCAGCAGTACACTAGGACTGTTGTATGCTGGCTTCTCCCCTGAGCATTTGATCTTTTCTGTGGCTCAGTGCTGTATTCACGTCAAGGAGGCAAATGCCAGAGATTAAAACGGGCCTTGAAAGCCATAGTAGAAGAGATTATTAGATTAATCCCCTCAGTGACTGCCGTAAGTGATGATGATACACCATACGCCACACATATCTCAGTACCACTATATCCACCCTTAATTACTGTCCAACAATGAGTATCCAGCTGTAAAGTTAATTTTAATTGAAGGTGATTCCCTCTTGGGAATTGGTAGGCACTGACTGAAGGCATCCCAGCACCAATCTCGTAGGCCCAAACGTCCCCGACGCACCAGACTGAGTCACCCGTATCCCCAAGGCAGCGCCTGAGCAGCCACCCACACACAGCACAGAATCATCACAGAAGAGCAGCAGGCCCTCCCCAGCAAAGCCAACGTATTGTGTGCAACTAGCCACAGAGTGGTAACTATCGTCCCTGATTTTGTACCACCTTTTTTATAATGGTCGGATCCCAAAGAGGGATTAAGAACCCAGTCCTGGCCTCGCGGTATTTGAAGTCTCTCAGAGTAAACAAGACCAAAGCCCCCTACAAAAAGACCTACCTTGTCGGGTTTAGCATAAAGTTTGAATTCCCCAACATCCAGGTAGACGCAAGTATGGCCATAGAATAATAACTATCCCAACGTTGAGAACCCCAGCCCTAACCAGGCATCAATTATTTAAAATTGTGAGTTGGTAACATAACTGTTGACTTGCACCAACTGACTCCAAAATTGTGCACAGGGCCTAACTGCATCACAGGCGTCCTGTATCAATAAGAGATAGGGAGAGTTTGATTCAAAATGGCGTCCAAGCAGGGCAAACGCAGTTGTAGTCTATTAACACATGTGAAGATCTAAGAGGTAGAGGTATTACAGTGTGTGTGAGTGTGTGTGTGTGTGTATACATACACACACACACACACACACACACACACACACACACACATATATGCGCTTCACGCTTTACAGAGTCATTATTTACAACTGAAAACACCCATAACTGTCAATTTACCTGTAATTACATAAATGTCAATGACTCTGGGATGAAACAGTCATAATTTTTACGTTAAATACAGGATGGGTTGTATACAGTAGAATCCACAGACAATGCTTCTGGAAAAAATGTGTCTGGGTACAAGAAAATTAATAGGAACTTAATTGTAAGTGATCATAATCAAGGGTATGATAAATGAATTTGGACGAATATTCATTTCTGTATGGCATTTCACTGGTATGTCAAAAACAAATCTGGCTGCCATTGCCCTTAGGGTTGTTCAAGAAATATTTTTCCTGTCATTAAGGAATTCATTATTTTCCCAACAACTTGATACATATTGCATATCTTGAAATGATATGGGCTAGGTCATAATTATTATGGAGAGTAACTGGTCAACATCACCCTGCCCCTCATGCCTTGGTGCCCAGATAGCGGAGGTGAATCGTAGGTAACTGAACCAGTGAAGTAACCATGCCGGGGCGACATCCCCACGTGTGTATTATACGACAGATGGCCTTCCAACTATAATTATAGCAATTACTATCTGACTGGCAATGGACTGATACCGCCGTCACCCTGAAAGGACTGACAATCGGCCTATATTAGCATGGTAGCATGCTGGGGTCGAAAATTGAATTCTCCTTGGTTTATCTGGAGAGTAGTTCTCCTTGGTCTTCCAGGGACATGTGCAGTTGCTGGCCTCTAGTCCACAAGCAAGCAGCCACATGAGGGGGTGCAGTAGATGACCCCATGAGGCAGCCAATGGCGGATGTACGGTGAACGCTAATTCCACCCAGCGTAAGCTAGAGCAGTATGCATTCCCCAGGGTATGGGATGAGTGCCAGCGTACCATGGGATGGTGGTTATGAACCAACTAGATCGCTAGGTGCAGAGGCAGACGCACTTCCCGCCCAACACATCAGCGGAGAGAACCCCGACTGAGATGCCTACTTCAAAGAACAATGGCAGCGTGTGCAGGTAAGGCAGCTTCTGATTCATCTGAGGGCATTAGCCAGGTTCTATCCTTCGTTATCACTGGGGGGTAACTATGTGCTACTGGTTACAGGGTGGCTTGCAGTATCCTTGTAACACTTAGGCCGACATTTTCCAGACTTTTACAGATATTCTTCTACATTTCTCCTAATCAACTAATGCGTGATGCCCCGGCTGACTGGGAGAACACTACGCCAATCAGTATACGTTTTGTTGGATGCTAGGCCAGACACATCCTATTGTGAGTTACTTAGTCCTTGCACGGCATTGGAGCACGTCCAGTGTACAGGACTGGCCCAGTAGTCCTGCGGTAGGGCAAAAAGTCATGTTCTGGCAATGAGATTTTACGCTTCAAATTACGTGCTGCTGGTGGTATATCTGGGTGATGCGTGCGGGCGCTGCAAGTGTATGTGTGCCTTGACTGTGGACGTTGATACGTGCCGGTGGGAACAGAGCAACAAAGTTGAGTATTATATAAGCGATGAGGACTACTGGTGGCTGTTCCGGCTGCTTGAGGTACTCAATGAGCAACGGGTGTACCTCTCAACTTAGTCAGGGCCTGAAACAGTTCCTTTGGGATTACAGGTATGACAGGTAACAAGAAATGATGCAGGGCCTGTGCCTGTTTTTATGGTGCAAGCTGGTGGATGAAGGCGACAAGGTAGGGTGTCAGCTCTTGTAAATGTGAGGAGGCAATGAGCGTTTGTTTAACCTTCTCAATTATACCACTCCATTTGGAAAAATGCATCAGGATACACACAAGACACGCTCACATCTGTTACGTGAAATGCACAGAAAGTGATTCCTACGCAGTGTGTCTGCCTCTGCCGAGTCTTCCCAATCCAGGGAACGGCCCTTCTGGCACTGAAAGTGCAGTGGAAAAGACAAGCACCAAACTGACAAACTTGGTCTGAAAGCAGAGTACCTGTGAGCAGGCTCCACCATTCTGCCTACCAGGGTATGCAGAAAGGCTGGCATCTTGCGAGTGGAAAGGGTTGAAAAATAAGTGTTTCGGCTCGAGAGAGTTTCCAGGATAATCTGCGTTTCTCTCAAGGAGGAGGTTAATTGGGATTGGTGTAAAGTCTACAGGAATGTGGTACTCGTGAATTGGGTTAAACACAATGTTTATTCCGTATGAAGGAAATAAACATGTGGTGTCACACTACCTCCTAGGTGCACAAGAGCCTAGGGGAAGCTAATGCCTACGCAATCCAGGTAGAGGCGACCTGGTCCTGAACTAAATGGGACGGAGTAGACTAGTGGTGTGAGAACAACTTACAACTGGCCTAACTCCCTATTCCATAATTGCCCAAAAGGGGCCGCAGTTTCTAAGAGTGTAGACAACTTGACACTAGGTCTCTTCGGCACTGTGCTTGGATTACTAAGCCAGGCCGTAAGAGGAATGATTTCTGCAAGGAGATCAAGGATAGGAGTCTCCTCGGCACTGAGAGTGCAGTGAAGAGGGAAGGTAAACTGGGGAGCTTGGTAAGCGAAGGCTTAAGGTGCAGACTGGTCAGTTCTGGCAGCATGTGAGGTGGAAGACTGAAGACTGGCCCTTAGCAAAATTCTGATTCTCCTTTTATACCATGCCGGGCGGTTGCCTAGTCGTTCAATGACTGGCATCTCGTGGGCGAGGGGTTGCTGTTGAGAGGGGATCAAAGACAGCGACGAAACATACTGAAGGAGCCATCTGGCGGTGGGCAGTAGTACTCGGTGCCTTTGGTTGCATAACTTTGGTGGGCCAGTGAATAATATACAAGTTGTTGGCTGGAACGTCCATTCTTGCTGTTGTGAACAGTACAAGTATGAAGTCAAGTGGTGGCCAACAATGACAAACTCCATTGTAATCAGATGCAATGCATGCTATGCTGACAACTGAAGTCTTTTAATCACTGTTGTTGCCAATGCGTCATGCATCACAAATTATATGACAAAAATCGCAAATATTTTTTTACATTTGCCTAAAAATTTACACATTTTTTGGGTAGCATTAATATAGACTTCCTTTATGGATTTTTATTTCCTATGAAGTAAAATATATTAATATACTATACTAAAAAAAAGTATATACCATGCACAGTTCCAGATGGAGGTTACAGGGGTCATAATCACCTCAAACCCCAACTTCATTGTCATAATTTTATTTGAACCACATCAATTATTGATCTGAAATACTGTACTAATTTTTTTATGCAACTACAATGTTTGTAGCTTATTAAAAAGATTATATCACGACTACATAGTCACACCAATCACCAAAATGTGTCTAAAAATCAAGATAATTACCAGATTTGTTATTTGTAACTATTACAATTATGGGTATTTGTACAGCAATGATTTTGGCTGATTAATGTTTACTTATGCCACCTATTATAAGGTAGGTGTGCAAAAGGTGGCCCACTTAAGCTTTTCAACAGCATATTAAAACTATCCGTGACAAATAAAAATTTGAAAAAAATTATTTACACACGCTACTGCTAATGTACAAGGAATATTAAGCACACTTTCACTAAAAATACTACTCTTGTGTTTATTTTTAGTATTAAAAAAAGGGGAACTTTGGGCACCTTAGGAATTACCTGATCCAAAGGTGGCTTACTAGAAAAAAAACATGTTAAACGGTGCTATAATATATATACTTAGTTTACATGCTAAAATTGGAAAAATAAACACTTGAGTGTGTGACGCATACTAACACACACATATAAACTACACAAACACGACTTTGTCTCTTCACATATCATCATGTCACTCCAGGCACGGTTTGAACCCTGAACGAATTGCTAAAGGCTGATCATAAGTGAGCACTTTTGAAATCAACCTCGAATAAATGTCACTGCCCATACCTGCGTTTATTTTAATGGGCGTACTCTGAGTGACATGCGCCCAGTAAAGTTGGTAATGATGGATGGGAAATAGTTCTATATCTTAACGTTGAAAAAATAGTGTTATTACCCATTTGTGCAAACTGGAATTATTTCTTTTCTTCTCTGTTTTTTTAATGTGTCAACTATAAGAATGAGCAGATTTATAACATACTCTATCTACCAAAAAGTAATTGGGCACCAGTGAAGAAAGGTAATTCAGTACGTCAGTTGACTTGTGATTCATGGCCTTCGGCGTAGAACCGCTGGTGTTTGTCGGTGGTAGCATGAACATAGAGGCCTATTGTAACATTCTGGATAATGAAATGCTCCCAGCATTGTGGCATTTTTATGGAATGTACCCGTGTCACTTCCAGGATGAAAATGCCAGGTGCCATGTTTCAAGGGATACTATGTAGTGATATGCCGACAACAATGTTCGCCGATTGGACTGGCCCACCAGAGCCCCGACAACAACCCTACAGAATTTCTTTGGGACGAGTTGGATCGCCGAGCGAGGACTCGTCAGGCACGGCCAAAATCCATTACTCAACTCATGGAATGGCTGCAAGAGGAATCGCGACGAATCCCCATGGATGTCCTGCAAACACTTGTAGATAGCATGCCAGACAGGGTGGCTGTTGTTATAGCCATAAAAGTGGCCCTACGAGATTCTAACAGGATGACAGTCACCGAGTAAACATTGTGGACAGGTGCCCAATTACTTTTTGGTAGATAGTGTATTTACTTATCTAATAATTCCACAGTTTCACTTAACCAATGCATGAATAAAGTGACGAGTCCCATGGTAATGTTAATTTTACATAAGGCGGTGGAATACGCAACGTGTGTACAAGTAGATCTTAAGCAGAGCTTTGAAAAGTGTTTATTTTACAGTGAACAGCCTATACTAGAGCCTACCAGTATTCCCCGAAGCAAGGGGCACCCACAGACACTGCAGTCAAAAACTTCTTCACCTTTATGTTTGACGTAGTGTTACCTCAAGTGTGATAGAAACCAACAAGCAGCCCAGTGCTGCGCTTGAGCTCGTGCAGCTGATGGAACCCTGCATAGCAGGGAAACCTGCTTCCAATCTCCCCCGAGAGATAGCGGCCTCACCGGTAAGGGAGGAGCTCCAGTACTAGGATACCCAACCGGCTGAAGGGAGCATAAGGGCCCGCAGCCAGTCATCCATATAGGTAAGTGCACGGTCCAGAAACATCAGCTGATTCTCAACAGCTCGCTCCACCGCCTTGCCTGCTGGCGCTCTCTGCTACTACCGCCTTCCTCACGAAGGACTACAGCTTTTCAGGAGCTCTTCCAGACCTTCAACACTCGAAAAAGTCTTTATCCCCCTTAACACTCACTACCCCTCTGGTAGTGACAAGAGTCCCTTCTGGACAACAGCATTAGAGTTAGTTAGGATCAGTTAGTATTATAGTTACCTAGCCGCATCTGCTCGTATAGTTTAGATCCAGGTCCCCTTCACCTTGTATTACTGTAGTTTACTTCCATTACAGTTCATTGTTAGTTAGGCGTTAGTACGGGCCACTGTGTCTATTCCTCACTGGAATAAACATGTGCTCTTACCTAACCTCCGAGTATTTATTCATTTCTAAGGTGACAGTGACTTTAATCCCAAGTTGACGTTGGCCCACCAACCAAGGAAAAACTGGAGAACACGTTATTGAAACCATCTTTGCAGAATCTAGAGTAGGACTGCAGGATCCCTTAACTGGGTGCACGTACATCTCAATCACACACATTAGATGGCCACCCATATTGTGAATCAGGTACAGCAAGGTTCCTGTTGGATATGTATGGCAAAGCCACAACCACTAGAAACTCAATCCAGGAGGTGGCTAGTCAGCCAGCCCAGCCACTTCCCTCCATCTACTGCATTATTTTCGCTGGAAGGAGTGATAAGACTGGTTATGAAGGTCTGATCTCTTTTGGACCACACCCACATCGCTATCAGACATCCAAAGGTACCCATTGTCTCAACCACCACACTGTACTTCGCTGGATGGAGTAATCGGGTCCAACTTTGGTTAGCTTGACCTCGACTGGCTTTACATCTAGATATGGATCTTCGTCTCTTGCTTTTCTTAACATGACAGACATTAGTTCCTACCACTATGCCATACACCCATTGGAGTGGTGCAAAGTGGAGAGCAAAGAGGACAACTACTCTCTCTGAGCCTAGTGTGAACTGCAACCCAGTGCCAACTGCCCTCTGCAGTCTAACCCTACGGGAATGAGCTCAAACTACCCGTAAACGAGAGAGGCTTCACCTCCCAGTTTCCTCCAGCTCTCTCTTTCAGCCACCCCACAAGACCACAGGCGAGCCACATCCTATTGTAAGAGATTTCGCCAAGCACTTCCAGTACCACTGGAAATCAACAATCCTTGGTTCAGACCCAGCAGGACCAGCAGCCCTCCATGGGCTCCCCCAGCACCGCCAGCTGCAGTACCACAATCGCCCACGGACTGGGCACGAGTACCAGCCGGCAACATCAGCAACAGCGGCCGAGTCAGAAGCTACTTTGGGCAACGCCCAATACCATCCACTCTCGATGTATCATTCAGGGGACTGCCAAAAAATTTCTATACATGCAGGATTTTAGTAGATGAGGTTTCTGACATGTACATCAATAAAATACAACTTCTAACCCTATTTAACTTTATGTCGAGTATAGTTTGAGCTGATAATTATCTGTGAATAAAGTTTAGCAAATATACATAATAAAAATGTGAATTTTAGTGAAAGTATCACTGTAAATAATACATTTAAAAACATTTCACCTAAACGCATATAAATAAAGAAAATAAAGTCTCAAAATACCATACATAACTGATTGTAATCTGACACCAAATGCAAGTTGAACTAAAACTTTCAAACCCCCTGAAAATGTAAATAATATGACACAGAATGCAAGTAAAATTTTGACTGTCACGTGCGCACTCGATTAGTTGAGAGTGCACGGAGAATTTATTGATTGGGTAGTGTGTTCATGGCGGCTGAAAGTGGAGGGGTGGCGACAGGAGGATTATTCTTCCACGCCACTGCATGTTGCCGACACACTGCGCCTGTGGCAAATGTCTGTCTTTTAAAGTAAGTAATTATATTTTACTGTAAAGAAAACTTATGATTTTGAGACAGAAATGAATAAATAGGCATTTATAATTGATTTCTTCACTGTCTTTAATAATTAATAATTGAAAACCAAATCCTCTGATATCCCATGTCGTAAGTTACACTGCACTCGGCTCAGCGCTTATCTATTCATTATTAGACGGCAAAAGGTGTCAAATTGGATCTTACATTTTATCAGTTTATTCAAAAGATGCACGTCTATTGAAATTAATCAATATAAATACTCCAATTTCCCAGCAATAACTTACTAAAAATGAAATGTACCCTTATAATACAAGTTGCTCATGTCCAAACAATTTTTGGGGACAAGGGGAGGTCAAGTATATACTTCTGGGCATATAATTTTATTTGCGAAGATGCTGCCCCTTGAGTTAAATCAATATTATGTTTTAAAATCATTTTAATTTTACGCCAGATACACAAACACCAACCTTACGGGATAAAACAACCTTCAATCACAAAAGAAAACATCTTTACAAATAATAATTCCTCGTTGAAATGTTTTGCATAACTTTTTCACGCAAAACCATTTACTTTGAAATACAAGTGATGATTGGTATTTTGAGCAACGGATAATCCTGTTAAATTTATACGTTCGCCAGGCACACTTTATTTGCTCTGTGGCCAGCATGTGAAAGCAAGTGCGTGCAGCAGACACACTTGCTTTTTTCTTTCGCTAGACATCAGCTTCCCATCTCAATGGCATGTAAGGGGAGGTAGGAAGGTGCATGACTGAGTGAGACAGAAAGAGAGGAGGGAGAGAGGAGAGGGAGAGAGAGGGAGAGGAGAGGGAGAGATGAGGCTAGGTCGCCACGCTGGTTGCTAGGTAACCACTTCCCCTCTCGGAAGCATGTAAGGGGAAATAGCAAGCCAGTCTCACACGTTGCACCACGCTGCAGTGTCGGAAAGACGTGTTGGGAAGACATACAATGTACCGCAGAGCTACAATAAACGGTGGCACGCGTGACGTTTTCACATGCAGTTACTAGACGTTTGCATTCACAATCAGCTTAAAATCTATAGTTGCGGAAAATCTTAGGTGACGGGACCCGAAATATACTTTGATCGACACAACATGCAATAAACGATAAAAGCGGGTTATGTTAACATTATTTTACGGATGGATTGGTCCGATTCTTCGGTTCCAATTTATACCGGTTCTTGAGGTTTGACCCAAAACCGGTTTTAGGTTAACGACTACTCGGTTCTCATTTCTATACAGAAATAAATTTAGTAATATTTTCAGATGATATACTTAGCACGAAACATTATGAATTAACCTAGTTACTGCAAAACTCTGTCATTACAAAAATAACTGTAACGAGAAACTTAACACAAACAAAAATTGCAGTTACCGCCAAAACAATATAGGTTAATTCACCTGTATCAAGAATTTTTTTCTTGGCAGCAATATTTCCTTACGGTGAATTACTATTGCAGTTAAAAGCATATAAATATTAATTTATTTGGTACCAATGATCACAATAGTAGCATTCAAGGACTGGCAAATACAGTATTTGGTTTATATTCTGTCAGTTAAACGAGACAAAACGTAAACAGTCTCGTGGTGGCAATATCATAGATAAATATGTACAGAGAAGATACTACACTAAGCATTGAGTGAAACAAAATGGCTGATGTTTATGTACAGATTTTTAAATTTGAATCATTCTAATTGTTACATGTTTACGTCTTCTAAATACGGCATTCTAGGGTACTATACGAGAGAAAAAAATTACGTAAACAAACAGCAGGGGGGAGACACTAGATAGGGCTTACAATCACGTTATTTGAAGTAAGTGCCTGTGGAAATACCAACATACATTTTACCACTACCAACATACATTTTACCACTAGAATGAATGATTTTATGGAACAGATCGGTTTTGAGTCAAAACTATGAATGCTTTGTATCAAAAACATACTGATTTAACCTACATATATTTTAGGTGCTGATTTAGTAACTTACTAAAACGATTAAAAATATTTAATCGGTTTTTGCACTGCTTGTACAAGATTTATTCTATTCTGTTGGTCACAATTGGAGGTAACATAAATACTTAAAAGACAAAGCTAACACAAATAGCACTGGTATGTATTTAATTATTGCCGAAAACAGCATTCAGCAACTAAATGGTGTTAAGTAAGTTCTAATATATATAAAAAAAAAGCACAAGCGCGTGCACACACACATGCACACACACACGCGCACAGACACACACACCTCTCTATTTTATTAAACATTTAACACAGCGTGATTATTAAATACTTCAATGTAGCGTGTATCACAAAATAATCATTAAAAACTATTATTTTAGTTTTATTATAATAGGTAATTATTTTTCGTATTGCATGTCTGCTGTTGGTATTAATCCAGGCACCTACCACTCGTCCACCACCCCTGAAAAAGACTTGAAAATAAGAGGAACGTTACAACATGAAAGTGTCTGCTCTTGTCTCCTTACTTGCTCTGTGAACAAACGGAGTAGAGTATGTGCATGTATTTTGTGAGAGTTTTAGGATGTGATACGTGAATAATGTTTGGCTTTTTTAAAGTTTTTAAGGCTGAAATTATTAAAATGTCATCTGAATACTAGAACTGAATACTAAAACCAATATATTTAAATGCAGCTTCGGCACCGGAACCAAAATTTTTTGTTATCCGACCCATGCCTACATAGGAATTTTGCCAGGAGCACAAAAAAATTGTTGGTGGATGCAATAACGATAGATCAAGAGTTGACTGTACAGGTAAACCAGTGGCTGTGTGCAAACAAGAAGTACGGAGGACAGTTAAGACCACACCAGACTTTGTGCCGTGCCGTCAAGCCACGTGCCTCTGCTAATATACCGGCCTGGGTCCAGTTAGTAGCCAATAAAGTCAGCCTAGTCCTATCGCCCGTGTGTCTGACAGACACACTAAAGCCTTGCCGACGGTGACATCATCAATCACCTGACATAATGCGTGAAGAGTTTTCGTGGTTTTCAATGTGAACCCACTGCTCTCTGTTAGGTAATAAAGCAGAACCAGGCCAGCACAACCCCAAGAACCAGTTAATCTAGCAGGGAGTAGAAGAGAAACCAGGCAGACTTCGGGAAGTCTGTAAACACCCCGTGGTGCTCAATAGTAACTAGCATAGATGTCCAAATCCAACTTGAGACATGCTGGCCAAGATAAAGCTGCTACTGCAATGGACAAAATCATTGATAACCCATCTGAGAGGTGTAATATACCCACATTCTCCAGAGTGGGCGTTAACTTCAGTAGCTGTGCACACTGCCAGAATAAATTCCACTACACATGTTTTGGGTGGAATGACGAGCCCCGTTACACAGACGGACTGTAGTACTGCTGTAATGAATGTCGGACCTGCCAGACTTCTTTTTGTAGCTGGATCACTTGCACCAGACAAGGGATCAACACTGTAAGATGTATAGCATGTGCACAAACGTTTCCTCACGTATGCATAAGCTGGCCAGATGAAAGAATCACGAGACCAGACTTAATATACAGGTGTGAGGTTTAAATACGTCCACCTTGGGTAGTGACAGACCCCAACTCCCAGAATTAGTGGGAAGACCCCACGAGGACCTGGTAACATTCACCCAGGAATGTGCGAGGGAGTTCAAGAACAAAAAATTCCAGTGAAACAATGAGTCATTAAAACCCGGAAACCATTTAAAGGGAAGGCACTCGACTGGTGGAACAAATATGGAGAGTTCATTACAGAATGGGGGAAACTTAGTTCAAACCTTGCCACCCAGTTATAAGATGAAGTATTGGCACACTTAACAACAGAGTTCCACAGTTGAACCCACGTCACCAAGGAAGAGACAGAAATTTTCATCAAGTACAAAGTGCATATGTAAGGCAGGATATTTTCCAAAGGGAACGAGGAAAGCTGTGTATGCAATGTTACGTGTATACTGCTCTCAAAGTTACAAAATCTTTAACTTCCCAGGCCGTAATCTGTAGACGAATTAGCTGAGAAGGCTCGTGGGACCAAGCAAAATTTCAAGGTGCAAGCAACTCTAGACAAAACACGCAGCAAAAGCTAGGAGGTTGTTAAGCCGCCCGGGCCGAAGGGGAACCCTCCCCTCCCACGACGCTTTCGAAGTGCTGGTTCTATCCGGAACAGCACTTTAACTGGGACTATCCAGTCAAGTTGGCAGGCAGGTGGCAAGCGGGGGAATGGGAAACAACAGGAGCCCCTGAACCCCTACAGCAAGTGACAGAGAGGTTAATAAAGGACCCAGCCAAGAGGGAAATGTCAGAGCCGGGGTGTCAAGCAGGCCGCCGCCACCACCGGGGAACACGGGTCTGTCCACATTCAAACATTAGTAAAATAATTTGAGCTACCTGAATCCCTGCACATAGAAGTGGAGATTAATGGATGTTGGGCACTTGCCCTCTTAGACTCTGCCGTTAAGGGAAATTTCATACTAAGTAACCTGCACGAGCTTCTCTTCGTTCCCAAACCTGCTAAGCACATATGGCACAGCACAATTAAACCTGTAAGGTCAACTGCCAAACTACTCTGATAGTAGGGATATATCGTTGATGAGGGTTGGCACACTATAATCAAGAAAGGTAAGCGTTATCACTGACACCAGATACCCCTCACGGCACTCACCTTACACTCCAAGAAGACGCACACTGCTTCCAGCCAACCAGCAGATGGGAATAGAGAAAGAGGGAAGATAAACCCTGCATGTGAGGCAGAGATAGATGTTTTGTCTAACAGACTTCACTACTGCAAGAATACGTCCAAGCCAGTCACCTGCCTCGCGCCGCCTGCCAACACGCCATTCAAGTAGTGAGAACGAGCATAGAGCCAGAGACCCTATAGAAGCCCAGTGAGATAGAACTAAATTGTTGATGAGGGGACAGTTCTAGATTCCCTCATGAAAATTTTTCTCTCTTCTCTACTCATTGCCCAGATGAGTCTACGTCGCAGGAGAAGAGGGCGCGAATTGACGCATTATATCTTATATGGTTATTAATTAAACGACTGCTAATCAGTGCAACTACATTGCCAGCAGATGTCAATGGAGTTGAGTCACAGCCACCGCCTACGAGATTGTTGTATCTACTGGGATGGGACAGAAGTCCCAATAATGGAATATATTTTCGCCCGATGAGCCAACGGGATCATGCAAGAGGTACGAGGCTAGTACAGTAGTGAGCCGCGGGATGCCACCACAAGTATGATGCCTAGATCCCACAACTCTCCACTATGCTGCTCGCACCGAGGATCTAGGCGCTGGGCTTGCACCTTCTAAACCCTTCTCCAGATGCCCTATGCCACTGTAGGAAGAGATGACCGAGGAATATATAAGGAGATGCACCCCGGCCTCCGGATTGTCAGTTCTGCTTCAGTACTTAATCAGTCTTCGGAGTCCTCCCCTGGGTTTTCATCGCACAAACAATCGGTGCCGCGGCCCGCACCTATCTAGAACAATTCACAGTTACCTTACAGGGCCAAAGATCCTCTCCAGCCATCTACTAAGGAAGAACCACCAGCGTCGTCGTCAGCTCAGCACACTGATACACATTCGGTAGTACACTGATACACAACCGAGAGTAGAGCTAGCCGAGAGGAGTAAAATGAAGTTCACATGCACCAGTAACTGTTTATTCCCTTAGCTTTGTACAGTGTGCCTTTCTCTGTTTTACGATAGGGTATTTTTCCTTTCGCTAAGCCCGAGCAGATAGGAGGTACTACTTCAAGTATCTTTGTTTATTTTCCTTTAAATTAACATTTATCTTGCTTAATTTATCGAGTATCACTCCGACCTCCTACCCCTTACCATCATCGGATCTGACGGGGACAGCACGAGACCGGGTTTGCTCCTTCAGAATCTACACTGACAACAGACCAAAACATCCTTGGAAAGCCACCTATTCTCTGCCCAGTGCAGTGAATGGTAGAGCCACAACACTAGGATACCATCCCCTGGAAGGTGGCTTGCCCGTTTGAAGTCATCCCCGCCTCACCGCACACTCAGCGGTGCCGAGGAGGGGAACTTCTTCGGGCCTGTGAAGACCAGTGACCTCAGGACACTCACCTCACCACTACTGGAAGGCTACCTGTTCCTTGCAACCAGGTGGGAGGAATGGTAGAGCAACGACATTAGGTACGCTCCTCTGGTGGCGAAGTCAAGAGTGAGGAGTGGTGTTGGCGGTAGCAATCCACACCTACACTTGCATTCCAACATATAGACTGCCTAACTCCTGCAAGCCCCATCCTAGTGTAGAGCCAGATGCCTTACACCCATAGGTTTGGTGTTCAGAAGGTGAAGACTATCTCTAAAGATCGACAAGGGCTTAGCATCCTTCCCAAAGGGTTTGGGCTACTGAGTCCATGTGAACAAGCTGCTTTGCTGCGACAACTCACCATAACAGTACCACCCGTCACTCCTATAGCATTGTTCGAGCCACCCACCCATATGGCAGAAGGATACCATCCAGTAGTGCAGGAGATCCTGTTTGGAGAGGGGTTCATCTACACTATGGCAGTACTTAGCGGCTCCACGCCAGTGGAAAACCCCAGTATCTCAAACGCACACCCCATGCTCCAGTCAAGTGCAACCAGGGCCGAGGGACCAACACTAGCAAAACCGCTCCATCCCACACCCTAGGCCTGCACAACACAGAGTTGTATTGCCAGAGCCGAACTTCGAACCAAACCGGCAACACATTAGGCCAGTACTGTATTCCAATTGGGCACCAGTGCCAAGAGACGACTAGTCAAAAGATGTGACTCGCTTAGCACCGGACAAATCACCCAGGGATGCGGACAGCCAATCAGCCGGGCTCTCTCACTCACACACACACACACACACACACACACACGCACACACGCACGCACGCGCGCGCGCGAATCCAAAACTAATACAATGCCCTTAAATCTATGTTTTTATTACTGTGTTCCGCGATTCGATAGACATACGTTGGCAGTGTATTCTACTGCTCATTGGCAACAGAACAGTTATAAACATAAATGGGCTATGCAGCTCCAGTACAGAGTTACAGGGACTGACGTGCAAGGAACACAGACAGATGCAGTGGAGAAACCCGTCCATTGCTGTACCGACAGGACAGGTGAAACACACACACCACACACAAACACACGCAGTTAACAAGGTGTCCCATAAAACAACATCCAGGCCACAGCATCGGGAGGCCGGAATGGCCTGTTGGTGTTACGAGGCGAGGAGATGCACCATGCCAGGAATGTTTTCACGAGCTGAGTATGCAGACATGGTGTACGTGTACGGATTCTGTGACAATGGGCGTAGTGCAGCGGTGGAGTACAGTTGGCGGTACCCAGCCCGCCAAGTGCCACATCATACGACGTTCGCCAAGGTGTACGTACCAGTGTTGGAGGGAGACAGGAGCCTGCTCGTGATGAACACAGGAGTGTGAGTATCGCCGACGTGATGTAACTGTACTGGACGAGATCGCGGAAGCATCACATACCAGCATGTGTGCGATTGCACGGACGACAGCGGTGTCGCCAACGCAGGTGTGGCAGATATTGCATGCGACGGCCTGCATCCCTACCACCTGCAAACAGTGCAACACCTGTGGTATCAGGATCACGCCCCCATCTGCAGTTTTGCACTTGGATGCAAGAACACGTGGACACACTGCCCCTCATTCTGTTCTCCAACAAGGCAACTTTCATGCATCAGGAAATCACCAACAGCAGCAAAGAGCACACATGGGCACACACCAATCTGCACGATGTCATGGAAACCAATTTCAATTTCCAGGGAAGGTTCTCCGTCAATGTATGGTGCGGTGTGCTTGGGTCACGGCTCATTGGCCCACATTACTTTGCTGGCAGTGTGACTGTTCACGTCTACAGGGAGTTTCTAGTGAACACCCTCCTCGTGTTATTGGAGGTTGTGTCGTCAGAGGTTCGCCGGAGGATGTGGCTACAGCAGGATGGGGCTCCTCCACATTTCGGAAGGACTGCCACAGCATACCTGAATACTTCGTTTACGCTCCGCTGGATTGGACCGGGTGGGCCGGTCCCATGACCGGCGTGTTATACGAACCTCTCCCCTCTGGACTTCTTTGTGTGGGGCTGCCTGAAGAGTCGGGTGTACGATGGACCATGGCCGCCTGTGATTAATTTGATACACAAGAAAGACACATTGGAACTCCCCTCGTCGTAAAAAAGAAGGCCTAAACACAGTAGGACATGGCCACTGAAAGAGCGTGAAAAGATTATACTATGTATTATTAAAATATAAAGTTATTATTAAAGATCTATTATGCAGGTCTTGTGGGTCATACATTACTATGAGGCACGTAGCGATCATAAAGTTTAGGTGGCGTTGTGCAATACGTGTGTGCGCGCAGTACTCTCGCTTTGGTCTGGCCGTTTCATTGCTATAAAAAAGCTGTATTACACACAAAGCAGTAACTAAAACACTGTTGGAGATGCCTTAAGTTTGAAGTAAAACACCAAACTTTATTTATTGATAATAGACACGAAGATACATTATTAAGATTAACCTAGATCCTCTGGCTGGGCTGTGAAGTAGGCGGCTCTGGCACGAGCATCACGCTCGTGCCAGGCCGCCCAAATGCCGCTCAGTTGTTGCTCAAAACGGGGCCAATTGCTTCGCGCAGTTGTCGATCGATCCCTACGAGATTACTCACGGACAGCGGCTAGCCAGCGCAACTGCCGTCGTTATTGCTGGTGTTGGGAAAACATGCTGATAGATGCTATTCACGTCAATGTATTGAATTTCTACAAAATTTAGGCGGCATGTTGGCCTCTGTAGTGGTACAATGAAGCCCAGCAATGTTTACAGGAATACAAAAACTTAGTGCGGTCTACTTGAAAATATTAATACAAATTTTTCATGACAAAATTCTGACGTGGTACACATGTACACTGCCTAACTTTCCAAAATTAATTGCTAACCATAAAAATTATCACCTTGCGTAGGTATGGGCGGAGAAGGGTTGACAGAAGTAAAAAATAAGTGGGAGGAGTAAGACAGAGGCGGCGGTAAGGTAAAGTAGGTGACTAGACAAAGTTTTGAGAAATGGACGACAGCTAACATCAGTAAAGGACAGTTTCCATAGACTGAAAACCATGGATAATAGAAACGTTTACCGCAGTTGAAGAATAGGTCTACAAAAACAAATCCGCGCATAACTGAAACCGTATTTGAAGATACCGCTGTTTACGAGGGATTACTGTATCTATCTTTAGACGCGTCTAAAATTTTAGACCTTTTCGACCCAAACTTTTCATGGTTCCTTGGGATTGGGTCAATATAAATGGGGCCATAATAGAGGGGTTTTACTATATTAGGGAGGAGTCAGCCATGGCCTTTGTTCGGGACCCATTCCGGCATTCACCTGAAGTGATTTCGGAAAACCATGGAAAACCAAAATCGGGATGGTCGAAACGGAAATCGAACCCGGGTCCTCCCGAATGCAAGTCTAGTGCACCACCTCTATCGGTAGGAAAGGAGGAGCCCAAGGAGGTACACAGTCTGCAAACTAGCTTGTCGACTTGGTGTTCACGATCTCTCTGGAGCGGCCTCGCTGAGGAGGTTGTGTCCCCTACGTTGGGAAGACCAGGACCAGTCCACGCACCCTTGTGGTGACACACGTAACTTCAGTACAGACGACTACCTGCAGGCGCAGTACAGTTTGGATAAGGGTAAATTTCCACCTCCCAATGCCATTCGCCCAAAGGAGAGGGGTCAAGGAAAGGGTAAAAGCAACACACACTGCATCAGGTCGAGCGCATGAATATCAACCCTCATTGGTGAAACAGACAGTGCGTCTTCCTCCATGAAAACAGGCGCAAGCACTCCAGCACCTTCAAGAACCAAGAGAGGTACCAGTGCTACAGCATCCGGAGGGTACTGGTGGTGACCAGTACGCTCCGGACCTCCAGCCAACCCTGAGTGGATACTGGAATATCTGTGACAACCTGAACAGGCGCAGACACTAGTCAGTGCGCACCTCACTCCGGCAGTAATGCATCCTGCATCTCTACACAAACCTTAGGGATTACCACCACCACAACTCACGCCAACTGTCTCCGCACCACAGCCAACTTCTTCTGTAGTGTAATGTCGCCCAGGTTACCTACCACCAGTTGTACCACCAAAACGCCGGATTGAACTAGCCACCCCAGATTTCGTGCCATGTTGAGTAGACACAAGGTGTGGTCTGTATACAGGAAAGGCACCCATATCCTCGTAGAAGTGAACCCCAATATTAGAGGAGAGCCTGACTCAACTCCTCGACAAAAATCCTCGGAGCTATCTTCCGCTACCAGACCAAAAGATGAATACATTATCGGTATGTCACACATCGCTGTATAGCTTCTATATATTCATCGAACTTGTTCCCGAGTTCTTTTGTGTGTTGATGTCAATTACTACCGGTACAAAAATAAACTGTAACCTTTACAGTTGCATATAGCCAGAGAGTGTGTTTTGGGAAGGGGATTGAGATGCCAGCGCAAGTGATGTCGTTATAAACTATTTCAATGCTCTTTTTAAGTAATTTCTCTATGTCTGCTCGCCTCCCTTCCAGTGTCCTCTCCTGTTCCCCTTCCACCATTTCCCCACCCTTGCTACACTACAGTTTTTTTAAGGCTTCAAGAAAAGTTATACAAGGTTTTGCGCACCTTAAATTCCCCCTTGTTCGTTCTCCTGCTGGTACCTTGCAACTTGTGTCTTAGCCAGCGAATGCCTGCTTAAGAACCATGATCGGAGAGGGGCCTTGCATTTGGATCTGTACGAGCAAACGCTTGGGTCTTGACCAAGCTTTAGTGATATCCATCTGCAGCAGCGAAAGCGGTAATTTGTGGTGCGAGTGCGAGAGAATGTGAATATTTTAATGCCAAGGTTCATGTGGCTTTAGAATAGTTTGTGTGCTCTGCGGTGTTAGTTACTTTAAATTGTGTTTCTCTGCCATTTCAAAATTTGCTGCCTCGGTTTAAAACTTAACTGTTTGCTGTTGTACCGTTTGAATTGTTTGGTACCTTGAGTGTTTGATTTGAAGGATTGACCGCAGTATGCCACGACTTACTATGCTTGATTAACCTCCTGTTTATTTTGCTAAAGATTTGCCAGCATGAGTTAATTTAATTCAGGTAATTTTTAAATGTTTGTAGCTTTTATTCCTGGAAGATGCACTATGGGGCTGGGTAAGCTGCTCTGATCCAGCTTGCTTGGTGGTGTGTGCATTGAGCAGATTTTTGTGCGTCTAGAGTAACTGAATTGGGAGACCTATTGAAAGGAATATTATCTGTTAGCCACATGGCATTGTTATGTCCTTTAATAGATTCATATGATTGTGTGTAATGAGAATATATTTTTACTTGTTAGTTTGCAGTTTGGTTACCATTTGTAGGAGAGAGTTCTTTGCATAAATTTTGTATGGTGGTGTCAAATGAAAGAGGAACGATATGCATTTAATAGTTCAAGGTATACAGAAATGGACTGTGCAAATTATTTGTGGGTCTGTAAATATTTGGGGCCATAATACACATTAGTAACAGTTGGTTACAAGGGTGTTAAGACACTTTGAAGTTGTCAGTTCCTCGGCGTTAATAAAATTATAAGGATGAATTATGGTATTATTTTTAAGTGACATGGGTATTGTAATCAAGGTAATTAATTTATAATTATTGTGTACAAGCATATGATTGTTAGTGATGGTTGTATTTCTAGTGGCCTTGTTGGGAAATAGTTGGAGAATTCCTAGAATGTGTCTATTTAATCAATCAATAGTACCAATGAAATTTATAGTTATTTCATCGGCAGGTTTGATCGATTCTAGAGATGTAGCAGAAATGTGTTTTAAAAATTACACTTTTCCCTTTGTGCCCATAAAATTTCACATCTTTGTGTAGACTTAAGAAACATTATGGTACCTAATGGTATTGAATTACAAGTACCGTTATTTTTTGTGGTCAAAAGCCTGTGAACTAATAATTGCAGTGCAATTAAAGGAAAAGTTGAATTGTTTCTGTGTTCATAACGTACTTTTGGAGCAGAGTTTGGTACCTGAGTAATGAAACTGAATTAAACATTAATTAGTAAGGAAAAAGCATTTTCCTGACCTTTGTAATAAATCGTAATAAACCTAGTGGTAATCAAAAGGGTTTTAACTTTCATGAGCATCATGGTTATTTGAACATGATAATTTTAGGGCCAAAACCAACCCCGAGTGCCCATAGGATTACATACCTGGCTTATTTTAACTAGCAAAAATTAATATTTCTACCCGACTTAGTGACACTCTAAAATGAGATGTGTAATCATAATTGTATTTTATTTTAATGTAAATTTTTTGGTTTGGTAACCATATACTTTGTAATGTCGCATTTGGCAAATTAACGACTGGATATCACAGAGGAGATTAAACGAGTTGCTACAGTAGTCGCATGTAAAGCAAAATGTGCCGTCACCCTGACATTCGGGATAGTCACATTTATTTTCGGTCATGTCTGCACTGTTATTGTTTGCCCCTTCGGTCATACTAACTTCGGTGTCAGACATAATGGTACTAAGGGCGCCCCTAGGTGTTTAGACGACTACCTGAAGTCTGATTCGGTTCTCGGTTGACTCTTAGGTTTCTAGTCTGGTCCTGGTGTTCACTGCTGACAGTTAATTACGCTGACGCCCCACATTGGAAGCCAGAAAATCACTTGATGCATGACGGGCTATAGTCCATTTCATATAAGTGGTCTCAAATTTGACAGACAATGTGAACAACCTACATACTATGTAAACAGTGAATGCTCTCGCTCTTACAGTATTGCATCAGCTGATGAACTGCTGCGGGATCCGTGCTGTTAGGTTGACTATTTTGATGGTGTCTTAGGAAGAAAATAGTACTCGGAACTAAAAGTAGTAATTTAAAATTTTAATTATACTTACAACATTTATGGTTTAAATTTTGTTTCTAAAGCAATATTACATTTTCTTGGCTATTAGTAACGGAATTTTGAAAATATGTTCAGCATTTATGCCAGAGTATGTCGACACATACGAACAGCAAACGTTTCCATCCAATGGCTAGCCATGTTTATGTTTTCAGCCCGGTGAAGAAAGTTGTGTAATCCCGTTTTTTCTCATCGTGTTTATTATACGAATATCTTATTGTTGTTGTCGGAATATTTAATCGGTAGTTAATTATTTTTTATTTGCTTTCTCCAAACATAGTTGGTTGTAGGTACCGCTGTAGTACAGTTTGTTGAGTGAAATGTAATATTAATCGGCACGTCGTTAAACTGCTCGTTCCACCATTTTCCTAACTGTCTTCCACAATGAAGTGACACAAATATAATTTCCGTATATAAGTTTAAGTTTATTTGTATTAGGAAATGTGCAATGTGCACAGTGTTGATTTTACTGAATGATTTTGCAAATAAATTATTTAATGCTAGTGACAAACTTGATTTTAGTGAAGTACACTCGCAAGGATATCCATAGAAAAACATGCGTTCAAGAGATTTCAACAGCAAGTTTGCGTGTTTTGTAAATGTATTTGTAAACAGTTAATATAATGATTGAAATGCAGGTGGCCTGAAAAATACCGCACTTTCCACACTTTTGTAGTGAGTGAACAATATTTGTTTGTCTACATTGTAAATTCGAGTGTAAGGTTAACCTTCGGTCAAAGTGCATGCGTGTATACACTGCTGCATCTGTACGAATACAAACAGCGACACAAGTATCACATTTTGTATTTTAATTAAAGTTATAATTTTCGAAGTTAAATAATTTAAATGTTATTTCCATACGAGGAAAATTTTCCGCTGCTCCATCAAAACAATATGCAACTCAAAATGCCACACACTCATGCCGGAATCACATAGCCCCGACCAACACAGCACACCACCAAAAATGCAACCACGAAACATTTCAATGTGACTATTTAAATTTACAGCACGACCGACACCACACTCTAGGCATTTAACCTAATTATTTAGAAGATGCTGATAGGCTAAGTTAATTTCAAAGGCGATGAACAAGAGGGAAATTTGTAATACATAACGGTGACAAATTGGTATCACTAATGCATACAAAAGTAAAATTATTATTTTTAAGAGTTAGGTACAGTAGTTTTCACTTTAATTTTCTTATAAGCTGCGTATTTACCATTGGAGGAAAAGCTTGCAATACAATTTCACATTGCAATGTTGTGCATTCTTGTGTCGTGCCGCATGACACGACGAAGAATAGATATAATTTCTAATCCAAAATTGCTGATCAGACGACAATCTATGTAGTATTTCATTGGCTGTTGGCCGTCGTGTCGTACACGTTGGGACTATGTGATTCTGGCATTGTACGAACATCAAAATAATCCCGTCTCACGAAATACGATAAACTAAAGCCCCCCCCCCCCCCCCCCCCCAAATCCTTTTCTACTCACTTTTTCCTTTTCTCTGTGTTGTTATTGATTGAAACTCTAACACACTGGTTCTGGAAGGTTTCAAAATGTAAAGTTTACTGATCATACAAACTTGTAAGTTGTATCACTTGTATTTTTTTAGAACGTATACAAAATTTGTCAAGCTTGTTACGCAGGGATACTTGTTAGCAAATAAATTTAAAGGTTTTTTCCTGGTTTTAAAGGTTGTATTTGAAAGTAACATAATGGCATGTAGGTTTCAACATTGGAGTCTTTCATGTACGTTTTGAGCATTTCTGTTTTGCAAATTAAAAGTGCTCATATGTTTTTAACATACATTGTTAAGAATATTGTAAGAATAATGGAAGAATAATTAGCATAAACAGGATTTACATTGGAAAGACAACTTTTTTACATCAAGTAAATTACAACATGCTTATCAAACCAAATTCTTTCAATTTAAGCACCCAACGAAGGTGTTCCAACATCATAAAGAAGTGTCTCATGCATCAACAGGACCTGCGACAATCCAAAATTTATTGCTAAGGAAAATGAACTTTATGATGTCTTCAATCTTGGGTAGGTGGAGCATCTTTTTAGTGTGTAAGTAACATGTTTGTTTGATATATTATTGCTGTAAGTCACATCTGCTTCTCTAGAGCGCTTTGTAACATCTCTGAACTGAAAAACGGTTTTTCATTAGGTACCCGAGAACAAGCCTAGGACTGTATTCAAGATATTGAGGAGGGAGTTTGTGTGACTGAACTTCAGTGTAAATGTCAACACTGAGTTAGTCAGAAATAAGTTTTTATTCACAGCATGACAATCTGAACACGTACGTATTTGAGAAACGTTATTAAAGTATTTTGTATGTACACCCACAATACTTAACATTTGAGTTACTAAATGAGAGTTATTAAAATTACTGAAATTAAGTAACATTTGCTTAAATATTATTTTGTATACCTACATACTTTGACATCCTGAGAATTATAACCACCATAAAAGCATCATGCTGTATAGAGTTTGTTGTCATATCATAACATGAAGCTGAGTTATGTACTTTTAATGCAATAGTAGGCACAGTTTGTATGTAAGAATGTATACTCTTTTTAAAAAAGTAGTAGGAAGGGGGGCGGTATTTGTGCATTCCTGGGGGGGATCTTGGTATTCTGTGTTTGTGAAAGCCACGCTAAATTTTTATGTTTACAAGAACATACTTCAGGTAAGTGTGACAAGATTAGTTGTCATTAATATATTTAGAGTGTATTCAAAAAAACAGTAAAATATCTTTTATTCATTTGACAGTCAAAATACAATTTCATTTTCGTGCATCCTGGTTACAAATTTCTTGCGAGGTAAAAAATTTATCAATTTATAGACTTATTACATGGACTGATAGTCATTTACATAAAATATTAATAAACTAAAAAAAATGGGATCGTTGCCAACCTGTAACTGTTTGAACAGCCCTTCACAGCTTCTAAAAGTCATTTGGAGAGGTACATGCAGTCTGTTTACAAAAATAGGCAGTCATATGTTGTTTGTTTAGAAATACTGGCAGTCACATGGTGTTTGTTTGCAAACAGTCACTTTCAATGGCAGTTCAGCTGTGGCGGAAGGATACATAGCCACCCTGATGCCATTGGCACTACTTTCATAGAACTGACAAATTTGACACCACTTATATGAAATGGACCATATCTAATAATGTGCACAGTTAGAGTGGTTTTGGTAGCGTGAGACCAAATACGCTGGTGATCTATTATCTACATGTCCAGTTTGATTTTCATGCCAGCCACTCTCGCTGGACATGTCAGTTGGTGACTGGAAACAAAGTTGTCCACTACTGTAACAGTAACTGACTTATTCGAAGAGACTTGGACCAGCTTCGGCATACCTGACTTACTGATGATTGCTTCAGTTGGAGGTTGTCGGGCAGATGCTGGCTGACTGGAACCAATGAAGCTGGTGGAGGTTGCTGTGAATTCATATTGTGTCATTCCACACAATACCGGCGATTCCATGCTGTTGACTCCAGGCTCCAGAACCTGGGGTTGGCTGCCCCATACCTTACCTCGGTACCCTGTACAAGCACTTGTACTACGAGGCGATATTCTCTATTGATGTGAATGTGCGGTAGGAAATTAATGTATTCAAATACTGGTGAGGAAGGCCTCTCCAGGAGTCAGATGAGCAACGCTCTGTCCCACTCCTGTTTGGTGGCGGTATAGAGATTGGTTACACACTTAAGATATTCGCTGTATGTCGTGAACACGAGACAGTTCCCTATCTATGTATACTTCCGATAGCAGTTGATGGCACGAGTTCAGTGCTCTAATCAGCCCCCTTCCACCCACCGTGGCGCACAGAACCTACAACACTGAACCGCGTGGACCGCTTTCCTACCACTATTGGGTGTCTGTCATAACAAAGGTAGGCAGTCAGTCTCGAGCAAATATCCTGGCCGGCACCATACGCTCTCTGGTAGGATACAACTCAAGGAGCCTGTCTAGCCCCTGTTGGATGAGTTTCTAATGGTCAGGGCTCTACCATACTATCCCTGAAGGTCTAGAATGGGTGGCCGTAGATTGGTGTATGTTGTAGATGAGCGGATTCCTGAAGGGCCTCAGCAGTCCTACTCTATGGTTCGTACTATTATGCAAAACCTGTTGACAACATACAGTAATATGTTTTGAGTGGTCAAAGGAAATACCTCTAGAGCAGATACTCGTCGGGAAAGGAAAAAACTGTATTTATTAGACGTAATAAATACAAGTGACGCATGCTACCTCCTAACCAACCAGAAGGCGAGTATGGAAGTAACTTCACAGCTACTCTATAAAAGGGGCATCTGGACTAGACAATAGAAAAAACGGGTGCCACTACTTTAAGAGCAGTGGGTGTAGTTGCCTCTACCAGCACGTAGAGGCGTCTGCTCGTCCAGTAAGAGCAGCAGCGGCAAGTGTGAGTGATGAAGAAAAAGAAGAAGTTCTGGTAGATGGTGGTGGTTGTCGACAATAGTAGCTTCTGGTAGCTGATGGTGGTTGTTGCCAGTGAAGCATATGGTAACTGCAGGCTGCAGGAGAGCTTCTGGTGGCATCAATGGTCGCAGCCTCTGGCGGCTGCCGAAGACTGTTGAGCAGTAGAAGGCCCCAGCACACGAAGTGAAGGAGCGAGCACTGGAGAAGGAAATCACTCGTGAGCACAGTCATGCACAGACTTTTATAGTCTGACAGATAGGTGTAGCGCCGGGCCACGGTGGGATGTGTGATGTTGCATCATAACGTCCCTCTCGTGTGAGGCTGAGGTGGGGGTAGCTACCCTCTGCCGGCCGCTTGGCTTCATGCATAATCGCCGGCGCTCGGTTTTGCCCCAAGGCGGTTGACAGCTTGTAGGATCTCAGTGCGAGGGAAGGAGGCAGTATACTCGCTGGCTTGCGCAACCTTATCTTCCACATGTTTGGAATCACAGCGCACGGTTGTGGCAATCCAAGACGTACGTGTAATACGTTGGCGTGGCGATCCAAGACGTACGTGTAATACGTTGGCGGGTTTGACTCTCTTGGGTGAAGTATAAATACTCGAGTCAGATGAGTGATAGTTGTCGTAGTATTATACATGAAAGCAGCACGTATCAAAGCACGCACACTACAGATAAACGTTCAAACATGGTCACAACTTCAAACACTGATAAGATATTCCTATTCCACATAGTATCAAAGAAAATAAAATATTACACTCACTCACAAAAGAAAAAGGGAATTAGCAAAATATCCTGTATAATATTATCAAATAACTGCATCGTTACAACTTTAAATGGTAATTAATTAGCACACATTTTTTGCAAAGTTTTTTATGCCAAGCTTTAGCAATGGTCATTGTATGTTGTATCCCGGGTTCGATTTGACGGCCTGTCCGCCTGCCCAGGGCAGGTAAAATCATGTCTGGGCAAGCAGAAAATTTAAGTCACCTGTCTGCTGGACAGGTTTATAATGAGGCACTCATTGGCAGTTTTCTAAAGCTGAGCCAGGCTCAACTACTGCCCTTTTGAGTCACTAGTTGCTGTTCTTATTCCAAGTACTAAGCAAACAGATTGTCACTCCAGGTAGTAAAGAGAGGAAGGGAGATACTACCCTGCTGTGAGATAATCATCTACTGCAAGTGGGAAGAGTGCCAAAGAGTGAAAGAGAGAGAGAGAGAGAGAGAGAAATGCTGCTCCCATTGCACTGTGGCCTGCTGTGACAAGCACTCTAAAGAGATAATCATCTTGGGCTTGTATTGCAGGTCCAGTAATCAATCTCTGGTATCATAATGCTCAGAGAAAGTGTTGACTCTTTCAGCCACTGTACAGAAGATGTGAGGAGGGACAGAAAAGCAGTGAATCAGACAGCGAGTCATGAAAAAGTGATTAATAAATGTTTGTGACTGAAATAAAGAGCATTGCAAATAATTTGTATACAAATTCTAATATATAATACTTTATTTGCTAGTGAGAGACTACAATTTCTATTTTGGGTACAGCGGGCAGGCAGGTTATATGACTGAAACGTGAATTTTTAATGCCACCTGTCCGTTGGACAGGTTAGCTAGATCCTTAAAATCTAACCCTGGTTTTATCTATTTTAATAAAATTCTAATTAAACAACGAAATGAGACCTGTTTGTTGAAGAATGTCAAAGTTATGCTATAGCATTTTCTGAAAATGTTAAAGGATTTAAAAATGTATAATTAAACTAAAATTGACATTTGGATTGTGTGTGAATTATTTATACTGGATTCCGTACAATAACATTTTAGCAAGTTAGTCATTATAAAATATTTGTTGCAAAATTAAATGAAAAAAAATGTTGCATGTGGAGAATTTTCCACAGGTGTCTTGCATACATTTAAATGATAGCGCACTAAATGAACGTTCATCAAATACCCAAAAATTAATCAAAATTGAGAATTTTCCTTTCATTACAACTCTCAGCTACCAAATTTCTTACTGAAATTAAGATGCTGTAATTTTTCGTTTTCGTTTTGGTATACTGAATATTCGCACAACCCTAATTAATCATAATTTATAAGTGACACATACTTTTTGTACACACATTTACAATATTCATTAATTAATTTTTTTCCTATGATTAATACATTGCTGGAATATGAAATTAGCGCACCACAAAGAAGCCATGCGAGAACTACAAAACTAGGCAAGTACCTACTGGGATGCACATGATATCATAACAACCTTGTTTCATGATACCGTGAGGGATCATTTTAGTAAAGTTCTACTGTATGAAATATATGCAACTAATGCTTACACTAATCAAACAAAGTTTTAAGTACACTCTTGTCATTTAATACAAAAATTATAAACTCACAAGTGCAGTGAAGTTTGAAATCTCTTGGCTAGAACAGAACTTCTTAACAAGTTCAAGAAATTTATCGTAGTCTATCCAAGTATGCCATTCACCTTCTATTTTGAACTGTAACATTCAAGACAAGATATAATCAAATTTTGATCAGGAAGAGCCTATAACCAACAGGTAAAAATGACAAAATAGTACAACACCTTTTTGTGAGCAAGAAGAACACAGTTTGAATGTTCATGTTCAGAAGCAATTTCATAGTCTTCTAGCATATCTGCCAGTTTTTGAACAAAACACAGCACTTCTTCATGCCACGGAACATTTTCCATTGTTAAGTTGCTGGCCTTGGAAGTCCCACAGAATGTAACACCCTGTAAAAGTCAATCTCACTGAAGTCAACTGACCAGTTTAGCACATAAAAAGGAACACAAAATACAGCTCCAAGTCCACGGTACAGTCTCACACACAGCAGCACTTCCTCTCTCTCTCACACACACGTGAGGGCAGGAATCATGGCAACTATTGTTTACCTCCCGAGAACGATCCAACACAGGAAATCTACTATGTACAGCTGAAGGTGTACAACATGCACATTGTAAAGGTGTCACCACATGGGGTATGGATGCAGGAATGTCCGGCAAGGAACAAAGGCAAACATGACTGCTTGAAATCACAATTTAATTAATATATTCTCGTACTAAGTGTTCATACTCACGTGAACGGGTATTGTATGTACTGTACGTGTACAAGCTGTTTAACATCCTTCAAAGTAGTCTCCGAGGTTATCCACAGTTCGTTGCCAGCGATGAGGCAGATGGGAAATACCATTGGCTGCATGAGATCAATCAATGTCCGCCAACGTTCGTCAAAATGCTGTGACGAGGTCTGCCTCATCGCTGGCAACGAACCGTGGACAAACCCGGAGACTGCTTTGGAGGATGTTAAACAGCTCATACACATAAAATAAGTACCCATTCAAATGAGTGTATAAAGTTTGTACAAGAATATATCCAAAAAACAGCGGTTTCAAGTAGTCATGTTTGTCTTTGTTCCTTGCCTGACATTCCTGCATCCATACCCATGTGGTGTCACCTTTAAAACATGTATGCTGTACACTTCCAACTTTACCTAGTACATTTTCTGTGTTGGGTCATTTTCAGGAGATAAACAATAGTTGCCCTGACTTCTGAATTAGCCCTTGTGTGTGTATACACATGCACACATGTACACGTATGTGCACACAACACCCACACACAAAAAACACACACACACATATATGTGTCGTGAATTTAATATTTAAATATAACATTTCAATAATCTGCACATTATGCGGGAACAAAAAACAAACACAAAACTATCAGTCATTTTTTTTTTTTTACAGAAAGTAATATTTTTGATAGTCTTTAACTAGTCATGGGTGAGTTTGATTTTTTTTTGCTTAAAATCAAGTTAAGTTGTATGAAACTCAAGTCAAGTCATGATCAGTATAAAATTATCGAATTAAAATTGAGTTTGCTTTATAAATGTAAATGTGTACCTAAGTACACGAGTATAACACCTAGCCATTATAACGTCCTCCATCTATTATAATCACGATTTACCAAGAAAAAAGTTAAGACTAGTTTCTACTAACAAGAATAACTATTTGACTAGTTAAGAGATTCAGAGCACTGTTTTTCCCCTCCCGCTAACAAGAAAATAGATACCATAGGCAGCTGGTGAAGGAAAGGTAATGCCAGTCACATGATGCTGATAGAAAAAAATAAGATAACATTTATAGGAGTGACGTGAAGTGGGAGGGTAGCTTTCATGATGGTATGTCAGCATGCTGCTGGGTGAGTGGACAAGCAGTTCGCATTCAAATTTTTTGTTAATTTTTATACACACATTTTTAAAACTGTAATTACATGAGACAAACATCATTAATGCCAGAGTGACAATGAAAACAAATAATGGTACAGTTCACCACAAAACATTAACCACGTGCAAAATTAAGTAACCTTATTGTGTGTACACGAACCAATGCTGAAAAAGTTAGTTTGTCATGCTCTATTATGACCAATGGCAAAAAAAAAGCTTAAAAAGCCTGCAATTTGTTAAGATTCTTCTTCAATCTATATTAAAACAAAGCATAATACATGGCCACTCACTTTGACCTCAATGAAGTCGGGTCTTCCAATCTGTACAAGTCTGGCATAGCCCTCCAACTCATCAACGTTCCATGCTTTGACAAGTGTGAGACGGTACACAGTCCTCTGACCCTTCTCAGAGAGTGCCTTCAAGCTATCAAGGAATCTCTCCCAGAAGTCCTTGAACAAGGGCCTGTCAATCTTCTTCAGGCTGTCCTTGGAACTGGCATCAACACTTACATACAGCTGTGTGACAGGACTCATATCCCTGAGAACACCACATGACTACCTTATTACACAGTCACTTATTTGTCTTCCATTTGGCATCATTAACCAAATGCTGAAACATTTTCATCTCAGATCTGCTACTAGTGTTAAGAAAAAGTTAACATTAAAAAAACCTAAAATGACAGTAACTAGAAGAAACCTGTTTCCATTCCCGTGCAGACTACAATCTCTTACAAGCACACTTGCAGCTTTAATTTCTCACTGGCCGCAAGTCTCTGAGAAAAGGCATTTTCTTACCTAACTAGGCCAATGAGGAATAAGTTACTCCAACTGAACATGTTTAATTTGCAGGCGGATATTAGGTATGTACTGTAAATATTTAGTCACCAAATCACTAACATCAATCTGATAAGTACTTTCTTGGTTATATATTATATTTGTCCAATATTATGCTATGCTTCTCCCACGTCTAATTATTGTGATATTCAGTGTTGGTAAATTGTTTCTTGTATTGGGTGTGTGTGTAAAACCACACGCACACACACATGCAATGCACGTGCACGCACATGTCTGTCCGTCACCAAAAATCTTCGGACGGGGGGGGGGATTTAAAGGGCTGTGTATTTTTGGGTTCCAAACAAAAATTTTGCATTGGATTTTCGATTTGACAATGGTTATGCCACAAATGGCCTAATAGTTGTCTAGAAATGATGTATAACTTAACTTCTCAAATGGGTTTGAAATTGCTTGCTCTGTGTTACGTATCCTGGAAAAGCCTTAAATGGCACTGTAACAATACTTCAATACAGTAATTCCCGCTTGCCTACCAAGTGGAGAAATCTGGGTAGCTCTTAGCAACATTGAGACCTTGAGAGCCAATGAGGGTGAAGTGAGGCGGGTATGGAGCAGCATCAGATTGAAAGGGCAGGGGAAATGGAAGATCCCTGAGAAAACCTGCCAACCAGTAGCATTGTCCGGCATGAGTCCCACATGCAAAAATCCAGGAACAACTCCGCCAGGAACTCAACCCAATTCGCCTAGGTGGGAGCAGTGTAGTCTAACCAGTACACCACTGTGGCCCCCTCGATCATACATACTCGTGTACCACCCGCCCCTACGTAAAACTAGCAACCCACATTTATAATATCCTCCCAGGAAAACAATACTTTTATACATTCAGAGGGCTACAATTTCCCCAAATGATCAAAAATATCTGTGTGTTCATCACAAAGGGCTATGGGGTAAATTGATAAAAGTAATACATTGTTATTTTAGTAGTGCACTTCCATCATAACTAAACATTTTCGTGCATATTTCTTTGGTTGCAAACAATAAGAAAGAAAAAAATACATTGATCTTATTTCCAGATATGCTACACCAAAAATAAATGTGTGTATGATTGTTTTTCTAAATAATTTTTTTATCACATTTCTAAATGAGTCATTTAATAATATACTGCTCTAAACAACCAGTTGTTATGATTATTAATGGTCCTGCTCCAATAACTTCAGAAGAAAAGTTTTACTGAAACTTGGGAAAGTAAATAATTCACAATTTTTGCAGGAGATATTCAAAGTTCTAATGTGAATAGTTTGTAAATTACTACGTATTTGCATATTGTACATGAATTTAAAAAATATTAGCACACCCCTAGTTATAGTATGGTTTCACTGTTGAAACATGTGAAGAAATGAGCAAAGCGAATATTAGGTGGGACAGATTATGGGTGACACACTCTCAAGCAAGCACTCACCGCATGGCTTTAGGGAACTGGGCGTTGGTGACAAGGAAGGAAGATATGTTATTCAAGTGCAGCAGCTTCACAAATTGGTTGATCTCAGGATACATAATGGGCTCTCCCACCAATGATAGAGCACAGTGCCTTGCCCGCAGGCCCTCCACCAGGCGCTCTGGCTGGACCCCAGGGACTCCTACACAGACAAAACAACATCACTTACGACTCTTCTCAAGTCCAAAACAGAGAAACATAAACAATTGTGTTGTTTCACAAAATATTCATTAAGTAATTATCCATTTCTGGTTCTGCCTGCTATTTTAATAAACTCTAAAACATTATAATTTTTTAAATTGGTTTTCTGCAGCTCAAAAAAACCTCTCCTAAAAAGTAACAGCATTTTCTATCTTCCACTACTAAGAACCCACATTTATGGAAATAAAATAAGGTAATTTCATCACAAAGATTTCACTATTTTGGAAGGGAAAAAAAATTATTTTACTCAAATAAATGTTATAGGAAATAATGCATGCATTATTATTAGAGAGGGATTGAACATTCAAATTGCAAACTGAACTCGTTTGTTCCGTTTAGTTTGAAATTGATCGCGAAGTAAAATATTGGTTACAGTTCAGTTCAAAAAACTTACAGTTCGTGTTCGGTTCAGCAATTTGCCAGAAACTAACATATGTAACTAAATTACTTTACATCAAAATTGAAAAATAACAAACACTGAACACAACACAACAAAAAATCACCTATAAAATATTATTTTTATACATTTTTTTGTAGCAGTGATGGCAGCATTGTATCTTTAACTCTATGGTGTGTAAAACTAGGTGCTTTGCCTTAATAACTTACTGTGTTTTTAATTTATAAATAACTGAACACAAAATAAGAGATTTGCACGAGTTTTTGAAAAATGACTATTTCAAGTAACATATTTCATGTTGCTAATTTTTGGTTTTCACACTTCTAAAATTACTACAAGGGTACATTTATCAGTGTTTTAATGCATTATCGTATCAATAAAATCTATAAAAACTAAAAATTGATGCCTGACACAATCTGGGTCAGGGTGATTATACTCGTAGTCAAAAACAGGATACTCTGTTAGTGCTGGCAACGAGCACTAAGGGTGGTTCTGGCTGATTCTACTTGCATACAACATGCCATCCTGATTATTAACATGGTTAGTGTTTGCTGGCGGCTGGGTACTAAGTCTACGACGGCCTTCGCTACTGGCCAAGGTCTTGGCTTAGAGGCCTGCGGTTTACATTCAATGACCTTCGGTCAGCTGAGAGATGGGGCAGGTTTACTGGCTGCACTCTGTTTGCTGGAGTTATTACTGCTGTGCCAAGAACTGCTGCTGCTCCACGGGCTGCTCGACATTCTCTGTGGGCTCGGAAAGCGGTGAATCAAGAACCAAGCGCATGCAAGGCCGACTAGTACCCTTTCTACTCGATGAATGGCCGCTATCACTAAGTGCAGTCTTCTGCTCTCTGGAACCTTCCGGGGAGTCTGAAAAAAATAATCAGGGAGCTTGGGAGTTAAGCCTCACCGAATGGTGGGCGGCTTGAGCTCGTTTCCATGGGGTTAATTGGCAGAGTGGTGGAGCTATCTGTCTAACTGGTAATGTGTGTCACAAGAGCCGATGATCAACTGATGATTCCAGCCTCTGCATGGGATTATATTCTACTTCGACTGAGGGCTTGCCAGCCCGGTGATGGGGGGTGCCATGCGCATGCATCTTAGGCAAAGCTAAGGGCGGCCATTGTTGGCATGCTACATCTCTCGGTGCACCCTGGAACTTCTTTGGGGTGTAGCGACAAGCCGATCTGTGATAATCGATTGTTGACATATTCTCAAGGGGAGGTAGCACTTTGCGTGGCTTACTGGCTGGCGGCATTGTTAAAACGTAGAATTCTGACACGTCTGTAATTTATCTCCGGTACAGGGAAAATCCTGTAGGTGCTCCGGTAGAAATTCTATGCTTCCAAACCCCGTTCATTATAGATGAAGCGAAGTTGTTTATTCTTAGTAGCCAGTAAGCATCACACGTCATAATATATATAAAAGTACAGGAATTCAAGTATTCATAGTGGTGCTTGTGACAGGCACACACACAAAGAAGGATGACACATTTTCCACGCGGTTGTGCAATCACGACGTTTCACTGGCTAAGCCAGCTTAATCAGGCGGCGAGTTGTAGGACACTGCCTGAAAGTTAACAATAAGTTACCTAATTTTGTACCTTTTTTTTCCAATAGAAAAAATTTGTCTATTACCAAGAGGTGCTAACCATTTGTGAAAGCTATCAGTAATATTTTGTTTAAAAAATTCCTAGTTTTCATTAATTTTCTGTAGGGACTATATTCATTTGTATGTTCTCAACAAAATCATACACACATTTGCAGCACTACAAAAACTGTAAATGTAAACTAAAGAATGTTAATTCTCATTCACTACAGCTGTGGTTTTTAATTTTGAATTAGTACAAATAGTTTTTAACTGGCCCGGTCGAACTGCTGTCACAAGTTGTGACTGTTGTTGATGGCTGCTGTGGTTGCCAGAGAAGCTGGATGGTTCGGTGGTGCTATGCCTGCCGAAGTTGCTGTAGACCTTGATGGGGATGGAACTCTGGTTCCCCCGAACCAGGAGTTAAACAATACCCAAGGGGACCTCCTGTCCTCTGTGGATTGCTACAATTGGGTGAGGCATCCCTGGCATCTTCTGCGGGGCTGTAAACAGACGACGGGAGGGAGCAGGGAGGTGAGGCTTCTCCAGTTGACGGACAGTGTGAGCTCAGTCCCGGGGTTATTATGGCAGAATGCCTAAGAGACTGGGGTGAAGCTCCAGGTAGATTTGTAGGCTGCCGCTGCTTTTCTCTCCTGCAACAACTCCTTACCTCTTTTGGTATAAGACATGGAGGGGTACTACTACCGACCTCGTGAAAGGGGAGCAGGCAACACTAGTCCCTAGCTATAGGGTTTCGCCACAACCGAGCTGACACAGAGCCGTTCCCTATCCCTAACCGGTGACACAAACGGCATGGTGGTTGGAAAGGCAAGCTTTCTCTGAGTTGTCTGACAACTGTGGGTGTAGGTTCAAAGGTGGTTAGACCTCCATGTCCAGTAAATCAGAAGTAAGAGAGAACTAGTGTTTTACTCCTGAGAGGAATAGATGCGGTGGCCCGTAGCTGACCGGAAGTACTAAACTACGCAAATGCAAGTTGAAGGGGACCTGATTCTAGACTGGAAGGTAGATTCGACTAGGTAGCTAGATAACTGATCCATCTATTCTGTACCGTGTCCTGAAGGGACTTAGAGGGCCCACTTCCTGAAGGGTAGTGGGATGTGCCATTACCAGTGGTAAACGGCAAGGGGGGCATACGACTTCTCCGGAGTCTGCTGGTGGAGATTCTCTGGTAGGTCTGGAAGGCATTGGGGTTGCTGCTGAAGAGCTTTTTGTTGCCTGGGAGACATTAAGGTCAACAGAGAGCTCTAGTACCCGGAGTGGTAGAGCGAACTGTCGGAGCTGACTGGCCCTGACGAAAGCTGGCGAACAACTGACGTATCTGGGCCGTGCGCAGGTATAAGTATCTACCAGCCCGCCCTCGTCCGAGCTATGGGTGGTCAAGTCGTCTGCTAGAGGCAGACCCAAGGGTTGTCTGCTAGTGACATCGACTGTGTGACTGGAGCGGTGGTGGCGCCATCCTTCGGCATGCTCTTCAGCTACTTGATTGTAGAGGGTGGTTTTGGTCGCTGGCTCACTCATCTTCTGAGGTGGGGGAGGTGGGCTTTCTGACCATGTACAAACAGTACAAAACTGACATGTCAGATTAGTCCCCGCGACAAGGGACGTAACCTGTAGGCACTCTGGTAGTTGTAGTACTGGTTCAGACCGCGCCTGGTGCGCCAAGGAGATACGGTACCCACAGACGAGACGACGTTTGCATATGGGTCAGTAAAGCATCACGCTCCAATTCAAATAGGCCTATCTTGATTGAGTCATAGATTACTTCACAATATAAAAGTCCAATACAAAAACATGTAATTTTCACCCTCGTCAATTTCACAGTTTTTTGCAGTCAATATTAAAAAATTGCTATTTACAAAGGATTGTATGTCATTCATTGGTTTTCTTAAATTTTACATTATTGTAGTTTGTGCTTATAGCAAATATATTGTGTGTATCAAATCCTAAGAAATGTATCTGGCACATTACATGTCTCACATTTAATAGTCTTGGTTTTGAATTCACAATATCCCTTTTAAAACAATTAGCCAGTAAACTGGCAGTGTCACAGAACATAAATGCAAGTCATTCTAATGTCTTGACTCTCAACGTCTTGTTCAATATTCTCGAATCTCATCATCAAAAATTGATTTGGCTGCAACTACCCCTGTAAATTTCTCAAAACAAAGCTGTTTTCACCACCACACATAATTAAATATTTAGATTTTTTCTTTCTTTCTTTTCTTCCAAACTTTGATTTATTTAAAGCAAATATGAGAAATTACATTAATATTATTCCAGGAATATCTTATTGTTTACAGATGGATGTGTGAGCTCTCACAGACACCAAACTTAACACACCTCTTCCATCACATTATAAAATTCAGCTAGGTATACTGTGACAATAACTTTCAATTTGAACCAACCTTGACATCCCTGCATTTAAGAAGTTGACATACAAACACATTGATGACGAGGGAGAAGATTTTACAAGTAATAAGGACTGACTCTTTAAATTTAAATTGTATACATACAAGAGTAAAACTACACACACATTTTACATTAACATGTGATAAAAAGGGAGAGGGGAGCAGGGAGACAGGGAGCGGAGGGGGAAAGACAGGGAGGAAAGCAAAGAGAAAGAGAGGAGGCAGAGACAGGAAGTAGGGGGGACAAAGAGACCGGGAGGGGATCGGAGTCAGAGGTGGGAAGAGAGAATGAGGGGAGAGAGACAGGGAGGGAGAGAGTGAGAGTGAGAGATGGGGAGAGAGTGAGAGATGGGGAGAGAGAGAGGGAGGGAGAGAGAGTGAGAGATGAAGAGAGGGGGGGGGGGAGAAACACAGGTGGATACAGGGAGGAGGGCAGTGACACTGTATGGGGATGGAGGGAGGGAACCAGAGAGCGAAGGGGTTGAAACAGTGAGGGGAGGAGACTGGCAGAGAGAGAGCTAAAAGAAACAGAGAGGGGGAAAAGACACTTGAGGGGGGGGGGGGGGGGGGGTAAAACACAGTGAAGGGGGGGGGGGGGTTGATGGGAAGAGGGGTAGATGGAGAGGGGGCAGAGACAGAGAGGGGGTAGATATGAAGAGGAGGTAGAGTTGGAGGATGGGGGTAGTAGAGATGGAGAGGGGGTAGAACTGGTGAGGGGAGGGTTAGAGATGGGAGACAAAGGGAGACAGGGTTAGACAGAGTGATAAAGAGAAGAGAGAGGGTGGAAAGCTGGGGGGAGAGAGGGGATACATATCGGAAGACAGAGTAGGGAGAGAGGGGGTGGAGCATCAGGGAGAGGTTAGAGGCTGAAAGGGGGGAAGGCAGGGAGGGAGCAGTCAGGGGGGTGATGGAGGGGGTGAGAAAAGAGAGAAAGGAAAGACAAAGAGAAGGGATGAGAGAGATGGGAAGAAGAGAACGGAAGAGAGAGAGAGATAGGAAGAGACAGAGAGATAGGAAGAGACAGGATGCAAGGATGCTACACTGGTAGTGAGGTAACCAATTCCTCTCTCATCAGGTGCGTAAGGGGAGGGAGCAAGGTCACACTTGACTGTCCAACTTGCCTATTCCATCAGCAGAACTGGAGATCACCATGCCCCAGTGATGATAAACAGCAGTGTGCTTAACGTATTTCACACACCAATTTCTTAGACGTTTGCATAAACAACCAGCTTAAATATGACCTGTGTGTTAAATCTTAAGTGACAGGAACAAAATATTTTTTGAGAGATGCAACATTCAATAAACGATATAAACTGATAATTTTACCATTATTTGTAAAGGGATTTTGATGCAATCACTAAAGATTTATGGTGGATTTAGTTTTTCAGTACATGCATTTTCTGTATAAGTTTCTTCGATGCTAATGTAAAGCAAAGGCCACTCAAAAATAATTAGTTTATATTTATAAATTAATTAATTTTTGCTGAAGCTTTGATGGCTTTTCTTATGTAGGTATACAGGCACCTTCATATTCTGCTAGGTAGCATCATTAACAAAACAAAGAATTCCAACATTTTTCATTTTATCATGCTCGCCAGTGCTGTCTACCCGGCACTGATAAATACACCACTCTAGCCCCTCCTCATTTGCATGTACACAACTACAACCTGAGAATATATAAACCCACTTCACATGGGGTACTAAACTGAGATTTTTTCTTCTAAATCCTTGCTTTCACAAGAAGGTTTTTATTTTAACACATCAGTTCATGATAAAATGTTATTTGCTAGAAAACAGTCTGTGCAGGGAAGGCCAGGCTTAATCAATGGGTGGTGAATCAGTTCACTGAATTAAATTTCTAGAGTTTAGCTCTACCTTTAAACTGATTGATCATTTTGTAGTGATTTTCAAGAGCTCCGGCCAGAATGTCCTCAGGTTTGTCCATCTTCCAACGCCAATCTGTTCCAACAGGGTTCGAATGGTGACGCCAGCAGAAAACACACTTGTTGGCACAGGCCAGGCTGGGTGTAGCCTCCATGCAGCGGTGACTTTCTATACCGTAAAATGTGTGCTTGTAACAGCCACCCCTTCCCCGCAGCATTGACTGCAACAACATCCAAGCGCATTCACACACAATTCTGACAACAAACCTGTCTTGGCATTCAATTCCTCACAGGAAACATACTCAGGGTCTCCAGCAATCAAGGATAACAAATTTCTCTGACTTTCCCAGTAGAAAATGAAAACTTCCCAGATTAATGTAAACAAAAATACAATACATAATATACAAATACCTTATGTACACTTGGGAGAATTTTTAAAGCTCTGTCTGTAACCTGAGCATTCTCAAGCCAGTGAATTGAACAGACCTTCAGAAGAAACAATAATGAAATTATGGATACAAAATCAGCTTTCCAGGCAGGTCCACAATACCACAAGATAAGCTAAGCTCTCAAAAATTCCATAACTTTCCAATCTGAGCTTTTAACGCCACCTTTAAAACACATTGATATGTGTGCAGCCCACAACTGCCAATGTCAAGCAAACTGCCAGTATCTTGGTTGTCTTCTGCCATCTGCTTCATAAAATCGGCTAAAATCTTTTTTGTTGATACTGGGACCATCCACAGAAATCTGTACAATTTTCTCTAAATTAATGTTCGCCAAAGATGTCTTAAATGATTGTCACAAATCAATTACAGTTGTAAGGCCAAGAAATGGAGAATTGTATTATAGTGTAGCAATTAATTTAGTTTCCTTGTCCCAGAATCCGATGTAATTATCAAATTGTTGCAATTCAGCAATTTTGTTTACACTTTCATTAAAAGCTACAATACAATCACAGTCGACAAAAACACCAGTATTTAAAATTTTGTTTTGGAAGTACGGTGTATGACCTGACAGATTTTGTATTGTAATTTTTTTTTGCAACTGCATTCCTGCTGATATTTCACTATCTGGAAACATTGTTTTAAATAAACACACACTAATAGCAGCAAGAGAAGCATGATGCATTACGACATGCAAACACTACAATTTTGACTTTCGCTGTCTTTGCTTAAATGTGTTTTGACATCCTGAGAACTTTTAAATCGGGGTCTGCGAGGCACATCACAATTCTGTGATGAGTGGTTTGGAGAGGTTTTGATGTTGCCTGAAGGTATGAATTTTTCATCCCAATGTTGGGAAATTCATCTTTCAGGATCTGGACGAAAGATATTATGATGATATTGTTTTTTAGGAATATTGTCATGAGTAACATTGCAACAATTTTATAAAGAGATTATGCGAAGGTATGTCAGTTCGTTTGCCAGTAAAGGGGAGTTTGGGTACGGTTGTGACTTGGAAGAAACCTATTTGGTTTGTGTCCAAAGACCCTCCACCTGATAAGGATTGGTTCTGTAACCATGTTACTATTGTAGAAGCAGATCACCCTTTTTGGGAATCAGAAGGAAGGCCTACAATAAAGAGTGAGCGTTTTGATGAAAATGAAATAATAAGTGTTTCTTGTGGCAGTTCAGATTCAAGCATGAGTTTGACTTAATTGTTACAGGGGTCTGCACCGATAGTTTTCATAGATGATGAGGCAGGGTCTTTTGGGTTGCCATGTCTGTTGGCTTCCCCTATAGCTGCTGCCAGCCCATGTGAGGAAATATCCAAAAGTGTGTTGGACCAAAATTTAGGCTGGAGTAGCGATTCAGATTTTGAGGCTTTTTCTTTGAATTTAGTTGTGGACACCTGAAATTCAGCAACAGGCACAGATCGAAAACAGATTCTAATGGGGCTTAAGGAAATGGGTAATGTTACATTAATTTTGAGCTTAAGAGTTTCCTAAATACATTTCCTAACTTTTAAAGTTATTTACGTTTCGACATGTTGCTATGGCATAGTTGTCTGAAGGTAAAATACGGCCATGGAAGCAGGTGGCTTTGATAGCCATAGGTAACGCTTGATTATTCTCAAAATATGGTACTCTGTAGACAAATTTGTGGTGTAGTCCCCATAAATATAGCACACTAGTTTGGAAACTATGATCTCGTCTACTTATTTTACAACATAATATGTGGTACTTAGGCCTACAGTACTATATGCACAGCACATAACAGTTGAAGCACATTATTATTACCATCTGCTAGAAGTGCCACCTGCAGTGAGTAACCCATGACGTACATAGCTTGACATGGGCTCGGGAAGCGGGTATATATGACAGACAGACTGGCTGTACACAGTGTACTCCCCTTTCTGACAGATTGCCTCAATAGCTGTATGTTCTATAACAGGTAGCTTTGTTGGCGGTTCAAATGAATGAGTTGGGAGGTGTCACTAATAACTATGGTGGTTTTAACTGGTGTCAAAGTAATAATTCTCTTATAGCTGCCTGCATGGCACTGCCCGCTGGGTTATGAGAGGTCCAGAAGGGACACCGCATGACCTGCTATGAAGAGAGAACTGGTGGGTTACCGGAGAAGGTGGGTGGTAGAAGCGGGCAATGTATTCGGAAGCCTCTGGAAGATGTAGACCAGCAGCGGCAGAATCTCGAGGTAAGCTGCTGGCAGTTGCTGCAAAGTGGAGTGTCTCTGGTGCAGTCTTCTGAAACACATTTGCTAAGAGGCCTAGCAGTCAGCATCCTTATGAAAGTTCTCCGGCCTTTGCTAGCTGGGAGAGAGAGGGTCGGCAACAACTTACCCTCACTGCTACCCTTCGGCCTTTGCACGCTGGAAAGTGCAGCAACTGCTCTGAGTCAGGATTGTGTTGACTCTTTTATACTAAATTTCCACGCTTGATGGCCCTCAATGGAGTGAAAAGGGGGGGGGGGGGGGGACTACCTATCTCTGCAGGGGTTGAATATTCATGCTCTGAAGTGGGCTTTCTTTCCTTATCGCCTTGGCTGGAGGCATTGCCACTCATCGCCTCGGTGAGAGGGTCTGGAGGCTGTGCTCTGCTGGAGTAGACTGGGTGCTACTCTCCAATGGCAAACCAAAGCACTAGCTTGACCTTCCTGGAGGGTGCCAATGTCTCAGCCAACAGTAAAATCCCATGATGGGAGTAGGGCGACAGCTTCTTGGAGTTACTTGGTGAACAGAACAATTTTAAGCTCACGTGTCTGTAGTCTCTCTTGAAGTGCACCAACATATCATGTAGGCACGTGTCCAGTTGTAATGTTGAGGAGTGACGACTTGCCCCTGAATGAGCGGCGTGCTCGAAGATGGGGCGAAGTCGGAGAGTAGAGTGCGCATTCCCAATGTGCAAAATGTTACACACATCAGTGGTAAAGGTGTATCATGAGTGGACGAATGGCACTATTAGGAATAACCGTTGTGGGAACTGCAGGGTTGCACACACCATTGATGTCAGACGTGAACATCGACTACGACGGTGCATGAAAGCCAACCGACAGGCGACAGTGGAACAGCTAACCATCAAAATGAACCAGGGGGCATCCAGATATGTCTCTAACTCAACAGTTCAGCCAACTCTTCTGCAAATGGGGCTCTGAGGAGTAGACGGAGGGGGACTGCATCCATGCTAACACAGGCACATCAATGAAAAAACTGGAATTTGCTTCACAGTATGGTGACTGGACTGCAGCTGATTGATAACAGGTAGCCTTCTCCGACGAGTCATGGTTTCAGCTGCATAGAACGGATGGACATCAGTGTGTCCAGCAAGAAACGTCAGAGAACCGACACCCTGCATCCACTACTTGATGAATACAAAACAGTGGGGGAAATGTTATGATTGATCTTCCCACACTATAATGCGCCTTGCCACGTGGCTAGCACTGTCCACACGATCAAGACTTCAAAGATCTTCCCTGGTTTCCAAACAGCCCCAATCTTAATCCAACTGAATATCTGTGGGACCATCTCCTTGATCGTTGTGTTTGCCGTCTGTCTCCTCTGCCACACACCCTTCAACAGTTGTGGGATGCACTGCAGACAGCATGGCTCCAGATACCTGTGCAGACCCATCAGTACCTGACTAAGTCACTGCCAGCTTGTCTAGCTGCTGTCCGTAATGCGAAGGGGAGTTACTCTGGATTCTAACAGATGGTCAGAATAATGTGATTCAACTGTGAATATGGTAGTTATAGACACACTAGTTCACAGGAGAAGTGTGGCGCAACACGTAATTGGCATAAAGTACACCAATTTAAATTGAGCTGCTGCTGTAAACCAGCAAAACTGGCATGCTTTCGTTAAAACTTACAGAACAACATTATAAGTAGGCAATAACTTTGGTGATTTCCTGACTTTTAATAAAAATTTCTAACATTTTTACGACCACCAAATTTCCCTCACTTTCCCAGGTTTTCCCAGTGTTGGACACCCCGAAACTACCTACTCTGAATCCCTATCTACTTGTTAAGTAATAATATTTTATGCTTGATTACTAATCTGCTATATTAACTCAATCTCATGGTTACCATATCTCTAAATAATAATATGTTAATTTTATGTGTATTACGTTAAAAATGTAAATTTTTTTTTAGGTAAAAACTTAAAAAGTTTACCATGACGCATGATGCTCCGCAACTATGTTCCACACTCAACTCCACCTCATCTAAACGTAGTTTCATTTAGACTTAGGCAAGTTGCAAACAGTACTAGAAGAGGTTGGTCATATGCCTACAGGATACACCCTTGCACCGAGGAATGACATTACAGACACTGTACTGCTCATCCTCATTTAACATCTCAACCACCCCCTCCCCATCGAAGAGAGACTGTACTATCGGCCAAACCACCAAATCCACCACCCAACCTTGCATAGTTCTACAGCGTGCCAAGGGAGGGCACCACCAGTGATAAGGGATGAATACCACAGCATCCGCAGAATCATCATCAGCAGAAAATGCTAGCAGACAACGCAAGGGGGCCGAGTCTATCACCACCCACAACCCTTGCCGCGAAGGACCAGCAGTCAAGCATATGTAAGCCCATGCGCGGCCTGAGAAGGGTAGTCCATGCTCCTCCATCGCCCAGTCTTGGGCTAAAGGAAACTACCAGCAGCTTGCTCTCACGTACACCCTGCTTCTTCCACCGAGCTCTTTAGCGCCGGAAGAAGACAACTCCTGCAGCCTTGCTCTCACAGAAACCTCTTCAGCACCTAAGGCAATACCCTCAAGACCTTCCGGAGACTCAACACCACAGCTTCCAAAGATGTCGATAACCTCAGCCTTACCCTCACCGGTAGTGATTGTCGATGGTCTCTTCAGGACAACCACACCTCTGCCTTACCTGATGGTAACAGCAAGAACTTACACTATCCCTCTGGCTGTGGTCACCAACGGTCCCTTCAGGACAACCAGGCAGATTAGTTAGGTCCAGTTGTAATTAACTACCTAGACGTAATCACCATCATTAGGTCAGGACCAGGTCTCCTTCACCTGGCAGTGCGTAGGTTAACTTCTGTTTCAACTCAAGATTAATTAGGAGATATTCGAGTACTCACAGTGCAGTACTCGTTTACACGCACACATGCAAAGTAGGACGACATATTTTCCACGCGGTTGCGTGATCGCAACGTTTCGCTGGCTAAGCCAGCTTCATCAGGCCCTGCTTCTTCCACCGAGCTCTTTAGCGCCGGAAGAAGACAACTCCTGCAGCCTTGCTCTACCAGAAACCTCTTCAGCACCTAAGGCAATACCCTCAAGACCTTCCGGAGACTCAACACCACAGCTTCCAAAGATGTCGATAACCTCAGCCTTACCCTCACCGGTAGTGATTGTCGATGGTCTCTTCAGGACAACCACACCTCTGCCTTACCTGATGGTAACAGCAAGAACTTACACTATCCCTCTGGCTGTGGTCACCAACGGTCCCTTCAGGACAACCAGGCAGATTAGTTAGGTCCAGTTGTAATTAACTACCTAGACGTAATCACCATCATTAGGTCAGGACCAGGTCTCCTTCACCTGGCAGTGCGTAGGTTAACTTCTGTTTCAACTCAAGATTAATTAGGAGATATTCGAGTACTCACAGTGCAGTACTCGTTTACACGCACACATGCAAAGTAGGACGACATATTTTCCACGCGGTTGCGTGATCGCAACGTTTCGCTGGCTAAGCCAGCTTCATCAGGTGGCAAGTTGTAGAACACTGCAGTATGGTGGATCGGTGCTGCTAATGGTAAACCTAGCGGCCGGGTGGCAGACTAAGGAGCAGCGGGAAAATTGAAAAATTGCAGGTATAGCCGATGAGTGTGGTATCCAAGGTCAACAACTCTGATATACCACTGGTGGTCCCAATCTTGAACGCCTAAGTAAACTCAGAAACATTCTCCACTCTGGATACAAAATTCTGGTTTTCTCACCACAAACACAAGACCTGCTCTCCAAACCGCCCAGAGTGGTCTTCTATATATATATATTTCGTCCATAGTTGCAGCCCAATACAAATGCCAACCAAACTATCACCCCCAAAGGATCCCCCCATGCAATAACTCATGCTGTGGTGGCACTTGTGCCATCCACCAACTTTCAACTTCTTTCAATCGCAGACTCACTAGCCACACATATCCCATCCAAGGCAACAACTGTGCAACACAGTGCCAACGTTGTAATGCAGAATATGTCGGCCTCACCACCAACACACTCAGGCAGAGAATGTATGGCCACAAAGCAGACACCAAACAAGCCATAGTTGGTCACATCAATAACCTACAGGACAAACCAGTTGCAGCACATGCAGCATCACACAAAAGAATTTGATTCCTGCTACAAAACAAGAGTTGTGAGAGCCCTACCACCTTCAAGCAATAGCGCAGAACTCAGACACTGGGAATTAGCTCACCAATTTTAAACCACAGCCAGGCAGCCACCTGGCCTCAACATAAGATAATCACAGCTCCTTACCATACAAATATGATATAACTGCAATCTTTCAATTTTCCCGCCCCACCCTAGTTCGCCACACGCCCGCTAGGTTTACTACTAAAAGCACCCTTCCACTATTCTGCAGTGTGCTACGACACTCGCTGCCTGATGAAGCTGGCTTAGCCAGTGAAACGTCAATATTGCACAACATGTGTCATGCTAGTTTGTATGTGTGTGTGTGTGCCTGTTGAGTACTACACTGTAAGTACTCAAATTCCTATCTTTTTAAATAATTTTGGTAGTCTAGTGGCTTACTTGGAATATTAATTAGGAGGTAGTACGGGCCACCGTGTATGTTCTCTTGGAATATATACATGTTCTTATATTACTTCTGAGTTCTAGTTTCTTTGTGTAAATGTGTTAACCCCACATAGTTTTCAACCCATCAGAGTGAAGCCGGGGACCATGTCCAATAAAGCAATAGTAAACACACACATTAGAAGGCCAGTGATGCTGTGCCCTCCTCTGGGTATACTAAAGTCACCACCCCTAGCAAGACCTCCCCCGGGTGGCTAGCCGGTCAGGCCAACCTATACTCCACCAATGCTCTAAAAAAGGCAGGAAGGGCGTAAGAGTTGGTTCTGGAGCACTGATCTATGTAGCTACCACAACCAGATGTCACAGACACACAACTGGAGGAAACCCGTCGCTCTGTCCACCTCTCTACATGGGGCCAGACGAAAGGGGCACAGGATTCGACTCTTGTCCGTACGGCTGTGGCCTTGGAAGTACACAGTAGCCAGGAACCTACAGTGTCTTCTTCACTCTTGCGAGACCGGAAGTTGTACCTTTTTTCCTATTCCATACTCCCAGAAGGGTGGTGCTCTGCAGAGGAATAGAAGGGCAGCTTACGCCTCCAAGCTTATAGAGAATTCTAACCAAACTCCACTGTCTGCACTTTCCAGCACATCACTGCAGGCAGAGCTCTTGCAGCCCGCCCACTGGAGAGGCCTCAACTCCCAGTTCCACCCCGCGTCTATTTCTGAAGCTCGTCAGGACACACTTCCCCACACCCCATAGTTGAAGCAATCCGCAGAGGGGAGGACGTCCCTCTGGGTCTCAACAACCCGTGGTTTGGGGGCAACCCATCCCGGGCTCAAACTAGCAACTGCTCTACAGCACCAGGTAGCAGCTTCACCAGCCGCAGCCTCCCCGACTAGCAGGCAAACCTGTGGCAGTGAGCACTCCACACCTTCAAACTGTGAAAGCAGTTGGAGATTTTGTACCTTGCAGACAAGCTTCCATCCAGCTCTCTATACCAGACGAGATCCAGCTAGTAAAAAATAATCATCACAAAGTACAGGTCATACTATCTTGTGTCACTGGCGGAACGAACAAAACTAAAATTGACCTCGGTGACCTCCTCACATTCACAGGTGTCACGTAACTAAGATTCACTTGTCACCTACCATACGCCATCGTGTATCAACCTTATCACAGCAAATTCGTAAGTCTACATCCAGGACCTGGAGAACTTGTAAGTCAGGTGTTCTACTGAAGCAGTATAATAAAATGGGAGAACTCAATATGTACACAGATGAACCAAACACACAGTGTACTTAACCGTACCTTGGTCCATCGGCAAAGCTTGACGGCGGAGTGTGAGCCAATGAGCTTGTAGCCCTGCTTGGAGAGAGACTGGCGCAGCAAAGGAGTGATCATGTCGCGAGTGTTAAGCTCAGCCTCCTCCTCCTGACGCTGGGAGCGAGCCAACAGCAGGCCGGTCGTGTAGCTGCCTAGCTCCTCCAAGTCCAGAACAGGGCTGGGTGGCTCCCCCTTGCTACTGTCCGAGTCGCAGTCCTCTGCCTCACTCTGCGACGAGCACGAGGACGCCTGTCACCACACACCACCACCACTCTAGCATTACACACGCTACCTCCAGAGAAACCAGCTCACCAGCAGCCCTACAAACACAAGAATTACAACTGTGTATCACAATTAACTTAAATTAGCCTATTGCTAAATAGATCATGTAAACAAAACAAATCTTATATAAAATTCAGTTTTTTTTTATTATGCAGCAACCATTTGGTTTGTGTATTTTTGGTACTTTACAGCCTCTGTGCTTTTGTACAAGGAAGTTGTGCTCCATTGAAAAATTATAGTACCAAGTATTTATTGATAAGTGCAAGAAAAATAATAAAACTAAGGTAAAATTAAAATAACAGAAAAGACTGGCAAAATGCCTGTACACTGTTCAATATTACTGCAACAAAAATCCACAACATAAGTAACTACAATTGTAAGATTTTTATTACAAATAAAAGGAACATAGTCTTTACATAATAAAACTTACAGGTGTACTGATTTGAATCAGTTTCTGCCAAATTTGCCAATGTTGGCTGAATCGATGCTTCTACAGAGGTACGAAAATTTGATAATTTTCCATTAATTGGACAAATACAAAATGTAGTGGGCAGTTCCCCCGAGTTATTTTTCAGTGCCTTGTCTTTGTGAAAACATGAAAATTTTTACAAGTGTATTCTAGGAAAGGAAAGCCTCGGTAAAAAATGTCCAACTTTCCATGTTTTTCAAAAAAAGTTTGCAGAAACACAGGACGGTGTAGGGGGGCTGTTGGTCTGTGAAACCAGCCCTTAACAAAAGGTTGACACTACTTGCTCTGTGATACACAGAATGATTCATAGGGTTTGCGAGTTACCTCTCTGGCGCAGACTATGGGCGCCTTGGGTGTTGAGAGTTGAAACCTAGAGTAATGCTTTGTCTGCTTGTCTCTGCTCTATTTTCCTGTGCCGCCATAAGGGCGAATCTTTGGGGGTAATTTGGAGGCTGATTATATTCTGTCTTACCACGGTGACAGTTGTGCTCTGCGGCGGGGAAGGGGGAAGTTGTGTCACGGTCCTTCCCAGGGGGGAGAGGTGGGTCTGCAACTGATGGCAGCTGCGATGTAGGTGGTATCTCCACGTGGTGGTCCCTCCTTCTGTTACAGTCCCCCTCCCCGAAAGAACAGGGTGGGGGGGAAGAAAATAATTACCAGCGATCGACTAAATGGAGTTCACAAATAAACAAGCCAGTCAAGTTGTGGGTTAGATAACATGATTTTATTCGGCGTTAAAACACACACACTGCCCGAGTCTGTACCCAACAAGTTAGGGGCCTTAAGGGCTGAATTTAATACCAACGTTACTAGATGCGTAAACCCACTGACGATCCTGAGAGTTAAGGACATTAGGCGTCGGACACCCAAGTACTCAAGATGCCCCTTGAGCGACGAATGCCGGCACTGAGCTGTTTGCGGCTCCTGCTGGGATTGCTCCGGCGGCAGGTTGAGGTTAGGTCAGCTGGGTGGACCTTCACGGGCTCTCGTTGGCGTGGTGGTCTCTGGTGATGGCTTCCTTCAGCTCTTGGACTTGTTCAGTGCTGGCGGTGGGGCTGGAACGAGGGCTCCAATAGACGACCTCTCCCTTGAGGTCGTCGCATCAACTAACATTTAGATGGTGTGTTGCCACATATATCTCTTAAGTCAAGCTTCATAAGCTGCCGCCATGAGTGCTGAGTGCAGCCCCTTCCTTACTCTGCTGCTGCGTGGTTGTGTATGCTCGCTGCTGGGCCATCTGGCTTCGTTGTAATGCACCTTGCAGGGTTAATAGATTGCGGCGGGTTGCATCGCTGCCCGCTCAGGCGCGTAACATACAGACTCGTATGCTATTCTCTCACCAGGAGTGCTGGTATGCAATGGCAGGGGTATGACAGTAGTACTTTAGAATAAAAGCAGTATGCGGCATGCATCAAGCTGATGGCTAAGGGGTAAGAGAAGGGTAACATCAGCATGATCATAATGGAAATTTCATGTCTAAATAAATTGTTGTATTGTCTTTGCCATTCTTTTCTTAACACAATTGACAATTTTAAGTTTATCACGTACAGAATGTGATATTTTCTGTGAAATAGCACACCAACCCATACAGCAAACCAAGTCTTGACAACTGGATGGAGATCAACGTTGCATGTAGTTCTTGATAGCATGCATCAGTCGTTTATTTTGGCCCCTCCAAAAACACTCAAGTAAGTTAATAAGCTTTAAATTAAATTATCTATTTCACCTATAAAATGCTTTTTCACAGGTTATTAAGATTATAAAGTGCTGTACATGTGTAAATTTGGTATATCAGTTTTGGATATTATTTTAAGAGGAGTGTAGATGTAAAGTTCCACTTCTATTGTTAATATAGTGTTCCCTTCAGATTTATTATAACAAGGTTGTAGGTCCTACTGTATTTATGAGTTCATTAGTAACATTTTCATTAAAAAAATTAATTCTGTGACGTGTCAATTTCAACTCTAGCTGGTCACAAAAAATTATTTTAATACCAAACCTAATGAGTATAGGCTGTTCACAGTAAAGTAAGCACTTTTGAAAGCCCTCTCATTTGGAATAAAAGTCAATAAATATATTTTATTATAGGCTTAGAAGTTAACTTCCGAGTGCAGTGGAATACACAATCTGTGTTTATTACTTATATTAGAATATTAATTTAAAAAGGTGGTTAAAGGATAAAAAATGACTGAAAGAAAAAAGGAACTAGAGCCTCAAAAGTGTTCACTTTACTGTGAACAGTCTATAGCAAAGCACCAGCACAAAATATCAATTAGCCTACATTTTGTATTTTGAAATAGTTGACGCATGACGCTCTCGGCAGCTTTTATGCTCACTCAACTTATCCTCATCTAAACGACATTCACTCCTATGGGCAAGTTTTTAAACAGTACTTGAAGAGGCTCAACATATGCCTAAAGGATACTCCTCGCACTGAGAGAGGATATCACAGACAGTGCCGTCCAAGCTTATACTGTTTACCTTACTCCAAGCAGATGTCACGCCAACATCCCCCGAAGTGAGATTGTCATGCCACCCAAGGTCACCTACATCTACAGCACGCCAAGGGAGAGCACCACGCACCCTGTGGACAAATAACGGATGAAGTCAGCCACATCAGCGATTCTCCATGTAGCAGACAATGTCAGAAGATGACACTGAGGGAGGAGCTTATCTCCTTCCTCACCCCTTGCCCCACCTGTCCAGAGGTCAACCAGTATAAATAGCCCTGCGAGACCCACAGACTTCAGTCTGTGTTTCCTCCACCGTCTGGACAGGGCCAGACGAAGCCACTGGTGGTTCACACTTTCTGGTACACCCGCTGATCCATCGCTCTCTTCAGGGCTGGAAGAAGCTACCAGTGACAGCAAACTCTCCAGAAGATTCTTCTGTGCCTGAGGCAATGCCCCCTAAGAGTTTCTCAAAGACTGGACCAACAGCTCCTGAAGATGTCGAATAGCTCCTTTCTTACCACCCCTTGGTAATGTCCTCTTCAAGGACCCCCTCCTGCATTACCAGACAGTAACGGCAATACGTACCACTACCCTTCTGGTAGTCACGACTCCTGTCCCTTCAAGACAACAAAAGTAGATAGTTAAAGTGGAGTTGTCAAGTTATTACCTAGCAGCAATATTAACTTCCATTGAGGATTGGAACCAGGTCACATTCAACTGGCTGAGCATAGATTAAAACTTCAGTGCCAATCCAAGTTAGACTAGGAGGTAGTTAGGGCCACCAGGTGACGTGTCATACATTTCCGCGCATTGGGCATGTGCACTCTACTTGCGACTTTGCCCCATTATCGAGCACAAGCGCTCACTTGGGCAAATCATACTTGCATTAGTACAATAAATCACGTGTCCACAAGGTCTGTTAACCTTTCCGTCATAAGCGACTACAGACATGTGGTTGGAGATATTGTGCTGTCAACTCAAGGGCCATCACGCAGTCGCCCCAACCTTAGCGTGGGATTTTTACTGTTCAACAAGCCGTCAACACCCTTCCCAAGGATAAACGAGTTCCACAGTTTGCTGCAGGAGTGCAGCATCCATTCCACTGGAGCATCACAGCCTCCAACGACTATAAGATACGTCAACGCCTCTAAGAAGAAAACGGTGGGGCTACCCCAAGCACAAATATTCAACCCCTGTGGAGAGAGGCTAGCCACCCCCGCACCGCTCTGGAAGCCAACAAGATGAAAATTTAGTATAAATAGGAGGAGTGAACCCTGGCATGGGGCAGTCGCCGCCCCTCCAGTCTAAGGTCAAGGGCACCAGTTGGGGTAAGTGGCAGCCTATCCTCTCTTCCAGTCTGAAAAGGCTGAAGACATATTTAAAAGCCATAGTTGACCATGCTTCGCGCGTGTGATTAAGAAGACGTCACAATAAGTCAACTGCCATTAGACACCCCACAGACACTGCCGCCGCCGCCGTGCAACTCCGCCTTCCAGAAGCTACTGAAGACGTCCATCCCTACCACTGACCCTGTGGTATTCTAATAGTGTCTCACTTGGCAGGAGGTCGCGACGATGTTGAATACACCATAAGGCCAGCTAAAAGTAAAATAATTTGAATGAATTTAAAGCCGGTTTGCACAAACGAGCCTACAGTGTGTGTAAATATAAGGTCTGACTTGACCAGTATCCCCTTATACAGGCACGTTGGTTGAGGATTTTTCCGCTAGACCAAAAGCAGGGTTAAAAGGCGGGAGGCGAGGAGTGTTTACTACAACTTACACTGTTGTCTTGGGTGTTGTGGTTGATACGGGTTTCACACAGTAGTGGCGAGCTCAATTCACTCTGAAGCGGCGATTCCAGTTGTAGGCTTCACGGCTCCATAAGTTTGGATTTGCCAAGCCATACCCTGCCTCAGTATGGTTTAACAACCCTCTTACCATAGGGTGGCACAATGGATGGCTGTGCAAGTAAGGCGACAAATATATTACAAGGACCGGAGCAGGTGTGACTGCTTGGTGTCTAAGTTGGGCGGCGCAGTACCGTTCCGCCTGCCTTTCCTTCGTGGGATGAGGTAGTGTACTCAAATGTTTGGTGGCAAGGAACGCTGCTTTTTGTTCTCTACGCGTTTTGCCATGCCTCACCTGGTAGGGCATAGAGCCGCTGCATACAATATACGGGGTGCACCCTAACGAGGAACAACCTTACAGTGTATGTCCGGTTTTGGCTTGCTGACACAGCCTCGGTAATAGTCTCCACTGATCCCCCATACTATGCGGGCTGATCAGAGACGGAGAGATGTGTGGGTCACCAATGCCTCCACTGGATGTGCGTTCATACACGAACAAGTGGCAGGACTCAAGTTACAGTTACCCCACCACTAACAGTGCTCTGGTGTAAAGAAGTAACCTAGGTTTGTCGCCCCTCTTTGAATGAAGGTGTTGCTAGTGGTTGTGACTCCTCTGTTCCTCCCTGCCAGCACTAGACAGTGCTCTGACAGTTGGAAAGCAAGAGCTGGCCGTTTAATTGGTGCGTGAGAAAACTGACATGCTCCCGAAGGGCACCCGTAGTAATAGCTAATTCGGTTATATAAAAAATCCTGGTTCCTGTCAGTGGTGCACTTCGTAAACTGTTCTAGCGGGCGAACAGTAAGAATCTCTATGAAAAAAAAGCTGAAGTATAGGAAACAAACTATATTTATTGAGAAGTCAATAAACATGTGACGCGTGCTACCTCCTACCAAGCAGTAGAGTGCTGAAGGAAACTACGCTGGCCAGGTGTAGGCGACCTGGTTCTAGAACGTAAAGGCGAAAGTTAAATCTAGACGGTAAAATTTATATTACTATTAAAGTGTTCTAGTAAAGGTGTTTAGAGGAGACCAAGTGAATTTAATATGTACTGGTGAGTGTTCGCTGATTGTCAGGTAGACTGATTGTCGATGGTGAAGTAGCCGCTGGGGTTGTACTCAAAGCGTTGAAGTTCTCTGGAGGTCCCAGAACTAGGTAGTGCTCAGGGATGTCACGAGAGAAGAAACAAGAATGACTGCCTGAGCCCGACAGCGTCCGGACTTCTATAGGTGAAGCTTGTAGGCTGTCGGTGCGGGCTGCCAGCATTCTGCCCTGGTTAGCGTGGGAGTCGAAAAACTCTGGTCAGCAGTAGTCAGCGTTTCTGCTTCGTGCCTCGTTGGTAGCGCTTGGCCTTGACCGAGGTCCGGGCAGCTTGTAGGCTCTCAGCACGGGGTAGAGGGGACGGCATGCCTACTGGGTTGCGTAACCTTCAGGTGACGAGAATTCCCTTACAAGTTCCTGTTGCCAGGTAGAGAAGGCAGCCGATAGTTCGTGTGGAAAATTCTCTCTATTAAGTCTGTAGCAGTGGTAGTAGGAACCTTAGCGATGAATCGTAATCAAAGTTAATTAGTAGTAGGAGCAGCCTGCATCACAATTAAAATCTAGCTTTCTGCAGGCAAGATTGAATGGTAGGGTTCACTCAAGACAGTCAAGGTCCCTGGAAGGTGTATAATCCTGCCCTGTTGGTTAATCCCGAGAACCGACGTTATTCAGAGTTACTAAAACACTAGACCCTCTCTGCTACACTGCTTAAAGATTTACAGGGATTCATAGTAAAGGAAAAGGTAAATTCTAGCAAAAATGGTTTAAATAATAATACACATATCGGATAAAATGCAATTCAGAATTGAACAATGTGTATACTTTAAGCAACAACAAAGCGAATACTTCCAAGCAAAATAAAAATAAATTCTACTCAATTATGGATCTCACACAGAAATAAGTATTATTATTTATTTTTATGGAACCTAATCTTACAAATCCAGGTGGTGGCGACATTGTATAACAAATTATTTACGTGGATTTATTGAGTTCTGCAATAAATAATGTTCGCTAACTAGCCTGGATATTATCATAACCTTAAGTGGAGATGGTGTCCATAAGGGACCTATACAGGTTTTTACAAAAAGGGGAACTTCACTCAAGTGTTGAAATGCCGCCTGGCAAGGGCCTTAAGGGGAGATCCAGAAGGAACATCACTGCCAAAACCTTGTGTTACCCGAGGTTAGGTAGGAAAAGGGGGTAAAGGAGGGGGTGACGACGACTGGAACCTCGGTGGAGGTGGATGCCTTGGATGTTGCCGGGGAGTCTGGAGACGGCGGAGACTTCGGCGGGTGTCGAACTTCCGCTGCAAATGGTAGGCGGCAAATGGAGTTGAGAGTCTTCCGGATATTACTTCCTCCGGAGCTGGACAACGTTGTCGATGGTTGCACCACTATTGCCGGTGCTGTTCAGGGACTTTGCCCTAAGCGGGTTGTCTTCGGCTTGCCAAAGTCGGAAGAGTGTCGTGGCATACGCTACCAGTGATTGACTGCCGAGCTCAGCTATGTCCCGTCATATACAGTATTTTTGGCAGTTTGCTGGTCCTTAGAGGGGTGTGGAGGGTTCTAGCCCCGCCACCAGGGGGTGGAGCTTATGGAGTCATCACAGGGCATCCTGGAGCCTTATTGCTGGTGGCATTCACTCGAGGCGACGATATCTTTGGCGCATCTTGCCCTCAGGGAGGCTGTGACTTTTCCTTGATTGGCCGCTTTCCTAGCTGCACCAAGTTTGAACTGAGCGGGCTTCTCAAATGGGAGCAATGGCATGGAAACTCATGGGTTCTTTGGGCATCTTTGGGGTGGGGCGCTGACATGACTGTGGCTATGTTTGGTGAAGAGCACGTGAAACTTAGGCATGTTGAGGCTCTGTCAACGTAAGTTTGGTGTCACGTGTCCTAAATTACTTACTGCTAGCTTCTGGGATTTGGCCTGCCCCGGCATTTCTAGCCTATCAGATGAGACGCTGTCGGCCTTAATTGGTGCGCTGCCCTAGCGTGAGACATGTTACTCGTCAAGCTAATTCTCAGCATCAATTTCTGTACTACTGCCTGAAGGTGGTAGGGCTCTCACAACTCTGGCACTGTAGTAGGAATCAGAATCTTTATTGTGTGATTCTGCTTGTGCTGCAACTGGTTAGCCAGCGAAACGTCATGATCACGCAACAGTGTGGAAAATGGATCATCCTTCTCTGTGTGTGTGTGCGTGTCTACAAGTACTACATTGTGAGTACTTCCTGAAGCTAAAATCCTGGTTCTTGCATATAAAAATCCTGTAAAATCCTGGATCATTGCATCAAATCCTGTAAAATCATTGCAATTAACAAAAATTGCCAAATTACAGGAAAAATGAACATAAAGGATGTTTACCTATTTAATGTAATTGTTTTTGTTTGGAATTTACAAACCAATGACTGTACTGGCAATAATTGTAGATGCCAATCGCAAAATTCCATCACCAAATTCGGATAGTGCGCGCAGAAACGGCAACGGTTCTTTTCACTAATGGCCTTGGCCTTTGCAGGTGATCATACAGTCAGGAACAAAAATTAGTAGATAACTATATACCCACACCAGTGAATGATTAGTGAAATATTTTGGAGATATGGTATATGTTCAAAATATTTCCTATAATTATTCTCCTATATTGCCAAAATTTTTCTAACAATTGTGTCAGTAAAACTGACACACGTCGCTGTGGATGCTAGTGTCACTTGTACAGAGCAGCCATTTTGAGTAAAGTGCTGTGTGCACTGACAATATCTTTGGCATGCGAGGGGGGAAAGAAAAGAAAAAAAAAAGGGTGGGGGGTAGTTTACTTTCTACGTTTATCAACGTGTCGCTATTTTGTAGAGTAATATGATCAAAAGTTTTGTAGATGACACTTGCACGATTTATGTATTAATAACGGACATGAAATACGTTGTGGAGATTAAAATTTCACAGTTTCGAACGTAATATATTTGGGTATATGGAAGTAAATGTGCAGTGCTGCTTTTTAAGAGCTTTGGGCGAGACTTGTTATCAGTTCTTTGTACTGTATCGTTTGATTGCATTTAATAATTATTTATAGAGATTTTACACGCTATTTAAAAATTGGTTATAGTGCCTCAAGTAGGTATACAACATACAGTGAAATACGATAGTTCATAAAAATTTAAAAAAATTATTAATTACGAGTACTCATAATATTCATTCCTACACAAAAAAATTATTAATTTTATAGAAAATCTAGGGCAACTCTGCTGATATAAAAATGGTGGGAATTACAAATATAACTAAATTATGTGCACTATCTCTTATATAGTAATAAATAACGGTGTCTGAATTCAAAACACATAGTTAAAACAAGATTTTAATGTTAAAATACATACATATGAAATTTATATTCAGATGTGATAGCGGGGGACATCATTACAGCAGCAAAAATTATTCTCAAAAATTTACTACTGTATACTGTATTTACTAGCATTATTCTCGCATCTTTTTTACTGGATTTTTTAGTGCAAAAAATTAGGGTGTGTGAATTATGCACGTGCATGTAAATATTAAAATGAGGTCTACTCTACCACTGCACCTGATACAAGCAAACACATCCAGTGAAGCAAACAGAGGGTCTGCCATGGTAACTGAATTCAACAAAGGCTCTTATAGCAACCTCAGCCAATGATGATGAATAATTTCGACAAATATGACCCTGGTAGTCAAGTGTAATTCATGTTTGTAATGTGAAGTCTCATAATACAATCCCTTTGGAGTTGGACAGGTGTAAGCATCTCTTTTGCAATGGACATACTAACATGTCCTATGCCTTAGAAGTTTACCATTGCTTGATGTCTTCTAGGCCTGCAGTTATGCATGCACTCTTGTTATAAATTATTACTAACACGCTACATCCAATAATGTGTACCTGAAGAATACAATGCAATGATGCCATTACTACTTTGCTCTTGCACAGTAGTGTAAGCATGAGCCTTGTCTACATTGCCTAAATTTATTTCTTGTATCATATGAATTACTGTATTGTGAGTGCAATTGTACTGTTGGCAGCAGAATTTAAACAAGCATTCTGATAGTGCATATCCCACACACATGCAGTTGAAACTAAAATCATTTTATTACAACCTTTCCCTTCTTTCATCTGGTGGCTTTGAAAGAAAACATCTAGCATATCTGTACAGTGAACTCTCTATGAACTGAAAATGCACGTACCAAAATTCAGTATTCAAAGAAAATTTCCAGTGGTTCCGTTAAATTCTTTTATAAACAATGATAACATTATCCACTTTTATCATTTATCAAATTGTGCACAAATCACAAAATTTTTTGGTCCCACCAAATGAAACTACAGTTTTTAATCTGCTTTTTTTTATGCAAATGTCTAAGAACTGAGTGTGAAGTATGTTAAGCTCTCCAGTTCAGCTGATGTTTAGGGGCAGCAAGCATTACCTTGCTCTCTCCCCATTATACAGCTGATGAGAAAGGAGGCGTTACCTAGCAACTAGCATGGCATCCTTATATACCTCCCCACCCCCTTTCTCACTATCTGTGGCACCTTTCTTCTTCTCCTCAGATATCTGCAAAAGGAGAAGTTGGAAAAAAAAAAAAAAAAGTTATCCTGTCAAATGCACGTCAAACAAGTGAACTGTCGAGTCTGATGTCCAACAAGGTTACAGCAGTCAAAAGAATGTAACTGTGATCCTCTACAGCTATGTGCTGTACTTACAGGTTTTCAACTCTAAGATAGTAGACATTTTATCAAGATTATCTGTTGCTCAAAACAGTTGCTCTTTCATTACAGTAGTATTTCAAAGCAAATGGTTTTGCCTGAAAATGTTACACAATAAATTTTAAACAATAATTATTTTTTGCAAAAACATTTTCTTTTGCAACTTTTATTACCAAGCGTGAAGTTCATTTTCAGTCTCTTCTTGTGGGGAGATCAGAGGATTTATATTAATTTATTTCAATAGACACATCGTCAGAATAAACTGATATCCTGGAAGTGCTTATTCAAAAGATTATGTCATCACCAAATAAAGCACAGGCAACATGTTCAAGCAGAGTGTAACTCCTGAAAGATGTAAGTGCAGAGGAAAATCAGAGGACGTGGTTTTGAATAATTAATTATTGAAGACAGTAAAGAAATAAATATTAATTTCTTCATTTATTCAGCACTGTCTCAAAAAAACACATATTTTGGAAGTACAATACTATAAAATTACTTCAAAAGGCAAATGTTTGCCATGTGCACACGGTGCCACCAACATTAAGTGTAGATATGCCACCTGGATTTAGTAAGCATAAGCTGTCCTTATTACTCGACAGAGCTCATGCATTTGTTGTGTGGGATGATTTCCCTGGTTTTCTAGTAGTTAATAACTTTACATGGTCTCATCCTGGACAAATGGACCAATGGTTAGAGGAATGATATGATGAACAGATTAATTTTCAAATGAATAAATCCATGTCTAAATAAATAAATAAACACACGACAGTGAGAAATGCAAGTCCCTATTGTGGGATGGAAGTTCACCTCAGCACTGCGAGAAGAGCCTCGCCACTTGTCAACACAGCCCATGAGGGCACTGCTCCAGTTGTCAAAGTCAGCCTCAATGCTGCCATGGCGGCTGGCCACTGTGTCCTCATCCCAGACCTAGCTTTGTCACGCGCACGGCCTGGAGTTTGTGCAGCCAGTGGTCCACCTGCCGGGCCACCTGCAACAAACACAACTCTTGCATCTATAGAATACAAATGATGAATAATGAATTATCCAGACAGCAATCTGTACAGTGCACTGCAGAAATTAAACACTAATGGTTGCCTGCATTACTATTACTTAAAAAATAACTCTTCCCACTTTCCCAATGCATATGTTCATTATTAATGACCCTGTCTTACAAGAAATATTCTTACTTAGCATAATGCAACAACTTGATCACATTTTAACCTCTTGCTTTAAAATGCTCGGTAAAATGGCATTAAAATGTCATTCTCTTTAAAGTGCTTTTCAATTTAAACAGTAGCTTTCGAATTCCGGGCAGATGTGATGATACATACTAAATACTTGTTCAGTATCAAGTACTATTCAGTATTAAGTATAAAACTGGCAGTCCCTTTGTACACTTTGCAACTATTCTACTGTACTTTACCAAACGGGAGGAGAGACCAGACATCATTGTATGTACAGTAACCTAACAGTAGACGCGTGTCTAGACAACACCCATTGCAACTTTAAAAGCACAAATGGACAGTTAAAAAGTAAACTAGAATTGCACACTACTGATTATAGTACAGGCCTGAGAGTACTTGAAAATTAAGCTTGAGCCGATACCTCTTTGCAGCTTGAGCTCAGCCCAAAATATTTTTCAAACACAAAAAATTTGTGCTTCTTAATCAATGTCGGGTCAATCATTTGATAACCAACGAAAATGCATTTTACTGTCAACGAAAGAAAACACATTGTTTATTAATAAAACGTAAATATGTAAACGATAGGCGTGTTCTGGCAACACAATGCTAACAAATGGAGATATTAATGCTAACAGCAAAATTAGCCTAGAACTGGCCTGCTATTCTGCTTAAGATACAATGCCTGACAAGATAGTTTATCAAATGTTTGCTAGAAAATATGACATTCATTTGCCAAATAATATTTTAAAAAAGTATACGTATTACAGTTAAAATTATTCCTCAGAACTGCATATATATGAAAGGAAACTCCGGTCAAAATTAGCATAAAACGGGGTCGCAAATAGGTTTATGACACAGAGCCAGATGAAACAGATTGTTAGAAAAGAAAGACTTTATTCATACGGCCACTTCTTTTTCGCAAATCACAAAATTTTCACAAAATTGGGTTTAGTTATTTGAAATCTTGAAAAAAGCAAACACTTTGCGGAAAAATGAAATAATTACATAAGATTTACACATGAAGTAGTAAACACGTAGTTGGTTTGAGCAATTGATGACAACAGTTTGTGCTGAATCAATTGCTATTTGGAATGACATTCAATAGTATCGGACGAGACAAAAAATAAAACTGAGTTTGTTTATGTTGTTGAAAAATGTGTTGAAATAAACTTCATATTAAAGTTTTTGATAAGGCAATGTTTAAGTCATGATGGAAGAGTTTTAAATTTATATAAGTTAACATTGCAGTATGCAAGTATTACAATACAAATATAAAGAGTATTTGTGTAACCTCAATAGCATCAGCAGAGAAAACCCAAATCTACAATAATGAATGGGTTATTTCAACAAAACTAGTTTTTACACCTGAAAACATAAATAAAAAAAAAAAAAAAAAAAAAAACATGTTATTTTGTGGGATTTTTTCAAATGTTCTTATAACCTACAAACTACATACACAAAGTGATATAAATAAATATGATCAATTTTCATAATTTAATAAGAGGATCTTAACATTTGAGCAGTCAAATTGTTGGGTTGATGTAAAATGTGGCACACTCCAGAAATTATTTACTTCCGTCATTTGCACAATAGTTCTTTATATGGTTGTATCCTTTGGAATACATTTCTATTCTGTGTGGGAATCATGCTGGTGATGGATACCATTGCTTTTATTTTATACATTCATGTCCACTGTCTCTTTTATATGTGCACACATTTACCTTATACATAGACTGGTAAGTAGTTCTTGAACGTGACAAATTTCTGCCATTGAAATAACATATTTACATAAAATCAAGCACTTCAGCCTAATATTTGGCTGAATGGAAATTAATTGTACACAAATTTTATTGTTTGTGACATTAAAAAAACATAGCGAAAAACATACTGAAATTACCTCATCAAAACTGAAGATATCATGGAAACAGTTAAAAAGAAAACAAGAATCTCTATACTATCAACCAAAAAACAAAAGTTTGCCGCGTCAATAACTTCACGCCCAAAAGGTGAGGAGGGGGGAACAGGCCTATGAAGGTTCTAGGGGGGGGGGGGGGAGTGCACGCCCCAGGCTTAAGGTTCGTGTATACCATAAAAGTTTAGTTCAGATGTATTACAATTATCATGTGGAGTGCTGGAATCACATTTCTGCACACCGTTGGACCTTCCTATGTGGACCCCTCCCCTCCCGTCACCCAACCCACCCACCCTGGGGAAGGAGAGTCAAAAGAACGGAGAGGAGGTGGTGTGGGGTTTGTTCGTTTTTCACCTTTTCGACCTGGAAGGCACGTTTTTCTGTGGATTTTCGTGGGATTTGACGGAGGGTTGTTTTTCTATACTCCACCCTCCCCCAATGGGAAGTTAAACCCTTCGGACATACACCCCTCAAAATTCCACCCCCTTCCCCTTTTTGCAACTCCGGAAAGTGTTATAGGGCTCATTTTTTATCGTATTTTGTTGAAATTTCGTACTGTCCTTCCTTTTTAACCTTGCTATCCTTCCCCCCCCCCCAAATAGGTGAGGCCCTTTGGATAACTTCCCCTACCCGGGGGTTTAACATTATTCCAATTGCAACTGTAGGTCTGGATGTGTGAGCGGGCGCCACCAGGCAAAAGTGAGAATGTGCGGGAGTTCCCAGACAACACTGCACCATAAGTACTATTTCATAAAATTGCCTCTTTCACCAATGGTGGCTTAGTCCACGGATTCCACGGGCCCGTCCCCTGGTGTGTATTTATCCACAAATCAATACAATATTTTAAAAGGTGGAAGTGTTCTGTGAAAATTGTTCTTCCGAATACATACCTGAATACCACACTACCTTCAAAACACTAATATTATCTTTATTAAGGAAGATGTTTTGTATGCAATTAACGAGCTTCAGCTTGAGTTCTGGAACTTTTCTGTTCAGTCTGCTCACTCAGGCTCGCCTTGCCAGACTCGCAGACCTCTAGACTAGAGCACTGGAACTTCAATCAGATAGTATTCATAAGAGCTGCACGTTAAATGTGCATAACAGTTTTCTTAAACAATATCAATAACAATTATCCATAGGAAAAAATAACTTTTAAAAAAGTGAAAGGATGACAACAGAAAGAAGTATTCTTATTGGGCTGAGAAAGAAAATTGCTAAAGGTTTAACTTGGTGTGTGGTATTACATGGCAGTGAATCACTGATAATAATAATAATAATAATAATAATAATAATAAAAGACAAGTATCATTCTGGCAGCCTTGAAATGTTACTCCAACAAACTATTAAAATGAAACCGACCGATAAAATGAAAAATTAAGAACTGGCAAAAATAGGAAAAGAAAGAAAACTAATGATACAAATTTTAAAGAGAAAAAACATCTTGGGGCATATGATGTGCACAAATTGTCTACAGTGGGAGAAAAAGACACCAGGAGAACTGTCTGAAGCAGTGAAGTTATATTCCAGCAAGTAGCCCTCACCAAACAAAATCCAGTTCGAAGGGACACCAGCCGGCAAGGCAAGTGAGTTGCCTCCCAACAGGCAGTGGATATCACCCATATTCAAGGAAAACAACCCCAGCCTGACGCCGCCCCTGAGAGAGTGCAGCAAGGCAGCGCAACCCGCAAAGGGAGGAGCCAAGCTGACCAAAGACACCGGATGGATAACAGAACCCGAAGTGTGTGCCGGCCACCTATACTGTATTATATATAAGGCCGTGCACCCCCAAGAAACGCCAATTAATTCTCAGTAGTTTGCTTCGGCACAAGTTGTACTGAGGCTCTCTGCCAACCATCATCCTCACAACGAACCATCAAGGGATCACCAATAACTTAAATTTGATATGACTTCAAACACGACTTGCAGAACCAACGAGTCTGTCACCATTGTTTACTTCTGCAGGTTACCCAGTGAAATGGTAAGAAGCAGGAGATAGTACGGGTCACCATGTTCTATTCTGGACGGAATAAAACGCGTATTCAGTTTAACCACTTAGTATCCTTTCTAGAGAGAACTGTGATTAGTACTCATCCTGGTGAGCATCACCCTGCAAGGGAGTGGCAGGGAACCACGGTTTTGAAATAAGATTTTCGACTCTAGAGTAGGACTATAGGCTGTCCCCTAAAAAGAGTGGTACATATGTCGCCAAACACCACATATAAATAGGCTACCCATACTGTGAAGCGGGTATGCAACGGTACCAGGTCCACATGTACTAGCAGGACAACATGAAAAAGCAGTTAGGCCACCTGAGACAGACAACCCACTCCTTCCACCGAGTATAGACCCACTGGAAGGAGGGCCAGACCTGACAAGGAGTGACCTAACCCTTTCTGTGTATGCGATAGCTAGGGAACCTTTGCTTGCCACCCCAGTGAGGGAGTGAACCATATAAAGCCCCTATACATGCCATTCACCCACAGAAGGGGTAGTAGATGGAGTGACAAGAGGACAGCTGCTGTCCTTGCCAAAAGCCAGTCTCTGAGTACCACAGCCTCCAAAGCCTTCAGCTGCATAATCCCCCAGGAACAAGCTTAAGTCGCCTGTCAACAGCATGGGCCTCACCTCGCAGACCTCCCTGCGGACCATTTTAGCCCCCTTGTGAAAACCCCAGCACTGCACATCCAGTTATTGCCTACATCCAGATGGGCTTGCCCCTGGTACTGGCTACTGAACTAGCCCCATACACTACCACATCATGACCAGACCCTGAGACTGAAGATTGCTGGCGAATTCCCTGGCAACCACCACCCACAACCTCCGAGGGAATATGCAAAGACACTTCTGCCTAGTGCTGCTAACTTCAGTGAAGCCTTCACAGAGTATTCTTCAATTCTAGGTGGGCCTTGACAGAGGTAAACGAGCAGCAACCCTATCCCAGCCACCCAGAGACCTCACCTTGTAGTGACTGATTACGTGCCCAGCCACGAGCCTGCCCTTCCTACCCTATACAAGGGTATTGTCAAGGCCAAGTGCCAGACTCCACCTCATTAGTATCAGACTCAAGACGTAGCAGATGTAGACACACTCCTCAGCCACTAGCCATCACGCATCAGTGTCATTGAAAAACAGTGCTCAAAAAAATGTAATAAAGGTTAAAAATTAAAAATTAATCTTGGCAACTGGTAAGATAATAAAATGAAGCTGTTGAAAGACAGTAAATGCCCAGATACTTCGAAAAGGAAACAACATGTTCCCAGAAAACTACCATTGAATGAGGAAAGTAGAACAACGTTGTAAATGAAACTCATGTATATATGATTAGTGTAATTACTATAAAATAATATGGTTAGTTTGTATTTAGTACTTTCTTTATAAAAGTTAATACATGTCTAGAACAATGAGTACAGGGCAATATATTCAGACATCTACACATATTCATATACTATTTAGACTATGTAGCTGTTTTGCAGTTGACTAATTCAGTCTATATTTGATTCAGGAAAAGTAATAACAAATATTGGCCATAAATGCACACGTAACAACTTATCAAATTAATTGTATATACATGAAAGCCTAATTTATCCTGACCTATAAAAAAAAGTCATGTGAAAGTAATAAAAATTTTTAATTTTTGTGTTTAGGGGAAATTTTCCCCCTGAAAGTTTTCCTGCAAAAAAATATATGTACCAACAAATAGTAAAATGCAGATCCTGAAGTTAAATAGGCTGAATTATGACAACCAAATACAATGTTTGGCTCAAACAGTGTATTGAAACAGACAGGGGAAATAAAGAGACAAACTAGTCGACCAGAACAACATGTGTGTCAATACATTCCTACTGGAAACCGGCATTACAAAGTGTATAATGTTTTGTATCTCTGAGCATTACAGGTGGTTTGATGATGCTTTGACTTTCCAAATACAAGTGCCACACAATTAGGTTTTCAATGCAAAACAGACTCTAGATGTCTACAGAATTTTGTTCTATAGTCTATTAATGGTTTATTCACCCTTTTTGAATTGAACCTATAAAAAATCTCCCCACGTATGACATGTTTTGTTATTTCCAACAAAGTATGTCGTACATCACAAGCATTTTATACTTGTGTTCATAAAAATTATTATTCTTTGTGTTAAATTAAAATGTTAATCGTATTTGGTCTATAAATTATAATGCTTCATTAAAAAATAATTTGAATAAAAAACAGGGAGAAAACACGTGTGTTGGTAGCACCACCTAATAAGGAATAGTTGTTATACAAAATACAGCTACACCAAGTGCGCACGAATGCAGTGCATTGTCCTCTGGTGTCATTTTCCAGATTTAGTTAAGGGGGTAGTATCCACTCCATCTTCGAATTTTCCTACAAATCTTCCTAATGAACATGTATGACCAGACATAAAAAATCAAAGCTAGAAATGACATGTACGACTACTTAACAAATTATTTTTAATTTGTAGGATTTCAAATATACAGTACCTGCATTTTCCCACATGGGACTGAAATCATTAAATAATTAGTTAATGTTTGATTACAGTTACAGATGCTACACTAATCATGTAAGGAAAATAAGTGGGATTTAGAAATAACTGTTAAAATCTTTCCTATGTCACAACTAGCTTGGTTTTTAAATATTGACTCCGAAAATTAAGTTAATGAGGAAAATACACAAATCCTAGATAGCAAGGATACTTCCCCCTTAGTTTCCATGAGGTGGAGAAATATCTTGGAAGTAGAACTTTAGCAGGGCTTCAGAAAAGTGTAAAGTAACTGTGAATGGCATCTCACATTGAAGTCGAAATAAACTGCAAAAGAATACTTGCATTATTAGACTCTGTCTCAACTACCAACTTTGTACGGAGCAATGTCATAACTCCACAACAAAGGGCATCACTCCGGTCATAAACCCACATATCGTGAATGGACCAGCATGACGCAACTCTATAAGTAGGACGACATACCACGCTCGTAGTAAATCTACATAAACACTCCAACCCGGCGGAATTTGTGGTCTCACCTAAAATTATGGAAGCAGTAATTTTAGGCCATCCTTGGATAAGCCAACAGCAAAAGCATCATAGACCACGGGCAAGGAAGAGTATACATGGCGGAAAAAAATAGGGTTACCACAGATTGGGAGCACAGCCCTGAAGTGGTTGCCCCTCCGCCCATTAACCCAGATGACATTAACCACCAGCTGGAAGAACCTGAATTTGCCCTGCTAAAACGGATCTTATACGAACACGCCAGAGAGTTTGGACAAGTAGGGCACTTGCACCTAACCTGGAACATTCAGCACAAAATCTGGATCACCACTGAGGCCCCTGTAAACAACCGTCCACATAGAGAGTCTGCCAGGAGGTGACACTTGATAATGACACAAGTTCAAGAAATGAAGGAACAAGTAGCAGTAGACCTGTCCGACTCTCCCTACAATTTGCTAGTAGTACTAGTACGAAGTAAGAATGCCAGCTATGCTTCTGTGTAAACTACGAAGACTTGAATGATGTGACCCTCACCATCACACCGCCTGCAATTAATTTAGTGCACATGGTGACAATTACAAGGGGAGACCAAAATCTTCAGTACCCTAGACATGCAATCCGCGTACTGGCAGATCGCAGTCCACCCAGACAATCACAAATACACTGCGTTCAGCAACCCAGAAGGCGAACCACTTCAATTCATAGTTATACCCTTTGGGCTAAAGAATGTGCCTGTCACTTTCCAGAGATTCATGTCAGCCAAAGTACTCCCTGCGTACATAGGGCAATTTTGTTCCATCTGGATGACATCATCGTGTACTCCAAAACCAGGAAAAAGCACTGTGGGAACTCACAGAGAATACTGGAGTACCCAGAGCTCCACGGCATCACCTGTAATCTGTCAAAGAGTCACTTCGACCAGACGTCGATAAACTACCTGGGACGTGTAGTGTCACCTGAAGGAAATCACCTGCAAGCTTCATCAATACGCACTATTGAAGAAGCCGAAGAACCTACCACATAGAGGCAGCTACGTCGCTTCTTGGGATTATGCAACCGGCTATGTGACTTTGTGTTGGATATTGCCAGCATTCCATTCCTGAAGAAAGAAACCCGCTGGAAGTGGGGGACAATCAACAAGCAACGGTGGCCGTTGCCTTGTACGCTTAATTAATTTTATCAATGTTTAACTGCTGGTGCGCCATCTATCTACCTGCAAACTATGATCTGCTTCGTTATTTGAGCTACACTAGCGCCGCGCAGCTTCGTCTCTTTTCCGCACGATGCCAGCGCCCGAGCTGAGCTCCACGTTACGTTCTCGATTCCTCTCCTTTCTCCTTTCCTTATGCCTACCAGTTCCTCTCCTGCTTGCATCAGATTATTCAAAGTTTAGATTTTCGCATGTAAATTTTTGGCTGGCACTCGCTACTTCTCCGCCGAGTCAGGAGGGCACGACTAATTTTAACATGATACTTTATTAGATCAGATGAGGAATAGCTTCACGATTTGCGGATTAGATGGTGAACCAGCCTCGAGTCTTCTTTGGCAGCATGCCACGAAAATGTAACATCTGGTCTTTTTGATATAATTGTAAAAGCTTGTTATGCCGGTGAAAGAGGCATAAAGAGAATTTTCTCTAGTGAGTTCAAGGCATAGTAGTTTGACTAGGCCTTTTAAAAATATTAAATTTGTGTAGCCTGTAGTGTTGTATATCGAGTGATTTGATTTTGAACCCTTGTATTGTAGTATAGTCGTCGTATTCCCTTTTGGAGTGGCGCTATTTTTTAATATTGCTTAATATTTCTCCTCAAGTTTTCAGAGTATTTTCTACCAGATTGGCTCTTGGTGCGGTCTTATGAGTCAACCATATCTTCTTTTAAAGTGCCTGGTGTCATCAGCTCACTTAGTGGAAATTTTATTATTTAATTGTTGGTGGTTTCTTTTTTCTATTTAGAACCCTGATTGGCCTGTACTTATTTATTATGCAGGCGCCTCTGAAAATTTTGATTGCTGTTCACTTTTTTAATCTAACTTTATAACATGTTAAATTGTAGGCGCTTTGAGGGGGCTGCAGGCCTTTCGGTTTTGTGTGCTCAATTTCTTAATGGTGTAGTCATTTTAATACGTGTGGTAAGAATCAGGTGAGAAATCTATATTCCAATAGTCAATATTTATCTTACACTTGAATTACATATTATTATAGTCGTAGGCGCTTCACGCCTTTTCGTGACTGTCAGTCACTTAGTTTGTAATGTTAATATTGTTTTAGACATTGATTTACCTCTGCCCTACTGTCTTTAAAGTAAATTTACCCAGGTTTAGATCCCGCTCTTGTGCAAGCGTTTCCTGAGATTTTGCTGTCGTACGAAAGCCAGTGGCTTGCCCCATCGGAGCAAACGTTTTACAAGGCAAAGTGTGTTTCTGCCTTTACAACAAAACCATGCCCCGATGTATTGAATAGTTAATCAAATTTATAAAATAATGCTGTCATGAGACACTTACTATTTGGTTTTGTATTACATAAATTGAACGCATGTGTTTAGTGCGAGAATATACATGAACCTGACAAAGTTTGATAGCAGTGCGCTTAGGTGTGAATTTGCCTGTAGGTGTTTTTAAAGGAATTATAGGGCGGTATGAGCCGTTTATGGGACCAGGTGTTTACTGCATGAATTCTACAATGTCTCAATACCTGAATGTAAATTACGACTTTTATATGATTTATTAATGCGGTCTGTTGTATTTGAGCCACGATACTGGTACTTGAGCGTATGCACCGGGTTCATTTTAAATATTTTTATATATAGAGCTTTGAATTTTTGCCATTTGTCAAGCTCAGCTATTTTTGATATGACAAAACCTTTAAAAATTAATTTTGCAAAAGCATTTCTGTTTTAATGCAATATTTCTTTCTTAGTTGCAAGTACCTGTCACCAGTGTATTTATTGATTTTGTGTTTCTTACAAATTTACACCAGTTGTTGGTGCAAACATAATGCCCTCAAGTCTCAAGAGGAAAGAAACCACAAATATCATCCGCAAATTTAAGATTGACATTTTTCCCGCTGGGAGTATCCTCAATCAATTTTAAATGACAAAGGCACCCAATTCACCAGTCAGCGCTGGCAGAAGGCGTGCAACATATGGGACGTTGAGACCTGGACGACCCCCTCCTCCACCATATCACCCATATGCAAACCCCACTGAGCAGAGAAACCAGGAACTCAAGAAATGCCTTCAACTTGGTGTGGGTAATGACCAGTCACTGGGACCAGCACATCCCAACAATCCTCTTCGCCCTCCGAAGGACTAACGAGGTAGTCGACTGTAGTTCCAGCCAGCTCATTCTGGACTAAACTCTCAGTAGTCCAGGAGACTGCCAGTGGGAGCAGGAGCCCAGAGAATACCCTAACTAGAGGGGATACGCTTAACTGTGCTGGTTCGGATAGATCGTGCACGAGAAGCCCTGGCCCACTACATTGAGAAGTAATACCAGCAACCATGCACCAGAATAACGAGTTTCGATATGGGTGAGGCCATCATCCTCTGAAACCACCCTCTTAGCAAGGGCAGCCAGTTCAACGCCAACAAGGGTAGAAGGACATCACGCCTTCCCCGCACCGGCAGCCTACAAGCTTCCACTATATAAGTCCGGACGCTGCCGGGCACGAGTCATTCTTGTTCTATTTCTTGTGTTATCCCACAGCACTGCTGCCAGTGCTAGGACCGCCAGAGATCTTCGAAGCTTTAAGTACACCCCCTGCTGCTACTTCACCGCCGACAACCAGTCAACCCGACAACCAACGAACATGCTTACCAACATGTTAAATTCACTTTTTCTCGATGAGCTAATTATTCCCTATTCTCCATTAGAACATAGTCACCTACACCTGGACAGCATAGTAACCTTCAGCACTCAATTGCCTGGTAGGAGGTAGCATGCGTCGCATGTTTATCGAGACTTTAATAAACATACTGTTGACTCCTACCTCTCAGCTTTTATTGCTTAGAGTATCTGTCTGTTTGCTTGCTAGATACAGGTTGCTACGGACACCTTTGATGAGGACCGGGGAATTTATAACTACTGAATTAACTTGAGCCACCAGCACCCTTCAGGAGTCAGTCATATATTCACACACCCATTAGACGGTGATCTGTTGCTTAAAACTACCAAAGCATTGCTTCCAGTGCCGGTGGAGAGGAATAGAGGAGCCACAACCACTAGTAACACCTTCACCCAGAGAGGGGCGACAGCCTCAACTTATTACCTTATCCCACAGCATTGCTGCCAGTGCCAGGAGATACTGTGGCTTGAGATCTGCAGTCCATTACTGTGTGGAAGCACATCCAGTGGTGGCATTGGTGACCCAAACAGCTTCCTGTCTTTGATCCGCCCGCCTAGCATCGGGGATCAGTGGAGACTTTACAGAGCCTGGTCAACAAGCCAAAATAGGACTTACACTGTAATTTGTATTTAGATTGTTCGCATCAAGGTGTGTATCCAGTAACCTGTGAGCGGACACTTGATGCCTTTCAGCCAAAGGCACGGCCGAAGGCATACGGAGCGACATGCAGCACTTCTTGCTGCCAAACAGTTGAGTGCACTTCCTCAGCCTACATCGGAAAGGCAGGTGGAACAGAACTGCGTCGCCCAACTCAGGCACGAGTTAGTATCGGCTGCTCCGGTTGTGGTATTATTAGTATCTTCGTGTACACGCATTCATCCATCACGCCATCCTGTGGTAAGAGGACTGTTCACAAGTACGGTACAGAAGGTAGGTTCGGTTCGGACATTCATTCATTCTGGACCAATGAATCTCACTTGTGGAATCACAGTTTCAGTGGGCTAAGCTCGCTACGTCTGGACAAAACCCACAACCACGGCACCCAAGATGCAGGAGTAAGTGAGTACTAACCAACACCCCTCGTCGCCTATTTAACTCAATCACCATGCTTTTGGTCTAGCAAACAGAATACTCGTCTGTTGTGACTATGAATCTAAACAGTCACCTCCTGCAGACAAAGTCATCAACACCTCTTGCCGGTTACCCTTGGTAACAACCCCCACAACCCTTCAGAAAGTGGGCCCCATACCAACTATTTTACAGACCTAGTGTAGGACTGTGAGCTCCCCCTCAGGGACTCATACGTCACATTAACATGCTCCATGGCGCTTGCGTTACCGGTTGGGGTACAGGTACAGCTCCACATTGGCTCAGCCCCAGTTGTGGCAGAATAGTCCTAGCTAGGAATCGTTCGTCCCCTGCTCCCCTCTTGAGAGGCTGGTAATAGTACCCCTTCCATGCCTTACACCAAAAGGGGTGGTACGAATTTTAAGGAGAGAATGGTTGCAGCCACCTACAAGTCTACCTGGGACTGTACCCCATCCACGAAGGCACTATGCCACGATAACCCCCAGGACCGAGCTCATGCCGCCTGTCAACTGGAGAAGCCTCACCTCCCAGTCTCCCCCACATCTTCATTTTCAGCCTCGAAGAAGACACCCAGGACTCCGCACCCTGGATCAGCCGCCATCCACAGAGGGGAGGATGTCCCACTAGGCAACGCCTGCCCCTGGTTCCGGGGGAACTTCAGTTCCAGCCTGATGAAGGCCTTCCCCATTTCCGGAGTACGTCACGCATCAAAATAAAACTAAATTTATAGTAAATAATTAAGTCTGTTTTGAAGTGTAATTGTATTGGTACAGGATCTTCCAATCTGTAATAATAGTATTAGCAGATTGATGTATCAGGATGATGGTGGATTGGCGGATCAGGATATTGGCAAACTTTGTGGTTCAGTGCAGTTATAATTTATAAAACTTTCATTAGAATTATAAGTGAGTTTCTTTGTTTTTGTCAAGAGTGAGTAGCACTGTTGCATGTGACATGTTCATTTTTACAACATGCAGTGATGAGACATGATTTAACTACTGTATTAGAGGAATTTCAAATTTTGCTACACTAAATGTACATGAGAGGTACAAGGTAAGAGAATGCTGCTTAAAACTGCCAAACAATGTGACAACTAGTCAAGTGAAGAACACACAATACAATGGTCTAGTGTGGCATACAATGCACCCACCTCATTGAAATGTTCAGCATACAGAGAGTTTCCCAATCCAAATACAGCATACTTCATGCCTTTCAGCAATGCTCTCTCCACCCGAAAGTCGGTGGCAGCTTCAGAAAGCCACTGAAAGAACCACTTTGCAGAATCTGGAGGTTTGCCTTCCGCATACGTGGGCAAAATGAACACGCACAGTGACTTGCCTGATGTCTGCAAACATCCACAAGTAAGACCATGTAACATATACTGTATGTACTAAAAGTGGTGTTTGATACAGCACTGTCATTATTATGAACAAGGACACACAAGTGCAAGTATGAATTGTGTCTCATTGAACTTCGCTGCTTCATTCTTCATATCAATAAGCACCATTACAAACAATGCAGCAACTTAACATAAACATTCTACATTTAAATTAACTCAAGCGAATTAGAGCAGGGCTGCCACCAGCCCTGATGCTGAAATCCTGGTTCCTGTATATAAAAATCCTGTAAACTACTAGAATCATTAGGTCAAATCCTGTAAAATACCTTGCAATTAAAAAAATTCCAAATTATAGAAGAAAAAAGTGGATATGAAAGATGTTTACATATTTATTGTAATTGTTTTGGTTTGGAATGTACAAACCATGGTAATTCTTTTGTCCACTCCCAGTTATACTTTCGTTTATACAACTGTATCTGCGATCATTTTCATTTCCTCACCATTGTGACATCTATGCCAAACGCAACACACAGTCACCAAATTCGGATTGCATGCATAAAAACAGCAATTCACGGCGAAGGTTCTTTTCAATAATGGCCTTGGCATGTGATCATGCAGTCAGGAAAAGAAATATATAGATAACTGTACACCCACAAAGAGAATAATTAAGCAAAATATTTCGGACATACACTATTGAAGCAATGGTGTATGTCCAAAATATTTCGCTTAATTATCCACCTGCACTATAATAATCTTTCAAACAAATGCATCAGTGAAACTGACACACATCACTGTAGACGCGCTAGTGTAACCAATGTGAGAAAAAAAGAATTGGTTTGGATTTTTCTAGTGTGTTAAAAATCAGTAAAAACTGATCAAATCCGTTAAAACGGCAAGCCTGAACTAGAGGTTGTCGGCTGTCACATCATGCAATTTCCTTGGGACATTGGAAGATCAAGAAAAACTTTTTAGTCAGTCTGTCCTAAATTGAACAGAAATCGTGAGCTCTTTTCAAAACAAGCACACCAACCTTAAATTAATTTACTTCACGCCATGACAATGATTAGTTAAATTATCATTGCAGAGTTTTACACCATTAATATGGACGTACTTTTCTTTACCGACTAGGTAAATGATAAGTATTTTGTATTTGTTCAGGCACCCTGATTATTATTCATGTTGTGATCTGTCCTCCTTTACCATTCTTTAGTGTGTTTTAATTCTGCAGTGCAGTTCACCTTTACCGCCGCCTAGTCATTTTGTGATGTGAGAAGTCCTCATACCAGCCATGTGCCATGGGCCCGCGGACCTTGAGCTAAGTTAGGTGAGAGAGCTATGCCGCAGCCTGGACCACCGGCTGCTATTTTCTTGGTCAGATAACATTTTAATTTCCCGCATGTGGATTTTTTTACTCTGAGCTCTTCTGCATGATAATGCCATCTGAACCAGCGTGGACAAGTTCCACAACCATCCTTTAAAGAAGTTTTAAGGCTAGCACCTATTCTTTATTTGTATTCAAACTCGCAAGTTCATTTTTTTTTTTTTTATAAAAAAACAGCATTATTTTGTTGAATTTGTATGTTGTTTGCCATCATGACAATTATAATTTTTTTGCAGACGAAAATAGCATAAAACAACGTAACTGGTATAGCCAAATAGGCATATGGTAGAAGGTGCACTGCAATAATTTTGTTCTTTGGTTCACCAATGGTAAAAAGGTGAAAATTTTAGAAATAAAAAAACTATAATAAACAGCAAAATTAAGTAATACTCAAATTGTTGGAATGGGTTTGTTTTTAATGGTGAGGGAAGGTATTTGTTATTATTTTGTGCCCCCCCCCCCCCCTTCCCATTCAGGCTTTGTGTTCTGCGCACATCCAAAAAAATAAATAAAAAAAGAAACACAAACAATAGGGTTATAACATCTTGTTATAGTTTATCATTAAAGCTCTTCCATTCTTATAACATTACTTGTCATGGCATACTTTTGCACTATTGCAAAATGTAAGAGGTAATATTCTCATGTGTTTTCGTGCGGATAATACCTGCGCTAGTGTGCCTTATATAGGAACAATGTAAGAGATATATATATATATATATGACACACACACACATATTTTAAATACTGGGCTGAGCACTGTATATTGATTGAATACTTTAGTGCCGTACTGAAAGATCACATTGTAGCGGAGGATTTTCCTTCCGCGTTCTCACCTGGGGCACCTTGGTGCGTAGATTAGAGGCCTTTGGTTGGGGCAATCCCCTTTTGGAAGATTTCTTAGCTGTTGGTTTTGGGCCTCTGATCTTGAGTACTGAGGAGTGACTCAGCTGCTGGGGGTCCGGGAGGGACTGGTATGGAGATGCCCTTTCAACCAGGGGTTTGCTAGGCCGAAAGGAACCTTCTCGTTTCACAGAAAGGCCTGGATGATTGGATGTGGTGTCCCTGCTGTCTTTATGGGTGGAGACAATAAATACGGTGCGGGAACTGGGAGGGGAAGCCTCACCAGTTGTAGGGCAGTCTGAGCTCGTTCCCGGGTACTCAGACTGTCAAGTATAGATGGTATTGGGTTAAGCCCTTGTTTGCACTCGGAGGCAGTAGCTTACGTGTTATTCCTCCGATTACTACTCCAACAGGAAAATGGAATAGAGCTGATGACCAATACTAGTTCCGCAACGATTCAAGCAGGCGACGAAGTTCTCTCGCTAGGTGTTCTGCCTTGTGTTGAAGTTGACCAACCAAGTGTACCCCTCACTCGTGAGTCTGACACCAGAAGTGCGGTGGAAGAAGTACAACCTGGACTAATTGACTACCCACAGTTTGGATTGAATTCCTAGTGGTGGAGGCTCTACCTTTCTATATACCTAGGTTCACAGAACAGGTGGTCGTCTAATGGGTGTGTTTTAACATATGTGCATCCCTGAAGGGGAGTCCGCAGTTCTACACTGTGGCTCATAAATTGGTGAAGTAATATTCTGCTGTCTCGTGCTTTATCCCTGACGGACCTGGTGTATACGTGGAACAGGTATAAAACTACAGGATTGATACATTCTGGTTAGATAAAAGCATGCTTATACCAGTTTATTCTGGTAGGAATAAACAAGGTAATACACACTACCTCCTATCAAACAAGAGTTGATTAAAAGTTACGCTACAGTAAAAAGGTGAAGGTGACCTGGTGCTAAGGCTGCGTAAGGTAGATAACTAGGTGGCTATTACAACTCAACGTACTATCCTAACTTGTTTTCCTGAAGGGACCAGCTGTGTTAAGTATCAACGACTTCTGCAGTGGTAGGATCCCAAGACCCTGTACAGGATGTTGAAGACGTTGGAAAGCCTCTGGTTTATCTAGAAGTCTCGTGTGGCAAAAGAGAGCCCCAGCACACGAGGTGGTGAAGCGAGCTTGCTGCTGATTGTTCCTTCAGCACCAGGAGCACTGTGAAGGAACAGGCGAGACAGACGTTCTAGGGCCGTGTACCCTTACTTATACTCTGCTGGCCCTGGCTGGAGTGGCAGGTGTGACGTTGCTTCGTGACGTGTCTCATGAGGGCAGCCAGCTGGGGGGTAGATGCCTTGTGTGTTTGGCTACCTGGCTTCGGGCTGCTCGGCGGTGCTCGGGATGCTTAGTGGCTCGTGGTTACTCTGCAATCTTCAGAGCCCTTCGTGGCACTTCGGGGAGGCTGGCGTGTTTTCTGACTGCTTGTGTACTTACATTTCCACGTGTCTGTAGCCTCCCCAGCAACAACAGAAGATTCTGTAGGCACTTGTGGCTGTACTTCTGGGTTTGACCCTTCCTCGGGTGGTGTAAAATTATGTGGCTTGATAATAAGGTAGAAAGCGGCACGCATAAATCCCCCCCCCCCCCCCCCCCCTGTTGCAATGAGGGCTCATCTGATTGATAAACATTTTCATGAGGGAATGTAGAACTGTTCTCCCAAGAAATTCTGTTTTGGCTTCCGTAGTGTGCGTTACTTTATGTGCTGGGGCTCTGCACGCCACATGAGATGCACTGCATAGCTGTCTCACTCTAGTGTGACCATCTGGTTGGTATATCTTCGTCTTTTTCTTCCACTCATCCAGCCAGCCGGAGCGACCAACCTTGTAATGGGTGTCCCCCCTCCTGTGGTGAGGATTAATGTCACATGGGAGCCCGGTGTCGGGTGACCCACAACCTTATTATATGTGTCATTTCACACTTATCAGCTGACAGCTGTGGATAGTGATAACATTAATCTATAAGATATTATAACCCGAAAAAAATATGTACAACAAAAAGGCACACTCAAAACATTGACACTCGGGAAAATACTTGCAATGCCATACTCTTAACACGCATGTCTGGTTAATAGCTTTTACCTGCTGTGGCGTTGAAGGCATAACGAAAAGCGACTCCACCTTATGGTTATCCTGTATGTTGCATGGCAGGTAACCGTTACGTGTGGCTGGTTGCGAAAGGGATTGTTGACAGAGACCTCCTGTCATCTCTGTTGGCTGGTTTGCTTTATACAACAGTACACTAGAATGGACATCCCCGCTTTCTCAAGGCCACGTGTTGGGCCTATGGCCACAGAAGTCAGCATCCAGGGTGTCTCTCAGTACTATCCTGGCAGGCGCGGACTGGCATCAATCTCCGGGGTTGATTAGTGGAAACTGCACGGTCGTCTCCAGCAGTGGTCATCAGTGAACCACCAGGCACCGGGGGATGAACAGCTATCAACCTTTCTTGGAGAGGCGCCTTCTAGGCTTCTAGGTGGCCGTCAGAAGTTGAGGTTACCCTAGGTTTTCAACCTCTGCGACTCTGCTGGGCTCATCCTCCTGTTCGGAAGGACAGGCCACTGGGATAGGAGCATCGCCTGCTGTCCCTGCTGCTGGGTTGACCGCCTTGTCCTGGTAGGATGTGGTCATGGTTGCCTATCTTGAGGGAGGGACGGAGATTGTATTTCTACCTCGTCAGCACTGCTGGGTACATCCTCCCATTCAGGACAGGCCCCTAGGGAAATGGTGCAGGCCAGGGTCACTGCTGCTGGGAGGGCCGCGTCCTCTTGCAGGGTTGCCACTGATATTTTTCACTTTAATTGCCTGACTTTCCCTGACCAAAATATAAAAGTTCCCTGACTTTCCACAAGTTGCTAGTAATGTAATATAAAAACTACATATGGGAAAAAAAAAAAAAAAAAAAAAAAAGTTTACTTAGTACTGAAAATAAATGTCATCCTTTTTTACGAATTAAAATCAGATAATTGTAGTCCAAAGAGTAGAAAATAGCAAGCCCTTGCATTCTTACACTGTACCACGTTTTAATAATTGATTTTTTTAATAAATGTGTGCACTACTGCAAAATTTATAAAAAAAAAAAAAAAAAAAAAAAAAAACAAACAATAAAAACTGAAAAATAGAATACAAAAAGTTAAATTAACTGAAAACACACAAAAAATTAAGAAAGTTAACTCACCACAAAAGGAGACAATGCCAATCACAAAATATGTACATTTTCCTCATTACAAAAAGTTTGAAAATCAATAACAATATTCTTTAATAGGTCTCAACATTTCATTCTCAAATCATCACCACAAGGCTGCTAGCCGGATGTCCTCGGGTTGAGGCATGTCGGCTGGCTCGCTTTCCCAATGCCTGTCGCCTGGTCGGCATAATGTTTGTCCCAGGAGTAGGACGCTCGGACTGGTATTGACGGCTTCATTTGTTTGACGCCGAAGGGCAAACAGTATGATGGTTATGTGTTTATCCCAATGTTTGTGATTGTTACCTACACTGATACAGAGGCAATTCTTGATCTCCTGGTTCCTCCGTTCAGTGGGGTTGGCTTGGGGATGGTAGGGGAGAGTAGTCCAGGTTTCTAACCCCAACTCTTGATGGGCGGTTTGCCATTGATGGCTCGTAAACTGTGTGCCATTGTCTGTCAGTATGACTTTGGGATATCCCCATCATGTGAAAATCTCAGTCTTCACTTTCCGCACTATTGGGGTGGGTTCTTGGCTGAGTAGAGGAAATGCCTCTACCCATCTTGAAAATTGATCAGTTACCACAGGTAGTGGTTCTTTTTTGAGCTTTGTGGATACGTACCCATCAGATCGGTGGCGATGTGGGTCCATGCCATCTTGGGTCTCCGTGGTTTTGCGGTGGGAGGGGTAACTGGGTAGGCTTTGCCACAGCAGCTCGTGACGCAGTTAAAAACATACTGTCGGACATCACTGCTTATTCAGTCCCAATTATAATAAGTTTTAATGTCTAACAGGGTTTCCCTAGTACCCGGGTGACCAACTTGGGGATGGTCAAAAGTGGTGCTGGCATATATTGGCACGTAGGTGTTGTGAAACCCAGATTTTCCAAGGTGTATTGGGCTGTCTGTTACTTATCCACACACCGTCATCCCATAGTTCGAATCACTGGGGCTATTCTTGTAGTAGGCATAGGATGTCTGAGTTCTCCTGCTGGCTTAAGGTTAATTGCAGCTGAAGAAGATGGATTTGTTCTTCTGGACTTCTTTTACCATGGGGGGGGGGGGGGGGGGGACATTTTCTCCTCCGCTTCCTCCTCCGTGGTTGGGAATCGAGACAGGGCGTCTGGCAGGTCGTTCTCCTTTCCTGGGCAGTACTGTACCTCAAAGTTGAACTGGGTAAGAAACATGTTCCACCGGCCGAGCTTGGCCTTCGAATCCCGGGACTCGTGTAGCCATTGGAGGGCTTTGAAATTGGTCCGTAGAATGAAGTGTTGACCTTCGAGATAATACCCGTATTTCTTCATAGCCTAGATAACAGTCCGACACTCTTGCTCACTGATGTGGTAACGCTGCTCTGTTTCGTTTAAGCGGGTAGATGCATACATTATCACATATAGATGTCCTATGTCCTGCTGGTACAGTACTGTGCCCAGGCTGTTTAAAAACAAGTCCATTTGTAGTATGAAGGGTTTGTTTCCTTGTGGTAGATGTATCTGGTGGATATTCTTGAAGCTGTTCTTCACGATGTAAAACCCTTGTCGTTGTTTGGGACCCCATCGCCAATCTGAGTCTTTCTCGAGGAGTGGATGTAGTGGTGCCATATATGTTCCAATATTTGGAACGAAGTCTCGTAGCCAACTACACCGACCCAGCTACAGTCGTAGTTGTCGCTTATTTGAAGGTTCTTCTGCTTCTTCGATCGCTCGTATAGAACTGTGTCATGGGAAGTGTCCCTCACGTGATATGACATGTCCAAGATAATATATTGAAGACTTGCCAAAGAAGCTTTTCGACAACTTGCAAGTCATTCCGTGTAATTACAGTATTTCCAACACTCGTTGCAGATGGCCTAGGTGCTCCTCCCAGCTGTTGGAATATATTATTACATTGTCGAGATAAGCTAAGCAGAACTCGCCAATGTAACCTGTCAATACCTCAGCAGACATTAATCGTTGAAATGTCACTGGGGCGTTTTTCAAGCAAAAGGCATGCCTCAAAATGAGAGGGTTTTGCCCTCGGGTGTTATAAAGGCAGCACATTTGCAACTGTCTAGGTGGATGCAATCTGCCAATATCCAGACTCCATGTCAAGAGTGCTGAATATTTTGGCCTTGCCAATGTCTCGTAGTGTACATGACAAGTCTATAGCTGTCGGAGCGATCGAGTGGGTAACTCCATTTAGCGACACATAGTTTACGCAAAATCGTAATTTCAGTCTTTTTTAGGCACGAGGACATGTGTGTCACATGGGGAATTAGATGACTCCACGATCCCCTGGTCCTTCATGTCATTGACCTGCGCCATGATGAGGTCACGGTGGCGGGCTGACAGTCGGTATGGATGGTTGTAGACTGGTACGTCAGTGGTAGGCCATATTTCAAGCTGTATGGAACGTGTCTGTCGTAAGCAGTCCTTGTCCGAAAATTCTGTTTCGTTGAGATTGTGGTTAATGTTCATTGGGTCGATGGGCATTGGCGGGATGTCTGGGTTTTGATCCCAGTTCAGAGTAATTCGGCAGGTTTCTCCCAGATAGGCACTTCACTGTCCATGATCTGAATGCATTGATTGCGGATGAGCCACGGGCACCCTAGTATTACCGATTCACACATGGTTGGCAACACAATAAATTCTGTTGGTGTAGCAACACTTTGAATTTTTATGTTCAGAGTAATTCGGCCAGTTACGTCCAGGGTGAATTAAGGCTGCGCCATTCTTACTATTTTAGTTTATGGTCTTGGTTCGGTGAGCTGGCTTGATGTTAACAAATTCCTTCTGATAAAATTTTCGGTGTCCGCCGAGTCAAGTAAGGAGAGTAAATCTGTTACCTCCACCTCTATGTGTGGAGCTATGGGAATTAGTACTTCCTCACTTAATCCCTGGAGGATGGGTCCTTGTAAACCCGGGGTGGTTCCAGGAGTTGATATTTCCAGTTGGTCATGCTGGGATATTTGACGTTTTGTCAACTCGGTTTGGTGGAACGGCAGCCTGGTTTCCGAGGGCAGTCCTTGTTCCAGTGGTTCTCTAGACAGAACCAGCATTTGGGTATGAATGCCATACGAAGGGTTGAGGTTGATACACCTTTAGGGGATGCAACCGGTAGTGCTCATACCTCAGGGACCTTGGCAGATAGTGGTTTTTCGAGACTTGCCTGTGCTGCAAAGTTTTGCTCAGATTCTTGGGCACGATCAACTAGTTCGTCTAAGGTGGTGGGTCTAACAATCAAGAGTACATTCCTGAGATTTGGCAGTAACATTCGATCGATGGAATAAACGGCGGTAGCTTTGTCTACTCTGGGGAACACACATTGAAACATTTGTCCCTTCCTCCGTAGCAAGATTTCCACTTCTTCATCAAGTACCTGGGTCTGGATATAAAACTGCATCGTTAGTCTCAACACCTCCTTGCCCGTGAATTCCGCCGCTACCCGGTTGCTGAACTGCTTCCAATCCGCTAAGAATTCTCCGTATCTTTCCCACCATGTGAGGACGAGGCTCTTCAAATGCAATTGGGCTCAGTCGACGACCCATTGTTTCGGTGGCAGGTCCATTTCTTTAAATTCCTTTTCGCATTCCTACGTGAATGCTATTGGGTCTTTGAGTGGACGACCTGCAAAGTTGGTAATTTGGATATCGTCATCTCTACCAATTGTGGGGTAGCCAGGTGCCATTCTGGGTTGTATATATATCCAGGATGGCTTGGATCTGCGGGAATGAGACACGCGCTTTCTTCGGCATCTCTTGCACTGGTAGGCCATCCCGGGCATAGACATGCGTTCGTCGGGCCACCCTATATATAGGGGGTGATAGGGTTCACTGCACGTCGTGCATCTAATGCGGTTTATGCTCCGGCCGGTACATGTAATTTCATTGCAGAACCTCACGGGTTGTGTACGTCAATTGGTACAGTGGTACTTTAGTCCATCTGTATTCCGGGTCTCTTCAGGCTAGTCTATGCAGGCATAATGAAAGAGTTTAGTCTAGTAGGTGCACTCTATCCTTAGTGTGCCATGGCCTGCACAGTCGGCATGGCTACACTGTACATCGGATACATTGTGTTTGTTGTTGAGGTTTACGTTGATGGCGGCATTGACCTCGGCGTCTGACATGGTAGAGGTTAAGAGCGCCACGGGGTGTTTTGAGGACTCCCCGAAGTCCACTTGACTGATTGTTTACACTCTTAGCTCTCGGAGTATGGTTGGTCTAGTTTGTGCTGTTTACTGCGCACAGCTATTCATCTTGCCGCCCCACGTTGGGCACCAGAAAATCTTTCGACGCATGTCTGGTTAGATCAACAGCCACGATGGTTGAGGATTCTGTCTGCTAGACCAAAAGTGGGTGGTTGAGTTTAGATAGGCAGCGAGAGGATAGGGGTGTTGGTTAGTACTCACTCACTCCTGCTTCTTGGGTGCCGTGGTTGTGGTGTGTTTTGTCCAGACGTAGCGAGCTTGGCCCTCACTGATACTGCGATCCCACAGGTGAGATTAGTTGGTCCAGAAGTGGATGTTGTTCAAGCCGAATCGAACTTCCGTACCGGTCAATAATCCTCTTACCACAGGATGGCATGATGGGTGAATGCATATACAAGGAGATACGAATAATACCACAAACGGAGCAGTCAATACTGACTCATGCCTGAGTTGGGCGGCACTGTCCCGTTTCGCCTGCCTTTCCGGTGTAAGTTGAGGAAGTGCACTCAACTGTCTGGCGGCAAGGAGCGCTGCATATCGCTCCCTACGTTTTCGACCGTACCTTTGGCTGAAACACATCAAGTCTCTGCTCACAGGTTACTGGGTACATCTTGACGTGAACAAACTAAAAACAATTTACAGTGTAAGTCCAGTTTTGGCTTGCTGACCAGACTCTGTAAAGTCTCCCCTGATCCCCCATGCTAGGCAGGCTGATCAGAGACGGGGAGCCGTTTGGGTCACCAATGGCACCACTGGATGTGCGTCCACAAAGGAATGGACGGCAGGTCTCAAGTCACGTCTATCCCGGCACTGTAAGCAGTACAGTGGAATAAGGCAATAACTTTAGACTGTCACCCCTCTATGGATGAAGGTGTTACTAATGGTTGTGGCTCCTCTGTTCCTCTCCACAAGCACCGGAAGCAATGCTGTGGTAGTTTGGAAAGAAACAGATAGTATTCTAACGGGTGTGTGAAAATATGACGGATCCCTGAAGGCCGCCCATGGCTGAAATAATTCGGTAGTTTTAAATTCCCCGGTCCTTGTCGAAGGTGCACATAGAAACCTGTATCTAGCAGGCAGACAGATACACTAAGAAATAAAAGCTGAAAGGTATGACACAAGTTATGTTTATTGAAGTCTCAATTAACATGCGAAGCATGCTACCGCCTACCATGCAATTGAGTGCTGAAGGTTACTACGCTGGCCAGGTGTAGGCGACCTGGTTCAAATGGAGAACGGGAAAGAATTAGCTCAATGAGAAAATATACAATACTTCTAAACTGTCTAATAAAGACGTCTTGAGGAGGAGACAAAGTGAATTTAATGTGTTGGTAAGCGTGTTCGCTGGATGTCTGGTCATCGGCAGTGAAGTAGCCGCAGGGGGTGTACTCAAAGCTTTGAAGATGTCTGGCAGTCCCAGCACTGACAGCTGTGCTGTTGGATGTCACAAGAGATGGAACAAGAATGACTCTCAAGCTTGGCAGCGTCCTGACATATAGTGGAAGCTTGTATGCTGCTGGCACAGGGTGTGGGGAAGGTGTGACGTCCTCCTGCCCTGGTTGGCGCAGGAAAACTCTGGTCAGCAGTTCTACTTTGTGCCTCGTCTGTGGTGCTTGCTGGGTTGCGTATCCTCCTGGTGAGAAGAATTTGCTCATAAGTTCCTGCTGCCTGTAGGGTAGACAATGTGTCACTAACATCTGTAGTGGTGGACGTGGTACTCTTAGCGATGAGTCGTAATCGTATTAGATTAGATGAATAAATGGCATGTGCCAATATTGAGGTAACATAAGTCCATAGGGATCTACAAGAGACTATTAGATAAATATACATGGCTGATATTAACTGGAGTCAGTTAAGATATAAATCATTCCCCTGTTTTAGAGTAAGCTTTGTATTGAATTGAATACGTGGTTTGATAGAACGTTTAATAGTATATAAAGAGACAAACACTATCCCAGAGTTTTACTCAGCTACACCTCACCTTAATTATACGCTCTTAATACTGTCTGACTCGCTCCCAAGTACAATTAGGTTTAAGCCCATAAGACCTAATTCGCTACAAAGTTCTACCCCTATGAATCAATTAAATATTTTTGATAGCCCACTACCCTTCAGATAGCCACGGAAGAAGTTTCAAACAACCCCAGAGATGGCAGCACCCCCGTGACCTTGTGACGTCACAACCCGCCAGCCTCAGAACGAGGTGTCTAAATGTGTTATCGTCTCCAAGCAGGGAGATAAGAAATGAGCGGTGCTCTCCAGCACACTGGAAAACCAACCCATGCGCTAGAAGGCTACTCTACCCCCTGCACCCCGCAGGATCGATGATTAGAGGATTTTTCAGTATATAAGGAGGTCCAACACCAGGCTCCAGCAGGGATGCTGGGCTCACCGGCTGCATAGGTTCGTGAGCTCTCCGAAGTCTGCAAAGACTCTCTCTGCTCTCCTCAACCTGCAACACAGCTTGAACTCCTGCCTGCTGCTTGTAAAGGCAGCACTCTCTCCAGCCAGCAGCTTGTGAAGGCCGCCAGCACTCCAGCATACCAACTGATCGTAAGGACTCAGCCCTCTCTCCAGACAGTAATCCGACCACCTGTACCCACTACCCCTTTACCTCGGTCAACTTCCCTTGACTCCCGCAGTAGCAGGTCGTCGCATTATTAGTGTCCCACTGGAGAAACCCCTTTCTAACATCATATGCTGTAAATAGCATCGTCAACTTAGAATCTTTGCAATTGGCAGTAATTATTTTAGCAGGCTCGCCTTGGCCTGTTTTCAGATCATAACATTTGTTAATATTATTTTGTAGCTAATATTTTACAGTGTATTCAGTCAGCTGGGACTATCCAGTTTCTTTAGTCACCATAATAAATATTACGTGACTAAAACCTTGGTTTTGCCTACCGTAATTGTAGAATTAGTTTTCCCTTTTATTATTTTTTTGTGTAATTCATTTCAGTGAAATTTAATCTGTACAGTTGTTTACCACGTCGGTATTCAGTTGTGAGGTGCACTGGAGGAAAACCATCAGGGTTCGACTCCCACCAAAAGTCGTTCTCAAATCACGTGGAAACCAAACCCCGGTCAACTTTATTCCTGCACGCTGACAGATGCGGCCGCTGTGGATAATCCCCATAAAATTGGCCAGATCATCCACCGTCACCATCACCCTAATGTAATCACAGACTCAACCATCACTCATACACCTGGGACCACTGGCGTCCAATCCCGCCTTTTGACAACCTTGGTCGTGAAGGTGAAACTCCCTGGTAGGAAATTCATATCAATCCACCTAACCCTGGGGTTTGATTTTGCTCTCATTCGTAGAAACCGAGAAGGTGGTCAGCGTAGTAACCTCTTACCCAATAAGACCCAAGAGGGGCACACGTCAAGATAATACATATAGTTATCTTTTTGGAAAACAGTCTAATGTTTTTCCGTTTAGCTGTGGTATGGGTACAGTGGGGCACAGAAATTACAACACTAATGTATCATATACTTTTTGGTACGCTGGGAAAAATTGGTAGACCCGAAGTTGTTTTTAAATGCAAATATTGAAATGACAATGCTCTTCTAACGGCATTCGTCAGTGAAGATGCAACATTCTCGAAATAAAGTACTGTACAGTATGAAAAATGTAGTGTAGATATAATCAGAAATACACATATCCTCACAACTTTTTAGGTAGAACTACTGTATTACATACAGTAAAACATGGTAAAATCCTGAAACTGAAAACCATTTACAAGATGAAATAGAAGGTTGAAATTTGAAATGACAACAGAAAACCCAAAAAGTGATCAAATTAACAGTGTACTGAATATTGATGGGGGAAGTTTTCTGAATGTCAATTGACACTTTGTCAATGACAGAGTGATATGGGCGCGAAAAGACAAAAACATCACAATACACTGGAAACATGCGTATAAAATTAAGCAAGAGAATAATTACCTGTACATGCACAATTGTTTCAGCATGCACTATTCAATGGTTAAAAACAGAGTTGCTCCAATACCAAAACCAAGTATTGGTATCGGCCAATACATTAGTATCAGTTGTAGACAATAGGGGTGGGCGATTCTGGATATTTCATTTTGAAGCGAATTTGTTAAAATATTTGTGAATTCAAATTGAACATAAATTCAAAGTGTTTTGTTGAAAAGTATATATTACATCAATTATAATTTTTTAAATAAATCTAATAACTACACATATTTTTACAAGATAGGTAAAACGCAGATAAAAAAGAAATGTTTTCCACCGATTTGCAAAAAAAAAAAAAAAATGGTTTCTTACCATGTACAGTATTTACCCGAAAGGAAGAAGAGGTTTTTTTTTTTAAAACAGAAAAGGAATAGATACAGTGTCATCTTCAATTCAAAATCTAGAAACACAAATACCATAAATGTGCGACACTATTAGTTCAGTATTTAAGTTTGTGTTACATGCACAACATTACTACGGTATTCTATTACCATAATTTTTTTTCTCAAGAAGCAGTTAATTTTCCAAAATTGGCATGCCATGAGACAAAGGATTTTGACAAATGCTTTTCATGCTTAAATACTGTGTGTCCTATGGTTGGGCATATTTTTATAGTGCTAAGACTGTACCTGTCAACTTTGACAAGGGTCCCCTTATCTGATGTTCCCCAGACACATTAAAACACTTGAGTAGTAGGGGCGGCAGGGTTCTAATTCACTAGGTGAATTACACGTTGATGGGATGGTCTAAAAACAAAGTTTGCGAATTAAGGGCTAATCCAATTAATTTGCAAATGGCTGCAATGAGAAGGTGCTTTGCTGGGAAGCAAAACGGCTCAAGTTACATAATATATGAAACCACACTTGTATTTTACTAACAATTTCCCTTTTTTTTTTTTTTAAATTACATTATTGAAAAGTGAGATTTGAACAACAGTGGGTTCAATTTCACACTTTCCAAACAGTCAAGTCTGTAAAACTTGCAGTTTAATATCATATTTATCGCACTGCAAAACTCTGTTGTACATGAGGAAAATAAACATATAATACCAATTAAAATGTATGGTGCCGAATTAAGTTTGGAAAATTATAAAGTGTTTAGTAATATAAAAAGTATTTTCCCAGATAATTCCGTTTTGCTATAGTGAAAGTAAAATTAGATACTGACAAATATTTTACACCGAATGTAGTTTGGACTAATTTGTGGGCATTCTGTTGAGTTGAGGATATGTTTTCATGTTTCACTGGCTGTGTGTGGCAAACATGGGATAAAAACATTGATATTATTAAACGCATGTTGTCTTCTTTTGCTTTTTGCGCAAATAATAATAGATAATTCAAGTTTCCCAAAAGTATTATTTTGTTTCGTAGTTCGAAGCAAAAATTTAATTTTGAATACGAAGCTGAATATTGAAAATATTCTATTCGAATTCGAATTTTCGAATCTTCGTCCACCTCTAGTAGACAATGAAATCAGGTTATTACTTTCTTTAGACACAAAAAATTATCGTATTTCAGCGAGTATATGCCACACATTAAAAAATAAAATAAAAATAAATAAATTGCATCCACCAACAATTTTTTGTGGTCCTGGCGAAATTCGTATGTAAATAATGTTAACATTAACCGCTTGTATCGTTTATCGCATGGTGTGTCAATGAAAGTATATTTTGGGTCCCTTCACCTAATATTTCCCACAACTATCATTTTAAAGCTGGTTGTTTATGCAAACTTCTAGTAACTGGATGTGGAATACGCCATGCGCGCTGTCGTTTATCACAGCTCTGCGTCTTCTCTTTCCAACATCTGTCTGACACTGGGGCCTTGTGGCTTGGTGCGAGTCTGGCTTGCTACTTTCGCTACACACCTGATGAGAGTGGAAGTCGTTACCTACAGCATCCAGCATGGTGACTTCGCATCATCTCTCCCACCCATGCACCTTCCTTCCTCCCCTCACATGCCTTCGAGAGAGGGAACTGGTGTCCAGCAAAAGGTAAAAGCAAATCTCTCAGCCACGCACGCTTGCCCTCACACGCTGGCCTAGAGCAAATACAGGATGCCTGGCAAACTTAGAAAGTTTATCAAGATTATCCGTCGCTCAAAATAGTTTCGCCAGAAAATGCTACGCAAAACACTTTTAAGGTTTTTTTCCCCATACGGTTGGTGTTTCATTGTATATGGCATAAAATTTACATAATTTTAAAACATAATATTTATTTAACTCAAAGGTCAGCATCTTCGCGAATAAAATTATATGCCCAGAAGCATATACTTGACCCCCCTTTGTCACCAAAAACTGTTTGAACATCAAGTGACTTGTGTTATAAGTGTAAAGTTCATTTTCAGTAACTTCTTGAGGGGAAATCGGAGGATTTATATAAATTTATTTCAATAGATGCATCTTTTGAATAAATTGATAACAATCAGGGCCTATTCCACACCTTTTGCAGTGTAATAATGGGTAGGTAAGCACTGAGCCGAGCGCAGCGTAACTCACGACAGGGGAAATCAGAGGATATGGATTTGAATGACTAATTATTAAAGACAGTGAAAAATAAATAAAAAGTGCCTTGCTTATTCATCTGTCTCAGAATTACAAGTTTTCTTTGCAGTAATATATAATTTACTTTAAAAGACTGACGCCCTCCTCCACCTGACGCAGTGAACACACTGCCCGATCAATAACTTCTCCGTGCGCTCGTAACTGAATGAGTGCGAGCGGGACATTCCAAATTTGACTAGCATTCTTAGTCATATTATTTTCATTTTCAAAAAGTTTGAAAGTTTTAGGTCAGCTTGCATTTGTTGTCGTATTAAAATCAATTATATACAGTATTTTGGATGTCATTTTATTTATTCAAACAAATTTAGGAGAACTTTTTAAATGTATTATTTACAACAATACTTTTTCTAAAATTCTGTGCAAAAGGCATTGGTATCGGAACACCTCTAGTTAAAAATACCAGCAGGTATGAATAACGATATTTACCTCATCCGGAAGTTTGTCTTCAGGTTCGTCGTACATTGACAAGTCTACAAGCTCAGTCTGCAGCATCCTGGCTTGCGCACTTTCTGTTAACAGTGTGCTGAACAACTGCAACAACAAGTAACATTGCACAGGATATCAATCACCGGTAAATCACTACTCAACATCACAATCTTAACACTTGACATTACTGTTCACATTCAGCAATCTGACACGCATTAAGATGTCAGTCATACAAACACAAAACTATACTTAGCATCAACAAAACAGAGTACCACTGACACTTATATTAATTGGCTGTACTGGTTTAAGTGTACGGACTGCCAAACATGAAGTAGTTATCAATCACTAATGCAACTAAAACATTCACCAACAGTTTGACTCCTGGTATAGGTTATTCATCGCAAAGTGAGCACTTTTTGAAGCTCTCTAATTTGGAATGATAGCCAATAAATATATTCTTAACTTCAAGTGCGGTGGAATATACACACTGTTTTTATTACTTACATGGCAATTATTATTTTAAAAGGTGGTTTAAAAAAAAAATTTTAAAAAATGGTTGAAAGTAGGGGTTGCAAAAGTGCTCACTTTACTGTGAACTGTCTATAGTGAAGAAAATGTCACATAGTTTTACAAAACTCGCAGTTGTTAATATGTCACACTCCTTTGTTGAAGGTTCGCCACCAGTTGTGTTATCAAAATTTATGTTTTCTGGGTATATTTACATTCCAAGTTTACAAAATACTAAAATCCAAATACGTATGTAGAAACTAGCATCAATAAAGCAGATTTTATACAGCTCACACAGCTGTAGTTGTGATACATAATGAGAACCATATCTTGCTCAACATACATCACTATGCTACTATAGATTATGAGGCTATTATGTAAAACATTTGTTAATTTATCAACTATTTTCTTAGGACAACAAGTTCTGCTTATTACACTTACAGTACTATATATTAAAAATAATAGTTATATACATTCCTCCCTCAAGGTTCCACGATAACCATGAGCTATACGGCGCTACAAAATTGTGGCAAGAAGACTACACCTGTAATGATTCCAGACAAAAAAAAAAAAGTCTTTACTTTAATGGAGTCATCATCACTGGTGTCATCCTGTCAAGTTGACTATATTTACTTACGAATTTACTGTGTTACAAAACATAAGAAAATCCACTTACTTGCAATGTATTAAATTAGTAACACATAATGTTTTTGAAAACTGTCACACTACTAGTTTAGTATGTACACACTTAGCTATACTCGGCCCACAGCTAGCTAAAACAAAATCACACAAATGCATTGCTTCACGTGTGGTAATCTAATTCACTATCTACGGCAAAATTATGTTAATCATTTTCACTATGAATAAACAAGATCTACAATAATTGTGATGTCATACCTCATACCTTTGACTTCCCGGTGTGCGTGGCAAAAAATACTTTTACTATATCTATGCTGCCATCCAAGGTACGACATTTTTGCTTTCCTGTCTTACTACTACAGCACTTCCCAGTTTTCCCACATGTTTTCTTCTTCACCTTGATGCGTACTTTACCGGACTTCACTACATTTTGAACTTTAGGAGGTGCTTCGAGATGCTCATCTGCAGGCTCGCGTGCCAACGTGAGCGATGATGGGACAGCTTTACCCTGCTTCCAGGATGCCCACAGCCACAGCGTTACGACAGCGGCCACAGTTAGCAACATGGGCAGGAACAATGTCCCCACCACTGGTACACTGAGGCACATCATACCTGAGCTCCACTGCTCGCCCGTGCGCCTGCAAAGCTGCCTGCCTGCAACGAAAAATGCACACAATAATACAGAAATCTGCAATTCTGTTCTTTTGGTAATGGTTACAAAGAATTCAAGGAGGCGCAGGGGAAGAGAACAAATCTGTCCATAATGGCAACTATCTCTCCCTTAAGCTGCAGATGTTAAGGCATAAAGAGTCGACTATCTTGGAATACCTTGCGAAATGGTCTGTATTAGTGTTGGGTGTTTATGCTATAGTACAGTATATACTTTAGTCTATCAAAGTTGAAAAAGAGATAGCCAAAACAGGAAACAAAAGTTGCAGTCACAAACATAATTAACTAATTTGCAATGTGTTGAACAGAAGCAGCAATCCCTACAATGGGAAAAGTCCATCAGTAAAGACACCCAAATTAGTCAAAGTCATTTAAAGTTAGGGTGTGCCATGTGCGAGGCACACGTACTGTTGAAATGGATGAGCAGAACAATGCATTCAGCTATTGTACCCGACATCTTCACCAACTAAAAAGCTAGCCCATGGGCTGGTCATGTACAGAATGCCTTGATGCTGTTTTTTATATAACAGTTTGCTCTAGAGCTGTAAGAAGAAAATGCCAGTAACAGGGCATTATGTAAACAACCCGCTCAGGTATGTTGTAACATTTCAGTAACAACCATACATTTTCAATTTAAATCTTCTCAAATCTTTTACTTTACTCCTTTATCTTCTCCAATAACATTTGGCAATTACTTTTCTTCTCCAATAAATAAAAATTAATTTCTTTTGTTTTACATTGATAATTCTTCAAAGTTGAAAACATTTTGCAGCAATTGTATTCAATATTAAATTCTTTCTTAATTAATTACATCAATATATATAACATTTCTTCTTTATCACCAATTCCAAATTAAAACATATTACAGCAACTTCAACAGTATTCATAAATATAATTTACATCTTATTCTTACATTAAACAACATACCCATCTTTGGATGTGGCGCGAATCATTGTAAAGAACACTATGGTTCTATTTTACATTTTCCTTACTTATGTTGTCTCATGTCCTGTGATTGGCTGTCGTCTGACCATGACATTTCTCAGCCAATCAGCAATGGCAAGACGAGAGACAACTAGGATAGTTTTATATTTAATAAACATTTAATTACAGTACTTTATACCATCTAGGAAGAAATGAAAAACAACAAACATTAATACAGAATATTGCCTAAAAAAAATTGAATCTTTATGTAAATAACTATTAAAATAAACCAAAAATTATACTGTTAACTCAAATGTTAAATATGTAATTTGGAAAGATATAAAAAGAAAGTGACAACATAAGCAGGTAGTCTTTAATTCTATAATAATAATAATATGTATGACTAAGTGTAAATGTACCCCAAATCTGCAATGTTACATAACCCCTCCTTGGGTTTGGGACACATTTTATAAATTTGTACAAACCGAATAAAGGAAATTTAAGTATTACTAATGTACATTTGCTGCAATCTGTTTTGTACATTTAAATTTACAAATTTCTATCTTATCATTAATTATTAATTAAATCTTTATCTTCTAATCTATCACATAGCAATCATTTTATATCGCTCCCTTTGCCCACAACAATATACCTCATTTACAATACTCTCAGCATCTGTAAGTAGGAACAAGTATTCTTTCACTGCAAGGTATTTTCAGTAAATATTTAATATATGTATACATTCGGAAATTATTAATTCATAATTTTAGAATAAACTGTGCTAAAATTCCTAGTTGAAACTGTTAGATTTCAGATAAAATTTATAAATAAATACATACACTAGCAATTAGGCTACCACCCAGTGGCGAGCTCTCTCACCTCTACTTCACCCAACCAACTCCTTTTCCACTCCCTTCCTGAACTTACCAACCCCTCTCACAAATACCAATTCCTCCAACACATTCCACTCCCTCACAGACTTCACAAGCATGGACTGCCTTCCCCGCTCCGTTCTCCTCCGCACCCTCTAAAGCTTCCCACTGTTGTTTCCTCTTCCTCTAAACACCCCCTTACTTAGCTTGCAGTGTAGCCCTCCCCAGCCTCCCTCTTGATTCACCATCCTGTACATCCTGACTAGCCGTTCAACTTTCCTCCTGTCCTTCAATTAACTCCACTCCATTTATTTCATCATCACTGATGGCCTATAGTTCCCTTCTTCCTCGCCATCTTGCCCCTGCCTTCTCCACCCATCTTGCTGCCTTTCTCTGCACTTTTTCCAGTTCTCGCACCTTCACCTCCACATACGGGTCCCATACTGCAACAGAATATTCTAACACTGGCTGACTCCCTTCAGCACCGTTCCCAGCATGCCCAGAGCCCTTCTTCCCATTACAGCCACCCTCTCTGTTTTTTCCATCTGAGGTCTCCCAGCAGTACAATCCCTAGATTCTTATATTCTGATGCTTCTTCCATCTCTTGTCCCTCCCACCTGTACATGTCCATGCTTATCACCTTCTTCCTTGTAAACCTCACTACCTTACTTTCTTCTACATTTATCATTTTATTTTTCCTGGTCCACAATCATATCTTGTCAATGTACACCTGCAACCCCCCCCCCCCCTTTTTTTTTTCCGCCCTCAGCATACACAAGCCAATCGTCTGCAAACAAGTTTAATTTCCCCTTAATCCCCAAACCCATGTAATTTACCATTATTGTAAATAACTAAGTTCTCTACCAATATCAGTTAATACATTAATATGTGGTTATTACTACCTCTATGTTCCCATAAATCGCACATTATATCTCAATTCCGTAACTAAAATTACACAATAGTATTATATATACGTACATAGTATCCTCCAGAAACGCAGTTAAGAATCAGATATATCAACTTAATTTAATAATATATGTAACCTACAAATTTGAATAAATAAGTTACCTAAAATTTTTCAGTGGACTAGTCAACAGTCGTCATCTAATTCCGCAATTCAAACATCAGTTTGTTTTGGCAATAACATTAATTAAGGTTATCACACAGATATTGGTAACTACGACAACCACGGAGCAACGGCTCAGACTGTGCCTACGTGCCAAATACGAACTGCATCATGTCGACTATCGAACCATAGATTAAACGAGTAAAGCCATTACTTAGAAACTGGAAAAAAGCGATTTTGAGAACTGCTTAGTTTGGTACCCGCTGGTCTGAGAGCAGCACTAGCGCTTATATTGGGGTCGTGGGAATTGTTCCCGTGTGGACAAGGTACTTTTCCTATTCGGATCAGGCAGAAGAAGGAAATGTACCCCTCTGGACAACTACTCCGGTGGCGAAGTTCCCCCGGAAATCTACCCTCGTTTTGTGTATCATGTATGGAGATGACCACAACAGTTTTGCTCTTTAAGGTGTTCCTTACATAGCTTGACTAGTTACATGGCATTGTCGTCTGCAGCGATACTAACTTATAAATCATCTCAGTAGCTAACGTGTCAGATGCAAATAATGCTAACAGGACTGGAGGTAATGGCAGCATTTCTGCCGATTGTATCACATGAAATGTTATGATCTGTAAATACGTCGCCATGGGTTTTCTGCGCGTTTCCATTTGCTTTGAGTTATTTTTACGTGATTTTGCATTTAATAATTTAATACTTTTCAGTTGTAGTATGTAAATTACGACTTTACGAGTCGGTTTCGCCAATAACGAATAAACAAGGTTCGAGTAAAGCAATACTTATACTTAAGTGGCTATTAAGGATGTCTGAGTTTTTGGTTAGAGAAGTAAATTTCTTGAAGGTGTTGTGGTAACTTATTAAAAAGTTGGCTACCAAGGTAGGATGGCCCTTTCTGGACAAGTTTTAAGTTAACTGAAGCCACGTGTAGGTGTTTTTTAATTTCTGGTGTCATGTGTATGCAAGGACACATTTTTCTGAAATATCGTTATATAATTATAAGTACGTTATAAAATATATACTGATCGTTATGTGAAGTGAAGATATTTGGGCGGCTCTTAACAGCGAGGTCTTGCGAGCCGACAAGGGTGATTGAAGTGAATATAGAGCAGTGCTGAAATGAAGAGGGGGGAGGGGGAAACGGGAGATGCGTGAGAAAACCCGCTGATCAACGGCATCGTTCGGCACGATTCCCACTTGCGAATATCCGGTGACCCGGCTGGAAATTGAACCACATCCGCCTTGGTGGTAGGCGAACAGGCTAACCGCTCAGCCACTGTGGCCCCTGATTGTTATGAATTATAGTATTATAGTGAGTAAATCTACACACTACTCAACACACTTGTGTTGCAAAACTCTAGACATTATGTGACTTTGATAATTAAAAATAATTAAAACAAACATGATATGAGAGGGTTCACTAGGTATTGCAGACAAACCATTATATTTTAATGTACATTAGTAGTGGCTACTACAGGGTGAAGAAGACTGATTTCTTATCAGATCACTGGGACTATGTTCCATTTAATTTAAAATTGTTTTAACTTAATTTGTGTTGTAATTGTGTAATGTTCCTAACGGAAAACTTCTTTGACACTGGAACATTTTTCTATATAATTCTTTCGTAAAATGTATGTAGTGGTTTCACACTTGAATTTTGCAAAATAAAATGGTATATATGGAACAATTTTACCACAAAATAAATTATTGTGAATATAAAATACACATTTCATGAATATTTTAGCAATGTATGCTGAATTTCTATTTACTGAGTGAACTGGTTATTATTATTGTGATACACAGGGTACCGTTATATTGAAAGAACCTCATCTGAGTGCGTACAGTAACATTTCAAGTCTGCTATAACATATATTTTCTGGTGCCTGTACTCATGATTCAAGAAAACATATTAAATTTATAATTCGGAATACTGAGGCATGGCCTTACATTTTTCTAGTTCTAGGAAGGCGACTGGACCTGTAGGGAGTATCAGGAAATTAGTCACATTGCGCTATCATATTAAAGTATTCAAATAATTTAATTTTCTACGATTTTTGTTGAAAATGTTATACCGTACATTACATATTCAACACAAAAAAAAACTAATTCATTTCTGCGAACTATATATATATATATATATATATATATATATATATATATATATATATATGTGTGTGTGTGTGTGTGTGTGTGTTAATATTTTATGCTATCTATTGAAACTGTCACATATAAACAGTAACTATAGGCTGTTCACGGTAAAGTGAGCACTTTTTAAGGCCCTGCTAAATATTCCTTTCAATTAATTTCTACCTTTCCACCACTTTTTAATGTAAATATTGCAATATGACCAATAAACACAGTGTAGATATTTCATAACTCTCAAAAGTTAATGTTTGATGCTGCAATAATATACATTTATTAGGGGAAAATGCCTTTTGGAAGTGCCTTAAAAAATGCTCACTTTACCGTGAACAGCCTATAATTACTTGGTAATTTGTAAATAGTTTTGTGTACTTGTTTTCTTAATTTTATTTAGGATAAGCTATTAATTTATTGAATTTCTTTATGTTTTCTAAAACATTTGCATTTATATCTATGAATTTGGAAATGTTTTGCAAATGTAAAAAGGCGACACTTATAATGACAAATTTTGTCTTGATAAGCATTTGTGTGTTTTGTTAGGACTATTATTATTCGTCTCCAGAAGGGCTAAAAAATAATATTGAAGAATTGGCCAAACTGCTGTGAAAAAGTTGATAAAATAATTCTCTTCTTGCTGCCCAGCCCTGATTTAAAGAAATAATAGCTACGATATCATTGGTTGATATTAAGTTTGGACAGTTTAAGATCTAATGAAGGACTGTGAAGAAGTGGTTCCAATCCAGGAACTGACGATGACCCAAGGAAGGATGACCGTATGCCACTACTAGGGATACACTGCTGCATCTGGAGAGTAACAGACTACCAACACTTCGAGCCACTGCCCAGGGACCAGCATTTCGAACAACAATCTAGAGTGATCAATGGACACCGAAGGAGAATCATCTTCATTCCTAGGCGGTCTTCATTAAAGGTTCTATATGGCCTATTAGCACATCTCGCATAACAGCTCTGTTGCATGACAAAAATTTTGAACAGAAAAAAAAAAAAACAAATGGTTTAACAAGTAAGGAAAAGGGAATTTGTGAACAAGGACATTGGGCGCAGGTTGGCAGGAATCAGCTGCCACCATGTTGTTACATCACTGTCCTACATTTGTCCTACTTTCCCTCAAAATCTCCCTTTTTTCTCCCAGAATTGACTAAAATACCCTAAAAATATGTCTTTTCCAAAAAAAATTTCCTTTTTTCCCTAAAAAAAATTCCCATTTTCCCCTCAAAAAATAAAGGTCGAAGCACCCTCATGTTCATAAAGAAGCACTTGAAATCAAATGTATGGCCAATTTAAGTAATTTTAATACTTCCTTAGGACCTACAGAGTAGAGGTGGTCATATTGGTTTTATAGCCATACCCTATGCCAAATCGATACAAGGGCTCCAGTATCAGAGTAAAACCTAACCATCAGCTACCTTGGTTGTCAGCCATCTTGCATCCATATTGTATGCAGATGAATTTTGACCTTGACCCATTACCTTGAAAATCTAAAAATTCTAAAAAATTCATTTTTAAAATTATTTAAAAATTAATTTACATTTATTATAAATATTATTTAAAATACAAAAAAAATGTTATTAAAACTTGTTTAGAAATTATTTAAAGATTATTTTAAAAATTTAATTCACCGAGTTTTCCCCACCTCAACTCATATTAGTTGGCTGGCCTCCACCCCCTCGACCATACCTAGTCAGTCATCTTGTTAGTTGGCCACCATCTTGGTAGGTGACCGCCATCTTGGTAGGCTACCGCCATATTGGAAGACGACAGTCAACTTCGTGTTCATCACTTGTCTGGCATCTTGGAAGCTAATGCTTATTAGCAATTGAACCTTGATCTGTGACCCCTAACCTTGACCCATCACTTTGAATAACCTTGAAAACAAAAACTCGAGAATAAATACATACAAGTCAACAAGCATAATACATTACATACTACGACCGCCATATTAGATTCAGACACTGCAACCTTAACCCAATGACTTTGAATTACCTTGAAAACAAAAACTCGAGAAAAATCCTTAAAAGTCAGCTTGGATAATACATTACAGACTACTTCTGCCATGTGAGATTCAGGCAACCTCGACCTTGACCCCATGAACTTGAATGATTTTGAAATCAAAAACTCGAGAAAAATCAAGAAAGTCAGCATACATAATACAGTAAAGACTACTAACACCATAGTAGATGCAGACTACCTTGACCTTGGCCCCATGACCTTTAATGACCTTGAAAACAAAAACTCGAGAAAAATATATGAAAGAGGCAAAAGCTAACCGACATGATGCACCTTTCACATCATCTGCTGTTAAACTAAATCTCTAAGCTAACCTCCCTACTGCTTATAATATACAGGTAGTATTCAAGCACTATGGTGTCATATTGACTCTGGACGAATCGTACTGCACCATTAATACATTGTGCAGACACCGACCTGCCAATCATGTGAGGTGGAGCAGATGGAACAAGTGGAGCAGGTGGAGCAGCTAAAGATTAATCGAAGGATTGGGATTGCAGTGCTGATTGTGATTGTGGTGCTGATTGCGGTGCTGATTGTGATTGTGGTGCTGATTGCAGTGCTGATTGTGATTGTGGTGCTGATTGGGGTGCTGATCGTGTTTGCAGTTCTGATTGGGGTGCTGATTGTGATTGTGATGCTAAGTGCGGTGCTGATTGTGATTGCATTGCTAAGTGTGGTGTGTGTGTGTGTAGGTCGCAAGTTAAATAAATTCACTCCATTTTAAAATAAAATTATATAGCCGTACCTCTAAAAACTGAAAGTCGTCGTCGCGTAAAAAGGAATCTTCGTGTGGTCTGTCCTCTCATGTCGACATGCATTTTTAGAACACACGATAAAACTCGATCACAAAATCGACACTGGCGACAACCAGTTAGCGATAGTGCAGGTTCATGACTCCATGATCATCGTGGCATGGGAGCACTCTGAGAAAACCCAATTACTCATTCGATCGAGAAAACACATAAATACTTACATGACAATATGTTACTTAAATATGCTTGTAGGCATGAGCATGTGTTATTTCTCGTTTAAATCTAAATTTGTGTAATTTAGTGTGTGTCAACAGAGCATTTTTATATTATCATTTTTAGCGTGTAGATCACATTACCATTTTGGCACTTTTATTTTATAAACAAATTTAGTATATCAATAAGCACTATTATTACCTAGGAATGTAAACATTTCAATACATTTATTCAGTAATAGCATTTGTAGTGTTTGTTTCTTTATCTTTCAATGGGTAGGGGTTTTTAATTTAGTACAAGAGTTCTTTAGGTTACCTCTTATTCCAGTATGTGTTAGTGTATGTAAGCAGTGTACATGTCATTGAAATTATGAATTTATGACAGGTGAAACTATGAGTTTATACGCATATAAAGAGTTTATTGGAATTATGTTAAGCAAACAAAAAAAACGGTGAGTTATACAAGTATTTTTTCTTTGTGCAACCCTAAAGACTAAAAACATGAACATGATAACAGCTAGCAAACCCACTCGCTCCCTTTCACCCAGTCAGACATCCCATGGTTTCGGTTAAAGTACCATTAGTCTCGCCCCCTCCCCCAAACCATACCTCCCTTCAATCAACCATTCCTTGCAGGAAGATCATATTTGATCAACTGTCCCTCCCATTTTCACCATCTCCAAATATAGGCTTTTCACGGCAAAGTGAGCATTTTTCATGCCCTAAATACTTTTTACATCAACTATTTTCAATCCTTTAACCATCCTTTTGTAATTAAATATAGCTATGTAAGTAAGAAATATATTCCACCACACTCGGAAGTTAACGCCTAAGGATAAAATTATATATATATATATATATATATATATATAAAATGGCTATAATTCTAAATGAGAGGGCTTTCAAAAGTGCTCATTTTACCGTGAATAGCCTATACTCGGGATCATCCTTAGCTTCCCGACGATTTCTCAAACCAAAACAGCAGGCCCTGTCAACTCGAATAGCAAAATCAAGTCCTTACCAAAGATACCTGGAGTCCAGCTTCTACGGTATTTTAACTTCGACATGAGAAAAAAATTGGTCCATATTTAAATATAATATTTTCTACTTGTGCTCCGGGTAGATATACAATAAATTATTATGTAGTTATTCTCTTTAGATGTTGTAGAAACATTTGCTATGTTACGTATTTTAATTTTGAGGGGACACAGTCGTATTCGTCTGTGTGTCTCTCTAATATGTTAGTTTGTGCTACGTGCATTTTTGTGAATACTTGCATGAATTTGTTAATATTATAGTGTTTCATCTATAATAGCATGATTCTTATTCTCACAAATTCATTTGTGGTGTGAAATAACTGTGGATGAATGACGAGATCAATCATTTTGCCGGAAATATTAGGCCAGCATAAATAATAAGAGTTGGCAAAGACATGTGTTGTCTACCAACATCCAAAGTATATACATTTGGTTGAACACCCTTAACACAATAAAAACTTTAGCATTTGACTGTAAGTTTGCTTCTCGATATCTTTTCCTTGGAGGTTGACGCAATGGTACTTTCAAGGAAAAAGTCAAGCACTCTTGACTTCACGATTTCGAAAAGTTAACTTAAAGTCAAAAGTCAAACTGCCATTTTGCCGAGAATCAAAGGTTATATGGGATGAAATTTACTGTAAGGCGATTTTAGTTTCGGTATACTGACTCGAGCATTGGTAAGTTTATCTTGTCAAAATTAAAGAAATAGCTAACGAATGTTACGTGAAGAGGAAATCAATGAATTGATACTTATGAATAACTAAAACACATGTTTTTTTTGTTTGAAATGAAATCGTCTCTGCTTATAATAAAAACATACTGATAAAATATATAATTGGGAGTTTACAATCATTTACATAACAAGATGGGCATTTTTACGAAAATCGCAAGCCAAATTATCAATTGTCTCAACTTCGACTTCAAGTTTGTATTGTGTATCGGCAGTTTAGTTAAAAGTATCGGAAATGTGTAAGGGCCTTGATTCTGTGACCGAATGTAGGCAGTATGATAGAAACAACTTCGGCAAACAAATGAATATGACAGGTTCTCTCGGTGAGCTGCAACTCAGTTCTTGTATGCTCCTTGTTTGAAAACATGTCACTTAAATAAGCAATTTCTCGTGCGCACAGATGATAATAGGAACACAGGGCACTTCTTTGGAATAGAGGAACGTTGCTACGTCCGACAGTATTTATAACATTAGTGTAAATAACAGGTTACACATTTAATAGACGAGACATGATAGGCGGAAGCTGTGGGCGATGTATTGGCATGTATCACAACAATTTAGTTAAAAAATAATTGGCGAACATGATTCCGCAGCTAACAGCAGACGCGAACAATTGTGGGTAGATGTAAAATACAATCATGACAAAATAGCAAATCTGTTGTTTAAATCCAGTGCGAAAATCCAAAACTAAATAAAATATTAGGACATTAGACCTGCTATAAACATTTTGCATCTTAAAATTCCTTAGCAAAGTAATATGCACAATTAGCAAAATACTTTAATGAGAATTATTTTCCATTATAAAAACAATTGGGTTTTCACCCTCATCGCAGACACATATTTGCTGTGTGTGTATATATATAATGTTTTTATACACATTTATATGCATTTTATACATTTATAATGTATTAGGCTTTAAAGTCTTCGATACCATAAATCATTTAAGCTTACTGGATAAATTAAGCAGTATGGGCTTTTAAACAAGTTCCGTTAAATGGGCGAGAAAATATTTTAATAGTCGTTCACAAATCAAAGTGTAGAATAAAGAACGTTTGACGTTATACATTGCTATGATGATGAAGTCATCAGGGATGGAGTGCCACAGAAATCTATCTTCTGGCCGGTTATATTCTCTATCTCAATTTCTCTATACATATATGTAAACACACAACATACACGTGATATTCCAAGGGTACCTTCTGTGTCATCAATATACAGATGACACCGAATTGTATATCTTATCCTCGCCGAATGATTAAACTGGATACAGTATAAATAGTATACAAAGCTCTTTTTAGAGAATTAAGAAGTACTGGGGCAAAAACAGCCTTAAAATAAACCCAAATAAAGGTTCTTACATCAAAATTATGAACATAACAGGCCATTAAGAAGACACAAGTGTATCCAGTAAACTAAATAAATAATGAAATAAACCATGAGGATTATGGATTAAGTACGTTAAAATATTCAAACATATGTTATTGACAAGCAAAACATCTTCATCTGTGACCTACTTATTGGTTCTATTTACTTCTAGCTGTTGTGCAGGCCTGTTTACATAAATAGAAAATTCTCTGAAATATAGAGTACTAATGCTACAGGATGCTTGTCTTCCATTCACCTTTGATTTTAAGAGAAGGGAGAGTATTACTAGCTTTGGTTAGCTGGATATGGAAAATAGAAGACTGCTCCAATATGTCAGACAAAGGTAGGTGTAAAGAACCAAAATATCTCCTGGGTAAATTAACGCAGCTTACACCTAATCACAGACATTTCGTCACAAGGACATGCTAAGCATCCCCATTCATTGTACTGCTATTTACTGAAAATACAAACTGTGGAAAGACTCGGGGCCGGAATCCAATCAAACCAAACGAAAATACACGTTGCTGTAGTAGGTCTATGAATATTCCTTAATGAGTAATTCGTAACTGACATATGTTTGTAATGGAAAACTATGTCTCAAGTAGTCCGGATTACAAAGTAGAGTTTGTAATGTAAGTAGGATAATAATATTTGTGTATAAAATTAAATTTTTCTAAGTATAATTTTATTTCTTCCAATTCTGGTGTATATACAACTGATGTGAATGTCACATTTTTGTGAGGTGACGTATACTGTAGCTTAACAGTATGTGGTTGAATAAAACATAAAAATAAATAAAATAAATAAATTGTGTTTGCACCAAACCTCTCTTACACACCCTTTTTGTAAGATAGTGCCACAGGGAAAAAAATAAATATAGAAAGATTTTTATATCTCGGAAAAACAATTAACCGATTCCTCCCAACTTATGCAAACAATTAGAACTATGGTTGATCATCTGAATCGGTGTGTTTTAAGTGGGCTTGACTCTTATTTTCAAAATGACCGTCATATACACATTTTAGTTTAGTATGCTATGTCTATATATCTACGAAACAATGTAAAAAATTACAACTTAAAATTGTATGCTAAGAGTATCTATTAAAAAATCAAATGTGTCTACACAGTTTTTTGGTTAGTTTTATTGCATCCGTAAGATCTTTTTTCAATACATAGCTGTACAAAGATATTGGACAAGTCAAATTACAGTATGCAAAGTTTATACATTGGACATAGTAAACACACACTATTTTATTGCCCGCTATTTTATATGAATAAAGTTTTCATGTCATATCTCGGGAAACAATAAACACTGATAGTGCCACAGTAGGTCATGCAAGTTGACAATTTTAAGTGGGGCAAGAATTTTTCTAAATGGTAGTTATATGAGTAATTTTGATTAGTATGTTGTATCTATCAAATTATTTAATAAAATTCACCCGAACTTAGTATTCTGGTAGTATCTACTTATTTCAGCTGTTTCACATGTCGTGAAAAAAAAAAAAAAATTAGAAAATGCAAACAATGGAAAATAAGTGACACTCAAAAAACATACTGATATTGTTATTTATCAATATTCCCCATTTAGCTGCATTAAATGATACCACTGAGGAACCCAAAACATTCAGAACATTCATACACACTTGAAGCAGAAATAGAATTGGCATGGTATTTTTCAGTACAACAGCTACGATGTTAATCATTTCATATCACTGAACCAAATTAAATGCAACCTGTTGAGGGCTCTTATTTTATTTCATTGGTTTTCTATAGATGTGATTAATGTGTGCAAATGGAATGTAAAAAATAGCATTAAACTGCACAATATTATAATATGCAAATGAGATCATTGAACATGAATGAGCATGAACTTGAACAAATGTGGCATAATATTATACTGTATAACATAGTCTCATATGCGGTCATATTGATCAAGATAATACGATACTAATATATCATCAAAAATATAATACAATCACATGGAAATTCACGCAAAATTTTTCAGCAACTCGGAGCCAAACTGCTTTCCTACACGGCTGCATGTTAAGTTGTTTTTTTTTTTTTTTTTTTTTCAATGTCACAAGTATCTACTAGTGATTCCCAGGAAGGATTACGAAAGGGGCGGGAGAATTGCGCTACATCGCTCACCATAGTGATATGAGGACATTATTCTGGTTAAGCAGCGTAAAAATCAATTAAAATTATTCAGCCACCTCTCGATTAGTTTTTCACAAACATCTCCCTCCTACTCCACTTAATGCAGAGGAAACACACATCGTTTTCAAATCTCCTCAGTCGTTATAATATAACGGCCTAGCACACTGCTCCGGGATCACACTGGTAAAGTCCTGGTTGGGCCCTTCTCATTTTGCTGCCAGCCTCCGAGCGTGCATTCCTAACATTACCGCTACCTCGCAGCACGTGGCCTTTTACACCTACCAGCAGGGCTGCCAAGTACACTACCCTATTCACCCAGCAGTATAGTCCATTCTCGATTGGAGGCGCCTTATGAAAATCAACCTTTGAAAAAACACTCTAGGCATAACATTTCAACTTGTTTTTTCAATAACCTGTATTCCACAAATATATAACACTGTGCTTAACTGAGTATTGTATTATTGAATAAATGAAAATTTACCTTAATATCTTTTATAACTTGTAATATTTATTTCTTTTTTTAATATGAATTAACAACAGCCAGAGCAGTGGCGTTTTGGCAACGACCGGTGAGAAATAGTTCACAGCAAAAGTATTATTTTAATATAGTTTTTTTAGAATACTATTTGTAAATTAAACGGTGCCTATCGAAATATTTAAATATTTAAATAGCCCCGATGGCAACATATCTCATGTTTGCTGTTTAAAATAACAGCGGAAAATATCGTGAGTAGGCCGTAATGGTACGGTATTGTTTTATCGAGTGAGAAAGCAATTGAATAACTGCCGACTGGCGACGCTTGTCGCACTCTTTCTCTTTCTTCGTCTCTTTCACACTCGGGAAATTTCACTTCGCTAGTAAGTACGAACCTTTATAAATGTTTGCAAATGTTACAATTTCATACCTATTGCAGCAAAATAATGATTTTTTATTTTGTAATTTACAACTGGAAAGAGATTTTAATGTTTGAATACGTAGTTTAATATGTTTAGATATTATGGCGGAACAGTTACCTAATGATGTTGGCAGACGTGACGAGCCATGACATGACGTGTTGCTTTGTAAATTATTCTTACTCCGAAAAATTAATACATCACGTTTGTAGACGTTGCGTATTTAAACCTAATTTGGCAAGTTACGATGTTGTGATAAATCTGTGTTTCCATGGCAGTAATAAATATACTGTGACGGGTGTTTCGTTAATCATTGCGTCTCTGAAATGACGTGCCTTTGTGCATCGTGGTCGATACTCTGGCCCTGTGTGTGCGTGATTTCAAATATTTGATTAGCCCTATTTATACGTTCTAACTGTGAATTGTTTTTATAACGAAGTTAATTATTTACATCCACGTATGTTTATTTATCACAATGTTGTACATTTGCCCTAAGGGGTTTGAAACACAGTCGTGTAACGTAATTCGTCCCAATCCCAGAAGAAAAATACTAAGTTCAGCCAGACAAATTTCAATAAACCTAATAAACAGTAAGTAGCAATACATAGAAATATGAGCGGAATAAAAGTTATCATAGGCTTATTTGTGTGCATGTTCACCGCTATCTTTTAAAGTTTGTATGACAAAAATGAGAAACACGAGTTGCGTGTTTGAATTCAGTGTACCTTTTTCGTTTGACTGGCTGTTCCTTCGTTTTAATATTTATTCCAACTGAGGCCGTCCTTTTAAAGAAATGACCCAACACATATCAATAACAAAAGGATAATTAGTACAGCCTTTTACCTCGCAGTTATAACAATGTTAAACACAGTCGCGGCAAAATACTAACGTGCATTACATGTATTGAGCTATGTTGTGGAAAACAAATATGTGAATGTAAAATAACCGTAAGAATTGCCGTCAATTCAGGCATTCTTAAAAAGTTATAAAACTGGCCTAAATAATGTTAGAGGCCTAAACTGTGAATATTCGTACAGAATGGTATTTGGAATATGACAGAATTCTTTGAAAATCTGTAAACAGTAAACAACACATTTGACAGATATAACAGTAGAAGTCACATTTAAATGCTTATTTTTAGGTGTAGCGAAAGTATACGAACATATGTACGTATACAATAGAGTGTAAACATTGATTTTGACAAATGCTACATGGCAGTCACATGGCAATTTTTGTTTACATTTGGCGGAAGTATACGAAACGGGCCTGCTAGTAGATAGGGCTCCGATAAAGTAGCTTCAAATGGGGGATGGACTATGCGCAATCATTGCGAGTGCATTGCAGACGACTGACAAGTTACACAAACTACACAAGCCCGCCACGTTAATGTTGCACTGTACTTAAAACAACAACTGTGCGACATTATAAATGTTGCACATAGGTACACAAAAGTAAATAAGAGTGGCGCAATACACACATACCACATCTGAAATTGATTAATGCAATCCCACTATACGAGGCGATATATACATACTTTATATGAACTGTAAATTAATAGGAAATCATTTACAAAATTATGATCGCGACGAAACGTGCGCGAAAGAGAGAAATAGAGATTCGTGATGTCATTAGCCAACAAACATTCACAAGAGGGCGAAATTATTTTTATTTTGATTGGAGTGTTCCTCAGAAGACTGCACCCTCAGGCCGGGAACGCAAACAGCACATGAATATTCCAAGCCTAAATAACTAGATAATTTACACTGATTCATTCATGGGGCCATTTCAGCCCTCCTGTACCAGTCACCTTGCTCCACGTATCCTCAGTTATGATAGGAAGCTTCCTCAGATCGGAGACACAAAAGGACTTGGGACATGACAAACTGGTCCAGTGGTGCCGAAACAGTCGATTATTTTATAGTAGTTAATTAATTTTACTAATAATTATTTGATTATTAAGACTGATTTCTCTTGGGATGGTTTCGGCCCACTGGATCAGTCCGTCGTGTTCCAGGGCTCCTCAGACTGCAACCACAAGCCAGGGATTCAAGTAGGATCTGCAACCAAGAATAAAAGATATAATAACGATGTAACGATAATTCCTTATTCACTTACAAAATGTGCTAGAATCTATTTAGGTCGATTATCACGCTGCATTTCCCCAATATAATATACAAGAGAAGTTATTGGAGGAGTATTATGTTTTTTCATCAGAAGCATATAACTAATTGGACATTTTGCAAAACGTATTGCTGCATTCCTTGTTTAAATTATTTTTCATTCTTGTTTTAATTCTACACATAAGGAATATACCCAAGTTCATCTGTGGCTAATATAAGACATTTTTTGCACCACCTGCTGTTGATTTATGCGATGTGATTGTGCATAGTATGCCCAAGTTGAGGCAGAGTATGAGATAATGGGACGAGTCATGAGTTATGAGAGGATACAATGCTGACATGTAGACATATGCAAGACTTATCTTAATTTCCGTAATGTGCTGCCATGTCAGTATTATATCCATAATTAATCTGACGTATTTAATAATCCCGGAAGAGAGTAACTAGTGGGAGGTTGGGGGGAAATATCATGGCGTGTGAAGACTACTGCCTCGGAACTAGCCGCTGTTTATGGTATACCAAGCAACTTATGAAAACCCTTCCAAAGATATACTTGTACGTACATTGTGTATTCTTCCACTGGATGCAAAATTAACATTGTCATGAGTCTGATCACTTTATTCACACGTCAGTCAAGTGAAACAGTGGAATTATTAGAAATATAAATATTTTCTAGATTTCCCAATTCTTACACATATAGGTATTAACAGAACAGAATGAAAAATAAGGAATTTCAGTATTCACAAATATTTACCCGACACGTTTTAATTAGACATTAAGATGTGGAACTAGTTTATTCCTTCAGTCTTCAGCAATTTGACTGGGTGCTGGCCACTCAGTGTGCCTGTTAAAATTCATGCAGATAATAGCAGTGATGAAATTATCGAAATGTTAGTATCCAAAGTGCTCAAATAACCGTAAATTGCCTAAAATTAAATTAATTTTAATTGTCAGTAGGCAATAAAAAAATATTTCTAGCTCAATGAACTGTGCCTGGGTGCACCGAGTGGCATACTTAGGACTGCTGGATCACGTGTTATATCTGCAGAAATACCTACAGTAGTTTGAGATACCATTTAGGCGGCGTAACATATTGTGGGTATAAGACAGCCTAGGATGCTGCTGTTGGACTACAGCTCTTATTACATATTTTATTTTTGGAAAGCTACATCAATTAAAACTATACCGGATCGCTTATTTAAAAATGAAGGCAATAATTTTACATAAGAATATTGGTACTGTTTAACAAACAGTTTATGCAGTAGCCTTTGGGAAAACCCAGTCAAATGCATTTGTACATTTAAAAACACCGCAAAGTACTGTATAGTGGCACCAGTTAAAGGTACTGTACTTATAATATGTTCAGATAATCTGACGAGCTCAAACGCAGTAGTCAGTAGCGTGCCTTTTTTTCAAGCCGAATTATAACCAAGAAAAATATTCGCTTCTCGAATTTGACTGTCTAAGTGATGCGATAAAACTTGTTCGTGAATCTTGGAGAGCGAGCTGATCAGGCTGAAAAGGCTGTAATTATGAGGTCGAGTCGGGTCTTTTCCCGGCTTAGGGAAGACTCTGACAGTGGCTCTTGTCCAAGAAGTGAGAAATTGTGTAGGCCTACAGTAATTGCATTGTTGCACTAGGCTATAGCTTCACCAGCACTTTCAGGCAGCTGCTTGAACTATAGTCCGTAGGGAGACGACTCCTGGTTATTTGTGGGGTTTCGTATGTTGTATAATGCCTTTGACCTCGTCAGCACCCATGAATTCAAGCTCTGAAGCTGAAGGCAGCTGTAAACACACTCTAGGTCAGGTCCCTATATACGCAATTCACGCGATATGGGTCCAAGTATTTGTGTTACGTTGAAACACTACTTCTAAATGAGCGGCCACAGTCACAGCTTTTTGTTGAGGCGTCTTGGTCATGCTTGCATTGCCTTGAAGAGGTGGGATAGAAACGCACTTCTTTATAAATATCGTAGTCATATACCAGAGACTGGTGTCATAAGTGCAGAACTGCGGCAATTTCTTATTCCAGAGATCAGCCTGCCAGAGATATCTTTTAGTATCAGTTCACTAGGATTATTTATTTGAGCCCCAGTTTGCCTCTTTGTAAACCGAGAATGGCATCTGCATAGCTTATTTTCCCTCTAAATTAGCTCCCTAATGTGTTAAGGCACAGCATCTGCACAGGTCTGCGGATTTTTACGATACATAGTCTTAAATACTGCTTTGAATTAACTACGTGATGTGGTTAACAGTGGATTCTAATTCCTGGGGAGGGAAGGGGTGATAATCTGAGTTGGCAAATTTATTTGCTCTTCCAGGAAATTCCCAAAGTCTGGACAGTTCTCATTCTTAGTCTTTAATTTTGCGATGTGTCATATTGTCCCTGTCAACATCATTAAACAACAGTGGACCTGGTAATGGTCCGAGGCCAAGTCGTGAAACACTTCTTATTTAAAGGTCATGCAAATGCGTTTTGCATTATATATAGTATATCGAGTTGGAATTGAGCCTGTGAGGGCCCAAAAGTGTGTTCGTTAGGCACGATTATTTATTTTCCTAGCCTACCTTAAAACTACGAGTATTTATTATTGACTATCCACGACAAACAACCCCAAGCAGGGTGTTTAGCATTTAAATCACCCACAGCTAGTAAAACTGACGAAGAAATAATTAATTGATATACCACATGTGATGCAGACAGTAATCTGAATGAATAGAAATCGCATGCTGGTTCCCTGGCGTGTGTGTTAATTTTCTCGGCCAAAATGGCCAACTACGATAAATAACTTTAGTAAATTTAGTTTAATACAGGATCCCGAAGTAATGTGAAATTAATAAAAAGAAAAGGTAATAAAAGAAAAAACAAAAAAAAAAAAAAAGCTAAACAAAAATACTAATTTTAATTTATATAAATTTGTAGACATATTTGTTATACCCTTTGTTCTCAAAGTTTTTGGTTGATTGTTGGAAGTGTTGTTGAGGGGAAAATGCTTTTGATAGGTTAACTCCTACCAAATGTCTTGCCCCATAAATACCGCCACAGAAATAATCCCCTTACCTTCAGTTCACTAATGATTGAAAATAGCTTGTTAATGTGCAAGAAATCTCCATCTCGTTGCAAAGCGATTACATGTCTGAATCTATCAACATGTTCATTCGGGCTTCGGGAAACATGTACAACCAGTATTCTTAGCACCTTCTGCCTTCTTCACTTCGCTCGTTGCAGCAAATGTGGTAGAGGAGTGTGCCAGCGCATCGAGAAAATCGCCATTGTCTTCAGCACCATAACTATCTCCATGTTCAGTTTCATTAGTTATGTTTTCATGATCAACCCCTGTTTTGTATTCTATATTAAATTTAATTTTCTTTGTAGCATGATTTGTATTATCATCCATATTTACAGCTGATGGCCGTTTATTTTATTTGAACGATTTCATGAGAAAGTCACGAAACTGCATTTTTCGCACAAACCGACTATTGCACGCTGTAAGCCATTCATTCCATCATTAACTGCATCGTCATAATCGTCTGTGGAATCAGTTCCCTTCGATGAAGCAAGAGGTATCGGCGGCAACACTTGCTGGCTCCCAGTTGATAAATCCTTGCTGTTCCCGATGTGGTTCTTCAATGTGCATAAAATGCACATGACCACTATTGTAATAATTTCTTATGCAAAAAGGAATCTTCTTATAGGTGATTCTGTCATGTCGCCTAGCATTTTGACCAAAGGTAAAAACTCGATCGCAGAATCGACACAGTCGACAATCAGACAGCGATGATGCAGGTCGCAGCTCCATGTTCCTTTAAGTCGAAGGCAGGCCTTCGTATTCGCTATCCATCTTCACTGTATAGTGAGAGATTGGTTCCGAATCGATGTTAACTTCTCAACGTCTGAACCTCAACTAAGGTATCAGCGTATGTCACCGCTCTATATACGGTATTTACATCCTCACATCTTTTGGAAAAACAGTCAGATTGTCCGTGGTAAAATCAATAATTTTACAATTTTAGGCTTGGAACTCAAGTCCCTATGGATTGCTTAGAACTTTGTATCATTAGTGCGTGAACACCAAACAGTGAGAAATTAATGTACGGATGTAACTAATACACTTCCAAAACTCGGGTCATTGCTCTAATTGCGAACCTCTTATCTCACTCTTAGTCCTATATCAGACGCCCGAAACTTAAATTTCGTCTTCATTATACATCCCTGAAAGTCTCCGAAACACTAGGAAAGAACCAGATATTTTTCTACGTCCGAAAGAGAATGAATAAGTTTTTTTTTTATACTTTCATGTCTCGAGCTAAGGTTCCTACACCATACATCGCCTATGGAGATTGCGTAGATGTATAGGCCTACATATATTAGGCACGCACAGGCACGTAAACAGTAAGAAAATTACATATAAAAGTTCATTAAAAATTATCCAAAACTCGTGAAATTAATAAATTTGCAAACGCTTAATTTCATTCCGACTCTTCTTCTGATACTTCCATGTCGCCTTCATTGTATGTTCCTGAAACATTCTCCCATCATGGAGTGAAAATACCACCAAGTCCGATACCATGCGTACCATCTGCGGCAAAGTAAGACCAACACCTTTCATCTTGCTTCCTGCTTTGTCTAACATGCTCCCTCCTGACTTAGGAGGCAGAAAGCACTGTTGTGGGAATATGTTAAGGCAAGGAACTCTATTGGAACCCTGCTGAATGAGGATCTTTCAAGGAATGTTCCTCCAAGGCTTAAGTCAAGAAAACCGCCATTGAAACTAGTTAAAGACCTAGACACGAATGGTTTCTACCCATATTTGGAGTGGCAGTAAATATGGACAGAATCGACCATAAGCAATCCATTGTTCGCGTTCGGTGAAAAGAGGAATTATGAATTTATGCTTGATAGGAATTTGTGGGGTACTTTGAATAGACTTCGGAGTCTCAGATGTAGACTCAGAGACGATCCATCCTGTCCCTGCCATCATGGAGATCAGACCATACGTCACCTTCTCCTAGAATGCCCTCAGCTATCATACCTTGGATCCACTGATCATATCAAAGATTTGTCTACTGACGCGATAAAGTATTCGAAGTCACTAAATATTCAATTTTTATTATTTTCTTTCCAAAATTATATTGATAAACCATACACTGTAAAAATATTTTTTTACCCGCGCTTTAATTTTCTCACCACAGAGAAATGAAGGATCATGTGTAATAACTTCAACACTGTACTATTGCTGTTGTTTGTGCAGTATCCACACCAATTCCTTTGCAAATTGCGTCTAAAGACAAGCAAAACGACAATGAATAGCAGCAAAACGATAATATAAACTAATCCATTGAAAAATAAAACATACCATTTTAGCTAGGTGTAATAACACATAATATAGGATTCATATTATATTTCAAAATAACCTAACAATATTTAATCATTATTACTTTTTCTGTTTGTGAAATGCCATGTTGGTTTTTTACACAGAAATACATTACACAGGCAAACCAACATATAGAAGCAAAAGGACCATGTAGAACAGCAAAATAGCAACCGGTGAGTAAAATTTAGTTACTTTTGACATAGGTACTCAAAACATAATTTTTTCTTAAGAGGATTGACTTTCGGAGTTAATTGATAGTGAGTTCCACATCCCAGAAAGCTGAACAGTGAAAGTTTTCCGCAAAAGTTTGCCTTGTGCCGGGGTATTTTGAGTGTATGGTTGTCATTGGATCGAGTATTATGGTTGTGGTGAATAGGCGATGGTTCGAATCTACTAAAGAGAGAGACTGGACAGCTTGTATTTAGTACTTTGATAGTCAAAGTGAATGAAGATCCCTACTTTTATTTAGCTCTAACCATGACAAACTTTCCAGTGTGGGGTGATACAGTCATGCGAGTGTATGTTAAATATGAACCTAATACTGAAAGTTATTTCTTTCATTTGCAAATACGTTTTCAAAAGAAAAAAGAAGGGCTAGTGTTGTGATCGTAAGTTGGCAGACTTGCATAGTGTGTATATATAAAGGCGAACTTAAGTGATCTTGAAAATAGTGTGGTCTTGGTAGATAGACAATAAGTTATTTACATAATGTTGTAATTCGTTTTAGATTCATGAGATATAATAAAATATTACAAAACCATAACATGGCCCAGTCAGTAGTCGGTTCGGAAGTTTACAGACGTGCGCAGCATAATTCCACATCGCTTTATAGTTGACAGCAGTAGTGAGATTATGGAAAATCGGGCAGCTGTGTGACCGCAATGATGGAGTCGTTTAAACCACCATCGGCTTTGCTTCTCGATGTCAATCTGTGTGAAAACTATCGGAAGTTCAAAAGAGTTTTGATATCATCATGCTAGCGATGGGGTATGACTCGAATGTGGTTGAACATCATAGGTGAAGAAGCAATTGAGTTATACAATACCTTTGAGCTGTCGGAAGCTGAAAGGCAGGATTTCGACAAGGTAAAGAAAGCCTTTGAAGACTATTGTAGCCCTTCATAAAACATTGTAGTTGAACATTATAAGTTTAGCTGTCGCTCACAGGAAGAAGGGGAACCTTTTGACTTGTTTTTAAGGGACTTAAAAAGAACTGGTTAAAAGCTGTGAATTCAAGGGCCAGACTGACAGTGTTGTACAGGGCTGAATCGTTCTGGGTATTTGAGACAAGTACTTGCATAGGAGCATTTGCTGCGAGTACAAGATTGAAGTTTGTCAGTGTAGGGTTGCAGAGTTTGGCAAGCAGTATGCAGATGTTGAACAAAATATGGTTGTTAATCCAAATAGGTGGTGTGTGGACACCTGGAGTATTCAATATCTGTGTAAGGGCAAGTGATTGACGCAGTATGGAGAAGCCAAAAACCAAAACTTACTGAACGCAAGCAGACGACCAAAGGAAATTGTAAGTGTCGTTGCTGTGGAACGGTACATGCATAGGAAGACTGCCTGCCCAGCTTAAGAAAAGTGTGCTATAAATGTAAACAGTTGAATCACTTTGCAGCCTTCTGCATCAACCAAGTTGAAGAGGTTGTAGAGTCCAAATACACTTAAACACAATGATGGGAGTGATTTCGCATACAGGTTAAGGTGTCTGGTGAGGTTCGGAACATTTGGCAGGATGTAATAGCCACTAAGTTGGGTAAGCCACTTGAAGGAAAGGTGGCATCTGGAAAGGAATGTATAAGCACTAGAGTGTGTAATGTATTGTGTGGTAGAAATGTGATAGCCACTAAGTTGCAGCCCCACTTGATGGCTTATGAGGTTTGACTATTGGGGGATGGTATGTTTCTGTGGATTGGAACATTGATGTCGATATTGCTCAGATAGGTGTTAGTTCACAATGTGGTGAACACAAATCTGCAGTAAGGTTCGTATAGTCGACGGCCAGTGTGACTTATCCAAAATGTTCCGCCTTCTGCGGAGACCGACTCCAATTGATGCTGAAGGTTTGGTAGAGATAAATTCCATCATAACTGTACTAGTAGGGGCTGTGCGCCTACCCTAGAATGCCATTCTCTGCCGAGGGATTATTTTAGCCACCACCTTTGTTACATTTGTGATAAAATATTAATTTATGTGGTACGATATATCAAGAAATTAAAGTAGTCGAATGTCATTCATCCACACATTTATATAGTCAGTCCTCGCATGAGACACTGAAGATACCAATCCTCCTTTACGTGGGAGGGCACGGATGCTGCACAAAATGGCACAAAGCCTACATGGTAACTTACAGTAAAAATTATTGTCTGGCCATGCACAAAACAGCCCGGACTGTGGTGCAGCTCACTTCCGGGCTGATGCAAATATAAAATTACTGTTCCAGATCTAAAATTTAACTATTGCAATTACACAATTGATGAAAAACTTAAGGGCCCAGGAAGGCCAAGACAGATGTCTTCTCCATGTGAGTACTGGTAGACTACTAAATATTGCAGCGTGGAAGGGTTGTCACCAAGTGAAAGCATCCCATGTGACACGATGAAAAAAAAAAAGACAAAATTTGACACATGATGGGAATGATGCCATTAAATCATGCTAGTACTCTATGCTTTGCATATAGAAATTCCTAAAATAAAATAAAAATATAGAACATTTAAAAACATGAAATTCTAAACCACATGACTTGGCTGTCCATACTTAATTCTTAACGTAAAATTACACGTGTGTTCATTGAGCGCATGTAGCTTTTATTCAACAAGTTCTGTTCCTTATACATTTGTGTGTGAAGTTTATGAAAGGCTCTTTGTTGACACTATCTTCTTTTTCCACAAAACACTTAAAAATAGAAATTATCAAAATCACCATGCTGTTGCAAAGTAAACAAACAAATCCTGTGAGCTGCTGTTATGAGTTGGCCACTGAGACCTGGTTTGGTTAGCCATTAATGTTAAGATTGGAATCATGAAAATGTCAATAAAATAAACACATTATTAACACAAATATCTGTGTGTGTAGGTTTTAAAACATGGAACTACATTTAGTTCTGCAGACTAGTGCATTTGATGCATGAAATCTGGCATGTGGTGTCTTGTTTACCCAAAGACGCGAATGTCAACACACTGCAAAACAAGATCACCTTATATCTGAAAGTTTTCTGCACATTAGCAATCGACGCACCCTTGTGGTATAGTGCACACTAGTGCATGAAAGGAAATGCAAGACATTAGTCTAAATACAAATACAACTCTCGAGCACAACACAACTATATACCATCTTGTATACTAATAGGCGTGCATCACTTTCACATGGCACTTACCTTATGGTATCATTACTAATACCACAAATCAAAACATATTTTATACAAATTGCCCTTCAAAAACATACATTGCATTGGAAAATAATAGATATATCTAACACAAAAAGTCATCGATGTTTGGCATGCTTAACCTTTTTTTGGTGGTGGGATGAAGGGGGAGTTGATAGGAAATGCTATTTGCTAGCAAGCACGAAGTTATACTTGCTAGAGACTCCTCTCTGGTCGTGATAGCCGACGACCGTTGGCCTGTCTTCATACCCACATCTTGATGGATGTTACCAGTTGAAATACCTTTCCACCAGCCATAAACTAAACTCCAATCGCCTCGTCTAGTCAGATATGTTGTCCCCCTCGCCCCTGTATGCCAGCTCACCCCCCGACTACCCAACACCATTATTAGAAATATGTGGTCAATGCAAAGTTATGAGAAAACATTAAGTAACCGATAGGCTGCTAATCCTAATAAAATGTTGGCATCTCACAAGTACGTATTAATTTTAAGTTCTTCCCCATTGGGGCACTAAGATTTACATACCACTGTTTTAGCCATGCGGGCTCTTACACAGATGAAATGACCATAGGGCCTATGAACTTGAGTGGTATAGTACGCCTCGGTCGTGTAAAAGACTAACAGAGGTCGAGAGACAGTGTACTCCAGGCGAACAACAAACTAAAGGTTCCGGTAGACTAACGTTAATTAAGCAGAATTACATTATGATTAACAAACAAAGATGGATGGCACGGTGGTACTCTAACGAAATCTACGACGCTACTCCTATCTGGTGCGGAGGGTGCTCACTGGCCGATGCTCCTGCCCAAACATCACGTAACATAATTTTACATAAAGTGAAATAAAATGAATCAAATGGGCTCTACAATGCCGATGAGATGTATATATCAATAAACTCTTAACAACATAATGTATAAGCACATCTTAAAATTATAAAAATAAATACACATTCGACCAGACTAATGCCATAACAACAACCTCAATATTCACACGTACAAATAAACATCTTTATTGGATCTGTCTCCAGTCAAGTTTATTATGTCTATATAATGTGTTCATTGCAAAACATACAAGTTCATATTAATTTGCATTAAAACACTTAAAAAATACTTTTACAATTTTGTAGTGGTTATTTGCATGGGGCCATGTGCACCAGTACACTATGATGCGTTCTTTTGGAAGGTGGTAGGAAAGTCCAGTATTTCAATACTGCCAGTGCTGTTTGAACACACTTTAAATATAAGATATATAATAATGATTTGTAATGCATTAAAAATGATGTTAATTATTATAAATCTTATAGAGATGTTTGTGTGTCACAATAACTTCGTCTGTGGCTGTTCAAGTAACAAAACGGCGCCTCTAGTGCACGAGCTGTCAACAACATAATTATGTACACAGGATTGCACTCAAAAACACTAATATGATGATAAAATATAAGGAGACCCTTTGTCTTGTACTTATGTGACTTGGGTGACATAGGAAAATAAAACACCGACATAACATACGGCACTACTAAAACATTGACCCTCAAAACGTAAATACTAAAAGTAAACAAAAGCACATAGTACTAGACCTGACATACGTACAAGTACGTACCTGTTTGCACTGTTAACTAACATAACATATTTGTGCACACTGATGCACGATAGGGAACACTAACACTTGTGGCATTGTAGGATGAATACGTACACATACAAAAATAAACACACACTGCACACTCCAACATCTGACATAACCCTAACTACAACTTCTACACGCCACTTGTTCGTCGATTCAGGTGCTCCACTGTGATGTGTTGCAGTCTTGACATCTCTGTTGGCACGATGTGGTGAATGGCCTAAGGCGCTGTCGACGTCAATATCCATGTAAGCACCTGGTCGCTGCTTAACACATGTGACACATGATGACAACACAAACAAACTTTAAAAATGATATAATGAAAGTACTAAATATTACACTAAAACACCACACTTTCTAATGGTGACACTTGTATATCGACTCGATGTACTGATGGGCTGGGAAAAGGGGGTGGGGGGATGAACATTGTACACATTTCTCACCCCTCTTCATTTGTTTCGAGTGATTACCATTCTGCTTTTTTCACTACACACGAATTCCCTCCTTTGATTCACCTATATGTGACCGTAGTCATGAATGTCCAAGTTGTTGTAACCATACCAACCATCTGAAATCATCATCGTGCCCAGGGCGATCCACTCGCGAATTACTTTAGTTAGGGTCACCACATTCCTCTTTTTCACCGGCACCAGGGAGAATTCCGTCGGTTCGTCTTTCTGCGCTCCTCCGAAAACCCACTGGCGGTGAACTTTGCATCCCTTGTGGTTCTTTCGATTGCCCAGCTTAGACTCAATCTCGACCACTTTGCCCAGCACGCCGATGCATTTCCTGTACGTGAGCACCCAGTGTATACACACTTGGCGGCAGAAACTCGAATAGGCGACGTACATCTTCCCCAAGCACGTAAGTTCGTTCAATATAGTCTGCTGTTGAGGATATTTGATCAGGCACTACAGTAAATACAACTCGATAATCTTGCCAAGAGACAAGTTTGATTCTCCTGCAAAACTGCCCTGTCTTGCCGACACTGTAAAGTTGCATTTAGTTCCATCCTCCATTCGACCTTTGCACCAGTAAAACAGGCCCCTATTGTCCTCTAGTTTTGCGTCGCCTTCCCTACATTTTTCGCACCATATGGCCGACTTGAGGATGTCGTGATCGATGAGAAATGTGTATGTCCGGCGAGGAATGAATAACTTGCCTGGCATTTGACATTGTGATTTTACATCCCACGCACCCTATTTGCGATTCGCGAGAGAACATTATAACTTTGAGAAAAAGTTTGCTTGGATACGCGATACAGAATAATCGGCAACGAATTTGGACACACTGTACGGAACTTAGACGGTTATGCAATACGGTACTGAACTGGAAAGTACAGAATTTGAATGGATAATTTATAGCACACCGACTGTGTAAGGGTACACAATAAGGAATAACCCAGCTAGTTATAAATAAAATAGCAAGATTTCTTGATAAAATGTGAACTAAAGCTCATTTTAACCAAAAATAAAATATTAAGTTAAGAGAAGTATAAAAACGCTCGAGATACGAGACACATTCAGAAGAAAACTAAACTTGTTATGCACAGGGTGATTTTTCCAAGGTTTAATCCAAAAAATGCGAAGAAATCTGGATTATCCTATACATTACAAAGGATGAGTGTGAGATAACTGTGCATGATGTAATTGATGTAAAGAAAGGATAGTACAGCAAGGAGGGAACAGCGGACTAAGAAGTGAGGAGTCCATGTCTGTACCGCAAGCTGAGAGTGAGGTGTTCGTAAATCAAATGTCCATCGCATTATAACACAAGCGGAGGCCCCACATTACTTCACGAAGTGAGATGGCCCAGACAGGCATGTCGGCTTTTGTGAGCGGATTACGGACATGCGAAACAGATATAATTTTACTGACTTAATTGTTTGGTGAGCTGAGGCAACATTTGAGTTGAATGAAAGTGTTAACAGTCACAACTGTGTACTAAGCAGACATTGTTGTAGACCAAACGGTTAAATATTCCTGGGTTAACTACGTGGTGCAATGTGTGTGCCAGAGGACGATTTTGATGGAATGGTGAGAGGTGAAAGTTGCCTTATTATTTTGCAGGAAAAAACTGTGGCAGTTGTAAAACTCTACCCAGACGATTACTTTTTTGTTTTCGCCAGGATGGTTTATCCATCTCATTACCATGGATATGTAATGTCTCTCCGGTATGAAACATCTGCTGATAGGTAGGTATTCCTATAAGAAAGTGGCGAGTATACACCCAGATGTACTGTATCTCCAAATTTAACGCACTAATACTGTGTACTTGGCCACAAAACCACAGACCCTGCATGCCATGGATGCTGGATGCCATGAGATGATTGGGATCACATGTGAATACACCCCCAGGTGAAACTGTAGCTACTGTGTCATATTGTGTCATATTGTTCCACAGTATTGCAGACAATGTCTTGCTGCTGATGGTGGACATTTTGAACATTTGTAACCATTATTAACATTCGCACACATGCAACATTGTCCATACAAAATCAAATACAAGCTGTCACATCAACTTTTCTTTACTCTGCTGTTCTCGTTCAAAGAATGTAAACAATGTGGGATCTCGGGCATTGTCAAACTCACAAATTTTTGTTTGAAACATTTATTAATTCTTACTGTACACATGTATATCCACAAAAATTGTAAAAAAATTAAACTTAACAATGAATCACAATAAATACCTGCATTGCAGTTTTACAATATACATGTCTTAAAAATAAACTCTTTACTGAACCTTGTTTTTTTTTTTATCAACTGCACATAATATCACCAGTATTAAGGCTGTATAAAAGACACATGTCTTTTGTAATTACACTTGTAGCAACAGTAACAAACTTATCAAGAAATATATTAAGTCCAATATTAGTAACATAAATTATGTAAAATCTTCACAAAAAAACAGCGCTGTAAACAGTAAACACCGAATCTATATACTAATTTCAACATTAATTTATGAAGTTATACACTTACTAAGTGTACTGTATAGTACTGCGATTTTAACCGACTATAAAATAATATCGGTATTCTGCCGATGTTACGATAGAAGCCTGGCAAATTCTGAAACAAAAGAAAAGAATTTTTCAGTAAAAAAAAAAAAAAACTATGCTACACAACCACATATAAACATAGAAGTATATTTTGTTATAACCTACTGTATTACTAAAAATGTAACTTGACTTGTGCGGAATGACTATGGTTGTGGTTACACAAGTGATCTTAAACACATTCTGCTAAATACATTCGGTAGCCATGGCTTAGTAGGTTTATAAACACGTGTTTTCGTAGTTACACGTCCAAAGCAGAATGAAGTCAATAGCAATTATAACATCAACAAACATGGAACTTAAAATGTATGACATTTTATTTTAATAGCCTCCAACATTTATGACTATTTTTCTTTTAATTCTTATGAAACATATACTTCAACTGTAGTGGTTAAATGGTGTTTAGAGGGGGAAGGGGGGTTTAAGTATATTTATCCTTAAACTTAAGTTAATTCAACAAGTGCAGGAATTCCCACCAAATTCAGCAATATTTATATCACTGCTTGTTTACTTGGAAGCAGCCAATAGGAGCGCAGCAGAAAAGAGAAGTTGGAAACTGCTTATGAAAACTGTTTACTTTGAACAACAAACAACTACGATCGGAACTCGTTCGAAGGTAATGTAACCTCTCCAATAGCTGAACTTGTTTAAGTGAAGTAGTGCGTTCCGTGTAACCATGGACTATGTTGTACACATTCAATGTGTATATTGTGTATGCTTTAGAAAGCTCTTATTTTTAATTTGCATGGGAAACACTTATGCTCTTTCAACAGAGTAGCTGTGAGGGCTGTTGGTGTACAACTACCTAAAGCGGCCTTCATCGCCTTTTACAGATTTCAAGATGGGCTCAGATAAGTCACTGTAGTGATGTTTATTCGGGAAGATTCAATATCAATTATTTCATTTCAGAATAACAGGCAATCATTTATCATGCGGGATTGGCCAGCTGGAGTCTCCTATAATTTGGTTATAAATAGTAACCTTTAAATAATTTATTGTTTCTTATATTATCAATGTTTATGACCCACATCTTTGGATAAGGTGAACATACGGAAACTAAGCCCATTGAAGGTAATAATTAGGATTGTTAATTGTTTTTTCACAGTTTCATTAAAAGAAATGCAATTATACGACTTTGCCTTCCAATCTTATTATTTCTTCCTTATTTATAATTAACCATGGAATGCTTTTGAGGTATGATTGTGGAATTTTTCCCGCTTATATGTATTTTTAATTAGATGGGAAATATTTTTTTAAATATATATAATATACATACTTCTCATATGAAGATATAGGAAAAGTTGTTACAGAAGTTCTACTAGAAATAGCTGAGGTAATTTATCTATTAGAGTTCGAGAGTATTTTCAATACCTGTGATCTGTTCCATGTTCCCCGCCCTCTCATTTTAGCCCGTTTGCAGCATCGCAGACTCAACGTGTGTAGTGCAATGCCGCATCATATGCATATTCGTTTATTCATATCTTTTTAATTTCTTTCATTCAGTGTTGACATTAAATATCACGAGTGTGCCGCAGCAACCATGTGCGTCGGTTTATTTGTTTTTGTTCCAATATTGTGTTTTGATGTAATGTGTTTTAAATTGAAGGGTTATTAAATAAGATTGAAGTGTGTACTATTATTTTGTTTTAGGTAAGTGCTGTGTACAAAGTGTACACAGATGATTTTTAGTAAAAAAAAGAGGGAAATCTTTATGTACACAGTTTTAGTGTTATGCGTGTTCCGTTTATGTACTAGAGTGCACTATACCACCTTGCATGGGTAATAGTAATAAGTATGTATAACCCATTCCCCATTGGAAGCAACTTTCTCGGAGCCCTGCCAAATAACTACTTGCAAGCCCATTTCGTATCATTCCGCCAAATGTAAACAAACATTGCCATGTAGCATCTGTCAAAATTAATATTTACATTACATTGTGTGTGTACATATGTACCTATACTTTCGCTACACCTAAAAATAAACATTTAAATGTGACTTCTACTTTTATACCTTTCAAATGTGTTGTTTACTGTTTACAACTTTTCAAAGAATTCTGTCATATTCCAAAAACAATTCCGCATGAATAACTTTTTACACCTCTTAACATTATTTAGGCCAGCTTTACGACGTTTTAAAAATAAAGGAACTGGCGACAGTTCTTACAGTTATTTTACATTAACACATTTGTTTCCCACGACATAGCTCAATACATGTAATGCATGTTAGTATTTTGCTGCGAATATGTTTAATACTGTTACAACTGCGTGGTGAAAAGCTGTACTAATTATTCTTTTGTTATTGATGCGTGTTTCTTTAAAAGGACGACATCAGTTGGAATAAATATTAAAACGAACGTACAACCAGTCAAACGAAAAAGGCACATTAAATTTTAGCATGCAACCCATTTGGCTCATTTTTGTCATACAAACATTAAAAGATAGTGGTGAATATGCACACAAATAAGCCTACGATAACTTTTATCCCGCTCATATTTCTATGTATTTCTACTTACTGTTTATTAGGTTTATTGAAATTTATCGGGCTGGGCTAAGTATTTTTCTTCTAGGATTGTGGCAAATTACGATAAACCATCGTGTTTCAAACCCCTTAGCGCAAAGTTACAACATTGTGATAAATAAACAGCCTTGGATGTAAATTAGTAACTTGGCCATAAAAACAGTTCACATTTAAAACGCATAAATAGTGCTAATCAAATATTTAAAATCACGCAAACACATGGCAATTGTAACGACCACAATGCACCAAGGCACGCCATTTTACAGATGCAATGATTAACGAAACGCACGTCACAGCATATTACTGCCATGGAAATACAGATTTATCACAACATGTAACTTGTCTAGGTAGGTTTAAAAACAAAACTTCTTTAAACGTGATGTATTAATTTGAACTATTTTTCGGGGTAAGAATTTGTTTCGTTTGACAAAAAGCAACACACCATGGCTCGCCATGTCTCCCAACTTCACTTGGTAACTGCCCCGACAATATATAAAAATAAAAAAAATTCAAATATTAAAATTTATTTTCTGTTGCAAATTACAAATTCAAAAATCATTATTTTGCTGTAATAAATAAAAAATATGCTACAATTGAAAAGATGAATAATTTGCTTGCTTACTAACGAAGTGAAATTTCCCGAGTGTGAAAGAGACAAAGAGAAAGACAAGCCTTGCCAGAAAACAGTTTTTAAATTGCTTTCTCCTTGATATAATACCGTATAGTTACGGTCTACTCACGATATTTTCCGCTGCTATTTTAAACTATAAAAATGTGATATGTTGTAATCGGGGCTACTGAAATATTTAAATATTTCGTTAGGCACCGTTTAATTTACAAATAGTATTATAAAAAACGGGGTTATTATATTTTACCTGTGAACTATTTCTTACCGGTCGTTGCCAACACGTAGCTGCACTCGCTGTTACAAATTATAGAAGATATTAAGTTCAAGGTTCTTTTATTTAGTAATACAGTACTCAAAATTTAACCACAATGATACATATTGGGGTATACAGGTCATTGAAAAAACAGGTGACATTTTATGCCTAGAGTGTTTTTTTTAAAGGTTAATGTTCATAAGTCGCATCAATCGGGAATTGTCTGTGTGTGTTCTATGATAGTGAGTTAATAAAGTGCAAACCTAACGTACCATCATTTGTTTAGAACAGGCATTACGTGCCTCATATAGCACTTACATTATCAGTCAGTTCAATGTTTATGTTCAGTTATTATCGATCTGAGTGTAATTGTTTCCGTGCCTTATCTTTTGTTAGTTTTAAGGTAAATGTAACCTCCAATGGCCAGTCAGGTCAAAGTGCAGTGGCCAACTATGACGACAGCATACCTGTCCATTCACAACAAATCAATTTTCCAGTTTGCATTAAACTGGGATTTCAATTTTTTTAAGCAAACCTAAAACAGTGCAAAGAAAGGCACGTACATAATCTATGACCACAAATTAATGTGAGAATATGTTTAAAATAAAAGCCACATGTTCCCAAACAAAAAAAAAAAAAAGTTTCATTTCAGGTTAAAATTGTCCGGCTACAGGACAGCTGGTACAGCCGAGGTCACGTGCCTGTAAGATTGTTTATTTTCATACAAGGATTCTTATTTTATTTAGTGAAAGTGTTCGTGGAACCTAGTTTAATGTAGCAGTCATTTAAGACCACCATTCATATCAGTAACATTTATATTAATTCTTAATTTTTTTTATTGGGTCATGCGAGAATGGCCACCCTTGGTGCCAGCCATCCCATGCGGTCATGTTCAGTAGTCTAGTGGTACTCGAGTGGTGAAGACATTCGTTGCTTCTTCCCTAGGCCCTGCATCAATCATGTAGAGTCGATAGTAATTAGTTTAATATGGAAACTTAACGTATTTTCATCGCCTGGTGAGTACACTACACTAGTGTCTGGACTGTTTTGTACACGGCCGGACTATAAGTTTTCATTTTATTTCCATATAGGCTTCGCGCCATTTTTGTAGCTTTTGTGTTGTCCAATGCAAACTGAAAGAATGTATGCAAGTGCTTCACATGCGGATTTATGAAATAAAACGTGTGGTTTGAATGAGCATCGCCAACTTATTTCTGGGTACACTTCTCATCTCATGTAACCAATATGTTTCAGTATAATGTAACTGATGTGGCGCCATGGCGCCTCAGTGGGTGGAGGCAGGATTTAAGGAACTGTGAAATTTTTAAGGTTATTTTACCCGGGGTGCCAGACATCGTGGACAATATCAAGTCGGTAGGGAAGAGGTTTCCTCCAGGGTCGTTCGGCCGACGACCAATGCTATCATGGACTGCTGCTTCATATAAATGCACCATAACTATTCCAAATGCGTAGGGTACAGTGGCCTGTTCGGGTCAGCTCACACACTCATGATACATAATATTGCGGTATACAAAAGCTCGCAGATTAAGTTGACACAGTGACTTATCAGATAGTAACATGCGTATATTTACACACATGATACTTGCACATTAATGAATAAAGAAAATACATATTAATATGCTGGGTGAAAAATGTGCGGGAGTACTAAGGAACCGTGCCCTGAAAGCACAACGGCCACAAAATAATGGCCACATGAATAGTTCTCAATGCATAAATTATATTTATTTACCAAGGCTCTCAGGCCTACACTTCACATATATAATTACACTTCACTGCTTCAACCTGCTGGTGATGTAACTGAAAATAACGCAAAGTCGATAAAAATCATGTGCAAGGTTTTAAGCTTCCCCAGGCGATGCAAGCATGGAGGCAGAGAGGGAGGGGTGGTGGTGTCTCGGGCAGCTAAAGAACAATGGTTCTAGTGAATTAAAAACTATGGAGATTCAATGATTGAAAAACTTAAGTTGAAGGCTGCCCGAGCTCGCGAAAACCGAGCCACAGTAACCTGCAACCACACCCCCAAGATGCTTGTAGCCGACTGTCTTGCACACCATGGCGCGCCGGCCGAGTTTGGCAGGCCACATGTATCCACTTTCTTAACATTGTAAAATATATACGAACCCTTTGCGTTCCTTACCATGAACTGGAAAATGTGTACATAATTCTTAAAAATAACTTCATATGGAACACTGTTTACATTTGGGGAATGATGTGAGAATGGCACACGTGTCCTACCAGAAGAACATGAGATGTGAGGATGAATACCTCCTCATACCAAACCTCCTCCTGTGTCGTGTTTTCCTGGTAGGACAATCATAATGTCCGACAACTTTCTCTGCAGTGAATCCCACAACACCTTGTTAATTCTCCGATGTGAAGTGAACACTGAAGTCGTGTTTTAATATACGATTTTTTAAAATACTGATGACATAAAAATATAGTTTCTTAAAGGTAGCTGAAAAAACCCAACTACCAGGAAGGTATGCTCTACACAAAGGTAGCGAAAAAGATCAGGACAGTACTTTGCTAATAACGGGTAAAGTGTTCGGGAGCAAGGTGAGGTAGTGAAACAACACGGCCTAGCACACTGCTCACCAGTTTCAGGTATTCTCAATAACGGGTATTAGCAACAGGTATCGACTGGGATTCAAGACAGGTACTGGTTGTTCCTGTGAAATACTGGTTTAGCTATCTATTATCTAGTTAATATCTCCATTCCTTCACATATATCCATTTATCCTTTAAAAGTTTCATATCCGTATAACTGTGCATTTCAAATATACATTTTATTTTCCTTGTGGCATTCGTTTTGGCTAAGCAATGCTACTGGCGTACTAGAGGCGATGACATCCGGGCATTATTTAGGTGACGGGATTTTCGTAGGTTAAGTTTCGTTATCAGGTGGGTGCCAGTGCTCTCCTCAGTGTAGAGCATGATATTAATTTGGGTTGTGTGCTGTTCGCTCTTAATGTGGCCCCCGGATGCACCATCGTTATTGTAGGTTTTCTAAAGCAGCTGCATACTATATCCATTATGCCTGGGCTAGTAGAGAATATTACAAGCTCCCTCTAGATACTTATGCTGAAGATCGATGAGGATTGTTTAGGCCATCCCGTGCCTTCACTGATTATGTACTTTTGCAGGTTAAGTGGTCGAGATGCGACAATATTAAATAAGTCTGACACTGATTTCAAAACAATAAATATTTATTTAAATCATTCCCTTCTGAGAGGTACCGACATGAATTTACTCCGCTGAAGTGGAAGCACACTAGCACTGCAAAAATAGTATGAAGCCCAGGTGATTTAAGTCTCAGACATGTAACATACGCATTGATTCGCTTTGTAGCATGCTCCCCGGATAGCAAATAAACAGTGCCAATTAAATTATTTTACATACTGATTCACTACATAGTTAACAAAGATGGTGAAGGTTCAGGGAGGAAGCGACGATTTATGTCCACACAGCTCCAAGTTGACCACACTACTCCCTGGTGCTAAGTGGACTACCTTCTCACTAGCCAGCTAGTCCAGCACAACTCATCAAAAACTCTCAATTTCAATTTTTTCTAAGTTGTAATATGAATTATAGCATATGATTATTGCAAATTACGTGAAATAGGGCGAAAACTCAAAAGGCTCCTCAAATTCTACTTTATAAAATATTAGTTCTTTTATGCCTATATGCTTTACTTTACCTTAACACAAGCGCTTACAATGTCTACAATACATCTCTTTCACTGTAGATTATAAACAAAATAAATTGTCCTTCAATAAACCTATTATGTCATTAGGCTAATTTTGTATCAGCTTTCTTGCTGGTTTTATGAAAGTTTCATAATTTTCAGTCCAAAATTAGTGATAAAAGTTTGGTTTGTTAACCACGTGGTCAATGTTCATATATGTGTTATGTCGTTGGTAACAAACCTAACCTCACAATACTAACAACACTGTTCATGATACTACCCAATACTGGACTTATCATAAAATCAAATATTTAATAAATAACGGCACCTGCTTTGAATAAATTACGTAGTAATTTTTCCCGTGTCGCATCACTGTTAAAAGTATGAAACACGCTATTTTTTTCACTTTGCCTTCTGTGCGGTCTACACACGTAGAAACAAATCACTATAAAACGTTCTTAAAGTCTAAACACAATACACTGAATAATAAATAAAAGCTTCGCCATAAATTTAAGGGTTGGTGGTGATACACAGATTCTTTTTACATGAATTGCACGGCGACTCGTTGGTGCATCACATTTGGAACATGGGAAAATATTATATTTAATAAAACCTTACACTCACAAGAATAATCACACATAACACAATGTTCCAATAATAATAAGCATCATATTTGACACACTTCATATGCAAAACCCTTTTGTTTACATTTCACATAACACGTCAACATAAACATAACCCTCAAAATACATGGGGCATAATGCTTGTCGCACTGGTTGCACTCAATCACACTTACCTATGATTTATAGAGGCCATACAAAACTATAAACGAACAAAATAATTACACTTATTTACATCGCACACTATCACTGCACTGATGCACATATGTGGAACAGTACGATGGGCGTAGCGGCTCTCGTGGTGACATCTCTGCTCTGTGTCTGTTGGGTGCTGAGACATGGAGAACAGCCTAGGATGACAGTGGCTCATGTCAAACGTCTCCCTCCATGTCGAAGCAGTTCGATCATGGAAGCTCCATCTTCTCACATCCAGCAAAATCTTTCTGGCGGTTGTAGTGTGTAGTGTGTGCGCAAGCTGTACCTCCTGGTAGACTGCTCTGTACGTCATTACTGCTACTGTTTTCTCGGTGGTGAGGTGGCAGGTGCGGTGGACACTGGCGAGTGTCCACGAGCGTGCAGGGCTAGACGCGCTCATTTCGAGCATGATTGAAAGGGGGGGGGGGAGTTCCTCTCTGACCCCATCTCGTCGCTGCTGCTTGGGGTGAGGTGTGGACACTGCCCAGTCTGAGTTCAGGCATCCCTTACATGCTCTGCTGTCATGTCTCCTCTCCTTGGCATTTGCATCCTGTATGCTGTTGCTGCTGACTTTTGAAACACTGTGGGGTTTACCATATTTATGGGCGTCGTGGTGCTCTCGGACACGAGCTGTTCCTGGCGGTCCTCGCCATCTTCAGGGGGCACTCCTGGGTCATTACTTGCGATCTCGTAATTTGCTTGTAGTGGGCTGTTATCTCGCTGAACAACACTGTCAAATCTGCTATCACCTACTGGAGCCTCTGTAGACATACTAGCATTGGGTGTCCCAGTGGTGGACGGGCCATATACAGTGTTGTTATTCTGCGGGCTAACTGGCAACATTTGGTGGGATGGTGAAGTGCGTACACTCATCTGCATCTTCTCCAGATGCTGGTGTTGCATCGCTGTGATGAGTCGATGATACTGGACACACTGTAGGGTGGTGTGGTGAACCCGGTACACAGTGTTGCTACATTCGGCGGAATGAAAACAATAGGGTTGGAGGGAGGTGTGTGGAATTCCCCTGCTGGTTTCACCATGATGAAAAATGTGTTGATGTATGACTGGGCCAAATGTAAACGAAAACTCATGGAGAAAATGCATGTGCTGTCCACTCAAAAACAGTAGCCATGAATGATGATGAAATGACTTGTCTAATCAAAAATGTAAGGTCATGTTTGCATGAGAACGTCGCAATGTTTAAGCATTGTGGTTTAGCCCTGGTGGCCTAACCTCTTGCTTGAGTTTGGCGTGTGGACATTACATGGTGGCCGCATGACATGAGAGCACTGTTTACATATGGGACATGTTGCACTCAGTTCGCAATGATCTGTTGTAAGGCGGCGATCTAAAAAAAACACAACTGTTCAAACTGATTAAGTTTCCTGCCATTGTGCAACGAATGTTTGCGCTTTTATCAGTGTTGTGGTAGTTGTGTGTGTTGTGTACGCTTCGTGTACGATCTGGGCGTCGGTCCTGCCGGTTAAATGACACTGTTGCGAACACGATGTGGCATGTTTTGGTTTCGCAAGCTGTCGGTGGTGTCGTGATGGAAATGTTCTGCCATTAATACACTGTTTCCGATCATTCAGTATCGACTGGACACACTGGATTTTGTTGCATAGATGTTTCCTCACTCGTCCGATCGCACTGTGTTGTGTGTGACAGTCCTGAGAATAGATTTCAACAGTTGATTATGGCACCTACTGTGCTAGTGGTATCTTGTTATGGGGTAAAATTGGCACGGATGGGGTGGACACGATGTTGGCATTGTTGTCCCGCAGTCCATTGTTATACTATGGTGCACCGTTGGTGTTGGCTCGTTTACAAATGCTGCAGTGGGCGTGGTGGAGACGTCTGAGGTTGTGTCTAGGCAGCTCATTCGCGATGTTGTAAGGCGATGATACGGCTGTCCCAACATCTGATGTTGCTAGTAGGGCGTTTCGTTAGTTTTGTCTTGATGAATGGATCATGGTTGATTCTATCTGCTGCGGCATGGATTATGTTACTTGATGTTTGCCGGAATACTGTTGGTTTAGACTCATGATAATGGGGTTTGCTCTGTTCATTTCTTGGATGGGTGACCGGTATGTCAATGGGGTTGTGCTGTGCCCATTTTGTGGATGGGTGACAGTTTTCGCTTAAATATTCCAGCAGTATGTCGGAATTCCTGGCCGTGGCTGTATGGTGTTCGATAAGGCAGGTACATATGGACAATTGCAAATGGTGTGATTCTTAACATATAAGCTCATGTACACACGTTAATGCTTTTTGCAATGTTGACACATTGTGGCTTGCATGTTGAAATAAAACCCCATGTTGGTGAGATGTCGGCGCAGATTCATGGTGCAATAGTCACTGTTGTTTGTCTTCGCCGATCCACGTGGCCTCCCAGTATGCTGCTGTCACCCATGTGCAGGTCACAGTAGGGGTTGTCCTGCCAGCTCGTCGCGGCACAGATGGAGGGGGGTAGCAGGTGTTTCACTCCCCTCAGCGAAGAAGACTTTCACCAATATGGTGGCAGAGGCCGACATCACAAGGGCACATGCTGTTCCAAGATGGCTGTTCCTTTGGCATTGTCAGACAATGGCGAACTTTTGGCACCAAACTGTTGTTGCTTCTTGGCAATTTTCTTGCATTGAATTTCTATCCAATTTACTTCCACATGCCCATAAGATAGGTTTTTGCCAGTAGCAAAACATGTAAACCCTAGGGTTCAATTGAATTCTATTTCGTGGACCATGTGGTCGCAGGTGTTCATGCGGACAAGGAACAATTGAAAACATAGCAACAGGAACATTGAAAGCCATAGGAAATTACATGGATACAGAATTGCAACACCTGACGGACCTGAAGTATCATCTTTAACGACTCTTCGTAAAAAGTCGCACACTTGAGCAAGACACTATGCACTCGAATGGATCAAATTCGGACATTTAGGTGACGGGATATTCGTAGGTTAGGTTACACTACCAGGCAGGTGCCAGTGCTCCCCTCAGTGCAGAGCAAGATATTAATTTGGGTCATGGGCCGTTTACCTTAAATGTGGCCCCCAAGATACACCGTCATTACTGTAGATTTCCTGATACTGCCGAGAACTATATCCATGATGCACTGGGTAATAGAGGAGCTCTCTCTAGACCACACAAAACTATAAACCAATAAAATAATTATACTTATTTACATAGTGTACTATCACTGCACTGGTGGGCACACATGGAACAATACGCTGGGTGTAGCAGTTTTTGCGATGACATCTCTGTGGTCGGTGTGTGTTGGACACAGACATGGAGAACGGCCTAGGGTGACGGCAGTTCACATCACTACAAGTCGCACAAAACTACTGCCTATAATCGCCATGTCTTAGCGTGGGGCTTCACCGAACTCAGAGCGGTGTGTATCATCCAAGTGCTATCTGCTGCATGGAATACGTAATTCAGTTTCATAACTAAGTTGACAAAGGTAATGGACTGTGCTCAGTTGCTGATGTTTTAACTTGGCCAGGCCTTATATAGATTGCCACACATATAATTCTGTAATATAATAATATTACAAGATATGCGAGGGTTTGTAATTAGGGTTCAGAATTTTAATTAAAGTTTTTTAAACATTAATTTCATTTGAATTACATATTTTAAAATTATTTCGATTAGTTTACCTTTTTTTTGTATTTAAATACTGATGTGTGTTTACATTTTGTGTTTATGTTATGTTTTGATGTAACATTTGTTTTTATTGAAAGGTTTATTATTAAAAGTATTCGAAGGGCTTATTGTTATAAGGTAAGTGCAGTGTACAAAGTGTACACAGAGAATGAGTTAGTAAATAAGAGGGTTTTATTATGTTTGACAGTTTTAGTGTATTGTGTGTCCTATTTTGTGCACTAGTGTTCACTGAATCACCTTGTTTGTGAAAAGTAATCATAATAAGTGTGTTATATTTATTTTTGTGCCCATGTGCTGACGTTTATAAGGCCAACAGTAATTAACGTAGAATCATTGTTTACATTGCCATCATGTGCCACATGCAGCCAATATAAATTTTCAGTGTTTATATTAGTATTAGTGATCCGAGTTTAATTGTACCCTTGTCTAGTGTTTTTTTGGATTGTAAGTAAACATAACCTACAATGGCCAGTCAGGCCAAATCCCCATGGCCATCGAGGATGACACGACAGCAGACGTGTCCATCCGAAACAAACATTTTCCAAGTTGGAGTAAATTGCCATTTAAGTGTTTTTGTGTAAAACTGGCATAGTGCAAAGAAAGACTTGAAAATAAAATACAGCCACAAGTAAATGTGAGACAATCCAATTAAATCAGAGCCACACATGCTTACATAAAAACAATGTAGTTTAGTTTTAATGTGACCGGCTGCATGACAGCCAGGACAACACTGGTTACATGGTTCTGAAATTAGGTATTTTAATATAAAACATTTTTATTTCATCATTTACAAGTGTTTTGTAGTACTTAATGTGTTATGGTAATCATTTAAGCCCTTCATTCATTTCACAAAACATGTAATTCTATTTTCCATTTGTACTAGATCAGTGTAGACGTCCGTCGCAGCCTCCCCATGCCCATCACCATATCTGTATACCTATCATGTAGTTTTCAATAGTAAATTATTAGTCTGGTAACCTCTTTTCCATCGCCCGGAGAGAGCGCTGCACAACAGTCCGGTCCGTTTTGTTCACAGCCGGACCTTAAATTTTCATTAAAGTTTCATGTCGGCTTCACACCATTTTTACAGTTTTTGTGCTCTCTCACGCCAATGGATAAAGTGTATGTATGTGCCTCACATGAAGGTTTAGGAAATAAAATGTTTGGTTAAATGAACTTTACCAACTTTTTCGGGTTATGCTTCACGTCCCACATCAATATTTTTGTAACGTAATTAAAGTATGTAGGCTGGCTATAACTATCCTCCAGAAGTGAGTGGTGGTATAGTAGAGGCTGGCAGCCCCTACTAGCGAAGGCATAAAGGGAATTTAATAACAGTCTCAACGCGATGCTCATGATTCAGTCTCCACAGACGTGGAGCAATGGCAGATGCCGCCCTGGTCATCTGCCGCACGACCCCGCCTGCAGCCTCGTGCTCACCACATTGTGAGCTGGCGCCTAACCAAGCAATATTCACGTCAGTATTATTTTCCCAATCCACATAACCTCACCATCCCCCCCCCCCCCCCAATGGTCCAACCTCCATGCAGTAAATATCTTAAAAAATACAAGGTTAGGCCATCCTTCTGATAATAGAAATAGTTAGATAAATTCTCCTAGGAGTTGTGTATTTATTTGGTTGCCTGGCAACATTTAAACTCTTATGACAGGCTTTAGATTTAAGTTTACAACACTTGGTCCTTACTTCAAAGAAACCAGATATGTTAAAGCCTTTATTTAGTAAAATTAACAACACATTTCGTTCCTAAGTAGGAGAGATCAATACACAAGACCAGAAACGTTTGCAAAATTGTAAGGGGATGTGGTTCTTTGAAGAGATCCCACGGGGACCTGAAATTTTAATTTTTTGATTGCTTTGAAGTCGCCAATACCACCGGAGGAATGAATCTTACCTGGCGCCGGAAATGCCGCCACCCATAATGCCCTGCCTACAATCTTGCCACAAACTGCAACACAACCGACTACATCCAGTTGATGCAAATAGTCATTTTAACTAGGTATATCTCGGCTAGATTCTTTAAAATTTATGCAAAAATTAAACTTTTCATCCGGTTTTCTCAAAGGCCATTCAGACTCCAAGAACCTTACCACTGAAGCTGCCATGGAAATTAAAAAATTATTTTTTGAACTTTGCTCCATTCATCTAAAGAGCATTCAAGAGTAACTAATGTGACAAATTTTAACTAACTATTTACAAGTTTGATGGGAATTTACTATTACAGATCTAGCTTCCCCCTCTTCAGCCTTATTTAAATTTTGTTAATAATGATTTAGATATTTCTGTTTCTTTACATTGAATTAAATGAGCAGCATCAACAAATTGATTTTTCCATAATTATTTAACGTGTTCACTGCGTCGTAAATTTCATCCAACTAAAATCGTTTCTCTTTCTACTTGTTTTACTATAAATAGAATATTTATTATTTTAACGAGTTGTGTATTTGCCCGAGTGTTTGAGGGTTCTTTTCAAGGATTTATAATGTTTGTACTGTCCGATACACCACGTTTCACAATGTGTGCTCTCGGTACCCACATACAATTTTAATTTCCATTAATTTTTTCACTTCCAGTAATTTTATTTAACAAAGGAACAGTTTGTTAATCATCGCATTTCAAAACAGTAGTCGCAACCTTTCACAGTTCTTTGTCTCCTGTCAAACAAATTGACTTATTAAACTTGGCATATTCATGACATTAAGGCAAAATATTCCCAGTCTCACGTTCAATCCAGGAACACACCAATGTCTAGATAACCAAGAATTCGAGTTATACCTTACCTTAAGTTTAAAACTGACGAAACACTAAAGGCGAGGGGGAAAACAATTAAATCGCATTTTTTTTGCATAATTGTGTGTCAGTTACACTTTAATGTTTGACCATACGAAAAATAGCATTTTACTTTGAATATTAGTGCCATTACCTTCTCGAGATACGAATGCAGATTTTAGTTTTCCAAAATAGACTTTAAATGTTTCGGATTTCTGGTTGTCCTTGAATTCTGCTGAATATAATTTAGTAAGCATCTATTGAACTCCATTGATATATTACTTTCAGAGTTCTCTATTCCAACCTTTGCAAATTATTTGGTCAATTTTTGTTTTGTGAACAAGAAAATGTGCACCAACAATTTCTTATTGTCATCTAATAAATCTGCGGATGTTCATAATCATGCCTTTGGCGACGTAAATAAGGCAGAAGGATACACAATAGGAAAAAACTGACAAGGACGTTCAGAAGTGCTCGCATAATGGCTAATCAACTATGAATAGACGGTAATACCTTCGTAGTTAATTCTGCCATCCTTGTCGATATCGGCGATGGCCAACATCTCATTCAGCTGAACTTCTGTGACTGGCTCGCCTATCATATCCATCGCAGTCTTGAGTTCATCCTGGAAAACAACATGCATATTAAGTGCCAAGTGATTTAAAATGAGTGTGTGCATATGGAAGCGGTGACTGAGTACACTTGTAAAACGCACATACAAAGATGCAGGTGCGGAAGTGGAGCAAGGATAGAGAAAATCGATAAGTGTGGCGAATAAGAGGGAGGCGAGGTGGGACTGAATATAATATGTTAGGTTATGGGAGGAGTAAGCAGAGTAGAGCTGAAGTTTAATATCACGTGAGTGAGCACCAAAGACTATACTCTATTAGACAGTCTACCCACTCTGGGCTCCAACCCACTTTGTAACGGCTTAGTTTCTGTTCTGCCTCTTCATGGTAGGCCAGTTCTTAAATGCTGACCCCAAGGTGGCAATGAATGGAAGTTGCAGAGAGCAGGAAGGTGTTGCTTAAGGTCAGCAATATCTATGGAGTGGAGATATTTGGGCCAAATACACTAGTAGTATAAAAATGCCGATTCGAGGGCAGCCCCCAGTTATCAGGAAAAAACGGCAAATTAAATGCTCGAGCCACCATAAAACCATCAGAAAGAATTCATCTTAATTTTCTGATCCAAAACATCAAATGCCGATTCGAGCGCAACCGCAAAAAAGTGACTCAAAAAGTTGTGTTTGGTTAGATTGTAGTCATTACAAAAAAAGCTGTGTTAAACTTTACGTTTGAGTGCATCTGCAAAAATACGTGCAAAAAGTTTTGTTTGGGCGCAATTGCAAAAAAAAAAAAAAAAAAAAAAAGAGCGGCTCAGAAAATTTGAATACGTAAAAATAAAATAATGTATATAATAAATGGGCGCAAATAAAAATCAACTGATGTCTAATATGATGACCATGGCAATGAAAAAGGTTAACACTACTGGTAATGTTAGGAAAGAACATAAATTTAAGAAAGTCGTTTTTGCAGAAGAAAAAAAAAATTTAAAGAGAAGTATGTCAAGTGTGAAACTTATAATCACTTTTAAAAACCATCTCTCATAAGAAGTCATCTTAAAAGTAGATTGCTCAAAGGTCTTACACCAATACATATTAAATAACATGAACCAACAAATGCATGGGAAATTTTTAAAGTATCACAACATTTAATATCAAAACAGAAGTTCCCACGAGAGAAACAAGTGAAATGTGAAACGTGTAGTCACTATTACAAACCGTCTCTCATAAGAACTCACTTGAGAAGTAAAATTCATAAGTACACGCCCAGATTCAGTGTAGAAGAAATCGAAACAGCATTTCAATGTAGGATCAAGACTTATGCTGTAAAGAATGTAAATGCATACAAAGACCCTAATCATTTCCTACACAATGTAAAAGAAACTGTCACGGGACTAATTAGAAAACATTTAAAATCATTCAAAGTGAACATGAAATTTTTCACTGGGTACAAAAGGGGAGTTGGTGATAATATTGAATCTGTAGAAAGCTCCTTTAAAACAAAGAACGAAATTATACTGAAATCGACTAATCTGGAAGAATATTATACCAACAGCATATCGAAAATCATAGCTGAGATGGGGGCTTTCGAAGCAAAGGGATCTCAGTGGGTACTCAACAGAATATTTAAACTAGAAGTGCGAATAAACAAATATGTACCATTCAAGGGCAGTTCTTATGTTGATCTCCCAAAAAAAAATCAAAACTAAGCAGGCGGTAATTAATGTTAAGAACAATGATCAAAAATGTTTTTGTGGTCTGTTCTATCTGCATTGCATCAAGTACAAAAAGACCCTCAAAGAGTGAATAAATACATAGCTTACGAACACGAGTTTGATGATGCACTTAAGGGTTTGGAATTTCCAATGAAATTGGATAGCATACCGACCTTTGAGAACAGATGTGGAATTTCTATTAATGTATACGCATACGAAGAAGATGGTGGTAAGAAATATATAAACTGTCCATTAAAAACAACAAAAAATAAGATGGATAAACACACAAACCTACTCTATATCAAAGACGAAAAGAACGACCACTACTGCTGGATAAAAAGTCTTTAGAGACTTATCGCATCACTAGTAGCAAATAATGGTCACAAAATATTTATATGAGATGTTTGCAACATTTATACTCTGTAAATAAGGTAAAAGATCACGAACAAGACTGTCGAGATCATGAAGATGTTAGAGTTGAACTACTATCTAAAGGAAAAATTACATATTAAGATTCAAAAACCAAATTCATTCTTTGAGAGTTCCGTTTGTGATATGCTGATTTTGAATGTTTGTTGACTAAAATCGAAATTTGCTAACCAAACCCCGACGAATGTTACACGAAACCATACCAAAAACACGAGCCTATTAGCTTCTGTTACTATGTAAAATACGAACATGGATACTATAAACCACCAGTAACTTCAGAAGGATCTGATGCATCTATTGTATTCGTTAAAATGCTAATGGAAGAAGCAAAGTCTATTTGTGATATACACACAAATAAAAAACCAATGCTTCCACTAACTCAGGATGAACAAATTGTTTATGATACAGCTACCCAATGTCATATATGTGAAAAGTCTTTGAATTGTGATTCTGTGAGAGATCATGATCTTATGGGGAAAATTAGGGGAGCTGCACACAGAGATTGTAACTTATCGTATAGAAATCCATTAATTGTCCCAGTGTTTATACACAATCTATCTGGTTATGACACACATTTATACACAAGAGATCTTGGCATCGATGAAAATAAAATTGATCTAATTCCCAACAACGAAGAAAAATATATTTCTTTTATGAAACATGTATGTGAAAGTGTAAATCTTAGATTGACTCAGATTTATGGCTAGTAGTATCGATAAACTCTCCAGCAACCTTTCCAGAAGCCAATTCCAAGAAATGTATAAGCATTTTTCGAATGAACTTTTTGACTGTTATAAGAAAAGATGTTTATCCATATGACTACATGGATACTGCTGAGAAATTTTGTGAGACATCACTTCCATCCAAAGATGCATTTTACAACAAACTCAATAAATGTGACATTACAGACAAAGATTACGAATTTGCGAGTAAGGTGTGGGAAAAATTCAACATAAAGTCTCTAAGAGAGTACACAAATCTCTATAACAAACCTGATGTATTGATATTGTCCGATATAATGGAACATTTTAGAGATGTGTGTCTCAAAACATATAAGCTAGATCCAGCCCCAGGGTTAGCATGGGATGCTATGCTCAAACATAATAAAATAGAACTAGAATTATTAACAGATTATGACATGATTTTGGTGACAGAAAAAGGTGTTCGTGGTGAAATTTCACAATGTTGTAAGCGATATGCTAAAGTAAATAATAAATATATGAATGCTTATGATAGAAGGAAATCTTTTATCTTATATATCTGGACGCCAATAACTTTTATGGATGGGCTATGAGCTAGTATTTACCCTATTGTGGGTTTAAGACGGGAAATACAAATATAGATGTAACCAAAATAGAGGATTCTAGAAAAGGTTATATAGTGGAAGTTGATTTGTAATACCCACATGAACTACACGATATCCACAAAGATCTGCCATTGGCACCAGAAAATAAAATACCAGAAGGTTAAAAAAATCCCAAACTCTTGACTACTCTGGATGGTAAAGAAAAATATGCATTACACTTTGTAAATCTTAGGCAATACCTATCTCTTGGAATAAAGTTGAAAAAGATCTATAGAGTTCTGGAGTTTGATCAATCAGATTGGTTCAAGTCCTATATTGATCTAAATACAAATATGCGAACAAATTATATATAAATGACTTTGAAAAAGATTTCTACAAATTAATAAACAATTCCGTTTTTGGAAAAACAATGGAAAATATTAGAAACAGTTGTGCACAAGTTCTAAGCAAATGGATAATCTAGTGGCTAAAGCAAACCTTAAAGATAGAACTATATTTACTAACTCTTTGGTTGCAGTTCATATGTTTACAACAAAACCATGCTTAAACAAAACCGTTTATGTTGGAACGAGTACACTTAATATATCGAAAGTCTTATTATAGTGAAAATCATACATTATAATGAAACCAAAGTATGGGGACAATATTGAACTGTGCTACCAAGACACTGATTCATACATTTATTATATAAAAACACCAGACTTCTGCAGTGACATGAAAGAAATGATCGATCATTTTGATACTTATGACTAAAAAAGATAATCCATATGGTATACCGTTAATTATCAAAAAGATTATTGGCAAAATGGAAGATGAATGTAATGGAAAAATAATGGAAGAATTTATTAGATTGAAATCGAAAATGTATGCAATAAATGTGGAGGGTGGTGTAAAAAGAGCAAAGTGTGTGAAAAATGCCGTAATCAGAAATGAGATTAGTTTTTGTGTCTACACAAAGTGTGTGTTTGGTAAAAAAAAGTGTTGTACAAAAGTATGAATGTTATTAGAAGTAAGAATCATGAACTCTATACGATTGAGATGAGGAAAAAAGTATTAAGCCCCGAAGATGATAAAAGATTTATTCTTAAAGATGGCATTAATACACTACCATGAGGACACTACAAATTTGAAAATTAGTGATAATATGATATAACAGTTTAATTGTTATCTTTACGATTATCATCTTAATTTTGGAAAATCCTCCAGCAGAGGCGAAAATCAAACTTTCCACGATAAAATATTTAAATGATTTTGGATACTTAAAAGTACCTGACAAAGATATTACAGATACAAATTCAGCAATAGTTTCAAACGATCTCCGACTTTTCCAAGAGTATCACAACATAATTAGTGGCGAAATAAGTAAATAAACACTGGCACTAATCAAAACTCCTAGATATGGGGTACCAGATTATATATTTGGCTTTTCTACATCTATTGCCAAATGGACAACGAAAGTAATAAAATGGCATTATGTGTTGGCCAATTATGATATACTACAACTAACTCAAGAAGTGTTTCGTTCGTGGGCCAAACATACTGACATGTTTAAATATGATACGCAAAACCCACATATAATAATACCAAACGTAGTATCCTACATTTAAAAAGTCTCGGCATTAATGTAATAGCAAATTTGATGGGAGAGGGGTGCTGGCTCATGCTTTTTTTTTTTTTTTTTTTTTCGAAATCGGATAACTCACCAGTTGAAATTCACATGATGCTGAAGAAGATTGGTATCTTAAACACGACAACAAATCTCAAGGAAAAATAAATCTTTTCGTTGTGCTATTGCATGAAATAGGACATGCATTAGGAATACATCATTCGAATGTAAACGAGTCTGTTATGTACCCAATTTATGTCTCAGATCGACTAACATTACAAACTGATGATATTTTGGCAATACAGAGCCTGTATGGTAAACCTAAAAGATCTGTGCATTCATTATCCCCTCCTAAATCAAACATATTATTCCCTACAAAAGAAGTATATTTGTGTAACTTAAAACACATCAACACATTTTTAGTAGTCAACCAAGTGATTAAAATTTAAAAAAAAAGTTTGGACATATGACATAGTAGATAAAATAGTTAGTAAACCAGAGCTTATCACTAACTGGCGGCTTTTCTTACCTGCTAATTTTGAAAGCTTTACATCGCTTTATCAGAGACCATCGGAGGAAATAGTAATGTTTATCGAGTCATATATATATTTTTTTATTTGACTATTCTAGTCTGCAACTCGTGTCTGGATATCCAAAGGTTATTTATGATATGGGTATACCTCAGAATTCCAAAATAAAAGCAGTTGTAAACACCTACTCTAGTCGCACTTTTGTATTTCATGATGAAATGTATGTTATGGAACTGGACGAGTGCTTATTCAGATGTAAATCTTTCGGTTTAATTTCAAAGAAATTTCTGGGCTTACCAGCTGGTTTAGAGTCTGCTTTTAGATACACCAGTGGATTATTATACTACTTCAAGAACACAACATACTATGAATTAAGTGAGTTTACAAACATGTTGACCAGAGCTGACAGATTTGATCTTTCAATGTTCAATGTAAAGTGTTCTACATTACCATCCTCATACTCAGACATTCTTAATCAGTTCAAAAAACTAGTGATGCAAATGGAGACGATCTCCATACATTACATTTTACTTAAATATTATTATGTTTTTAATGGGGTCTGATAAAAGTGTTGCGAGAATACTCGAGTATGCGAATATAAAACAGGCAGTCATACTAAACGTCGACGAGAGAAATCCTTCGAAACTTGCATATACAAAATGAGTCTGTCGCACAGACTCCCTTTAATTCCCAACCACACGTGGTTTTCATCAACGAATCTGGTCTGTATTCGTTAATATTGTCTACCAAAAAGGACGAGGCTAGACAGCTTAAGACGCCGTTGTCACAATTAAAGTGGATCCCTCGAGGAACCCACTTTAGGAATGCACAACCTCTCACGGTTTTTTCAGATCCCATTAAAAACACTCGTAGCGCTATTAAAGAAAAATTATATAACAGTAAATGTTTTTAATGGATAACCATCCATTAAAAACTAATAACCATACATGTTTGCACACTATTGGACTTCGGTGATTCTTTCACTTTTAACATCATAAATTAGGTTTCTTTGGCTTACTAGTACCACATTACAAATAGTTGTAACTGATATTGGTTTATTAAAATCCACTGCTAGTTTCAGATTAGTTCGATCTTTTACAATAGCAGTTTTTCTGTAAGAACAATCAATAACACACAATGGTCTTCTAACAATAAATGACGCACAGTTCATTATTACGATAAGGGGTATCTAGTTTAGTCTTTGAATTTCTAAAATCATTGTAAGCAATATATATATTATCGAAAATTTTATCATCAATGTTTAAATTCCAATTCTCTTTGGGAAACACTTCATTCCATCCATTCTTAATAGAAATATTTTTGACAAAACAAGAAAAACATTGAACCATGTGTGAATTGCCCAGGATCTTCTTTTCTGTTGTGCTGAAAATCAACAAAGACAAAGTCTGGCATATCGAATTGGATTAAATTGAACTGATCTTTTATATCAAACTGAAATGAGATTGCATTAGGAGGTACTGGTTTTTCAAGATGTTGCCAATAATTAAAACCAATTGGAATTTTCGGGTGTTTGAATAATTTTGCTTTAATTTCATGTCCATAAATTGGATCGTATTCAACAATTGGCCACAGAATTTCCAATTTCTCAATAACAATTTTACCAGCATCTGGTATATTATCTACATCATCAGATCCATATGCTTTCTTTGGGGGTCTTCTGTAAAAAGAAACATCATAAGAATTTAGAATGAATGTAATATTGTACCCACCTTTCCAGAATATTTCATTACAATCTCTCATAAACCCAATTAAATATCTTAATAGATAGGAAAGATAAGCTTAACAAAATTACCTAACATATTTACCTAGTTCTATCCCCGACATTTGGAAGAATGCTGATTCTGATTCCGAACCTAGCAATGTATGCATCATTGGTGAAGTGATGCCAGGGTTGTCAATAATTTCGATTATACAACCATGTTTAGAGAGTTTTAATCTTGAAAACTGGAATGGGAAGAAATCCTCACAAAAATCAAACTTTGGTTTAACCATTTTCCTTTCTCCCCCATACATGTTGGTTAGAATAGAACTTCCATTCTTTGCATTTACATTGGTGGGTTTCATTCTGATTGTACTGTGAACAGTGTCATTGTATTCACTTATCTATTTAGGTAATATAGCCACCCATTTATAGTTTCCCTGCACAGTAAATATATCCCACATATTCTACTTCAATGTTCTATTAAATCTTTCTACGACACTAACTTTCTTTTCACTGTATGTTGAATAGTGTGTTATGTTGTTATTAGCCATTAATGCCTTAAATGATTTATTGTAAAATTCTTTCCCTTTGCCCGTTTGTAAATACATGGGTTTGCGATCTTTCAAAATAGTTTTAAATGATAATGTAACATTTTCACCAGTTTTATCTTTGATTGGTATTGTCCATGCATATTTGAAAGAAAAAAAAACTATCACGGTTAATATATATTAAAACCCTTTGTTAATTCTGTATAAACCTTTCAAAGATCCAGAATTCATCTCAACTAAATCAGCTTGTCAAATATCGATACTAAAAGATAGAACAGTTCTTCTGGGGAAGTTTTTTCGTATTGGTTTATGAATTTCATTTACAATATCGGTTTTTATACTCCCACAAGTGAATATAGAGTTATTGGTAAGACAACATCTAGAAACACATTTAATTCTTACTTTGTTTTTATTTGTAAGTTCATATCAACTTAAATGTATACTGTCTCAATTGTATGAAAAATACACTAAGTTATAAGTGTTCATTTTATTTATTTATATAATAAATGAGACAACGAAAAATTGAAAACAATTTAGAGAATAATATTGAGAGAAGAAGACAGCTAATTGAAAAGTTAAAAACTTCAAGAAAATTTCACCAAGATGAATATGACAAAAATAAAAAAAAACACGATCAACCATTGATAGATGCGATAGAAGATTTGGGGCAAAAAATTGGATACGAAACAAATGAGAATAAATACTTAATAAAAGAACTTGTTCCATTTGCTGTTAAGTATTTAGACTACCCACAGACACAAACAAAGCTCTTTTGAAGGAAAACTGTTTGGGAAAACAGGCACTGATGAACACTATGACGATGGCATTAAACGATTTGGTGACGACGATGAATGCTATGACGATGGCGTTAAACACATTGACGATTATGAACGTTATGACGAATGCTATGACAAAGCATTAGGGCATTTGAAAACCGATATCTCATAGTTAACTACCAAACAACATTTATTGATAAGAAAGTGGCCGATTTCTTAATTGACTGCAAAGACGATGTTTTTGGACTACAGGCTGATAAAGGTAGGTTGTATATTGGCGATAGCGTAGTAACATTCATCAATGACAAATTTACTGTAAAAGGTCGGACACACTGGAACTGATGCTTTGACGAAATTACTAACTAGTAAGATGGTAAAAGATAGTGACTACACTGCAACCGACTATGAACACTGTAGTCATATCCTAGCAGATACAAACACAGTTTTTCAAAACAATGATCCAAACAGGAATGCCAAAATCGAGTAAAGGGAATAAATGGAAAATTATTGTTAAACCTATTTATGATTCAATTAAGAAGCGTCCCTCACCTAACAAAGGGAAAGGTATAAAGAAGTATACAGACTCTCCCAAAGAATACATATGGATGGATAATGTTAGGATGATTATTGATCGACTTCTCGTTATTTATGGCGAAGAGAATGCTGGAAATAATAATAATTACAATGAAAAAGTTGGAATAGCGAATATGTTCAACAGTAAGATTAGTGACTGTTGTGAGTAATCCAAAAGGTATACCATATCTGATACGAGTGTTAAACACAATACCACTTACTTTTTGGGAGTCGCAGCACCACGGAAAAGGGTTACTCAATGACATAATAAATTCACTACCTTTTGAGTTGCATATACCCGGTTATCAGTACTTAGGTACGGGTACCAGACAAAGAGAGAATTGAGCGTAGTGATAAACCCATTAATCCACTAGATGCAGCTGCAATGGAACATGATATAGCTTATTATCATCATAAAGATCTAGCTGAAAGACATGTAGCTGACAAAGAACTAAAAAAGAAAGCGTTCAAAAGATTGTTAAGTTCAGATGCTGATCTCAATGAGAGAATGTGGGCTGGTGTTACTGGATCTGCGATACATATAAAACATAAGCTTGGCTGGGGAATTAAAACGAAATGATAAAATATTTGTTATAATAAATGAAAGAAAAAACATTGTATTTCAAGTTCCTAATGATGAGTTGAAGGGTTTGAATATTGATTCTTTTGTAACGAAAGACCAATTGGATCGTAAAAACAAGAAATTAAAGGAGGACAAAGGGATGACTATCAGAATTTCAGTTTCACAGCTTAAGAAAAAGTTTTCCTAAGAAATGAAAACTGGAAATGGTTTTACAGTTCACAAGGGTGGATTTTTACCCTTAATTTTCGCAGCATTGGGAGCTCTAGGAGCATTAGCTGGCGGTGAATCATCTATCGCTGCATCAGTAATTAATGCTAAGAAGAAAAACCAAGAATTGGAAGAACAATGCAGACATAATTTAGCTATGAAGGAATGCTGCAAGGGATTGAAGAAAGTTAAGTGCGGTAAGAATGTAAAAAAAAAGTTACTCCTCTCAGTAACTTTGATATTGATCAAATGGTTAAAAAATTAAACAAAAATTTTCGGGGTTTATTTATGATCAATGAGCTACTTAACATGCCACTCGATAATGAATGTGAAATTGTTAATCTAGATGTTTCGACAAACTCTGGTACACACTGGGTATGCTATTGGAAAAAAGCAAGCAACTAATATTATTTTGATTCATTTGGCGGAAATCCACCCCGACAATTAATAGCTTATCTCTGAAGTAATATTTCTTATAACGATGATAGAATTCAAAATTTCAATCAAGTAACTTAGAGTCAATTGTGTGTAATTATGCTATATCACTTTTCACATAATTTTAAATTTCCAAAAATGATTTCACTAATAATAAACAATGGATATATGTGGAAATGCATCAATGAGCTCTTGGATTAAAGATAAAATTAAAGAACACAGGGACAGTGATACATCTACTGAGAAGATCAATCCTAATGATTTTGTTTCCTACACACAGTTCAACGACTTTATAGCCACACTAACAAGAAATAAAAGATCATTGGATAAAGCCTATATTTCTTACTTGGAAGTAGATAATAATATAGATTTTGAACAAAAAAGACATGTGGGAAATTCCATTGCACCAATGGACGCAATCAATTTAGAGTACTATCAAAAATCAGAATTAACATTCGTTTAGTTGGGAAATACAGTTCAAAAGAAAAGCATATTACTTTGATAATCAAATAGAATTTTTTTTTGAGAGATGGAACTATAGTTGAAATAATAATAAAACCAGAAAAATATAAAAGTGTTATCAATTGTTATCATAAATGGAAAAAAATTGACATGCATAAAACTTTTGAACTACACCCTGAAGGTATATATTTTAAAATACCAAAAATCCACAATGTACCCGAAGTTACAATTGTGTTTATTGAAATAGCTATGGTATATGAATACGTTTAAAAATATGAGATTATGTTAGTTTTTAATGGGAACACTTCCATTAAAAACAAAACTTACAATCTGAGAACTTAAAAAGTCTAATTTTATTACGGTACTTGCCATTATTTAACTTACAAGTCATATCTATTGTAACAAAACCATATTCTTTATTCCAACATTTTGGACACATCTCCCTAAATTTCTCAAATGACATATCACCACCAACAAAATCACTATGAATATGTTTAAGATTTGTATAGTCTCGTCTGAATATGCAAAGAAAATTAGCATTCTCTCTTATAAGCTGCTTAGGTACTTTTGAGTATGTCTGAGCTAAATAGAAACAATCAATATCTTTATGTCTACCGCAAGTGAAGTAATCCCTTACCATATTCTGATTTTCAAGTATGATATCATCGAAAACTACAGATTTTTTATGGCATTTATTTACACCAACCATTTCTTCATCTGATGGAAAGAAGTATGCTATTAGTTCATTAAATAATTTTGACGCTACATCTATATATTTCTTTAAATTGATATATTTTGGTTGGTCCAGACTTTTTGAACAAACAGAGAGTACCAAAGTCCAACCATCCCTGAGCATATATAAAATTATCTATCATAAGTGTAGTTTTCCCACAGTTACTAGGACCCACTATCAAACATATAATATTATTAGGTAATAATTCTCTATGATGTTTTGTCGATACAGTCTTGTCTGGTATTCATATTTTAATATCCCAGTCTACATGTTTCATGTTTTTCTTGCTCATTTATTAATATATTTTTTAAATAATATAACAAATGAGTGAAGTATTCAAACTAACATAACAAATCAGTGTTGAAGAAGAGACTACACTACACTTTAGAGATAGAGGGACACTCATTGGCTTTAGTTCAGTTCTATACTACTTATCTAACGCATGACATCTCTGGGAGAAATAAACTATATTGTGTGTGTCAGAATTATATGGAATCAGCAATTAATATTCCAGTTGGTCAATATAGATTAAAAGACCTTGAAAAAACTATAAAAGCAACTTTTTCAGTTAGTGTAGATTCAATGGGTGTGAAAGAGAATGATATATCCATCGAGCTGGATAAAATACCAAACTGAGTGAAACTAAAATGTGTGCTGAAATTACAGTTTGGAAAATGGGGTTCAATAGAAAAACTTTTGGGTTTCGTAGAAAATATAACTCTGAAAGCAAATGTGGATCATTATGGCGATACAATTCCAAAATTTGCTCCATTTGAAACAATAAATATAAACTGTAATATAGTAAATGGTATGATATTAAAGCATGAAGAAAATAACCATAGAGAAACTAGCATAACTGTCTCTTTTAAACCAAGAACATTTGGATTTGGCGAAATGATCTATTACGAACCAGTTTATCCATCATTTTTTCCAGTGCAAACAAATCAAGTTAATGAAATAATAGTTAAAATTAAGGCTGAAAAAGGTAAGTTAATTAACTTTGATTTGTCTGAAAGAACAGTGGTATTAGAGACGAGACTGTAGATTTTTTCGGTTGGAAGTAGTCAGATTCTATATATAATAACGTCAATAGTTTCCAAACTATTAAAGTTTCATGTGATAAAGATCAATAATATTTCTATAGAAAGTGCAATGAAAGATATAGAAAAGGAATTCAATATTTCGGCTACTTTAATATGTCGAATTTGGAGATGTGTATCTAAATTTTTAATTAGACTATGTTGTAGTACATTGCCGAAGTCAGAGCGATAATTGTGTTTTAATGACTGGATAACCATTAAAACTTTATAGAGATATCAGCACAAATAAAAATCAACTGATGTCTGATTATACAACTACGAACATTTACTCTTTAAAAAACCGAATAGAATGCATTTGTTTAGCACCACAATCCACCATTCCATCACATACAAAACTTATACCTCCACAATTAACATAATTTAAAACCTTTTCACTGAAAATCTGAACATATCTGTCTGGTAAGGTTACTTTAAAATTTCCAGAAGTAATTACCACTTTGTATCCATACTGTGCATCATTTATTTCAGCATGGTCTATGGGATAGGACTGTACCATTGTAAGTTCGGAAAGTTTCTTAAATTGTTTGGTTCCATTTAATACATTTAGCAACTGATCCGTCATTATTATATACAACATTTAATTTTTACATATTCAAATTTTCTGAGCCACTTTTTTTTTTGCAACTGGTCCCAAACGCAACTTTTTGAGCTACTTTTTTGCGGTTGCGCTCGAATCGGCACTTGATGTTTTGGATCAGAAAATTAAGAGGAATTTTTTCTGATTGTTTTCTAATGGCTTGAGCATTTAATTTACCGTTGTTTTTCTGATAACTGGGTGCTGCGCTCGAATTGGCATTTTTATACTACTTACGCTAGAAACCAATATCGGACACCTTTAAGATTTCTGCGAGGAAACTTAGCCGAGTTGTCACCTCCATCCTGCAGACAGCACCACCTCTGTTTAATACTACATTCCACTGATAATAAAAATTCGATACTAACATGGTGGATATGAAGGTGAAACTTTCTTTCTTCTATGGAAAGTTAATTTAACATTTTCGAAAACTAATTCCCAATGCGTCAAATGTTTGAGAAGAGGAAAATATTTATCACCAAGAGGTAATAAATAACTTTTGAAATATTTCCAGAAATAATAATAATACTAACACCTCTTGCCACTAGGTTATTTTTTCGTACATATGCCTATGCTATTTGTATACAGCTGTCCGGTATTTGTCTAGTGTATTTGTATAGAGATTTCCGGTATTTATCTCTAGTGTATTTGGGCGATTATTAACATCGTGGTGTAAGAGCTGATGAAGGTGAGAGGAGGCAAGTATTGGGCAGCGAAGGAGCGGTAGAAATTGGAAATGATAGCACGGGACGATTCCCACATGCGAGAATGAGGGCACGACCCTGGCGACCCTGGATGGGAGGTGGGAAATCTGGCCACTACACCACCGCGAGACTTAGTCATGTATATGCATGTATGTATGGAAGTGAATAAGTTAAAATAAATGGCGAAAAATAACTCGTGTTGTTTCTGCGGTCGGGAAAGTGACAAAAACAAAAAGTATCGGCCAGAACACGACTGTAGGTATATAGCCTGGGCCGGGCGGCGGCCAGTCGCTGCCGAGCCCACGTCTTCAACTCAACATACGGCCCTGCCCTGCCAGTTATTTAACGGTCAACAGTGTTAACACTCAAAGCCATTTTATTTAAGCTACAAGTATGATTATGTTAAACATTTTAATAATCTTTATTTAATTAAATAAAATTGTCATCAGACATGCCTGCAACTCTAGGATTATCAAAAATTGTTATTCAAATTTGATTTTCTAAATGAACAGAAAAAATTAATATCTAATTTTTAAAGCAAGTAGTTACTTGAAGGCTAGTCTACCAGTATACACCTGTCCATCGAAAAATGCCTCCGTGGCAAAACAGTCTGTATTAATTTTATTAATTTTGTACTCTGGAGGATAACGACACTTCGAGCCAATGACAGTGCAGTAGCACCACTGAATAAAGATATACACTAGTGGGGCAATGGGATAGGAAATTCTGACCAGTTGTACGTGTTAGTTCCGCTAATGATCCATTAGACCACTAGTGTACTCTATGACGTCATCCGCAGTGTGTTACCAGTTACGCAACCGGTAAAGGTATGTCATAATCTTGGCCTCGGCTCACCCAAATGTTCGTTCAAGTTCTGCCAAAGGCAAGCCTGTCACATGCGACATGCGAGTTATCAGCATTCGTTGCAGCTGTGAATACCCAAATCATAATTTACTAGTGGTGACCATGACATGTGTTTCGTTTATGCCGTAAAATGGCGTGTTTGCGGACATTTACAGCGATATAAACTACTATTTGGTTTTATTTACTTCTGCGAAAATGAATTATCATAAATATATAACGGTCATTGTTTTAATTATAATCTATTATTTCACTATAGTTTAGGTGTTCATGATAAAATACGAGTACTGTTAGCACTTACAATTACAAAGTTTATATTAATCGTAAATGCCATACATCAAAGTTAGTTACGTTCTTACGTGAAAAGAAATGGATAGTGGATAGGAAATTATTGTTTAATAGCGGAGATAGACACACAACGATCTACAATGTTATGCAATGTTTACAATTTGGGGTTGTGATCTACTACATAGGTTGCTGTTCGTACAAATAATCAGTACATCCAATGTGTCGATTCAAGTTTCATGAAGGCTGTGTCTGAACCTAGGAATGCACTAATGTATATAAGCATACTTCACTCGGCTCGATACGTGATACATTCCTAGAGACATAACTATTTGTATCCCTTGCAACTAGATAGCTGATAAGATTCTTAAGAAGCATTTTGAAGGAAAACAGTAGCTATATAACGGAGTTTCTTGCTCACCTCACATAAAATCTGAAATCTCTACGAAAAATCGAGCAAATTGAAGCTAAAATAAAGTAATTTCATCGATTTTAAGAAACTTTTTCAAGTCTGTAGAAACCTCATTTGACTCCAATTTTCAATTCTCAAAAAACAAGTAGATTTAAGCTTAAAATCATGCAAAATCAAGGAAATTTTCAATTTTTTTTCCTTCAGAATAGCAGTCCAGGATTTGTGCTAATTAAAGAAATATGCGAATTTAAGCTAACATCAAATAAAATATTAAAAAAGACAATCGATAGATTCAAATTAATATCATATATATATTTTAAGAAAAATGTAAATTGTGCTTGGATTTTCCATTTTTAATTTCTTTTAAACCTTTATATGTTATAGAATTTTGGTTCTCATTTATTAATTTTAAAGCATTTTTATTAAACATACTTACATAGCGATCTGGCAAAGTAATTTTATATTTACCATATAGAATACAAATAATTTCTTTCCAAACTTAGGATCATACAACTGAAATTCAGTAGCATCATACTTTTTATTTTTTCTTGGTCTTGTAGTTTAGTCAATTCATATATTGTTTGGTTACGCATTTTTTTTTTTTCATTTTTTTGTTATTTAAAAGAAAACAAATTCAATAATAAAAAAATTAAATATAAAATAGTAAAAATAAATAATAATAAAATTACAAATAATAATAAAATTAAATTTTTTTCTTTTAAATAACAAAAAAATTTAATCACTGTGTGCCAACTATGAAATGCTTAAAAAATGTAAAAAGTGTGGCGAAGTATTAATAATAGAAAGTTTTCCATCACATAAACACACAAAAGACAAGCATATTAACACCTGCAAAAATGTTTTAGAGAATATGCTATACATCATGAGTTAAAAAAAAAAAGAGCGAACTATGTGAATGCGGAAAATATGTTTGTAAACTATATCTAAAAAAACACTGAATTTCACTATACAAATGACATTCAACATGACAATTATTCAACTAAGACATGCATAGTGTGCAAAAAGAAAAAATCTATCGATTAATTTTATCATCATAAGGCTACTTTAGACAAACATACAACAAAATGTAAAAATTGTTTTAGTGAATATGGTACAAATCATTATGCATTAAAACAAGAGAAAATACTATGCGAATGTGGAAAATATCCTTATTATTTTAAACTAAAAGCATAAAAAAAGTAAATCACACATAATTAAACTTTTTTCTTTAAAATAAACAAAAATGTCAGCAAACAATCTTGCAGTTCTGTTGAACAAAGAGAGAGTGCAGGATTTGAGAATTAAAGTAAAAGGATATAAAATTTAATATTGGTACAATCTAAGGAAATCTGATTTAATTTCAACTCTCATACCATTTAACAAACGAAAAAAAATAAATAAACTTAGCAAAATTACCATATTCATATGCCAATGTTAGAGAAATATATTCAAAATATAGAAATGAATTAAAAGAAATATATGCACTCTTTAATAATGCATTTGTAATGCCTAGAAATAAATGTAAGCAGGTAACAGAATGGATAAGAAAGAATAATTTTACAAATTTACCTTTATCAGATGTTAATATCAATGAATTGTATAAGCAAAATAGAAAAGAATTAAAATAAATATTCCCCTATTCTGCTTGTGTGTGTTAGCAAAATAAATAGCAGAACCAGTAAACGTTACAGAGTTAATGCAGCCTTTAAAAGCAGGATATCAACATATAACATTGAAAACCCCTTTAATTTATTACAGACTAATCAATTTTTAACTTAAGTAAAAAATAAGGTTTTTGAGATAATAGATCATCTTAGGACATTTAGAGGGTTGAAAGCAACCATTAGATTGTCGCAAGCAGGAAAATAATCTTAGAGATGATTGAAATGTAAATAATTGTAACTATAGAATACTGAACGAAGGGGATATTACAAATATTTACAAAAACATAAAACAAGAAATACTTGCACATTTATCTGAATTTCAAAGAAGAGGTTCAGAATGGACTTTAGATAAAATAATTGGAATACAGTTAACAATAAATAAGTATAATCCATTAAATTGAGCATCATATATTGATCTACAAGAAGTGTTTAAGAATAAAAAAGCATTTATTAATGTGAGAAATGGAAATAAAAAATGTTTTCTTTGGGCAATAAAATCTGCACAGTTTCCAGCAGACGAAAATTTGGATAGGGTAACTAAATATAAGAATGTGGGGTTTAATATTGATAAAATATATGAATATGAACATACAATTAAAATTGATGATATACCAAAAATAGAAACACTATTGATACATCTATAAATGAAGGTATGAAATCGAGGGTATATACGTTAAAACTTACAAAAAATAAGAAGGAAAAATATACAAATTTACTTTATTTCAGAGATGATAAAAACTCACATTATTGTTGGATAAAATATTTATTGAGGTTGTTTTCAATACAAAAAGTTATAAGCCTGGTAAAACATATGTGCGATATGTCCAATTCTTTACGTCACAAGAAAAATTAAATAAACTCGTGGACGACTGCTCTAAAAATTAATCCGTAAGAATCATATACCTTCGAAAGAGGTGAAAATATTTTTCAAAAACTATAAACATACTATGAAGGTTCCTTTCACTATATATGCAGATTTAGAATCAATTCTAAACAAACATATCAGCCACTTAACCTAACCCAAAGAGAAATAAAAAAATTTAAATGAATCCAAAAAATATAAAGGTTTTTATAGAGAAGTACTTAAAGAAAGATCTTGCCAAGGAACAAATAAATAACATTGATTTAAAGTTAAATGATAAATCATACACAATGAAGCATCGATTACACGAAGCTTCTGGTTTTTGTTAAATTGCATGTAAATATGATGATTATAAACCACCAGTTGTATATCGAGGTCCAAATGCACATAAGGAGTTTATTCGTTGTATGAAAAAACAAGTAGCATGGACTGGGCAAGAATATGAACAAAAAGAAGCAATGTACCCTCTAACAAAAGAAGAAACTGTTTTATAATAAATCCAAAAATTGTACAGTATGTCAGCATGAATATTCAAAGGACAATAGAAAAGTACATCACCATGATCATTTAACTGGAAAATTCATTAACCCAGTATGTAATATTTTAAATGTAAAATTAAAATGACCCATTTTTGTTCCAATTTATTTTCATAACTTAGCTGGATATGATGCTCATTTATTAATTAAAGAGCTAGTGTATGATAAATATAGATTTACTTGCAAATAATGAAGAAAAGTCTTAGTTTTGGGAAAGCAATAGAAAATAAAAAAAATAGGTTTACATTTTGATTTATGGCAAGTAGTTTATATAAATTAACATATAATTTAAGTAAAGATCAAATGGAACATACACCAAAACATTTTCTAGAAGACGAAGCATATTTAGTTATTAGAAAGGGTGTTTATTCATACAATTATATGTACATTTGGAAGAAATTCGAAGAAATTAAACTTCCACCAAAGAGTGAATTTTACAACAAATTAAATGAATCTGATATAGGCGACAATGATTATGAACACGCAAAATGTGTATAGAATCAATGTAATATTAAAAATTTTGATAAATATAGTGATTTATATTTTAAAAAGTGATGTATTATTGTTAGCAGGTATATTCGAAAACTTCAGAAAAACATGTATAAATGCATATGATTTAGATCCTGCATGGTATTTTATAGCACCAGGATTATCATGGGTTGCAATGTTGAAAATGACTAAACGACCATTAGATTTATTGCATAATTATATGATTTTAATGGTAGGAAATTGTATAAGTGGTGGCAAATAAATTTTTAGAAGATTTTAATCCAAAATAAGAGTAATTATATAGCCTATCTCTATGCAAATAATTAATATGAATGGGCAATGTCGCAATATGTACGATATTGGGGTTTTAAATGAGTTGATTATCCCGAATTTAAATTAGATTTTTGGCCGAATTATATATTAAATTTAAAGGATGATTATCATCATTGGTACGTATTAGAAGTTGATTTATAATACCCACAAGACTTGCATAACTCGCGTAAAATATCTTCCATATTACCCTGAAAATAAAATGGCTCCAAAAACAAATCAATCTAAATTAACTTAGATAAACAGAAGTATGTAATACACACTCGTAATTAGAATCCATGTCTAAATACTGGATTAAAACTTTAAAAAATACATAACATTTTAACGTTTAATTAGTCAGATTGGTCGAAGTGTATATATTTAAATACATCAATGAGAACTAATGCTAAAAATGATTTTGAAAAAGATTTTTATAAGCTGATGAATAATTCAGTTTATGGTAAAAACAAAAGGAATATATTAGGAATCAAGTAGATGTAAGAATGATACAAAATGGAAAAGTTTGTAGAAAAATTAATAGCGAAAGAAAGTTTGAAAAGTACTATATTTAATGAGAATCTTGTAGCCATACATATGAATAAAACAAATGCAAAATTTAAATAAACCAATTTATGTTGGCATGTCAATTTTAGACGTATCAAAAAATTGATGCATGATCATTATAAAATAATGAAACCCAAATATGGTGATAAAATTGAATTATGTTATCAAAATACAGATTGGTGAATTTATAACATAAAAACAGAAGTTTTATATGAAGACAATGTTATATAAATTTGATACTAGTGATTATCCAAAGGACTAATATACATACATATATATATATATGCATGAAGTTGATAATAAAGAAAACCTATATAAAGGTGTGAAGAGGTGTGTAGTTAATATAATTATGTTTGACTATAACAATATTTTTTTGAATGGTAAGTAAATATATAGAACAATAAATTAATAAGAAAAAAAGGATGATTTATATACAGTGGAAGTTAATAAAATAGCATTAAGTCCTAATGATGACAAAAGAATGTGATGAATTTTTCATCACACCTATTTCTGAAGAAAAGTTTTATATTTTAAACATCTTTAATTTCCAAAACAATGTCAATACCAGTACCATCAAAATCAATCAGTTTACCATTTTCATCTCTAATTTCTAAATCAATATAATTAAACTTCTCATTATTAATTTTATAAAAATTTGGATATGGTGGTGTATGAATAAAAGAATCTAAATCCAAACATCATTTTTGGCGAAATATTAGCTATTGTATCTGTTTCTAAATGGTTAGATTCATCATATTTTATAAACATTACATATGCTAAATTAAAGGTTTCTTTTAGATAATTGTGAAAATGATTCTCTAGTTATATTTGATGATTTTATTTTAGACAATCAGGATGTGATTTGAGAATATTTTGCTATGGAGACACACAAGAACAGATGTATTTGATTTAGCACAAACTTATTCAAAGTGCCAATGCAATTGGTACGGAATAATATGAATTTTCTGTGTATATTTAGACAAGATGACTAATTTAAGGCACATTTATAATGATTTTGTTGGTGGAGACACGACTTACAAAATATTTTAAGAGATTTGTTCAAACTGTTGAAATGAAGAATACGGTTTTATCAATTTAGACTTGAATAGAAAAATGAAATAAGGAAAGTTCAGTAACACAATTAAATGTTTTATTATGTAACACTGTATTGTGAACTGTATACAAGAATTCCGTATCGTTTTTCTCCACTAGACTTCAGTGAACTCTCTCTGCAACAGGAAGGAGGTTATCACAACTGTGCCGCTATCTACTCACAGTGTGGCGAACACACTGCGAGTTGCCATAAGATTTAAAATGATCTCTTCATGCGTCTTGTCACCATGGCTCAATGACAAGACACTACATCAGACTCAAAGGTTGCAGGACCGAATCACCGGTCAGAGAGCCTAATTTTTACTGTAGATATGGAGGCACCTCATATTTAAAGTAAAATTATCAACAAAGTCGTTCAAAATTTGAGCTAAAAATTGCTGATGCTCATTAAAATATACGAGCAGTAGATGAAAAATAAACAGTGTATTCCTCATATGGTGTAGACACAGCACCATATAGAGGCAGTACCAGAAACAAATTTAAAAATGAATAAAAAAACCTTCACCCTTCCCCAAAAAAAAAAGTAGGCCAGCTGAGTGGAATGTGCAAAGTTTCTCCAGTGGAGTTTTGCAGGTGCTAATATAAGGCTGGAAAATAAAAAGTTGTGTCGCAGGCACAATATAAATATCTGTAATATCTGTAATCCTTTTGTAATTTTTAAGAATGTTGATTTAAGGAAAATTTACAAAACATCTGTTTATATTAATCCAAGAGTTATGACAGACAATGTTGAATCTGAAATTATTACTCTTCTTACAATTTAAGAAATTTTTGCATATAAATGAAGGTTTACATAATCATTCTCTCTTAAATTAAAATTTACAGCTTATCCGAAATTAAATTCTTGTGTTTTTATAAATCTTTCTTTTTCTTACAATATTCAATTAATTAAATCCTCCTTTCGAATACTTTTGCTTCCATTAATGTACGAATAACCTCGAATTTTATAATCCTTTGCAATTGTTTTAATTCAGAAACTTGCTTGTTTTCTATATCTGGAAATGGTTCCTCTAAAAGTTTTATTAATTCTAGTAATTCTTCTCTGTGGTAATTATAATATTTTTCTATCTTTAATATCTTATCTAAATTTTGAAGTTGTTTATTATTGAGAGATTCTATAGCCGAGTCGTTTGGATATAATAATCTTTTGGATTTTGAGTGATTTTTTTGCACTTTATCTATGCACTCTATTAAAACATGTTTCCTTTTGTAAGAATAGCCTCTCATGATTAAGCTCATTGCCATTTCTTTTAATTATATATAATGTTTTTCAAGAAGATCTTTATTCATAATTTCGTAAGTTTTATAGTTTTTAGAGAAATTATTAAAACTCATAACTCTCTCATCATTCTTAAATTGTTTTATATTAATTAATTTTTAATTTTTATAGAAAGTTGAATTTTGTGGGGGCCCATAAAACAGGAATATTTGAGAATATACAAAATATTACTATATATGTTAATGAATCTAGTTTATGTCAATTTTTTATTTCCTTGTGAAGACAAAACTAGCTTGGGAATTTTAAAATCCATCTTGTAAACTGGTTTAGTAAGAAACCAAAAATCTTCCATATTTATTAATTAACCTGGTCTTTATTCATAGTATTATAATATTAGCTTAGGCATTTCTTTTAAAGATATTTGGTTTACTTTGAACAAGAATTTTTTAATAACTAATGATGATATTCATTCTTATATGGTAATATAGGTTCTACAAATTTAGACCCTGCAATTGTAAATTTGAATTTTTGTGGGGGAGCCAAAATAGATGCCACCCATTATTTTTATAGAAAAAAAATTTAAAAAGTTGAATATTTGGGGTTGAATCGAAAATGGTGCTACTTAGGAATAAACAAAAAAAATTACTAAATTTGTTCACAAATCTGGTTTTATCGATTTTTTTATTTCCTTATTAAAAAGAATATATGAAAAGATTTATTTACTACTAACAAGATGGTCGAATAGCTAGACAAACAATTAGAGAACTTAAAACTAGGAAATGATAGTGAATAGACTACATTATTTGATTCAAATAATTTAATTTTTAATGATAAAAAAGATAACTGTTGTATTAAATGTTAATAATGAGCCTTGGTTTAGAGGAAAGGATATTGCTAAAGTTTTAGAAAATAAAGACACTAAAGATGCTATCAAATTACATGTAAGCGAAAACCATAACAATGTTTATAAAACACAAAGAAAAATATGCATACTGGTAAACAAAGATAAAACACTTCTTAAAAACTTTAATAAATATAAAAATGGCGGTGCAGTTTATATAAAAAAAGAATTAATACAACTATTGACCAAATTTAGAATAGCAAAGAAATCATCGGTAAAACAAATTTCTAAGCAGCTTAATTTAAACAAACTTTTATGAAGAAAAAATAAACAAAATATATCTCCCACATTATTAAAAGTTTTTAACATTTAAATTATAAATTGTAGAATATATATATATGTATATATATACACACACACATCCTGATCTAAAATTAACTATTGAATGTGACAAGTTTAACCATAAAGATAGAGATGTTATTTATGTAATAGAAAGACAAAAGTATATACACCCAATTAAATTGTAAATTTATAAGATTTAATCCAGATGAAATATATTTTGATATAGCCTATGTGGTTAATCTTATTGTATTACATTTAAATAAAACACAATATTTTCGCGACACCAATTTGCAGAAAAATATTTAAAATTTACACTACATCCATTTTATTAATCTAAGAGTTATCACATCCTAACCATTTTACATACATTTTATCGCCTTTAGTTTATAAGATGTTTTCAACCAAATATTCATCAGGATAGTTTGCTTTCATAATTTTGTATTCATAAAAATTACCTTTGACATCTCTATTGGCATATTTTAGTTTGTAAGTTGACACATTAATTAAAATATCAAAAATAATAAATAATTCTATTGTCCTAATAGCAGTATAACCCTTTTCAATTTCATTTTATTTTTGGTAATAAGGACAATATCTCCAACTTTATATTTCGGTTTAGTAAACATATTCGCAATATATGGCTTAATTTTTAAATTTTTTTTTATTACCTTCAGTTGGTTTCATATCAATAGCTCTGTTTTGTATTGCATTCTTTTACTAAATCATCTAATATATTTTCCCATTTATAGTTACCATTTAAAGCCAAATTTTTCCACATTTTATACATCATATGACTGTCCCGCTGCAACACTGACTTTTAATTCACTAACTGTAAAATAATGATTGATGTTATATTTCGCAGAATTTTATAATAAAACATTTTAATGGTTTATTATAAAATTCTGAGCCATTATCACTTTGAATATTAAGATGTTTTCTTTTTATCAATATATATTCTAAAGCATTTGCTACATTTTTAGCCATTTTATCTTCAAGTGTATTAGCAAATGCATATTATGAAAAAACTTATAAATTATGGACAAAAGTATATTATGACAATTATCTGAGAAATGCCTTTTAAATTCCCAGGATCCATGTCAACAAGATCAATTTGCCACAAATTATCAATTCCATACGAAATTACCTTTCTTCTGGGAAAATTTCTTCTTGTTGGTTCATAAAATTTATTAATTATTCCTTCTCTTACATTGGGCAATTTTTTAAAAATGTTTATTAGACTTACATATTTTATTTGTATTCTCCATTATATATATATATATATATATATATATATATAAACACACAACTTTTTTTGGTCTCTCCTTTTTTGCAATTAAACCTCTTTCTGATATATTTTCTGTTGCTAAAGTATCTCTCTGTTGTTCTAATACTTTATTTATTTTTAGTTTGTTCAGAGGAATTATTAACTGCAGTAGCTCCTCCGACTACAGCACCAAGCGCACATAAAGTAGAAAATAAAATTGGTAAATATCCTCTACGATGTAAACCACTTCGTGATTTTTCATTTAAAAATTCTTTTAATGTTGGTATTTACAGAGTTAATTTGAAAGCTTTTCCTTCTTTCAATTTTGTATTATCTCTCTCAATTTCATCTTCTGTTAAAAATTATACATACCCAAGTCTCTTAATTGATCAATGGATATATTGAATGTTAGGTTATCCTCATTGACAAAAATATGATTAATAAAAATAAATTTTAAAAACCCATCTTATTTTCTTTTTTGTAAACATTAAGTTGAAGCAACAGCTGTAGAAGCAATTTTTTCATCAATTTGAGTATATTTGACATAATTTGTTTTGCTTCTTCTTGTAAAATATTATCAGCTTCATGTCTAGACCTCTATGGTCTTTATAAGCAATATCGCGATATTTGCATGCTTCGTCTAATTTATTTATTCCTGTGTCACCTCTTTCTAATCTTTCGCTTAATTTTGTAAATGGACCGCAATAATTATAACTACGCAAATGCATTTCCGGTAAATTTTAGTTGTTTAATGCCCAATTTATAATACCTCTACCATGATGTTCAGAATTACAAAAAGAATGTGGAATTACATTTAAAAACTTATACGAGAAGTTATTCCTTTTGGATTATTAACAACAAATTTAGAAAATTTATTGCTCAACATGTTCATTATGCTCACTTTTTAATTGTAATAATTGTTATTTCCATAATTTTTTTCGCTGTGAATATTTAACAATCTGTTGATCAAATTTCTAACATCGCCAACCAAATGTATTCTTTTGGAAAAATATTGTATTTTTTAATGCCTTCACCAGATCTAGGAGTTTTTGGAGAAATCTTTCTTTTGGGCATTTTTGGTTCTGATCGTGATTCTCTTATATAATAATCAATAATTGGTTTAATTATATTTATGTATTTCCAACTTCTATTCGAGTTTACTTGCTTATTACGATTATATTCTTGGAATGTCGCATTGGTTAGTAACATAATTTGTGTGTCATTTTCATAGCCATTATCTGTGTATTCATCTTCAAGATATGATTATTTTTGTTAAATTACAAAATTCTTCATCCTTAACAAATACTTTATCATTATTTATCCTTACTTTTATATCTCCAATATAAATGATACTCATCTCCTCGTAAACCATATTGTGCTGTAACATTTATTCTTTTTGAAATTTACTTTTCGAGATTTATAGTAGAATCAGACCCATGCTGCATCAAATTTTTCAATGGTACAATGCACATTCGCTCTTCTAAATTCGGTTTTTAAGAATAATTCTCTTTAAAACAATGTTTCTTCTGATGTTGGTAGATAATCTAAATTTTTTGCTGCTACAGGAACTAATGTAGTTATTAATTTTCATTTTCTTCACTTGTTTACTTTTTTTAAAACCAATATTTCGTAATTTGCCAATAAACAGAAGTTCTTTTTTATTATTATTCCTCATGTCGAGCCTAGGACTGCCAAGCACCCTGCAAGTCGATCCTAGGACTACATAGCACCCTCCACGTCAAACCTGTTTATAATTTCTGTATTTTCCAATGAGCAATGTAACTCGAAATGCACCCTTTAAAAATCTTTCATTTACTTTCATTTATATATAATTGTTTTTATTGTAAATGAGTTATAAAAGTATCGAGAGCTTTGATAGACAAATTTTACCCCCCGCTGATCAAACTAGAGGGAATTTAAATGTTTACAATAATAAAATAAAATGTGATATTTGTACAGGTGGTGGTTTTTCTTCTCCAAATGATAGTTAAGTTTATGAACAATTTAGTTTACTAAAGAGAAAGTTGGCGAGGAGGCGAAAGATGACAAATTAGATAATAATGATGTGTGCATAGGATAAAAGTTCGAACCGTTTTCTAGAATATAAATTTTAAAGCATGGACATATTATTGAAGCTATTTACAATCCAGGTATAACAACAATGATGAATGCTTTATCAAGATCACCAGGTGAACAAAATTATTTAGAATTTACTGGTGTTTATAATCTATATTGAGATAAATCTGTTTCTAGTAATATAACAAATAAAGTTAAAAGGTTTCTAGTAATAAAACAAATGAAATAACGTATCCACTGAGATATTTGCTTCGTTTTATTCGTGATGAGATCTATTGTAAAGGCTGTTATAAAATTACTTTTTTTTTTTTTTTTTTTTTTCGTAATTCATCTGATAACTGTTTATTTATTTATAAAATTTTATATGAAGGTAAAGATAAGAAACACAGTCTCCTGATCCCAGTAAAATAGTTATTAAAAAATTAGAAATTATGTGACCTATTGTTGAATATGTATCCAACACAGCCATTGTAATTAAAGAAAAAAATACAAACATCCAGAAACACCTATTAGTTATGATTATTGGCAATTTTTATAAAAAGAAGTTCCTGCTGGATCAACTTTGATATAAAAGATCAGTTTAATAATTTACAATTTGATGTGCCCGATTTGTAATTGTAGGTTTTCAACTTAATAGAAGAAACCATGAGGATCGTAAACATTATTCTATGTTTGATCATTGTGATTTAAGTAATATTATGTTAAAAATGGGAAAAAATTAAATTTTTCCAAAAGAAAATTGGAATCTAGAAATAAAAAATGGTGTTTGTCTAACAGTTTCTTGCTTATATATAATTTAGAAATTAAAATCTAAACTAAATACTAAATATAGAAATGATGAACTAATTATAAACCTACTGTAAACTTTGATGGTCATATTAATTACTATTCATTTTGGGGTCGAAGTACATTATATGTTATTGATTGTCCATATAGAAAACCAGCTGTATTAAAGATAAATCAAATATTACAATTAGTGTTGATTTTAATAAAGCTGTTGAAGCTGGTACAATTTGTAAAGTTGTTTTAATTGGTCAAAGGAATTTAACTTATGATTATTTGAAATAAATAATTACTGAAGATATATAAATTTTTAATATTATTAAATTGAAGAAACCTCAAAATGTTTTGATGTTTTAAAACCACATTTTAGATGTATAGTTAAATGATTACATCCTTTAAAACATCTAGAAAATTTAAGATGCTCAGTTAGACTTTTAAGACTTTTACAAATTTTAGATGTATAGTTGATTTGTTTTTATCGAATGAAAAATCATGAGTTCATTAGTAATGTTAACATTAAAGAACACATGAAAACTAGACATAACAAAGAGTCAATATTCTACTTCAGACTAGGTGCATTATAAATTATAACTATTTCTAATCTAAACATCGTTTGAATGCAATGATTCGGTGCCAAGCTAAGGCCGTGTCCAAAAGGACGAATTAGTTATATTTTGTCAATTCGTAGGTTTCAATCTGAACATTGTCGACAGTCACATTTTTGCACTCGCGGCAACACATTCTTACATTAACAGTGAAAATTCGCTTCATATAAATTAAATGCTTAAAATGGACGTGATACTTATACAATTATCATTGGAATGCTGCGAATATGTTAATAAAGAAGAACATAATATAATATCCAGTAACGACACAAATAAAACGTGTGTTAAGAATATATATAAACGAAGCACAACAATTCCACTAAACATGTCTCAAATGGCAAGTTTTATATTAACAGTTATTTGTTTTAAAATATGTTTTAAGTAGGTATGAATTCGTGTTTGTGTTTTGAATGTCAAAACCAACATGGCACTGATTTTGTCATTTTGTATTTTTGCCAACATCCGCTATTTACAAGATACGAAATATCAATTTACCAAATATGTCACAATGTTTGTGTATAAAATCGGATCATGTGATCATTTTGTAAACACAATCTGCCTTTTGGACACGGCCTACGTTTACAATACAAAACTAATGCATTTATATTATGCAGTAGGCATTTTTCTGTCATATGGAAACAAGTCTTCTGTATTTGCAGTTTGCTATTAATGTTTTAACCAGGGGTCGGGCCCGCGGAAACTGCGGTCTGAGCCACCATAGATGTAGCAGGTAATCATACGAATTAGTATTTATGGTGCAATATCGTCTGGGAACTTCGCACCTATCTGCGCTCGCTCGCACATCCCGACATGCGGTAGCAATTATAGTAAAAGTATGACTTGAGACTTAAAATTTAAGACTTAAAAGATCCTTAAAACTTAAGTCATAAGATTTTAGACTTAATACCTAAGGTGTAAGCCCTACGAAGGACCCAACTGCTCAAAAAGGTGAAATATGGGATGCACCACAATCCCACAAAATGGAAAACATACCCCCCTTGTCACTAACTCTCACAGTTGGCGGGGGGCACACTTGTGTGATGGGAAGAGGGGGGTAGGTTTTCAAAGAGGAAGGATGGTGGATCAGTGAGGGGGGTCGGCTCTCCCCCGTTTCCTTCCGTTTGCCCAGAGCGGCCCTCCAAAAACAGCGTTTTTGTGCAAAAACTTCAGTTCTTGATCAATTAGTATGATAGTTAATTCTAGCAAATAGAAACAGGCAGCAAGCCTGTCATGTTTAATTTTGTTCTTAACATAACTTGGTATAAAACCACCATATTGAAGCACATCATACTTCAAAACAGATATTTGCTATCAGAGAAGCTTATTATTTGTTGCACTGCTTGTGTCTGCACCACCCGCGGCATGGAGGGCGCTAATGATTTGCGACTTCAACTGCTGCTCCATTTGCGATTGCCTTTGTTACCTTTCCCCTTCTGTTTCCCGCCTACCTCTTAACTATCCCCTCCCCTTTCTGCGCATGCACGAGTAACTGTGTTCTGATTGGTGGTTGTCATTTCAGTCTGGACGGGCTTTGCTTTCGAGCAAAGCTTGTCCACTTCTACTCAGGTCAGCTCAGTGATAATACCCCTCTGGTATTACTAGTTCGTAGGTCCGTTATGGACTGTTCTACAGGCATAACCTCGCTCGAATTTTTTTCTAAATATATAAAATACAACTATTTCTTTCAATACTTAAGGAAATCCCACCAACGCACACGACCTGATAAATTACTCTGGGAACCAAAACAAAGAGAACACACAGTTTCTTCTGCACACATCTTAATGCATAATGTAATGCTTCAATATTTCTATTGTAAACCCAGATTTTCTTCAAACGTCGCAGCTTATGCTGCATTACGGTGCGTAGTCGAATGAATATATTTCTCTGTTCATAGTGTACAGTTACAAAGAATAGCAGAAATATTATTAAATATCTTGACTTGCCAAAAGTTTTTTTTTGTATTCTGGAATGTTTGTCATCTCCTAGCATACAAATGGATAATGACAGCAATTTACTAACACTATGTAAAAATTGGAATGATTTGTGACAGTAGGGCAAACTACAACTTGGCATGTTAGCTGCTGGAGCTCCGCGTCGCCCGCCGGTAAGTATAATCCTGGCGACGCTACATGGCGCCCACTTTAAAGTTATGTACCACCTGACAACTACAAAAATTAATGACTACTAAACTACTTGACCGATTTAAATAATTCCAATGATATTACAACATATACTATATGCAAAACTCAATTACACTAAACATATTGATAACACAAAATTTATTATTATGACCTGAATACAAACCCTGACATATATCAAGAAACAATGTGGACAATGAAACACCACATAATAATAGTTCGAACTGAATCCAAATTTCCATTGAATGAATAACTTGTATAATGTCACATGAACTACTGTGTATGTAAATGTATCACAATATTACATGTATCACTGGATGTCCAGATTTTAATAGTTACATGTGTAACACTGTTTTCCTTTTTGTTGCAGGCAGCAGGTTTGTTTTGGGTTATTTGTATGGATATTATTTCTTTTAATAACACTATATGAAATTAGATATTCTTTCATATGAATACGAAATATTATTTAACAATAAATGGATGCCTTTTAAAAGAAATAAAATGTAATGGAATAATAAAATTTATACGAAAAATTAAAATTAATTAAAAAATACAATAACGAAATACAATTATTTTAATACTATTTATTACAGATGAAAATACAATTCCACATGACCAAAAATATGCGTATCGCCAGTTGTACCAACTAATTTACGATACATTCTTATTTGATCAAGTTCCATCTTCATCTTACGCGAAAACATGGACGCATTAAATACACTAATCACAGCAGTATTATTAATCTTCCCCTCATGAACTGAAAAAGTCTTTCAACATATATCTCATGTGCCCCATGTTTTGTTGAATGAATAAACACTTTTTTCGTTAACGACCACTCATTTTGTTTATATGATTATACTATAGTAACGAAATATATTTTATAACATGTACGATCATCTTCATAACGAGTGTCAGCTCGTACAGCAAGTGTAGATTCGATTTGTTTATCGTGGGTATTTTCTCCTTTTTACTAGCATTCCCCTACCATTTAACATTGTTAATTGTAATATGGTAGTACAACACTAGCAGTATGTAGTGTGTCATATTGTCAAAGAAGTTTTTCTTCAGACATTTAAAAAGGATTTAAGAAGTTTCTGGTAGCCTTAATTCTGCGAGAGGCGCGAGTCTTATAAGCCGGCCTGGCACAACACCCAATTTCTGCTACTTTCTGTTATACTCGTGGGCACAACAGAAGAGACACAAGTTTCTACAGAAGAAGGGAAGAAATAACGCATCCGTTAATGCTCTCACATTACCTAAAGTGCTAATAGAAACTTGTAAATGGCAGAAAAAACAACTCTCAGGGGCAGGTGTACACATGCCAACAAAATTTTATCTGTAGGCTCATTGTGGTGCATCTACAACGTACTACAATTGTTTCTTTTTCCCCCTGAATACTAGATTGGGTTAGCTTTGCTAACGTACAAGTACTATTTATGCATGGAAAAAGGATACGAGTAACGGCAAATGACACTGCTTATGTTTGGAGAACAAGGTACTGTATTCGCTTGCATGTACGATGGACATTTACGCCACTCATTAAAACATTGGCATATTATTTAAACAAGGGCGTAGCTAGGAATGTACTTCGCGTGAGAGGAGAGGGGATGAGGAGGAGAGATATATTTCATATTTCAGTTTTTGAACAAAATACAAAATTTGTATTATTGCAAATTTATAGTTACATAATTATTTATAATAAATTGATTCTTTTATAGATATGGAACCACAAAAAGCTATAAACATTCTTCACGCTCAAGGAAGATCAAATATTCCTTGAATTAAAATAAAATACAACTTGTAATTCTGTTTTCAACTTTTATTTTCATTTTGGTGGGGGGATATGTCCCAATATATAGCCCTCCATCCCAGCTATGCCCCTGTTATTAAAAGTGTATCTTTAATGAGCACAATAATATATCTTGTGCTCTCCATAATTAAACGCGCTTTTACGGCCAAAACAAGACAACTGTAACAATATTAAACTTAAGGCTTTCATATGTGCGTGTGCGTGTTAACATTAATCATGCTTTACAGCTCAAATTTTCTATTTTAGAAAACCAATCTATGTGATTAGCAAACAACCGCTGCTCTTACATTGTATTGTGCTGGTATTTGCATATTATTACTTTTAGACAAAGATATTCTGGAAATAAACATTTTATAACAATAAAATAAGTTATAAACAGCCATAATGTGCCACATAAAAAACTCTCTACCGGTCGGAGACTTGAACTCTAAAACCTACAAGTATGAAGTGCAGACCTGCGTGCTAACTCATTGAGCTACACAAACCACTTACAGTACACATATGTGATAAGGTATATATAGAACGTACATCCATCGTTATCACGTATTTTATAAAGAGGTATTTTTAATTTTATTATGACCGTGTGAGCAATATTCAAGGTTTCCCATTACTAATGCATACACTAAGTTTCATTTTGTTCATACATATGTTTTCCAGTACTTGTAATCGTTTCGTAAACGGAAATGTACGACCTGAGTTTGGAACTCGGGTGTCCGCCATCTTAACTGTCCCAGCTTGTGAGCATAGCAGACATTCAGAACACTTTCGACTGTTTCAAAGATGGGACTGGGGGTGACAAAGATGGAGTATGAGTGAGAGAGAGTAGATGACACTGTGGCAATGCCGCCGACATTCCTCACGCACATACCACGAAAATGGACTAGCGCGATACAATGTTCATCACTCGAAGGAAGTCCACACTAGGTATATCTTTACTCCATGGAAGCACTTTCAAATAAGGTTCACTGCCCAGCTATTTGCCAAAAGAATACGGGCTGATGGTCATGAAAGCGAGTCATGGAATAAACTCAAACACACACATTATATATAATATAATATATATACATACATACAAACTCGAAATTATACTCGTTTGACAAATTTGATGCAGTTTAAGTTAAGATCGAAAAAAAAATGAAATATGGTAATAGCACTGTAGATCAGTGAAGTTTATTGTGGTAAGGTCACATCTCGGAAGTACAATTTGAGGTTTTTTTTTGTGGTCGCAATACTCTCTGCAGTCGAAACTTAATGCTGACGACCTGCTGTAATAGTCCAAGCCTCATCTGTTGCATGCCATTTCAGCTCAAGGTCACTGAAGGTTTTTGGATGTAGACATTGGTCGTAGCATAACTTCGTAGAAGACGCCAGTCAGCCCCTGAGATATCTCGGTACCCAAAAGAGCAGTTGGTATCCAAGAATTTCGATATTATATGCCATGAAAATATGCATTGAAAAATGTTTCTAGTTCACTGTGCAGTGTCCATTGTTGCACCGCCTTACTGGAAGCCAGTAATAAGACTTGGGGGGGGGGGGGCAGTATGGTCGTTAACATTTAAGACCCATTTTACAATATTATTCACAGTACAAATATTTCTCTTAAAAACACTATCCGATAATGCTTACTGCAGAAAAACACTGGACTGCAAATTTTGTAAAGTGTAATGGTCTTTTAAACAGCTGAGTTGGTTGTCCTGGGGCATAGTACCGACAGTTTTATTGACAAGTATCTAGATTTAGAAGTATGTTTCGGCAAACATGAGCTTATGCAAGACACTTTGGTTGTTATCCAAAATGGCAGTGAACTACATGCTAAAACCAAGGGCATGTCACCATCGACACTCTTTACCACTTAAATTTTAATCCAATGAAATCAAGGGACGGCAAGCTGTGTACAGCAGAAAATGCTATGCAAGATGTTCAAACCAATGAAATGATACTCGCGAGAACTCATTGGACTATCGCACTGCTGTCCAAGTTAACATTCACCTCACTGCTCACTGTTCCCTTTCTTCCAATAAAAGTCACCACGAACTTTACCTGTGTAGTTTACCTTAGCTCCTCTGCATGGTTCTCGCGTGAAGAGAAGCGAGCAGGTAGCGGAACATTAGGTAAAATATGTACAAAGACAATTTAGGTGTGTAATGCTGTACCAGTTTGTCTCCCAAGATGTTAAGTTAAAATAACTACAATACAAACAGCCATGAATACATACAGGTGTGTAAATTTATTTTAGGAATACCGCATGTGATTTAAAATTGATCATGCTGTAATACGAACAAAATTGCCCTAGTATGTCAAAATATGAATACTGAATATCTAATATTGCCAAATTTAAGCAAATGTTAGCTATTTCATTTAATATGTTGGTACATGGCCAAAACTGACAATACGATAGTGCACGATGCCACATGATCAAACCAGAGCAATGGTCGAATTATCACCAAACTTCATCTAATCTATCATAATTAAACAACGAAATGTAACATATTAAGGTAGTATGTTCTAAAAATTCTCTTAATGCCTTTACTTCTTAATGTACGTGAAGAATCTCTCTTAGGATGATAAATATTCTCTCTTATTTCGTCTTTCTAATTTTTATTGACTTCTAATTTCTTATTGTTTCTTAAGGTCATTTTATCGCGTGTAAGTTCGGAATAATGCAGAAGGGAAAGCACAGGTATAAATACAATCCGTTATTCTGCCGAAGACATTTTGAGAGTAAGTAGATGACAGCACTTTGCTTGTGTTCCTTGTTATTCTTTCCTTTGTTGTACGTAATTTACATCCCTTGGTCCAAATCATAAACTAAAATTGAGGTAGACCGATCTAGCTGGTTGCGCACAACTAGTTTCGAAGTCTTAATGTCCCAACAATTAACTTTTCTGCCAACACGTCTAGCGAAAACAGCACGGATTTGATATGAGCTTTTAATACTGTTTAGTAAGCAATCACTTTAAGATTCTATACTTCCTCTAGGCAATTTGTAATGCATTTTGATTAAATTCAAATTGGTAAAAGTATTTTATTATATAAATGCATTTCTCATTCAAAAATTAAGATATAAAAAACACGTTAATCACTGGTGATTACGTGACTGTATTTGGTGTTCCTTTGTGGTAGGCTAATGTTGAGTACATGCACAGAAGAATAATCAATATATTAAAATCAGGGGTCATCAGGAGCAATCAGGACTCATTTGTGGTGTGCCAAGTGCGGTGCTGATTGTGAAGGGTCGGACTGGCAGGAGTCTGTTGTCTGCTTTAAGTGTCACGATTTCAGGTTGAGCGAAGAACTTGTCTGGAAGAAACTGTTGCAGACGTAACTGCATGGTAATGCGATATAGGAACTAGATAAGATGTCTGGAAGAATGGAGACAAAAGTGCTTAAATCTCACTGATGAAATGTATACATGTATGTATCTACATATGTATCTAATAGTCCATTCACGACCAGAACAGACTTATTAAAATCAACCTTTGAAAAAAAAACACCCTAGCTATTAGCTGCACGCATAGCTAGTCAAAAAAGTAGCAGGTGCAGGTACAGTACCCATACCTGTAACTTTTTTTTTTGCTAGCTATGCATACAGCTAATGGCTAGGATGTTTTTTCAACTCATGATTTCCATAAATCTGTTCCAGTCGTGAATGGAATCTATTCTCCATCTACCTCTGTATCTACTTATGTATCTACCTATATATCTACCTATGTACGTATGTATCTATCTATGCATGCACGTATGTATCTATGTATGTATGTATGTATGTATGTATGTATCTATGTATATATATATATATACGTACATAAATCAATAGCTAGGCCAAATAGATACACATGTTGACACTGTGTAAAGGTCTTCAATTCTTTCATGAAGATGATGCACGCCAAGGATTATACAAAGTATACTGTAGAGCTGGGAAATTACATCTAAATAAGTGTTGCTACTACAGAAAGACACTCGGCAAAATCTACCATGCTCTGAGACCTGTACGAAGAGTCCTTTTCGCGCCATAAACCATTATGACAATCGGCATATGCAGTTTATGCAAAGTGATATAGTGAAGAACCACATCAAGAACTGCAAGGATTCATCTTTTGAGACCAAGCCAGTGATGTCGTTAATACTCCATGCTGCATCGATGGGTATCAAATTCACAGACGATTATGATAGGGCAGTTAATGCTAATGATAGAATTAGAGATTTACGAGGTTTGGTAGAGCCAGTATGTGTGAAATGCACACTTGCAAGACATTAGTGTAAAATCTACGTCCTTCAGAATATACAGTTGTTGGGTTTCGGGGTGGAGTCAGTAGTTTATTAGTCTTATTAGTCGGTATAGTCCCTTGTTGCGACCAGCTGGTAATTGACAATTGTATAGACAGCGATTTTTCTTGATCTTTCGAGTTCAAATACACTGAGGTAAGGTCAAGGTCAACAAGAAATATTGTGGCTAAATTGACAACTCGTATGGCGACGAAATCTATAATTAATAAAGTAGCATCACCTAGGTGTTGGAAATTAAAACAAATGACAAACAAAAATACGAAGGCTGCATATGTGAGAATGAACAAAGGTGAGGGAGATGGAGACATGTCGACTAATTAACCAATGAGAAACATTGGATGCAGGTCCAACGAGTGTGAGTAATCACCAAAAAACACATTTAGGGGGTGAAGCGAGCAAAAATAATCAACCTATTGAGAAACATTGGAGGAGGGATTGGAGGGAAACCTACTAATTAACCTATAAGAAATATTGGCGACTGTCAGTTGCCTGGACGTGGTGCTGAGGGAACCTCCGTACATGTAAACTTTTTCAAATAATATTTTTAATAACAATTTTTTAATAAGTATATAATTATAGTAGTAATTGGGAGAATTTTATTGTTTTTCGATTCAAGGTCATATAATGTCACAGGATCAAGGTCAGATGTCTAATTCAAGGTCACTTGGATTCAGTATGGTGGTATGGTGAGATTATATAATGGTGGTTGGGCAGTTCCAGTTCCCCAGCGCCTTCAAGCCAGAATATATAAAAGTTTAATTTTTTGTGAATATATAAAAAATATTTTTTTAATTACATTGTTTTATTTTAAAAATTATTTTTGCAATTTATATTTTTTGGGGAATTTTTAAACAATTTCGCGAATTTTTGTGTTCAAAGTCATTTAATGCCCATGTCTTGGGTCAAGGTCGCCTGGATCCAAGGTGGCAGGTAGATTGTGCCAGAGTTATTTTTACCTCTGTTTTTAATTTGTTTCAAATTTCTTCCATTCTTTCTTTGAGATTTCTAGAATTTTTCAGGTCTTAAGGTCATCCAGGTCAAGGTGATCAACATCTAACTTGGCTGACTAGATTGGCACTGGTCGACCTGACGAGGGCAGGTTGTGTCGTGAGCTTAGTATATTCAAATTATTTTTTAGTAAATTTTTAATTTTTCAGTTTTTTTTTATTTTGTTGGGTTTGTATAATTTTTCTGCATTTTAAAGGATTTCTTTGGATTAAAGGTCATCCAAATTTATTGGTACAGGGTCAAGGTCACAGGTTAAGTTCGAGGTCACCCAAATTCAATATGGTGATTTGGTGACTTCGCAGAACGACTGCCAGCCAGTACTTGGCTCCTTTCCCGAGTCCCTTCTATGCCCAAACATTCGAAATTTATATTTTTTTAATAATTCTTAAATTTTCGTCAGATTGTTTGGATGTTTTGGTTATTCTAGGTTATCCAATGTCTAGGTTGAAGGTCTAGGTCAAGAGCATCTAACATGGTCGAGTGGACACTGGTCGACCTGGCGAGGTCTGGTCGTGTCCTCGAACTCTGGACATCCTACATGTATATCTTTAAAACATTTTTAAAAATAGTTTGATTATTTTATTTCTTAATTTTTTTTATATATTTTTTGAGGGAATTTAACATTTTTCTGCATTTTTTAATGTTTTGGGTTCAAGATCATGTAATGTCACGTGTACAGGTTTAAGGTCAAGGTCGAAGTTAACCTGAATACAATATGGTGGTTGGGTGATGTTCACAACATATCCACCGGCATCTGGCTGCTATCCCAGATCTCAGTTGCGTCATTAATAATACAATATTCCCGACATGCCCAAATCATTCTACTCGCTGTTAAGTTTAAACTTTTCTGAAGCTCTGCTGAATTTATACTTAAAGGATATTTGAGCCATGCTACGGCATGATCTCTCCTAACCTAATTGATTTCCTATTGCTATTCTAGCAATGCACTTTTTGCAAAGTCAGTTTTATTTTCTTCTTTATGATCCTTGTTTACATTCAGAAAACCACATTAGTGTTAATGTGTTAAGGTATTTTTTTTTTTTTAAATTATTTAACTGTCCAAACCAAGAAGGTAAATATGTATTAAGGTTATTGGCATTTATAACCATTATCTGTGATGATAAAAATATTTCTTTATCTGCCGCTTTTCAATTCAGAGGACAGCACCTGTAACATAACTAATACTGTCGTTATATTTATTTTGGCAATTTGTTCAAATTATTTACTTTATCGCTGTGTAAGTGTGCACACTGTATAATATTGTCTTTTTTTAAATATTACTCTACACTTTGTGTTAGTTCTTAACCACACTGGATATTATAGTTAATGTTCATTTGCCTTAAAAAGCGCCAAAAACTACATCATAATTGTAATGCATTATACATAGAGGGTCAATGTTTTATGTAGTGTCATATGTTATGTCAGTGTTTTATTTTCCCATGTTAACCATATAATGTAAGTACGAGACGAATTTTGGATTTTATTATTAGTGTTCTAGTATGTTTGAATGTAATCTTGCATGTCCGTAATTATTAAGCTGTTGACAGCTCATGCGCTTGTGCATTTACTTGAACAGCCACAGACGAGGCCATTGTGACACTTAGATGTGTGTATAATATTTATAATAATTAGTAACTTAACTTTTATGCATTGCAAACTATTACTTTATATTCTTAAAGTGTGTTCGACCAGTACTGGTAGTATTGAATTACTGGACTTTCCTACTACCTTCCAAAACGACACATCAAAGTGGATCGGTGAACATTGCCGCATGGCAAATAGCCACTATAAGAATGTAAAATTATCTTTCAACTCTTTTTATGCAAATTAGAATGAACTTATAGGTTTTGCCACAAACAAAAATCATATGGACATAATAAATTTGACTGGGACAGACCCTGTAGAGATATTGTTTATTTGTATGTGTCAATATTGAGGTTAGGTTGCCATCGCAATGCGGTATGGTCGAACGTGTGTATTAATTTTAATATGTGCTTTTACGTTTTGTTGTTAAGAGTTTATTGATATGTACATCTCATCGGTATTGTAGAACCCATTTCGTTTCATTTATTGTGTTTCACCTTCTGTAAAATTATGTCACCGGATGTTTGGGCAGCAGCGTCGGCCCATGAGCGGCCTCCGTGCCAAACGAGAAAGTAGTAGTGTCTGACATCGTGAGTATACCACCGCGCCGTGGTGCTCCGGGCGCTTCATCTTTGTTCATTAACCATCACGTCATTCTTCTTAATTCACTTTGTAATACTGGAACCTTGTGTTTATTGCTCGCCCAGAGTACTGTGTCTCTCATCCTCAGTTCGTCTTTTACACGACTGAGGCGTAATGTACCGTGTAAGTTCATAGGCCCTACAGCCATTTTATCTGTGTAAGAGCCCGCCTGACTAGAACGGCGTTATGTAAACTTCAGTGCTCCGGTGGAGAAGAACTTTTGATAAATACGCACTGGTGAGATGCCGACGTTTTACTGTGATTAGCCGCCTATTGGTTCCTTAACCTTTTTCGTACTTTTGTATTGACCACGTGTTTTTGGGTAGCCAAAATAACCCTTTGGGAGTGAGCTGGCGTATCAGGGGGGGCAGACATCCTTGACTAGACGAGGCAATTGGAGTGTAGTTTACGGCTGGTGGAAAGGTATTCAAACTGGTTACATCTATCAAGATGTGGACATGGGGGTAGGCCAACGGTCGTCGGGCATCACGACCTGAGAGGAGTCTAACAAGTGTAACTTTGTGCTCGCACTGCTGGCTGGTACCCTTAACCCTGGCAATCAGTATTCCCTATCCACCACACCTCATTCCCCCCATGGTCCAGCACGGCGTACGTCAAGTGGCGCCGCAACTAGTGGCCTAACCTTTCCCGCCAACTTTCCCAACCACCATCTACTTCAATTTTATCCATTTATCAACCTTGTGTACCATTCCTGGTAACCAGCATTCTGAATCACCGTCCTGTACATCATGTGCGACCACATGGGCGTACGCATTTCATTTTCCTTCGAGCTTTGTTCACCAATCCCGCTACTGGCGGTGTTTCCTGTCACGCAACAAGAAGGGTTCAACTGAAGGTGGAAAATCTACGAGGAAAGCCAAATGGAAAAGTGCGCCAAAACAAGCATTACCATCCGCCATCTTGAAACCCGTCTCGAAGGGGAGGGGGTTGACATGTGCAGTGTGCCTCCACACCTTAGGACCGTTTGTACTGCCGTAACCTGCGATGCCACCGCAGCGGAACCGCACACTTAACCCGGGTCGAGTGTGCGCCCGGTCACCGGAGCAACCAGGAGCAGAGCCAGACACGCCGGCGCAAGTGCAGCTGGTGGTTGCCATAGAAACGATAGACACCACGGAAGGAGACTGCAAAGGCCGATTAAGCCAAACTGAGAACTAAGGCATAATTAAAAGACATTCTGTTACTCTGAAATGTGTATGGTCTATTTTGCATGTATTGTTTTATTTGTTGTGTTTGCAAGGTAACGTGTTATTTATTTTTCATCTCCCACAGTGTGTTTTGTCCATCTCATTTCATCACTGTTTATGTAGCAGGAATATTTGTGTTGTTTTTATATGTTTATTTACTTTTCATATAATCGCAAGGGTCAATAATGCAAGTCATGTCAGAGTAGTCCCATTTCGACATATGGGCAAGCCACGGCGAGCCCCCGGGTCAGGCGGGAGAGTTAGTCGTGTGTTAAGCTCCGGTGTTTTCCCCGTGCTCGCCGGGCAGCCATCAACTTCTTGCATCTGGACATTAATGGCAATAGACTCTTAAAGTATCTGGAACATTCTTTTCATCTAGATGCTTGGTAAGCTACCTCCACTCCCTGGTGGAATAGCATTGCCCCGGGGAGCTTCAGTTTTTCATGCAAGTTTTAATTGTCGAAAGACGCTTCACAGTGTTACCTCATGGCCGGTCAAAATAGTCAAGTGTATTTCATGGCAAGTGCCCTCATCGAAGGGATGTATTTTACCATAACCCGCTCAATTAATTCACGTAAGTTCTTTTATCTGCAAATGTTCCGAGTGTTTCGCATTGTACGGGCGTGTGGGAGGCCTGACAGCCCACATACGTGTGTTTAATAGTTAGGGAGTTCTCCCGCCAACATCAACAATTGTGCATAGCCGAACGACGGGTTATCATTTAGTAAACCACATCCATCTGGAGCAATAGTCAACAAGACGGATGTCAAGAATTCAACAGCGAGGAGATTGGTCCTGGGCGGACGGCCCGCAACCCCGAGGTTAAGAGGAGCAGCATCAACATTGACGTCGCCTGACTGCATTTGGCGCCTACTGGTTATACTCATTCGTACACCTTACCATCATCGCTCCAGAAAATACCATTGCAACCTTTCCGGCATCCCACCGCGCGTCAACACAACTGTGTACTTGAATGGAGAACAAAGTAAGCTAGTCGAGTTAGCTTAATAATTATTTTAGGCTGGGGTTCCTATCTCAATTATTTATTTCTACACAGAAGGATTGCACGGGGGAGTAGAAATATTTCCTTTCACATCCTCCTCTGGGGCACCTTGGTGCTTATGTTGGGAGCCAGCAGCTGGTGTTTTCCTTTTGTTGGAAAGCACTGGGCTGTTTTTCTTGTCCCCTGATGTGGAGCGCCAAGGGGTGGCTCATATTCCTCCATCACATGCAAAAACAGCTTAACAGTGTCTAGGAAATTACACCAAAGTGACAACGCAACACATTCGTGTGCACTCAATGTAATATTTTGGATAAGAAGTATTTCTTACTAAGCATTACCAACAAATGCATTTTATATCTACATTTACTCATTAACAATGAATTGCGTATTATAATGTATAGATGAAATGTAAATAAATGTTCAATTGGACCAAAAATAATGTACATTTCATGCATGTTAACACCAGTTTAAAATAGTCGTGATACATATCATATTTAGCTAACTACCAACACGTCATTCGAAGTGTGAGAAACGGCGAATACATTTTACACAATAGCATATAAAATATAATTAGCAAGGACCTCAAGAGTTCTCAGTTTAGAGTGAAGCGAACAGCACATACACATGTCGATAGGCACCTTAGTGATGTAGCCGTTGCAGTCGCGGTCGAAGACCCGGAAGGCAGCCACCAGGTCCTTGGCGATGTCCTCGCTAGAGTCCGCTACTGGGTCCTGTGTGAGTGCCTGTATACGCCCCACCCACTGTAGGAACTCCGCCTCGTCCACCAGGCCGTTACCTGCCCCACACACAGACAGACACAAGTCACAACCTGCTCGTATAGTCCACTCCTGGGTCCTGTGCGAGTGCTTGCATGCGCCCCACCCACTGTAGGAACTCCGCCTCGTCCACCAGGCCGTTACCTGCCCCCCCCCCCCCCACACACACAGGCATGTCACAACGTGCTCCTATAGTCCATTCACCGTTACATTGCTTCACACTTTCCTGAAGCCTCTTTAAAGTTCGTTACAGGATATTCCTCCGCCTCATCCAAACAAATCTCAAGTATATAAAATTGCACCAAAGGGACAATGCACAAAATGCATAACCAATTAGGATGATAATATTTTGCACAATAACTATTTATTACTGGGCATTACCAAAATCCCCCTTTTCCTTGTTTTTGTTCATATCAATTTTAAATTAAATACTTTAATTTATAGATAAAATAAAAGGTAATATACTTAGCCAAAATAAGGTAATTTTATGTTCACGCAAGTGTAAAACTCTTCCGATACATTACACATTTAGGAAAAAAACCGATCATGTCATACACGGGATGAATATTTATATGTTTGTTTCAGAAAGTGTGAAGAAACAGTGAATAGATTATAGACAGCTCTACACCAGTGCTGGTGCCACCCCCCCCTCCGAATTCAACACCCCCACCAAAACATCCACCACGGTCAAAACACACCCCCAGTCACACGCTGTTCAGGTGGCAACCCTGGCTTCCGTCGCTAGAGAGCTCTGCCCCTCCCGTAACATATCTAACTCTCAATACAAAATGGGAAGGGGGGGGGGGGGTGGTAATTTTGAGTTCGTTTCGCCGCATCTCATAACTTTTGACTAAAAGCTACGACGCTCGTTTAAGTTTCAATCGACAGCTCTCGTCAAGATCAATCGATTGCTTGTATAAAAACATCTGTGTGGCGTGGTTATGGTGAACATTTATGCACTTAATGTAAAAAATTAAGAAAAATTAATACAATTTCTGCATATACTCGTCAAAAAGCCAAGTCGAAATACAGAAATAGTTTACGGTTGGAAAAAGCATCTCAGAAGCAATATAGCGATGCCCATAAAACGCCATATGATTGAGTGAAGCGGTGCCAGGAACGTAAAATAAACATCAAGGTGTCCGAGCGTGTCAATGTAGATGTATCCGTGCAAAACAAACGGCCGTGTCCCCAACACAGCCTAACCCAATTTTTTCTCATTGAAGTGTTTGAAAGTAGTCAATCAAATGATCACAGATCGCACGTCTGTTTTACAACACTTCGTTCCTGAAATAGCAGATACTGCATATTTTATTTGCAATAAACATGGATTTTACCTTCACTTTGAAGGGCTTGTATTACCCTTAAATAAAGGCCTTCGGCCTTTATTTAACACACACACGCACACACACACACACACACACACACACACACACTACCCAATTGTTGAAAAGGCAGCATCACCTCGCGGTGTTTGTCGGTAATGTTTAGTAACAGATGTTCTACTGCCAGTGTATACAAAGTAACGTTAGAATTGATTACATGCTTTCGACGATATAGCATTCTAAGCCATTTTGAAGAAAGTGCCTGGTGTTATTGGAAACGATTCAAGTCAAGTGCCCTTACTTAGTACTGTGTGTGTACCGATACCGAGTTAAGTGAAATTCTGTTGACGCGTTCAAAAATGATAAAGGGACACACACCGACCTACGCACAAACAGCCAAGCGCTATCATATGCCTTTTTTCTTCGGAAAGTAGGGTAACAATAGGGGGCACATGATCCCTCCCTTAGTAATGTTTAAGATATATGAAAGTGAGGACTGTGTGATACGAGAACAGGACAAAAAATATATAAATTTATGTTTTACAGTAAAAATTAAATAAAAATATTCTCTCGTGCTTTTCACGAATAAGTTTCTTTTACTTATATGTTCACATTAAAACATGTATAGACCTATTGATTAAAACGTTACTTTTATATAGCATCTTACTGCAAGGATATGACTTTGGAGTTGTGGGGGTGACATTTAAGGAGAAGCATGCATGCGTGTGTCTCCCGCCGCTCCTCCCAAAATAATTTTTATCCATCATATATAACAGTTTCGAAATCCCTGCTTTGATAGTAACCCAACAAGGCTTATTCGGATAGTTCCGGAGATCGAACCCGGGTTGTCCAATGGAAAGCCGACCTTGCCTCGCTGACCACGTGTTATCAATGCTCCGATTTTTACGACTAAAACGGAGAAGTACGTCATGTGTCGGATGTAGAAAACCGGGGTTAGTGTAATGATTTGCATCTTTATTCGCATTTAAATGGCTCTTACTATAAGTTACTTCAACCAGAAGCTAATGCAAATTCATACCTACGAAGCTTGCTATATTAATATGAACTCGAATATGCTTAATTTTATTATTATTAAAAAAAAACATACATAATTAATATTCAAGTTTGCAGCAATTTATAATTATAAACGAGTGAAAAAAAACTTTTGTACTAACGTTAGTATCCGTTTACAGAGTGAAAAAAATTAAGAGATTCTATAAACACTAAGATTAAATTCAAATCTAAAACTACCACAAACATACATTCCTGAGATTCGAACCGAGAACAGCTCGCGGTATATACCGACCTTCCAGCCTACTACTACATATGTGGGCTGATTATAATAAAATGCAGAGTCATTGTTTATACAGAAACAGTTTCATTCACTTGCGATCATGATTTGGGGGCAGTCTTACTAGGAGCACACCAACATATATTATCAGTGTGAGCAACCGGGTGATAAACCACACACACAAGGAAGGGAAGTGATATTTGAAGCTTCAATTAAATTGTGTAGATGAATTAGTCAAATGCATTTGAATATTCGTTCGTCGTGTGCATTAAACACAAAATATGACATAGGAATAGACTATTAATTAAACTTTAAAATAACTGACAAATAAGGTAATCACAACTAGAAAACAGTATTGTAGTAGATGTTTAAATTCATATATGAATAAGTCAAAAACTATTAAAAAAAATTACTCAACGTGATAACGATATTTGATGAAATTTGATAAAACACAAAACCAATCTCAACAACCATTCCAGCTAAGAAGAATTTTGAAATAGTAATGGAAAACGACAAAATATCTGAAAACTGAACCTAGTGAAAGCAAATGGCAATGAATATGAGACAAGAATGTTTCATTATTTTTCAGATTTTCCTTCGGGTTTGTTTGGCAGTTTACGCATGGGTAAGGAAATCCCCAGTTACATTTTGAATGTAAGCAACAGAGAATGTGCCGAACAAGAGTATCCACCTTTAGCGACCTAAGGAGTAATAGGGAAGGAAGTGGAAAGGAAAGCCAAGAGTCGCAATTTAACAGTATAGCCTACCTGGCGAGTGCGATAACTTATCTTCACGCTACACATGGAAGTTATTGTACGCTGTTCACGCTCGACTAAAGTCTACTGTTGGAAAGTATCTCTGCCGTAACTACATACATGGTATTGTAACGGGCTCTGCACTGAGGCGGAATGCTCCCAGTGAAGTTGTTAACGCGGAGTGACGTTAAAAGTGTTAGGTTAACGTTTGAGACTGTTGAAATTATTTCTTTTGCTTTCTGTTTTTCAATGCATACAAATGTACAGATTAGCAAATTTGTAAAATATTTTCTTTTTTTTAAATATAATTTTGCAGTTTCTGTGAACCTACACACAAGTACAGTGATAAGGCTCATGATAATGTTAAGGTTGCATACTGGGGAAGAACACACTGTTTATATATGTAGATCTTGAGCAGTGCTTTCAAAGGTGCATTACTTAACAGCAGTGAGTGAGAATACACACTTGTGGTTTTATCCTACTCAGGTTGGCAACAACCAGCTTCCTTATGGGAGTGTTTGGCACAAATATCATTCCCACTGAAAGGTTGGCTGCTCTTCCAAAGGGACCGCTTCTAAGCTGGTGGTAACTGAAGAAATGCTAGTTTTGTATACCTAAATGGTTGTGTGCAGCTCTAATTGTCACGCATACTTGCCCCAACCAAAATATTTAATATTAACTTCATTCCATACCTATTATTCACACCTTACAGCGGCGTTTACAAAAATAGACAGTAAAAATATATAGTTTGGTGGTTAGCATTTCTAAATGAGCTTAACTTAGTGGAAAAAAAGTTGCGAACTGAAGAACGAAATAAATACAGCTCTCATAAGAAGAGATTTTTCTACTCAAATATCACACTTGAGTAAAGAAATGGTGTAGGCTAATATTTAGCTAAATCCAGTTTACGAACAAATGTGTAGAATCTTGTGGGCACATTTAAATTGTCACACTAGTGCGAAGAACAATGAGAATCTGGTACAAGCGCCGACAAAACTGCTACCTAGCTGCGAGAATGTTTGGTTGCCAAACTATCAGCGGTGAGCTTGCCAATGTGAGGAGGGAGAGGGGGAGAGGGGGAGAGGGGGAGAGAGAGAGAGAGAGAGAGAGAGAGAGAGAGAGAGAGAGAGAGAGAGAGAGAGAGAGAGAGAGGAGAGAGAGAGAGAGAGAGAGAGAGAGAGAGAGAGAGAGAGAGAGAGAGAGAGAGGGCAAATAAGGCACTGACCCGAGTGGCTGGCCTCGCTGAGCAGATCTTGCAGCAGCTCGTCTCGCACCTGGATGCCCATGTTGCGCAACATGAACTGCAGTTCACTGGCATTCACTCGCCCGTCTCTGTCCCGGTCCAGCAGGCAGAACGCAGTGCGTAGGTCTGCACACACAACACACACTAGCTACCTGGTCATTGCCGTGCCACTCCCGTCTTCAAACACTGGACTGCCCTCATACCAATATGACTATAGTCAACAACTGACAT